>JALMGF010000040.1:1017500-1645000 GCA_023333645.1 Sceloporus occidentalis | reverse complement strand
GCGCCCTGGAGCCAAATTGCCAACGTTGCTGCAATCCAAGATGGCGGGTGTAGGTAAGCAGATAAACATCATCTCAACACACCTTAAGGATGCGGGGAGGGGTCCGACATTGCAGCCACTTGCTGGTTACCCTTGATGTCAATACTAAAAGTAACGCTGGCTACTTCTACCTATCAGTCATTTATATGTACCCTCCCACACACAATCTCTTCCTTCTTACCTTATCGACGAGGGGTATGGATTGTAATCGTGGCAAGATGTGGCAAATGAATAATTATGAAATTTCAGAGATTTCGCCCTCCTCGTTATCGGAGGTACGTATGAACGTATAAAATTGGCAAATTCTTTGAAAAATAAAGTTTGTACGAATCCGAATGCTCAAGTCTACTCATACAGCTGCTGCATGTCAGAACATAGGTCAAGTGATCCTCCTCCAGATTCATACTACTGACCTCCAAAGCCTTCTTTTTATAGCATAGTTCCAAGTGCCAGGCATGAAAACACAGAGCAGGAACCTTAAAACATCCCATAATAACTTAAACATTAATTGAAGATCATATATGCGACTCCTCAAAATGTAAAATACATGCATAATACCAGTGATGAATGTGTGCTTTAAGGTAACATTGTATATTACTTGCAAAACCGAATCTGGTTAGTACGGGAACCATTGGTCGGCTGTTACACAGCTGTAAATTGTGTTTTGTTTTATAGCTTAACTCCCCAAGGATGCCTGTTTATTTCCTGGAATTCTAAATCCCAAGGCCACTTACCCTGCAGAGGCAGAGCGTCGTGGGACCGTTGGGCTAGCACAGCATCTCCCCGAGGCAGATTGAACAACAACAACAGAGAGCTCTTTGTGAAAAAGCAAACCAGTTGTATTATATACCCCTTCCTAACACAATAATTCATGTTATGCTTGTAATTCAGGCATCATCAAGTAGGAGTTAATACATAATAATACAGAGTGTCTCTGACCATTGGATACCGGTAATGACTGCAGTGTCTGTGTATTATTTTTAGTTTGCTACCATAATTATTCTTCTTATGGTTAGCATTGATCACATGTCCGACCTTTTGGACATTGTAGGGCCCTTATAATTAGGAGTAGACTGATATGCCCGTTTCCTGTAATGACACATCAAACAAATGAGACACCCTTGATCTGGGCTGTTAAATGTTGGCTTTTCATGGTTGGGCTTCTTTGATCATACATTTTAGTGGCCTATTTTTTTAAAATGTTGCCTCTATTATTTATGCCATTCTGAAAACCTGGAGAGTTATCATCCAAGTAAGAATCTGAAAACCTGTGAGATCTAGAGAAAGTGACAAGTTTATTTACTAGATAGATTGAGAATGTTTGATATGCTATTAAGGGAAACAGCTCCTCAGCAATGCAGCTCTATTACATATTGCATACACAAGGTAATGGCAGTGATTCTTTTAAGCACAGCCTTATAAATAGCACTTTGTGTATTATGCTGTACTTTTGTTACTTAATTGGCATTTAATATGTACTTTAGTGCATATGATAGCTGGCAAATGTCATTCAGTTTATGTGGTATCCCTCATGCAAATGCATAGAAGGATTCTGCTAAAACCTCCATAAGTATTTTTCCTTTTGCCCATTGTTCTCTAAGGTGACAAGCTGCACATGGGCACCATGCCCTTGGCCGTTCTCAATACAAATACGACTATTTGGAACTTGAGCAATAAGCCTATCTCTGGTTATTAAATCAATAGGCTATTTCTATAAAGCGTAATCTCCATTCTGACCAATTGAATATAGTTTGCAGCTTTATCTGTATTTAGCAATACGCAAAATGTCTCTTTATATATATGGCCTTGTGAACCTTATTTAAGAATAAATGAACCAAAGGGCTTATTGATATTTTTTGAAGGTTCCTATGTGATGCCTACATCCTTGGGGCGCCAGGCCGTGGCGTATTCTTGCAAAAGAAAAAGTCTGACAGCCCTGGGCAGCTTTACCCAATTTGAATAAACATCTCTGCCACACCAATGTCCCTCTTTTGTAGGAGCTCAGAATGTTTTGAGAGTGTAAGGGTGTCAGTGTTCTACTGTTATAAAACTCACAATAATGTTTAGATAAAACAGCAGAAAATTTGTTTAGAAATTAAATTGTGCGAGCACACAATCATTATGTAAAAACCTAATGCTGTCTAAAATGCAAAATTGTGGACTTGACTTATTGTGTCATAAGTATTTTTTCTTGGTTCTGTATTTAACTTAAATGTACCTTTTAGACAGGTATTAACCCCAATGGCGTCACTGATGCTGACACCCTTGTCAGTTGTGCCTACCTATCTTGTGATCCTGTTCCCCACAACTATTGATGTAGCTACGGTTGGATATTTGTTGCAGATAACCAGCTCCAGCTGTCACAGCCTCATAAGTAGTTATCGAGGTCTTACATGTTTGTCACAACACAGTGTAACATTTGTACGAAGGAGGGGATACCCTTGGTGAAATGAGAAAAAAAAAGACGTTTGACATACATATTTTGAAAGAAGTGGTTGCCTGGGAAGAGGAATGGTATAAAGAGCAAATAACATTTGATGAAATGTTGACCAATGAAGTGCTTTCTTGGCTTTTTTAACCCCTTAATGACAAAGCCCGTACATGTACGGGCTCAAAATGCATAGTTTTCAATGGGTTTAGGGACCGCCCATTGCCCTTAAGGGGTTAAAAATATCTGTAATACTGCTTAGTACTGCAAAGCAAATATGATATGTAGAAAAGGCCAAACGACCCTGAGATGATGTAGAGACACTTGTGGACAGAATAGAATAGATTAATTTAAAACATCTGCTGATATTTGCAAGAAATGTCAAAAAGGCAGCAAATTGATCATTAAACAGAAGATGGCATGGGTGGCAGGCAGGAAAAGTAACAGGATTGCTGCCAAATTCACATACCGCAGCTGCTCAGTGATGCTTCAGCACAAACCTACCCTATGGCAGACCTAGCAAAAGGAGACGTCATCGAGGACATATACACATGAAGGGTCCGACAACACCCCTGATTAATTTGCATCTTTATTATATTTAATTACATTTTATCTTTACTTGATGCTGTATTGTATATTCTGTTAAATTGCCATTTTAAACATTATCCTGTTATTGAAGCCAAATGAATGGAAGTTAATCAGGTCATGCTTCTCTAGTATCCTGTATTTCACACAGATATTGCAATTCTGTAATTTATAATCTCCCCCAATTAATCTAGGTGACACATCTACAATAACTTTAAAAAGGTTTTGTTACTGCAAGTAGTATAACAAAGTTCAGTTAAGTGGAAGATTAATTAAATAATATAATGCCCTTATTAGTCTTAATATACCATTACATTTAAATTCACAATGTTTTAAGACACGTAATTTCTTGTATGCCATAAAAGAAAAAATATTACTTAATAAAATGACTTGCTACTACAAAAAAAAACAGGATTATACATATCAGCCAATAAAGCTTAGACGTCTTCACTATAAATTATATACAGATGTACAATGAATAATCATTGTATCTCTAGGGTTCTGCGTAGCCAACACCAATATATAACCATACACATTCTAATGTATGTCAGTTCTAACCACATTAGTGCTAATGCTGTGATTGACGGTCAGATCACAACTAGATCTAAACTGAGTTCTACCACTACCATTCTGTGAGGATGGGTTATAGCCATGACGCATACAAGAGGTGGTGACGCCAGAATCCCAGGGGTGTTGTAGTGGCGATTATAGGCATTGTCTGTTTAGGGATGACAAACAATGTCTTATGCTGTGAAAACAGTGGTGGTACTGGCAGTGCAGGTCTTGCAGCTGAAGAAGTTGAGGTCTGTTTCAAGACACTCTCCTCCATCACAATTGTATCAACTGTATGGCTATATATATATATATATATATATATATATATATATATATATATATATATATATATATATATACACCTATGCATTAGAAACTAGAACTAGATCAAATCAGTAAAGGAATAGATGAATGTATTGAATATTTTTTAGTTGTTTAATATTTCAGCTATTTTTACAAGGGGTAACTTTATAGTAACATATAGTTACTATAATCCAAAATTATAGTGACTGCCTTCCCGATATATATTTATTTCAGACGTTGCTTTCTACTTTTTATATATCACATATAGAACAACATTTAACACATAATGTTAGCATCAAGTGAAATGCATGAGAAAGCCCTAAAGCTAAAAGAACAAGGGAAGCAGGACTAGGTATCCAGAAACCTATAGCCAGGCCATTCAGTGTATGCTTATTTCACTCATGTAAGCAGTTGTAACAATACATAGAGAATGCAAGCTCAGGGCAAAGCCTAGGGTCACTCCTTTGACATAACACTTCTTACCACATTAATTTTCTTTGGCAACCACTTCACCAAATAATGTCACCCAATTCCAACAGTGCCAACTTTGCCCCCAAAAAGCTTGTCAGTACTATTTTTTACCTCAAACAACTTACCAATGCCATCTTTGATGCCCATCTGACTTACCAGTGTCATCTTTGTCCCCAAATTTACCAGTTCAATCCCACTTTAAAGAAGGCACCAAGCCTGAGAGACAGAGTTGTAGCTAGCTCCTTTTGCACCTAAGGCAACAACAGAAAGTTGTGCCCCCCACTATAATTTTACAGAGATTATTTTTAGGGAAGTAGATAAATAAATAACAAGGACATTAATGATGCTAGAACTGCAAATAATTAAAAATCATAATAAAAAATAATAGCAAAACAAATATCAACAAAATGTATTCATATTTTGTTCTGGTCAAGGCCTGAGCAAGTGTTTTGCATAAACTTAATGGAACATTAGGGGTAATAGAACGGTAAAGTAACATTTTGCACTCTATAGGCTGTGTACTATAATCTCCATTATTTATGTGGAGGTGTCATCACATACCACTCACCTGTATACAGTTAGCCAGATATAGATACAGTGCAACTGAGCATAAGCACATAGTGCTGACATATGTGGTACAACATACAATCCCTTTACAATATATTGAGACAGACATTGATGGTTTTACTGCATAATTCCCATCATCAAATATTGAGCTAGACAGTGACAGTGATACAGCATAACTCCCATCATTATATAGCAAGCCAGACACAGAGAGTTGTACAGAAAAACTCCCATCATTATATAGTGATCCAGACACTAACAGGGTCCAGCATGACTCCTATATTTATATAGCAAGCCAGTCACAGACGGTGGTATAACATGACTCCTATAATTTTATAGTGATCCACACAAAGAGGCTGGTACAGCTTGACACCTATTATTATATAGAGCACCATGCACAGATGGTAGTACAGCATAACTCTTTACAATATAGAATGAGCCAGACATTGACGGTGGTACAGCATGACTCCCATCATCATCATCATCATTTTATTGGCTTTTCATTGCTTTTACACTCTTACTCGCTCTCATGCTCTCACTCTCTCATACACTCTCTTACTCTCTTACATGCTTACACTCTCTCATTTTCTCTGCTGACAACTTCTGCTTTACTGTCTTCCCACACCTCAGCCTCTACTCTGTTAATCAAATCTGGCGGACAGGGTGCGCACAGAGGTGCCACCCTTTTGCATAATGGATCTGGGACATCCGGTTCACAGAAAAGCAAATACAGAAAAAGACACGAGAAAAAGCGGCTGAAGACAGACGACCAAAGACAGAACAACAATAAGAGGCAAGAGAAGAAGCTGAGCTGCGGAAAAGCAAAAGCGATAGGTGGAGAACGTAGAGAGACTAAGCCAGCGAAAGACTCCTCGCACTCCGCTCCTTGCCCGCTGTGCCAGTAGAATAGAGGCAGTCCTAACACTTAATGTTGAACGTCAGGGCAGGGTGCTGCCCTCACATGGTGGTATGAGCTGTGAAAACATTGGAGAATGTCAGACTGTAGTAGTGTTTCTCTCATAGATTTAATACATATATAGATATGTATTACCTTATGAATAAATGCTTTGGCGGTTATCTGCATTTGATGTTGAGAATGCATCAAGTGCTTCTGTGGGGAGTATGAGGATTCCATTACTCATGTGTCCTAAAAAAAATCACACTAGAGCTAGTGATAGCAAAAATGTGGTGCAATCAGCTAGCACCCCCTCATCTTTCTGTTTATCATTGGCAGTGGACCCTTAATTGCATGCCCTGGTGCTTTGTACCTGTTAAATGACTGATTGTTTCATCTCGTCAGCTGGCTAACACTCAGCACTAAAATGCTTCTAGTGTATGCTACATTATGCCACATGGCATGATTGTATTACTAGTATCACAGGAACACTTCAATTAATTCCCCTTAATTGATGTGTGGTTTGCCACATATTTGGTTGTTAGATACTTCTGAACATGCAACCAGACATATTTTTAGAGCTTCTCCATGATTATAATAGACTAATAATACCCACCTGATTTCAGTTGCCATTTCCTTTGTCTTGGCTTTTTTGTAAGTAGTTATAGCTGCATCCCAATAAGTGAGATTTATATGGAAACACTGCTATTTTCTCCTTTATTTTGGTTTGAAACATAAGATTCAGAAAAAAATAGATTTTCTTTTACTGCTACCATACCTGGTAAATTTTTGTGGTTTGTTGGCTGAGAGCAATCTGACTACAAAGGAGTAGTAGAAGGGCCACTGCTAGTATCAGAGAAGGGCTGTAAGCATTCAGGCCGAGTACAACCCAACAATACAACACAGCGCAACAATACAACAATCAAATAATCAATATTCAAAGTTCAGACTTCAATTAAAATGTAGGACTGAGCAAGCCTCTAACATCACACATGCTCACACTAATAAGGAACCCAAAGGACAGTTGCTTTTGGCCCTGGGAACCAGTCCCTTTTGTCCCATAACAAAGACGATCCGAATTATTCAGTGCCTGTCCAACACCAAAATGGATCCAGTCAGGGTAAATAATGCTAAAACCTGTTACTCCCTGATTGCTTTAAGGAAAAATGCAAGTAAAATATACACACAAGAAAGAGGAATCCAGTAGTAGCCCCAAGTCATCAAATAAAGACAGTCTTGAAGGGTTGCATATGCCCCCTGCTAGTCCTCCTCTAATTTGAATACCTTGAAACCAATAAGTTAGGTGCCAGTATTTTCTACCATTGCTCTACCAGTCCACAAGAGACATAAGCATACCCAGGCACTCTCATGGCTTGACCCTGAGTCTCAGGGTGAAGGGCCAGATTCTCAAGGTCCCAATGTCTGGAGCAGACTCCTTCCTATTTTACAGTGCTGTGATCATATATAAGATTGGCAATTGGGGCTTTTGTTATAAGTATGTTACATCTGATATTCCTGCTTGAATTCAACTGTATCTTTAAATAATGACAGGTCAATATCTCCAAGAGGATCAGAACCAGAGGTATTTATTTAATACAATTGGTCGGTCACTACATAGAATCTTCATGAATTATATTTCAACAGTTTCAAGGTCAGCTAATTTGAACGTCCCCAGGTATGTGCATAAGCAGTGGCGGAACTACCGGGCTCGCAGGGGTCGTGACTGCGACCGGGCCCCGGCGGCAGGGGGGCCCAAGCCAAGGGGCCGCCCGAAATCTTTTTTCCGTTTTTTTTTTTAAAAAAATAAGGCAGGGGCATCCAACATGCGGCCCGCGGGCCAAATGAGGCCCGCGAGACCTCGAGGTGCGGCCCGCGTAAGATCGGCAGCCAGGGCAACCGATCTTACGCGAGCCGCACCTCAAGCCCTGCTACTTACTTGTGGGAGGGTCTTCTGGACTGCACAGAGATAGCGGAGTTCACGTGACATCCTACTTCCTCTGTGCTTTAGCAGAGAAGGCAGAGGGAGGCCGCACCCCCTGCTGAAGTCTGTGAGCGGCATCGAGGAGCTGCAGTGCAGGTAAGGGGGTGGGGAGGGTGTTTGAATGAGTGTGTGTGATTGAGGGAATGAATCTGTGAATGAATGATTATATGAATAAATGAGTGTGTGTGTGTGTGTGATATCATGGATGTGTAAGTGCTGGAACCTAGGCATGATGGGACTGTGATTGCTGTTAGCAATCACACTCCTATCATGCCAAGTCAGCCAGTACATGCTGAAACCTGGCTAGCTGCCCCCCTTGTGTATTGATGCTGCCAGCAGTATGGGGTCTGCACATCACTTACAGCCACCCTGTACCAGCGTGTATTGGCTGACTTGGCATGATAGGAGTGTGATTGCTAACAGCAATCACAGTCCCATCATGCCTAGGTTCCAGCATTTACTGGATGGATGTGTAAGTGCTGGAACCTAGGCATGATGGGACTGTGACTACTGTTAGCAATCACACTCCTATCATGCCAAGTTAGCCAGTACATGCTGAAACCTAGCTAGCTGCCCCCCTTGTGTAGTGATGCTGCCAGCAGTATGGGGTCTGCACATCACTTACAGCCACCCTGTACCAGCATGTACTGGCTGACTTGGCATGATAGGAGTGTGATTGCTAACAGCAATCACAATCCTATCATGCCAAGTCATATTGCTAATTTTGTCCAATTGCGTGTTACCTACTTTTATTAAACATGTGAGTTTTTATTATTATTTTTAAAGGTGGGGGTCATTTTCGGTTTTGGCTAAGTGAACCCTGAATGTTTTGGTCCAGAATTTTCATTTTAGTTCATCCCTAGAATAAATCTAGGGAATCCTGAATTTGTAGTCGCAAAACTTTCAAGGCCCAGAAATCAGTGAGAGGAAGAGTAAAGGTTTTGTGTCATTTTACTTTATTTTAATCTGCATTTTTTATTAAAGGCCATATTTTTTGTCACAGTGAAAAATGAGTGCGGCCCGCGCACGTATACAATTCTGATGAAGTGGCCCACTGCAGAAAAAACTTGGACACCCCTGGATTATGCCCTTTGTACATGCGCCCCTTTTTCTTTGATTTTTTTACAGATATGATTCAATATGTAAATTGAATTTGTTGAAAAAAAAATTGTTGGGTAAAAATCATGTTTTGGGGGGGGTGAGAGGGGGGGGGCCTTAACAGATTCTCGCACCCGGGCCCTGAGGCGTCTAGTTACACCCCTGTGCATAAGTGTCAGTAACTTGTACCCAAGTTTCTGTTAGCAAAACACAATGTTAAAGGTCCCACTCTAGTCACACTTTTCACAGTAACTAGCCCCAGGATCGCCAGCCAGTGCAACCGATCTTACGCGGGCCGCACCTCGAGCATGTACTGGCTGACTTGGCATGATAGGAGTGTGATTTCTAACAGCAATAAAAAAGTCACATCATGCCTAGGTTCCAGCACTTACACATCCGACCAGTAAATGCTGGAACCTAGGCATGATGGGACTGTGATTGCTGTTAGCAATCACACTCCTATCATGCCAAGTCAGCCAGTACATGCTGAAACCTAGCTAGATGCCCCCCTTGTGTATTGATGCTGCCAGCAGTATGGGGTCTACACATCACTTACAGCCATCCTGTACCAGCATGTACTGGCTGACTTGGCATGATAGAAGTGTGATTGCTAACAGCAACCACAGTCCAATCATGCCTAGGTTCCAGCATTTACTGGTTGGATGTGTAAGTGCTGGAACCTAGGCATGATGGGACTGTGATTGCTGTTAGCAATCACACTCCTATCATGCCAAGTCAGCCAGTACATGCTGAAACCTAGCTAGATCCCCCCCTTGTGTATTGATGCTGCCAGCAGTATGGGGTCTACACATCACTTACAGCCATCCTGTACCAGCATGTACTGGCTGACTTGGCATGATAGAAGTGTGATTGCTAACAGCAACCACAGCAAGCACAGTCCCATCATGCCTAGGTACCAGCATTTACTGCTTGCCTGGGTATGATAGGAGTGTGATTGCAGTGTGGACGCCAGGGCTGGCTTTGGGGTATGCAACCTGTGATCTATGCGTGTAATTTAGGGGGTTTAAAATATACCTTTTAATTACGTGTTTTTTTTGTGAATTCCAATTGATCTATACCTGCAAAGCTGGGGTTGCGTGTTATTCTGTAGATCCATATCTGCTATGCTATGTTTCCATACATTATTTATGTATACCTGCAAATACAGGGTTAATATGTCTTATTCAGTTGATTAATACCTGCAATGCTGTTTCCATGTATTTATTGGATCTATACCTGCAATGCTACGTTTCATATACTATTGTATACCTGCAAATACAGGATTTGTATGTCTGATTCTGTTTATTTGAGATCACAAGTGAATTTCAGTTGATCTATACATGCAAAGCTTGGTTTGTGTGTTAATGTGTTGATCTATACCTGCTATCGGCAACTGGGGCTAATGTTAATATATATGGGCAGCAGGGGCATCAATACACAAGGGGCAAAAACACTAAGGGGGGTATAAACGACAATGCAGTGTGAAAAATCCATCCTGATGTAGACGTCTGTGACGTAGATTGTGTCCTGCTGTTTGTGTGTTTTTGGTTATCAGTGTAGCAGAGCCTGTCCTCGGTGTGTGTGTATAGGTGTTGGTGTGGCAGAGCCTGTCCTGGTGTGTGTTTGGGTGTTGGTGTGGCAGAGCCTGTCCTGGTGTGTGTGTTCGGTTGTCAGTGTGTCAGAGCCTGTCCTGGTGTGTGTGTGTGTTTGGATGTGGGTGTGGCAGAGCCTGTCCTGATGTGTATGGGTGTCTGTGTGGCACAGCCTGTCCTGGTGTGTGTGTGTTTGGTTGTTGGTGTGGCAGAGCCTGTCCTGGTGTGTGTGTCTGGGTGTCGGTGTGACAGAGCCTGTCCTGGTGTGTGTGTCTGGGTGTTGGTGTGACAGAGCCTGTCCTGGTGTGTGTCTGGGTGTCGGTGTCACAGAGCCTGTCCTGGTGTGTGTGTCTGGGTGTCGGTGTGACAGAGCCTGTCCTGGTGTGTGTGTTCAGTTGTCAGTGTGTCAGAGCCTGTCCTGGTGTGTGTCTGGGTGTCGGTGTGACAGAGCCTGTCCTGTTGTGTGTGTGTCTGGGTGTCGGTGTGACAGAGCCTGTCCTGGTGTGTGTGTCTGTGTCACAGAGCCTGTCCTGGTGTGTGTGTCTGGGTGTCGGTGTGACAGAGCTTGTCCTGGTGTGTGTTTTCAGTTGTCAGTGTGGCAGAGCCTGTCCTGGTGTGTGTGTCTGGGTGTCGGTGTGACAGAGCCTGTCCTGTTGTGTGTGTGTCTGTGTGGCAGAGCCTGTCCTGGTGTGTGTGTGTGTTTGGTTGTCGGTGTGGCAGAGCCTGTCCTGGTGTGTGTGTCTGTGTCACAGAGCCTGTCCTGGTGTGTGTGTCTGGGTGTCGGTGTGACAGAGCCTGTCCTGGTGTGTGTGTTCAGTTGTCAGTGTGGCAGAGCCTGTCCTGGTGTGTGTGTTGGGGTGTCGGTGTGACAGAGCTTGTCCTGGTGTGTCTGTGTCTGTGTTGGTGTGTCTGTTTGGTCATCTGTTTCCTGGCACTTAACTTACAGTAGGAATTATTTAATTTATATTTATCCAGAGATAAAATGCCCTCCTGAAGTTGTAGTGACTTCAGGGGACAAAACGTTCAAGGCCCCAAAATCATTTAGCGGAAAAGTTATTTATTGTGTTTATAATATTTATTTCAAGGATTAGTCGCACTCAATTGTGGCTTCAGGCTTCCCATGTTGAATGATCAAGTATTATTTTAGCCCAATAACAAAAGTATAATTCCATAGCACATTACTTTTGGAAATTATTAATGCCCCCCCAGTTTGACTGTGGTATCTTGTGTGCCCCCCTATATATTGTTTCTAGAGTCGCCACTGCTTGTTATTATTCGTTTAATACATGTTGGGGGGAAATACCAGAATGTCATATATACTACCATGGTGGGTGTTTAAGTTACACCCCCCCCAAGTAACTTTTACATTAGCATGCACACTCACTATAACACATATAAACACTCACACTACCAAACACATACACTCTTGCACAGTAACACACAAACACAATAATATACATCAGTCACACATTAGACATCACCATACCACTCACCAGACCTCTAACAACTCTCACCTCTCACCACACCTTACACTACACTTCTCACTCTACAACCTTACCATGCCTTGCTTGGTGTTGCACACTGTGACAGAGGCTTTGCTATGACTGTGAGGTCACATAACATTGTACCATGACCCCACTGAGCTCCCGCTTCGACAAGTAGACTGGTACAAGTTGGACCAGAACTGTTGGAAGAATTTTGGACCGGACAATTGCCCTATCCCCGCAGGCCAGGGCCGCTCCTGGCTGAACTTGATGGGTTTTTTTCAACCTAAATTACTGTGTCACTATGTTAGGGGGCGAGTGCATGCAGAAGGGGGACGTTAGAGACTTTGTTTATTGCACTGGAAAACTCAGGACTTGTCCTGCTGCTTATTAATATGAGGCTTTTATGAGATATAACTCATTTAATGTATTTAATTCATGTTATCACAATGTAAATCAAAATGAACTGTCTAGTAAAAATGGTTAAAAGCGCACATTTCTGCCAAACTGAATGTTTGTAAATATTTTGCAACACTAAGAGGGTGTAGTGTGCCAGTTAGACAGATGGTTGTTCTTGCCTGGTAACTACAGTACATCTTATATATCAGCCCAGCCATATGTCCCTTTAGCCTGTAATCTCTCAGTCGCAGGGAACTCGTCACCTTTATCTTGTATAGTGTCCACTAACAGGCATATATGATTGCAAAAGGAAAATTACTTTCACCATTCTGTCCCCTTTTCTTAAGGCAAGAGTCTTCCATAAGGGCTATAAGGATTTCATATGTCTACATATTTAGATAAATACATGGATAAAGACAGCTCTAAATAACTATATTAGCAGGTCTTACTAGACATACAAAATATTTAAATTATTAATTCTCTTTAGTTTTTTTTGTCCTGTTGAATATTTAAAATGTGATTTGCAAGTGATCCAAATCCAATCCATAGCGCCATCATCGCATTACCAGTTGGTGTCACAATATATTTTATTTGGACATACTGAATGGGTTTTGCTATTTTTAGGCAGTGATACTGATATGCCAAAATGCATATAAATGAACCATATGTGGGCCTAACACACAGTTCTATGTGGCAAACAAACCATTCCAGAATTTTTATGATTTCAGACAATTGAAAACCATGCATGTGTCTGATGATATTGAAATCAATACTTTCTTCCACTGTACAACCTCTTTTTACTCCTTTGAGTGTTTTTATTTCGGCGCCCCAGAATGTTCCACTATAAAGCTCTGGAGTGACCTCATAACTGGAAATATATACCAGCTTGGTCTCTCCCATGACACAACAGTAAATTGCAGCAGTGATTGATTGAATTTTATCTTTCCTTTCTGTCGCAGAGTTAGAAAACATACTATGAACCTTCCTGAGCAGTGCATCCTAAAATCCTAAACCCTACATAGATGACAGGAAAGGATATATTCCAAAATTTACTGTTCATTGAGAAATGTAATAGCAGTGTATGAACAATCATTTGGGGCACAAGGGCTCAATGCCAGCAATGTTCCAGCACTTCAACATATTTCATACCTGTCACTCATAGGGAAAGGGAGAATATTATTTTTCCATACTCCCAACAGACTTTGGGCTCAGGTTTCAATTGTAAGTTACCAATTGTCTTGGGGGTGTACTTACTAATCAACAAGTTTACAGGTGAATTGCAAGGAGCGGAAAAATGTCAACTCAAAGATGACACGATGCAAGTATGCAACATGTGGAATGGACCTCGGGCTGAGTTTTTGAAATAAGAGCTACCACTCATAAATTCTGGGCCATTTCTCAGAATTGTATAATCTTAGGTTGATAATCCTTGCATAATCAGGTATTATGAATGCAAATTAGCATACATGACTAGCTGGTTTGCTGAGAAGACTCGGATGTCCTTCAGCTGGAAACCTTGCCAAGTTTTTTCCTAAAGAGGCACTAAATTGTCAACCAGGCTGAAGGTTACTGCAAATCAGCCCTGATTAGCCATTTATAATGTGCTGTGTAATCAGTGAGGTGACTTTCAAGAAATTTTTGCAATTTAAATTTGCATAATCCAGAACCAACCCAACTTGATAGCTACAGCCTCTAATGCTCTCTCTGTACAGAATCAGCGGAGCTTCTCCAGTAAAAGCCACCACGCAGCTTTTATTAGGGAGCCAAGTAATTTATGAAAGTAAAGAAGATTCTGTCCTCATCATTAATAAAAACTAAATCCATGTTATTAATAATTGTAGCCAAAGGAGGGCTTTCAATTCTTTGTGCTCACATGATTACTATTTACAGTTTTACCATGTTATCTGTATAGAAAGAACAAGTTTATTTTCTACATCACTGACATGGCTGATGCCTTTCAATAACAGGTCGAATTAAGACTGTCAAAATGATTGTGGCCCTCAAACTGTTTCACGACTTTACATTTTAAAAAGTATTAAGACATTCAATATTATATCTGTTCTAAATATATATATATATTCAAAATTATAATATATAAGTCCAATTTAAATTGATATAGTGTTTAAATAGTTTAAAAAAATACTTGTTTAATTATGTTAATAATTAAGGGTTCTTGTAAGTTTTTTCATTTTATTATTATATAGCGAGTGGTACACTATAGTATAGTATAGGGTATTTTTTCTCTTTAATACTTTAATTTGATTTTGTGAGCAAACCAGAAGCTTGCCATCTACTGTTGAGTTTTTACATTTGACACCCACAAATTGCAACCAACTATCATCTTGATGTTTAATGGTAGAGTAAATCAGTTTCAAACCTTTTCAACAGGCTTTCATTATTTATCCATAAACCTCCTGGGAGGGCTGCCAGGAAGAAATTGCCACCAGGGCTGCTGTGATTTGGCTCCTCTACCAAATACTGTATGTTTTGGGGTTTATTATTAGGGCCACATGGCTGGACTTGCCTCATGGGTTGAATATCACCATTCCTCCCCTGATATGGCCCCAGTCAGAGCCCCTACAGATTCTATACCCTTGAAGGTATGGATTGTATTGTATTTTGTAGACTTTGATGAGAATGTTGTTTTATATGTAGAAACACACATATACATTGTATTTATTGAAAAGTATCATTGTTTTAGGGTAACTGTACACATCTTAAAAGGTACCAATAAATAGAAACAGAAAAGAGAATGTCTTCCCCGTCAAAATGTATTTTTTGGACCAATCCTTAATAAAATGAATAAATGTGCATACTCTAAGAAATGTAATATGTATTATCTCAAATTACACAGATTGAAAAATCAAAACTAATACTAACATGATGTTTTATGTTTATTTAATAAAATATTTGAATGATTCTAATATACATGTTGGCCACCATTTCTCTTGTAAGGCTCTAACACTTTTGGTTTCATTAAATTGGCCTCAGTAGAATCCGAGTGGGCTTAACGTCCCTAGGAGTGCTGGAAACTTAGAATGCTCAGCAGATCTCCGTCCCGCATTGGCAGACACATTATGCTTCTCTATTCTGTATTGCGGAGTCAATATTATTATGTGTTGATTTAATTAGCATTATCATATTCCACAGCGCTGTACAATGGGTAAACAGGACACAACAGTATCACATAAGAATATGGACTTACAGAACAAAAATTAAGTTACAAATGCTTTATGAAAGGTAGAGACTGTTAAACAGTACTGCATATAAGGGTAGATGAAGGGGTTTTTTTGGTATCTTAAATTGAAATTGAATTGAAAGTCTGGAGCCCAATGTCAAGTAACATAGCCATACTATTGAGTATATTGATTCCACTTGTCAAAAGCACAGCTTGTTCACTACACACCAGTTACAGTAACCTATTTTTACATTAAATAGTTAGGTTTCATGGCCAGGAGAATGCTTTAGGTAGGGCGAACCCTGTGGCACAGCAAATAAACAAAAAAAAACCCTGCATGATCTCAATGATATCTCACAAGTACTGCCCTGGTGTGTGTCATCTGACTTGCTTAGTAAAGATTGTTCTCAGTAAGCCCTGCAGCCAGCACGCATGGCGTTTCAATGCAAGAAAAAAAAATTAAACATGATTTATAGCATTATCTCTTGATGAGTGTTGCAAGAGGCTCCCTACTTGCACATCTATGTGTTTTTTTATATCGCTATAACTCTTATAAAAATATATAGGGGGGCCACTTATAGATTTGCTTATGCAGGCACTTATTCTTACCCTAAATCTGCCCCAGATACATTGCTCTAATATACATGGCCTCCTATAAAAAGGTTGCAGTTATTCTGCGTATTAATTAAGGTCACTTCGTATAGAAAAAAATCACTATCCTACTTCAGTGGTCCCTTGTCTCAAATGGGTCACAGTCACAAGCCACAGGGTTGTAAGGTTTATATGAATCTAATGCACCTACTTCTAGTCACTTGAAATTACAAATTTATGCAGGAATTATTTTTTTCTTTACCTTTCTAAATATATTTCTATCTGTCTATACGTTCACATAATATTCACTTATTATATAATTATTTACATAATATTTTCTCAGGAAAAATATATTAAAATTGTTTCCAAGAGCATAGACAGTAGCAACAATATAGATTAGAATGTGACCTTTGGTTTGTGAAAGTCACTTCAAAATTTAATAGCGGCAACAGGGTTAAATTACTAAATGTGACAGGTTACCGTGACAACCTCAGAAATGGAAACGGCAATTAGGCATAATCTAAGAATCATGCATGAATCCTCCTGATACATTCCACCCTGTTATTGCTTTATCCTCAGGAGCAAAAGATTCTTACAAGCTCAATTAGGTTTTAATCACTAGTTGAGGTATAGAAGCCTTAAATTAAAGTTTATGGGTGAGCGACTTTTTCACGGGTCTTATCATCTAAAGCCTGCTGCTTTCTAGCCTCTCAGCTGGCAACTGGATGTTGATATAACAAGGAAAATATCCCAACTTCATACATTTTGTAAATGTTTTAAAATTATAGTCAAAATGGACCTGAAGTTATAACCATCCTGTTTATCCTAGGTTCCTGGTTCCTAGTTGTGTTCCAGGTCATCTACAATGCCTCCCGTCTCACCCTCCAATATCTACCCACCTCATCTCCTAATTGCTCATTCTTTTACTTAACTTCAGCTTTTTGTGGAATAAAAATATCACCTCTCCTGTCTACATAGAATTTACAGATACTGTGTCAGGCAGGCCATTTTCTCTCTACTTCGGTATTCATAACAAGCCATTAAATATCAAATTTTGATGTCACTTTAAAAATATTGTGGTCAGGCACTGCCATCTACCTTCAGTATTTACCCTGCTAGTCATTAAAATGTCATATAGATATAGCTTTTATATGTTGACACAGTACAAGGTTGTACTGGCTCAAAAACCAGTTCCACTTCTATAAAATGTTTTTTTTATTCTGAGTGCAAATATTATTACTTTTTCTTATTATTATCCATGCCAAAGACACTTAGACACTCATTTTCAATCCCAGCTTGCTATAGGCACAACTATGAAATATCGTTGATGATTAAAGCTGCTGCAAAACTAGGAATCTTTATACAATTTTATTATTATTATTATTATTATAGAGTGTATTTAAAAAACAAAAAATGATTAAGTGTTTAGTTACTTAGTTTATTTAAATTATTAATTAATTAGTATTTATTTATTATAATGAATAATGTTACTGATGCCCCTTCCGGAGTCTTATGGTCCCTAAAAACCTAGCATCACCCCTGACCTTAGTTGACACGATCCCCGATGCACCATGGAGAGAGTTTCCACTGTATTATTATTGTAGAGTGTATACAATTCACCATTATTCCTACCTCGTGTCTTGTAATCTAGCATCATTGCATGTGTCAAATGACTCGTCACACATGTTATAGACGCATGCATGTTGAGGTATAAATAAAAATGAAACACAGAGACACTGTCAATATTAAATCTAGTAGAAGAGTACGTCCTTGGGATACTTCCTTAAGTGTTAATGCTCCGTGTTCCATGAACATGTTTATATATAAACTCTTTTATTAAAGAAGCTGTTATGTCATTTTTTTACAAAATTGTTCTTTGTTTTAAAAAAAAGACCCTAGCCTCCCCGGGCAGAAAATATTAGGGTATATTTTTATCCTCTGTCCTGGTTTGGATCTTCAACCTGTCTAGTATACAAGTATGCCAGCAGAAAAAGCCAATACGGACTGGAAATACGTATTCACCCAGCTGATGATAAATGCCCTATGAAAATGACCTCATTTTTGAGGATGATAAACTAAAGAAATTAAAACTCATATTGGGATATCTGAAATATAAAGAGCCCTGAGGATAAAATACATCATGTGAAGAAAAGAGCAGACAGGCATGGTGGGTTAAGTCGAACTAATCCATCACTAGTGTTTTTACTCATGTAAATGGCTCACTTTAATTGTGAAAAGGCTATATAGTACTTTTATCCCTACTGCCCTCGGCACAATTTATATCCCCACCACAGCACTTTTGTTGTGGATGCTGTGCATAGCAGAATAACTGTATTGTCCCACGACTCCCCTCTGTTCTGTCAAAAGATGTCCATCTTTTAACAGTTGGCAGCAGAGACCATGAGGGTGGGTAGGTGGGAGTGTGGCTGGCCTGTACCTCACCGAGCAAACGTTATGGCAGCCACGCTAAATGCGTGATCAATGCTTCTGCTGACACAAGCACTCTGTGTGTTGTCATTGTGTGTCAGCTGACAGATGAGAAAACTCTATAGACAAAGGTTGTATCTCTGAAAACAAATAGCCCGTAGCCACGTTAACCGCTTTACTCCCAGAGTGGGTTGGCGTACTCACACATCCCAAATCATTTATTAATGTTTATACCACATATTGCCTGTACTGAGCATCAGAAGTGTTATAGACCACAAGAGATGGTGTACCCTAGTTTGCCTCTCACAGTTGCTCCAATCTTCCATTATCCTACAAGGCCAGCATCGTAATAGTAGAATAGCGCTGTCATGCATCATTATATCAGAGGGGTAACAACTTTAAGCATTCTACCAGCTTCATAGAGAACATGCAGATATATTCTATCAATTACAATTTGATCTTACGTACTAAAAGACAGCCAAACACCCCTCCAACATACAACCAAGAGCAATCTTTTATAATAAAGTACAATAATAATTAGAATAATAATATAGGTTTGCTCTTAGAATATTTTAGCAATCATACTTATTTCAGTCTCTTGCTACCAAGAAATATGCTTTTTGACTGTTAGTAATGAGGACATTTTGCTCTGAAGTGTACTGAGTGGGTTGGATTAGTACTGAAGGGCTTTTTAGCCTTATAATAGTGGATGTATGCACCCTATTGAGATCTTGTAAATCAGAGACATCATTAGACATCTTTGGTTATTCACCAATTATTACCTAACATTTTCATTTTATTTCATTAACAGTGATCATGCATCAATTATGTGTAGTGTAGTAACACTGGTAGCTCAGCAACTATAGCTCACCAATATCTCGATAGGAAGACAGTAGGCGAGACTAAGGAACATCTAGATCACCAACTTAAAGTGATGATGCTACATTTTGCATGGACAACGATGCATTTTACCACATGCATTCTTTAGTTATAGGATTTAGAAAAAGGGACCTCTGTCTCATTTTTCTCCTCCATGAGGCTGCCTCTACTGAAATAATAAGTATTGTATTTAAACTTTCTCCCCTTGTACTTGCATTGAATTTTACTGAATCAACAGCCAATCGCACGTTAACTAGAATGTATATTGGGATATGCTACCTGATTTCAGTAGAGGCAAGTTGCGAGAAGTTAAATAAGGCAGAAGAACTCCAGTAACTAATTAATGTCTTCACTAATTTGAATGCAGCAAAATGCACTGGAACCCATTCAAATGGACTCCAAAATGCATGCATATGAAAACTGGGATGGAGTGGACTTTTAAGGTTTTTTCAGTTCTCGAAGCCTTTGGAATTTTGTAAGAAAAGTGAGGTTAGATTATATGAGCACATGTAATTCATTGATTTGCTATTCTAGTTCAAGAGGTGAATAGTCCCTTTAATACCAGGGGTACACTAAGGCAGGTGCAAAACACCTAGGCACCTAGTAACCGAGGCTCCTGGTCGGGTACGTAACTATGTACTGTGTACTGTGGTAAGGACAAGACTCCACTCGTGAGCTGCAGAGATGATAGGAGAGGGGGAGTGTGTTTACGTATGTTTGTGTAAATGTATGCTATTAGAGTGAGTGAGTGAGCTAGTGTATGGTATTGCAGAGAGTGTGTATGCTTGTAATCCTAGGGTTTTGGAGTGAGTATATGTTACTGTACGGCAGTAGAATGTGTGCATGTTTTAGCAGTGTGTTTGAGTATACACGTGTGTGTGTGTTACTGCATGGTGTTAGCATGAGTGTGTATGTCAACATGTGCAGTTAGAGCCTGTGTATCTATATGTGAGTGTATAGTATTAGTAGGAGTGTGTGTTAATATTTGGTATCAACATGTCTGTTGTTGCTGATGTTTGTGTGTGTATATGTGCGTGCCAGTGTATGGTGGTAGAGGTCCGGGGGTGAGCCTAGGGTTAGAGTGTCTGGTGTGAGCCTAGGGTTAGTGATGTCAGGGAAACCAAGTGAGGGAGTGTGTATATATATCTACAAATGTATGGTGTTAGAGTGAGTTTTAAAGCAGATTTGTGAGTTAGGATGTGTGTGTTATGGGGGGCACAGACAGAACACTGCACTCACATGCCACTTACCCTAGGCTCACCCCTATTTAATACTAAATGAAATATCTTCAAAACAATTACACTGACAGCAAACAAAAAGTACAAGCTATAGATAGATTGAGTAAATGAATTTAGACATTTTAAGAAGTATGAGGGACACAGTTCCCCTTTAATGTCATGCTTTTAAATAAGCAAGCCACAGGATAGCACTGGGAATTTCACCAAGGGTGGTTACAAAGATAGACATCCTCAGAACTATTCATACAATGAAAATCTTATTTTAATACCAAAACAATGCCTTTTCTTATCTTAAATATTCCTTTATGCCTTGATGGACATGATTTGCCCTGCCTAGTGGTGTATGCGCTTTGCTGCCAAACAAAAATCAGCTGCTCTTACAATGACCTCCAGTTTGTCTGACCCAGATAACTCCTTGTTGCCTAGCAGCCATAAACAACATAACAATGTCATTTTCCCAGACAAACAAAAGGAAGTGCACATGGTAGAAGTATTTCTCTTTTTAACATATGTATTGATTCTCTTGTTTATATATCTCATGATATCTACACAATATAAAATTGGTTAGTACGAAACAAAATATAGATTTGTGAATAAATCGGTGGTATCGCTTATGCAAGCATTCTAACATTTAAAGCCCATCACATGAAAGAATATAATTTCTACTATATTCATTTGAATAGGCCCCCCCTAATCTATTTTTCGCTAAGCCAAAATTGTTACAGGATGTGTTTTACACATCGTACAGCACTGCAGAATGTGATGTATAAATCAATAAGAATCAAAATCAATAATCAAAAAGAAATAATAATAATTTTCACGGGCCAGGTCCAGTTGGACATTTAAATACATCTAAAAAATATATGTATGACTGTTTATGCAGTGTGCACCTCACATACTAGTGGTCGTTGATGTGAGACCTGTACTTCATTGATTGATGGCAGACGAGTCCCCTGCTGGCGACCAATAGAGTCGCTCGTACAGACTTTTAACTGTTGGAGCAGGGAGACCAGTGGTCTCTGCCGGCCAAGTTAAGCCCTGACGGCGAACCTACGGATTTCTGCTCCCGTTATCTACGCAGCATCGCAGGGGTTAACGGGAGCAGAGATCCGGAGGTTCGCCGTCAGGAGTTAAAAAGGCTGGTTGTCTGCAGCGTCCTCCTCTGGCATCAACCAATTGACGGCGAACCTACAGATTTCCGCTTCCGTCAACCCCTGCGATGCTGCGGAGGTAAGGTAGGCTAGATGGGGAAGGGACCGGGGAGATTAGAAGACGAAGACGAACACGAAGATTCTTCATGTCTTCATCTACGTTTTGCCGCCGCCATGTTCGTGTGTTCGGTATTCGGGCTGAACAACAAAAACGCACCCTTCGTGTTCGTTTTCATGTTCGTCCGAATACGAATGCACAAGTCTAGTCAAAATCGTTTTTTTTATTGCAGACATTTATTGTGTTGGATTGATTTTCTCATTGGACAATAAAGTATGAATATAATATATTATTGTCATTATTCATTTCAGATATACAAACAAACACAACCAGCCATGCAGTCATGAGGAGAAATATAATTGTGAATGTACGCCAGGTACAAAGTAAGGATGGGTGGTTTCTAGGCTTAGGTTTACCCATCTGGTAGCTATACATCTGTTGTAAGGCAGCATCTCTCATCCTTATATATACATCCTAGAGTTTGGCTGGCTGAGCAATGTAGGAGTTGTCATTGCATACAAGCTAGCGAGCTTCTGCCTGACCATATGCAGTCCTCTTTGCTTTTAACTCTGCCGTTTTCATATTATTATACAAGCGTGCACTACTTTGAGACCACTGTGGCATACAGAGCAGAAAAACCTATCCTGGAAATAAATGGGATTTTGTCTCCCACTGGTTTCCCATACATCTTGCTATGCGGAGAGATACTCCCAGCTCTCTGTATGGGTCTGGATGTTTTATAAGTAGAATGGACTGTGTAAGTTCAGTCCCTTTCAACCACAACCAATCTTCATTGTGGTTGGCAGGGGGGCAGGGAGATGTGAAATATGTGTCCAGAGCTGCTGTATATAACCAGTGTCAGACACTGCTGTATAAAACATGACTGTAGTCGGCTTTTGCACTTACTCACCCCTGCTGCCTCCTTCACTTCACTACCTCTATAAATCATAAAGAAAAGCCTCTCTTTCCCCTCAAACAGCAAAGCAGCAGAAGGCTGAATTATTTCGCTCAGTACCGCAAGACAGCTGGAAGAGAGATCTGTTATAAAATAGTAAAGCCTTTGTAACTATATAAATAGTTTGGAAAAATTCAGCATATCTCCAAATGTATTTCTGAGAAATGGCACCAGTGCCTAAAATATTTATTGCATGCCTAAAATAGTGATCATTTATTTTCATTGCCTGGTCTAATGCCGTAATATGCATTAAACAGTAATGGAAATAACTATAGTAATGACAATCAATGAATAACCACGTACAATGGGGTAAGCAAACCAATTTGTGACTCTAATACAGATGAGCTTACTGAATGAATGGATGGATGGATGGATAGGATGAAAGCAAGAAAAGCCTAGATGGCCTTAATTAATGCATAGTTTGAGAAATCAACTATACATGTAGGTGAAATAGCAGGGCCAGGAGGAGAAGTTTGAATCTGCTTGGCTCCGGCTCATATTCCTCATCTGTTAATGAGTCAGGCATCGGTCTAAAGCCCAGCATAAGCCATTGCGGGAACACCTTAGCTATATGTATTATACACAGCCAACTTAACCCTTCTTGCAGATGGAGCATATTACCTCTTTATAATGCAGAGTAAAACATTCTCTGAACAAAGTCTGGCTTTCTCAATCTCTGCCTCCTCTCCAGGTACATATACAAAAATGTAATTGATTTTTTTTATTGATTGTTTAATTTTTTGAGGTTATTATGCTTTGATATATGTGGATTCATGATTAAAAAATAGCTACTACATGGGAAGATACAGAGACAGACATGCAGAAAGTTAGATACAGAGAAGAGATACAATGAAGAGGAGGTGTTCGGAAAAGAAAGCTGAATAGATAGAGACTAAAGGTGTAAGAGATAGGTGCAATAAGCTCTTTATTGAAAATGGACTGTTTCATTTCCTATTTATATCATATCTTTGTATATCAAATATGAGACTAGAAAAACAGTAGGTCAGTCTCTGGGGGGTGCAGTGTAGCATTAGATGGCTTAAAATATAGTGTGTTTGGTCACACTCAGAGCCAGCGGCTTACTGACATTTTAAATAAAGACAAAAGAAAGGTCAATGGGTGGTAAAGGTCAAGTGAGGTCACTCGATGAACAGTATATTTTCATCAAAGCATGAATACTTTCATTAAAGTGGCATTTAGAATTACACATTCCAGCTTAACAAAGATTGATAGAATGTATTAAATGTGATTATTTTTTTAATTTCCAAGAAAAAGAGAGATACAGAGATAGGAAAAAAGACTAAAAGAAAGAGTGACTGAGCAGAAATGATTACCCAATTTAATATGAAAGAAGACAAAATCAGCAGTGAGATGACCTCATGTAGAGTGAGTAGCACTTTCTGGAAAGCAGCTTAAGTCACCTAGAATGAAGAATCCACTTCCCAAACTACTGCATCACTCGGTTGTGTCACTTATCATGAAGATTATTTCATAAATATTGTGTTTGTTACTCTTTAGAAAGAAGGATTACTTAGCGTGATTGAGTTAAATCCATTTAGGTGGATGAGTTTTTTGGCAACTATACAAGTTTCATAGCAGCTGTCTCATGGGACCCCTTAACAGCCACCAGGTGCGCTACAGTGCATGTACAAAGCGCACCACACTAAGGTGCCACCACTACACAGCACAGTCGAAGTGGAGGTCTCCAAGAAGGTGAGGAACTCTTGAAAAGAATACCTTCAAGGTCTGCACATCACCTGATGTTGTAGGTGATGTTATCATTTGATATAACATCATATTCTAAGATGTGACATAAGGCAGTGCACAGAATGTAAGGAATCCCTAGTAGAAATGATCTGTACCAGTGGCTGCACAGACCTTCCCCTCTGTAACGCTACACCAACAGCGATCATGTTCCACCAAGAAAACAGGAGGGGTGTCTGGGGTATTAAAAGAGAGGTCAGAGGCAAACAGGGATCTGAACAAAGAAATGGGTTTTGGACAGAAAAAAAGAAGAGGTGTCAAAAGAGATTGAGGCAGTCTGAAGCAAAAGGGGGAGACAACAGGATGGGTGGCCCTGTGCAAAAAAAAGTGGTCCCATTAGGTGCACGTGTGTTCCCGGTTGCAACTGCATGAGAAGAATATATCACATTGTTATCAAATGTTACGCGATTGCTGCATGGGGCACCATGGATTATGGCTTTTGAATATATTTCATTTTGCTCCATATCCAGAAATAATTAGTCACAGCATCTTCCCCATAACTTTTTTATACCATAATATTTCTACACCCCACACAAGGACTCATCATCAGCCCACTGAAAACTGCATTTTCTCTGGAACCCTGAAGGACATTTTTTCCAATACACACCTTTTAAGGTGTGTAGAATAGTAGCTTAGCTGGATTGAATTTAAGAGTGAATCTATACTGCCACCTGATGGATGGATCATACAAAGTGATCACATCAAGGGTAACAATATCCATCCTGTCTTTCAAACTGTTTTTTTTTTTATTAAAAATCTATAGCTAGCCGTGTCTGAAAACTAGTGGTTGATTGCATATTTGTTCCGGTTTATTAAAACCAAACCTTAATATCCATACAATGAAAAATCGTCATCAAAAGGTGACCTTTTGAGATAAAAACGTAAAGCTATCAGTGAAGGCCTTGCAAATGTTAGTAGGAATACCCTACTGCAAGGTAACCTGACATTATCAGTGAGGAAAAGGCACCACAAACTGTAAAATTATCAATATATATATATATATATATATATATATATATATAACCAACCTATTAGATTAAATTAGTTTAGAGTGTACTTAACCTACTTCTAACCTCTGACATTAAACCAGACATATTCAATAAATACTAGCTCTTGGAAGTGTAAAATTATTAAAATATATTGTAAACTGGAAATAGTGGAATACATTGAGTGTGGGAGCTTGGAAATGCTGCACATTGGTGTAATACCAAATGCAAAGGAATTCCCCCTGCCTGGTTCAGGATCTAACATCACCTATGGAATGCATAATGTGCCTTTCAGAGTTTGCAGAACAGCCTCATTGTAAAGAGAGCAGGTCCTATTATATATATTTTCTTGTTTATTATATGTTGTTTATATACATTGGATACTTCCCCTTTTTATGTTGTCTACAAGCTTTAGACTATTATTAATGATTTGGGGTTTTTTTACACAATGTGTTTGTGCTCCCTAAATGAGGGCATCATGAGGTGTAAGATCTGGTCATATTACATACATCACATGAGGCTGGCATCATGGATGAATGGGGATATCATTTTTCTTAGACACCTTGGGCTAGCCATAGTCAGAACGGTTATTCTATCCACAGTTATGAACAAACCAATTCAATGGCCCTGACCGAAAGCAAATAAACCACTGTACTCTGCCAAAATGCGCATAAGCAGTGAGCGACTATACACACAGAATGAGGCACAATGTGTGCTGTGAGAAAGACAACACCATTAACCCCCAATTCGACCAAAAGAAAAATACAAAATGATGTTGGAGTGCACGGTTACCACAAGAAATGCTGAAATGCCGCCAATTGGAATGGAAAACTTGTAACAATGTTTTCAGATAACCAGCACAGCCCTGGAGGGAGAGAAATGGACGCAGGGGCCCATGACTGGGGGGGCCTGGGCTGCCCTTCCTCTCCTCCTCCACTTTCACCTTTTGAACTGTATAAAGTTACTAATTGCCCAGCTATATGTAAATCTGCAGATTAGGGGGTCACTCGGGGTTGGTCAGCAGCCCCCTGGTGCCCCCCCCCCATGATATGGGCTATAAATTTGGCTCCCTACAGGGTAGGGCATTATTCCTTACTGCCGTTTGCCTGAAAATATTGCTGATATTGCTGCTCTTGCTGTTTAAACCCCTTTACTTACCATGGATGATCTGATTTCTGAGCTGCAGTCTTTGGAGGGTCCCAGGGCTGAGTGGCTTCGTGGCCGGATTGCTGGGTTGCTGTCCGAAGCTCCCCCATCTGCGGTTCCGGATCCCGTGGCCCCCGATGTCCCTCGTACCCGGTCGAGGCCTTCCCGGCCTCCGGAGCGGCTGAGCCCTGAAGCAGGCGGCGGCAGGCGTAGCCGTCGTTCCGAGAGCAGGCCCGTGCTTTCCGGCGGGCCTGCGAAGAGACGTAATCCGCGTTTGGTGCGGTCAGGCCGTGCAGCTCGTCCCAGGCAGTCCGAGACCGCTGAAGCTGATGTCCGGCTGTCCCGGAGCTCCGGTTCGGGTGATGAGGTGTCCCAGGATCCCGGCGAGGGTCCGTCCGGTGTGGCGGTTTCCAGGGAGCTGCCGCGGAGCCGTCCTGGTCGTCGGCGTGTTCCTGAGTCGCCTGTGAGTGGTGAGGGAGCTGTGCGCTCCGAGGCTCGCGCTCGGGAGCTTGTTGCTGCTGGGGTGGCCGCCGTGCGGTCTGAAGGGGCGGGCACTCGGTCCGGTGTTTCGCGCGCCTCACCTAATATGGCGCCCGCCGCACGGGGATCGGCGGCGGCCATTTTGGAAGGGGAACGCTCAGCTGCTTCTTCACGCGCTGATGCTGAAGAGGATTTTCTGGGCACACCTGCTTTACTACGGCAAGGTTTTTCTGCGTCGCCCAGTTCTTCGGCCAGGCCTGTTACATCCACCTCGGCTGGTGGTCAGCTTCCTGGTGAGCATGGTTGTTCCCTTCCCCCTTTTTCCACTTTTTCTCCGCTTCCTGGGTTGTCGGTTGGGGGGGGTTCCGGGGTGTCTTCGGGGGGTTCGGGTGTTGCTGGGCCCCGGGCTGATCCCTCTCTTTTGTTAGGTCAGTTGTTGACGGGTTTTGGTGACTTGTTAGAGGCGTGTAAGCGCCAGGTTAGTTCTGCTTCTCCGGCTGGGGTTTGGGGTTCTTACGGGGGGGCTGGGTTTCCTCCCGCTGCGCCTTCCGTGGTTTCGAGTCCGGCCCCTGGGGTTGAGCAAGTCTCTTCGGCGTCAGTTACGGCGGGTCCGGTAGGGGCTGCTAGTGAAGTGGTTGTGGGTACGGTTGCTGGGACTGTCGGCGCTTCTACTGAGAAGTCTGGGGGTGATGACCTTGTCCGCTTAGCTGATGCTTCTCGCGGGGAGGTTTATGTGTGTTTTGAGGCCCCTTTGGGAACTCATTTAAAGCAGGAGGTTCGTGAAAGAATTTGGAAGGGGGAGTATGTTGAGATTTTTTCCCTCCTCCCTCTGGAAAAATTTAATTTGGATAAGCCTACGAAAGGGGAAGCCAGTAAGAAGGAGGATGAGGAGAGACGGCGGTATCGGCTGATTCCTCGCACTTTTACTAACTGGCTTCAGGCGTTTGCGATCTTGGCCAGTGTGATTGGGCAGAAGGCGCCGGAGCATTGTACTGGTCTTTTCTGTTATTTGGATAGTATTGGTGAGGCTTATCGGACTTTTGGGGGTCAGTCTTGGCTTCGGTACGATGAGCAGTTTAGGCAGCGGATGGCTTGTAGGCCGGGTTTGCGCTGGGACCACAAGGACATTGCTTTGTGGTTGCGTGTTATGGCCCCTGGGCGGCCTGCAGGGCAGACATTTCCAGGCGCAGCCGGTGCTTCTGGAACCCCGGGAACAGCGGCTGGTATGCAGAAGGGGTTTTGCTGGAAGTACAACGAGGGGCAGTGCAAGTGGGGCACCTTGTGTCGTTTCAAGCATGAGTGCTCGGGGTGTAATGGGTCCCACTCCCTTGCAAAATGTCCCAAGCGCCACAAAGGGGGCAAGGGTTCCGGTGGTTCCAAGAGGGGAGACTCCGGTGCGGCTGGAGAAGATGCTTCCGTGGCTGAGTAGGTACCCTAACAGAGAGGCTGCTGCTTTGCTGTCGGGTGGGTTTCGTGAGGGTTTCCAGATTCCCTTTGTCGGGGTGTCTGGGGAATATTCGTCTCGGAATTTGAAGTCCGCCTTGGCTCATCCTGAGGTTGTTTCTGAGAAATTGGCTAAAGAGGTTCGGCTGGGCCGTATGTCAGGCCCGTTTTCTGTTTCCCCTCTCCCGGGTTTGAGAATTTCTCCGTTGGGTTTAGTTCCTAAGAAGGAGGTTGGTAAATTCCGCCTCATTCACCATCTGTCATTTCCTAAGGGGCATTCTGTTAATGATGGCATTGATCCGGAGTTGTGTGCTGTATCCTATACCTCTTTTGATAAGGCGGCCCATTGGGTGAGGTCTTTTGGCCAGGGGGCTCTCATGGCTAAGACTGACATTGAGGCGGCGTTTCGGCTGTTGCCGGTTCATGCGGAGTGTGTGCACTTGTTGGGTTGTCGCTGGCAAGGGGGTATTTATGTTGACAGGTGTTTGCCTATGGGGTGTTCCATTTCCTGTTCTCATTTTGAGGCGTTTAGTTCATTTTTAGAGTGGGTCGTTAGGGAGGTGTCTGGATTGCCTTCGGTTATCCATTACCTGGATGATTTTTTGTGCGTGGGGCCTCCGGGGTCCTCTCAATGTGCGGTTCTTTTGGCTTCAGTCCATCAGGTGGCGTCGGATTTTGGTGTTCCGTTGGCTCCAGAAAAAACTGAGGGCCCTTGTCCTGTTTTGAGTTTTTTGGGGATTGAAATTGACTCAGTTGAAATGGTGTGTCGGCTTCCGGAGTCCAAGGTGGTCGAGCTGAGGTTTTTGGTGGGCAGTTTTTTGCGGCTTTCAAAGGTTACACTGCGGCAACTTCAGTCTCTGCTAGGGAAGTTGAATTTTGCGTGTCGGGTTCTCCCTATGGGGCGGGTCTTTTCCCGTAGATTGTCGTTGTCCACGTCTGGGGTCTCGTCTCCCCATCATTTTATCCGGTTGACAGTTCCGTTGAAGGATGACTTGCGGGTTTGGGATCGGTTTTTGCAGGATTACAATGGGAAGTCTCTATGGTTGTCTTCCCCTGTGGCTAATGGGGACATTGAGTTGTGGACTGACGCGTCCGGTTCGGTTGGTTTTGGGGCCTATTTTCGTGGTAGGTGGTGTGTGGGGCAATGGCCGGATAGTTGGTGTGGGCTTGGCCTCACTAGGAAGCTCACCTTTTTGGAACTCTTTCCGATAGTTGTGGCGGTGGAGATCTGGGGGGCTGACCTGACGAACCAACAGGTTCGCTTTCGGTGTGACAATTTGGCGGTGGTGCAGGCCGTGAATGGTCTCACCTCCTCCTCTGTTCCTGTTCTCCGCTTGTTGCGGCGATTGGTTCTGCGTTGCCTACAATTGAATATGTGTTTTCGGGCGGTTCATGTGCCCGGTGTGGATAACAGCATCGCCGATTCTCTTTCTCGTTTGCAGTGGGAGCGTTTTTTCCAGCTGGCCCCGCGGGCAGACGGAGTCGGTACGCAGTTTCCCAGGTGGATGTGGCAGCTGGGCGAGTTGGAGCAGGGTCGCTCCTGAGGAGGGCGCTGGTTCCTGCTACTTGGAGTTTTTACCAGAAGGTTTGGGCTGAGTGGGGTGAGTTTTGTTGCCAGGCTGGGTCTCCTTCGACTGATGATTCCAAGTCTGAGGTCCTTTTGTGGTATATTGGGTTTTTGTTCGGTTCAGGGGTGTCAGTGTCGGGTCTGGACCGCCGTGTGTCTGCTCTGGCCTTTATGTTTAAGGCGCAGGGTGAGCGGGATTTGACTAAAAGTTTTCTGGTTAAGCAGGCGTTGCGTGGGTTTCGGAGGGGGTCTCATTCCCGTGATTCTCGCAGGCCGGTTTCTTTTGGGTTATTGGTGGATTTGGTGGGCCGTTTGTCTGAGGTTTGTGTGTCGCATTTTGAGTTGTGTTTATTTCGCCTGGCTTTTGTTTTGGCGTTCTTTGGGGCTTTTCGTGTGGGCGAACTGGTCAGCCCTAATAGGACGGTTCGGGGTGGTTTGTTGTTCTCGGATTTCGTTCTTGAGGCTGATCGGGTTTGCATCCGGCTTCGTCGGTCTAAGACTGATCAGGCTGGTAGGGGGCGCTTTGTTGTGCTACACAGCTTGTTGGATAGTCCTGTTTGCCCCTGCGCTGCGGCTGTGGCGTTTTTGGCTGTTAGGCCTTGTGTGGACGGTTCTTTGTTGATTCATGGGGACGGCGCTTCATTGTCACGGTACCAGTTTGTGGCAGTGTTTCGGCGCTGCTTGGGTGCTTTGGGTCTTCCCGTTCGCGAGTTTGGTACTCATTCCTTTAGGATTGGGGCCGCCACGGAGGCGGTTAGGTGGGGGTTGGAGCAGGATGTGGTGATGAGGATTGGGAGGTGGGAGTCCAATAGATTTCGTTCTTATGTCAGGCCTCATCTGCTTTAGTTTTCTCGTTCTTATGTCCGGTTTTGTTCTTTTTTAGGTTCCGGTAAGGTGGTCGTGTGGATCCTGGGGCACTCGTACGTGTATTGGGCGGCGAGACGGGCAGCGATTCGTCCCTCTGGCAGGCAGCTTGGATTTGATCCGGATAGGGTGGTAATCCGGTGGCTGGGCTTCCGAGGTATGCGGTGGGACAGAGTTGGCAGGGAACTGTCTCGCCATGTCCGGATCCACGGGGTGCCCCAGGTTCTGTTGTTTCATGTGGGGGGGAACGATCTTGTTCAGGTTCCTTTGCGGGTTTTGATCTCCAATATGAAGGCTGATTTTCAACAGTTTTGGTCAGCTTATCCTTCCACGTTTTTTGTCTGGTCTCATATTGTTACCCGGTTGCGGTGGCGGGGGGCTAACTCTCATGCTGGTGTGGAGCGTGCTAGGAAACAGGTGAATAAGACCATTTCTCGTTTTTTGGCTTTCCGGGGTTCCGTCGTTATTCGGCATGACGATTTGGAAGGGGATCTCTCGGGTTTGTTTCGTCGGGATGGGGTCCATTTGTCCGATGTGGGTTTGGACATTTGGTTGCTTGATATTCAGACAGGCCTCGAGAGGGCTCTGGCGGTGGTGGGGGGCCAGTAGAATGCAAGTGGTCGCATTCCCTGGCTGTGGAGGTTTTATGCTGGCATGGTGCTAGAGCTACTCACCTTTAGGGGTGGTTGGCTCGTGGTGCACAAGCCTTCGGGCTTAAGTGCAAGACACTCCTTGGGCTAAGGGCCCTTGCGATTCCTATTGGTGCCACGGGCTGACGGGCAAGGGACGCCGTCAGTCACAGCGGGTATATGGTTTACACGCCTATGCCAGATGGTGTTTATTCATTGACGGTTTCACTGGTTACTGTTTCAGTTTGATGGTGTTTAGTTAATTGTTAAAAGGGGCGTTCGTTAAGCGCCCAACACATTGGTGTAAAGTTTACAAAGGGTTAATGGTACTTAACCCTTGACACATTAATTGTGTTAGTGTCACGGTGCGGAGATGCAAGTTGGATTGCACCGTGGACATATTAATCCATATCTGACTTTTATTGACATTGTTAAATAAATAAAGTCAATTTGTTAAAATTACATTTGGTGTATGTCTTTATTGTGGTTATGGGAGGAGGGGAAAAAGGGGGGCTGCCAGGTAGGCCCTCCTCCAGTCATGTATAAACTCCTGTAAAATTGTTAGACAGTGGCCTGTGTGTGACGGTTATTTGAGCTACGGAGCGGAAGATATTAAGATAGAGAGAGATTTGGTTGAGGATATATTTAGACAGACAGGTAAAAAGAGACCGATGACAATCGTTGTGTTTGACCGTGGATATAGGAGGCAAGCGCAGCACAGTAAATGACACATAATACACCATTGCACATATCACAAACTGCATCCATAGACATTAACAAACACCAGATATGCAATGTGGGAAATAATGATAGGCAACCTCTGGTTGTCTGATTTGGTATTCTCTACAGTTGATCAATGTTTAAACATGAAGGTTAACCTCATCTTTTTATAATTGTTTTATTGCCCTAAAGTTTAAATGTCTGGGGTCAGGTTAATAATTTGCAGTACTGGTATCGAGATGGGGGAGACTATGATGGCGTCAGTGGCTTTGGAAGATTGTTATTCTTAATGACAGACAAGGGTAATTATCTGCAATACACTAGCAGTTTCAGGCCTAATTTCATTACTGCTGTACAATCCTTCCCAAGTCGCTAGTCTATCAATGTCGCACAGAAAGGATTAGCTGGCATTTTCTTGGTCTTGAAATGAATCTCAGCTGTCATGCCCTTGATAGATGGTGCATGGCTAGCCCAAACACAGACACAAGAACAGGTATGGTGATTGTGACCGCCATTCAAATGTTTAACCTCTTCAGTTCTGGAGCCCTGCCGGTAGAACAATGTCTTTCTAAAGATCTATAAAATACTAGGAATACAGGGTCCATGAATCAATATTTTTTTATACAGTCCTACAGTATAGTTTTTCCATATGCATGCCTATTAAAAGGGTATCTGTATTCTAAAAACGATCCTAATCTAGCCCACATTCGGAATTTTCTTATTTTCATGAAATAAATAGGAAATATTAAATCAATTTATTATACACTTTTCCAAAATACTAGATGAAACTTATAACTTTCAGCCTATGATAAGATGACCACATGGCCTCTTGTTGCCTAGAAGGCTAATTAAAAGCTCCAACATAACAACGCACATCTGGGAGCCATTGCAGCAGCCTTGATGTAATTAATTGATATTTCTTGAATGCTTAGTTTGTCACAGTATCAAAATGTTCTTGGCCCCTGCCAATTCGCTCTGCCCTCATTACTCCCCTGATGTCCTTCTTTATGAGTTCAGAATGCTTGGTGACTATGAGTGAATCTCTTTATCTACAACCCTAGATGTCATAATAATGGTTATAAGAAATGCATCCTTTTGTTTTGGAACACATTCCCATAGATGCAACCTTCAAAAGTAAAATATTTACTTTTCTTTCCGCAATTCTAATAGTTGCATTTTTTCTACCATTACTGTTATGGGATTATTTGGAAAGCAAATAAATAAATAAAATGCATAAAGCTTAGTACCAGCTGGTGCCCGGAGAGCCCTAAATTAAATTAGAATGATTAATATGAAAAGTATGGCATCCTTAAAAAGATGGCCAGTAAAGGGAATATAATGGATGTCTGCTGTCTAAAGCCTGGGGTCACACTGTCTGGGATAGTGTTTGCAGTGCTATCCTTTGTTAACCTAAAGTTCAGTGTCGCTCTGTCTGGATGATGTGCATGCTTTGACCAAGTGATTTATTCATGCTTAAAATGGAAGAGGTGGGTTAATTATTCAATGTCAGCCTCGTTTTCACATACATATATATTCATATGTCTGTTTCTAAACAAAAAAAGAAAAATCCAAAAAAAACTGTAGGCATCGGACACAGCTGTGTAGGCTTTGGTGTATTCATTGTGAGTGTTGCCACCAACATCTTGATATGTAATTAAAGCATAGTTTTGGATTTTTTGGGGTTTTTTTTAAGCCTGAGGTGCAGTGCTCCAGTATAAAAAAGGATGCAACCTGTACTAATAGCTTTCAAGAGCAGGGCTCTTTTCTCCTTATATACCAGTGGGTCTTAAAATCCTATTGTGAAATTGTATATTGTCAATTTTAATGTTATTCATTTTCACTGTCCCCTATTTTAATAGTACTACTGAATATAATATGCTGAGCTCATATTCCAATGACAGAAAATGAGCCACAATGGAATGAGTCCAGTCTTCTTATCCACCTCCAGCAACAAGGGCAGAGTCTTCAACATCCTAGAAATGCCCTCTACTCGCCAACCAGAAGGCCACCGAGATGCATGGAACGTCCCTAGATACCGCGTCAAATGCCTGGGGACTCCAGGGTTAAACTGTCTTTTCTCTGGAAAGGGATAGCCCAGAACCAGGACTTATTGCTTTTTGAACATTATTAGGTGGCCTGTCATTTAAAAAAATACACAAATGTACCTATATTTGAACATTTAAAAAATATTTACTGTAAGCATTAATAATTATATATATATTTATATACTTGTTTTGAAACTCAGTATGCTACGAGCATTTTCGTGAACTCATTAAAACATTCTTCCTATTGAGATGGCAAAATAACATGTTGTCTAGAAAGAATGTAATTGCCAGATACAGACCTCCACAGTGTAAAATGACCGGTCCCAGTGGAGCTCCAAACATCAGGGGCCTGTTTGCAATCTCCACCCTGTATTGGGCAGAAGGGATGCCACTCTTCTATATCTGCCACCCTAGGAGGAGCACGCTAGGAGGAGGTGGTACTAGGTCCACCAGAGGACATGGCAAAATGCAATAGGGAAAGACTCAAAATGTGTAGAGTATGATGAGACATGGTCTACAGACATCAAAGGCTGCCCAATAATGGTTTTAATACCTCCATACCCACAGAGTTCCCAGATACGATCATGATGAATAATGCTCATGCACAGATTTGTTTTCTGGCATCTGCTTTTAATGGAAATGCTTTTTAAAAATATAGGAACATTATTTCTTGAAGACACTCATTATACATATTTATTTCCACCATATGTTCTAGCATTAATTTATTTCTTCATTTTTATGAAATTTGGAAATAAGATTACTGAGATCAAACACATTTTACAACAGTGCTATGAGAGGTCAAGAAATAATCTCGCGTTTGCTACATCTCACAAAAAGTCCTCTACAGCTGTATCTGAAAATCTAATCGTAAAATTATTGTGACCCCCCAAACCAAAGGGCTACTGCTCCATGCACACACCTTTGAAAGTGTTTAATGACACTTCAAGATTGTAATGGGATTAAAAACGCATTTCCTTTCTTTAAGAGCTGCGAATCAGCATATTCATATTTCATATCAGACATCTGCCATTGATTGCATTATATTTAACTAAAATTAGATGATACTTTCAAAATTAGAGAGGTCTCTGCCAAATCATCCTCAGCAGAAGTTATCTGCGGTGTTGAAGACCTAATATGTAATTAGGAGCAATTTTTTTAAGACCAGAAATTAGCTGTGCTTATTAATCACGCAGAGGAACAGGGAATATTGCCAGAGATTTTGTTACCATTATCCATCATAATATGGAAACAATTTCCAAGATATGGATCCCTTCTTTTCCTTCATGTGAGGGTGAATTATATCACATTACAGTTATTTATAAAGCGCCGACAGATTCTGTAGTCGGTAGTTTGGGGGAAAGTGAAACAATAAGAAAAATCCAGGGGTATTTATATAGATAACACATATAGTTGTCAATATATTACCATGGTCTGTCAGAGAAGAATGAAGATACATGGATGTGGCATCATTTTATGTTGCGCTCTGCTGTAGAGGACAGGAAATATGGACAGGGGGACAATTGACACCCCCGAGCCATTCTGATTGGGCAACCGCCTGTAGCATTATTGTGTATTTTACTTACCATTACCCATATAGCCAATCAGAATGCATGCCATAAGAAGGGCTTACGCAGAATATATTCAGTGATTTGCGCAGAATATACCGTATTTGCTCGATTATAAGACGACCCCGATTATAAGACGACCCCCCAAAACTTAACTTAGGAAAAAAAGAAAAAGCCTGAATATAAGACGACCCTAAAGGAAAAAAGTTTTACCAGTAAATGTTAATGCATGTAAACTATTTTTTTTAAATAAAAGCTATGATTGAGAAAAATATTTTTTTTGTTTTTATTTCCTTGTATTTTCCAACCTGTCGCCCAGTTACGCACATCTGCCCCCAGGCTTGCCACACCAATATGGCACTGTGGCCCATGATATGCCTTTTAACCCTCTATATGCCACTGTGCCCCATGGTATGCCTTTTGACCCCCTATGTGCCACTCTGCCTCCAGAAATGCCTTATACCCCTATATCCCATTCTGGCATTTAGGGGGTTAAAATGCATATTATGGGGCAGAGTGGCATATAGGGAGGTATAAGGCATTCCAGGAGGCAGAGTGGCATTAAGGGAGTTAAAAGGCATTGTATAGAGCACTCTGCCTCCAGAAATGCCTTATAACTCTATATGCCACTCTGGCATTTAGGGGGTTAAAAGCCATATTATGGGGCAGAGTGGCATATAGGGAGGTATAAGGCATTTCAGGAGGCAGAGTGGCGTTAAGGGGGCATTTAATAGAGCACTCTGCAGAGTGGCATATAGGGGTATAAGGCATTCCAGAAATGCCCTATGCCCCCATTTAACACACACACACACACGCACACTTACCGGTGCTTCCAATTTCCTGCTGTATTGCCGGGGCAGCGGGTTGACGTCTCCTTCCGCTGCAGCCGGAAGGAGGTGGAGTTGGCAGCGGGGGTTTGTGTGCGTCCGTCGCGCATACCTTCCCCGGCTGTCAGAGATCAGAGTTCTCCGCACCGGTGCGGGGAACTCTGATCTCTGACAGTCGGGGAAGGTATCCGCGACGGACGCAGACAACCCCCGCTGCTAGCCACACCTCCTTCCGCCTGCAGCGGACGTTGTCTATGCGGATCGCGTAGACGTCAACCCGCTGCCCCGGCAATACAGCAGGAAGCACCGGTAAGTGTGTGTGTGGGTGGGGGGAGACAGGAGGATCCAGGTCCCCTGCAGCGGTGCGGGAGATCTGGATCTTAGTCTCATAATCAGACCTCTATTTGAGGTCTGATTAGAAGACGACCCCGATTAGAAGACGAGGGGTATTTTTCAGAGCATTTGCTCGGAAAAAAACCTCGTCTTATAATCGAGCAAATATGGTATTCAGTGATTTACGCAGAATATATTCAGTGATTGGCTCCTTTCCATGGGTTTTTATGCTTTTCTTTTCTGTTAATGTGTTTTCGATACACAATAACACACATTGAGTATGTTGTCTTCCAAATGTGTTTTGGGTTGCTTTATTACTGGGCCACCTGGTTGGACCTCCCTGCTCTGTGCTCAAATTGTGTAACCCAATCAGGACAGCTGGCAGCTGTGGTAAAAAAAAAAATCTCCAATTTCTTCTTATATATTATTTAAGGGTGACAATCAATAAGATAAATTGTGTTGTGGACATATATATATATAATTATGCTCATTGTGCTCACTTAAGGCTCAAAAACTACAACTTTGAAAATGTTGCCATGATATCAAGTCGAGTTTTACACTCCATTCTTAAAATATTGTTGTTTTATTGTTTTACATGACTCACTGGACTGATCTAAGGCCAAGACAAAATTATTAAAATAACATTTTGTTCATGTAACAAGAATTTTTTCACTTTTTTTTTAGTGCACGGTGCCAGCACACATTGAATTTCTCAAAAACAATCGAGGTTGGAGTAAGACTTCTTCCATTAAGAGAGAAACTGAACTATCTTTGTGTTGTGCAGCCAAATGTGAAAATGACAGGAATAAATCGTGGGGGTTTTTTTATTGCAATTTTATAAAAATTTACACCAAACAGCTATGTATTAATGGGAAAAAAGCACGCTCAATGAATGTAATTGCATGTTTTCTGTGATAAATTTGTTGCATGTTTTTTCTTGCAGTTGGGACATTATGATAAATGACCTTATATGTGGCAGCAAAGGACAGAATATTAAATAATTGATGGGTTACAATGTGCTTCAGCAGACTCCTTGATACATACCCATTTTTTTGGTTTATTTATTTCATTTATTTTTCACAATCCTTCATGCTCTCAGGATGTACCAGAATACTGGTTTTCTTCTAATCCAACAAAGTCTTTTCTTTGTTTGCGTTGAAACGTGATTCTGTGATACGCCTTTTTTCCTGAAAACCTATTCCAGTAGATCTTTCTTCTGCCGGTGTGAGTTCTAAAGTGACACTGCAGAGAAAATGTAGGAATTTGGGAGCACAAAGACCTCGTTACTGTGAAAACATTTCACGGATCTCTTTTGAGGCAACGACAAAAGCTTAGGTCTACCTTTTGTTATACTCAGTACGGCCTGTTTGTTGTCATTCAAATCGACTGCCTATTCTGGATTAATTATTAGTAATTACCCCATTAATATAAAGGAACTTGTCGCCACAAATTAACCACTTCTTGAGCTGATCATTAGCCAGGGTTCAGGGCTAGTTTTTAAAGACTACGTCAGTGCTCTTAAATTCAGCCCCCAATAGAACACAGGGGACTAATAGTTACCTTATTACATACCGTGACTTGGAACAAACTGTTATGATGGTAGGAAGCAGGCAGATTTCATAAAACATTGTATCATAGACTGAGTTAAAAAAATAATACTTTTAAGGACCATCACGACGGAAGAGGAACAATCTGATTTACCCAGCGTGTCAGAAAGTAGGATATATATATCCAGCACATTCTATACAACTAGATTGGCCGTGTATATCATGCCAAACCTGGAACACTTTTGGAGCTACTGATTACCAATAGAATTTTTCACACAATGAAATTATTGATTGTTCAATGTATATAACAGTGTGCATCAAAAATGTTCATGAAATTGCAGAAACCGTTCTGTTTTTTGAGGTTGCCATATTTGCTCAGTAGCATAAACATTTCACAATGTGTCATTTTAATTATACATATGTATACATGGCTACAGAGATTATGTGAATAGAAGACTTTACGTTAAATCCTGTAACTATCTGGAAATCCTGCACCCTATTTTAAATATTAAAGCTATATAACAAAAAAATATTAACCATTGTTTTATTTGAGAAGTAATATAATCTACAATTTCTCAATATTTGTGTTATTTATAGTTATTCTGAAAGGCGAGCCCTTGTAACAGTGTTGCCCCAGGGCCCCACCTGACCTTGATCTGCCCCTGGGGGTGAATGCTAACGCCATGATCATGGGAAATGCAGGATAACTTGCACCAAATGCAGGTGTGATGTCAAAGATGGAAAATAGAAATCTGAATTTTACAAATTCTGGTTGCACTTGATGGTTTTCAGTTATAGTTTTATTATAGATGTGACAGGTCCTCTTTAAGTGGGCACAGCTTATGAATATTTCATTCTGTAGAACGTCATGGGAATAATCTCATTTATACAGTAAGCATTTTTTATTGTCATCATCCTAAATTAAAAGCTAGGTCAGGCCACCTCATAAGCTATCATGTTCTATCATTCTAGAGCAAAACATTACATTTGACAATATACCGTAGAAGTTGGCTGGTGTGTGTCATTGACTTTCTGTGATACATGACAGTAGTTTGATGTATTCTTGCTTGTGTGTCCTTCACACTGCTGTCTTTTATTGCAGTTTTATATCAGTAGCTATGTGAAATAGAGTTTGCAAGTAAAGCTTTAAACTCCAGGCAGATCTAATGTTATACTCAAGATGTATGTAACAGGAATAGGACTGATACAGACACTGATACAGCAGCGAAAAAAAATATATCTCAGAATATGTGTTTATTTTAACTCCTAAATGCATATTACAGATTATGTATCACCTTTTTAGGAGGAAACACAGAAAGCACATTTTTTTACCATTGGAGCTACTTTTTGGCTAATACAAAACATAGCAGTTGCCTTTTTTCTAATATTGTATTAAGTACAATGGGGGGCATCAATAAAACCAAAGAAACTATTGGAATACATCTAAATTCTTAAGAAAAAGTAAATTGGTGGTAACATGATTTGTTGATTTATTAGTCATTAAATTAAACGTTGTATGATTGGATTAATAGACGTATGTATGTTAGCAATGTCACCCAGGCTAATCATAGTATACCTAAACATGGCACATTCCCAAGTTTTTCAGGGCAGGGGCAGCTTCTTGGGACTTTCTTCTATTCTTTATAGAAATGTGAAGGCTCATTTTGTCAAACTTGCCTTGGGTAGAAGGCTTTCAGGAGGTGTTGGAATCAATGTAGACTGTGACACACGAATATGTTGGCACCCCCTTGATTTATGTATTGGCAATGATAGTTCTGACCAAACCGCTTCATGTCCTACCCTCGATGTTCTTCAACATTTTTGAGTGATACATTCAACTTTTCTCCTCACTATATTAAGTCATCAACATAGACCTACTCTTTTTACATTTGTGAATCATTCTGAAAATGCTATGACCACAACATCTCCTTGGTCGAGGCTATGATCACAATGTCCATGTGCTTTTACTTTCTAAAAGGAAATACTTAGTTGGGTGTCCATAGTGTCCAGCATCCTGTAGATACAAAAAGGAAATATCTCATTTGGAGACAACCCATTACACTTCCTCAGCAATTACCATAAGTTGAATGACGATTATTCCTTAACTACATTCAACCATGGATAATCAAATAATTTTAAGCATAAATTACATAGCTGGGATTTTCCTTTTGATCTCAAAGATTGTGTCACCAGATGTAAAAAAGATTAATCTATGCTAGAGAGAAAACCAACACAAAGTTTTATGGGTTTCTTAGCCCTTGAGTCTGCCAATGACTATTAGAGCTGCCATACTTTTAGCATAAAAAACAGAGACAATATCAACAATGCTTGTACCCGTGCACTTCAGAAAATTGATGTCACGTTCCAAGTTATCCGTTTGTTTTTATGAACCACATTATGTGTCCTGTTGTAGCCTATTAATACATTATTATAATTGTTTATTCATGTGTTTTGAGCTCTGTTAAAGAATAGTGTTTGTATAGTGGTTGTTTCTCTGACTTACTATTCTCAGCAGTAATTAAGGGGAAAAAAGCAAGCATATTATGGTTATTCCCATTTGTTACAATTTCTGTATCCCTTTCGGTTAGGGCAATTTTCCCATTTTAGCAAAGAGCCCTTTTTTGGGGAGTTGCTGCATTTAACAAATGGGAATGGCTTAGTATCCTGACCACTGTTCCATATTTTGTGTACTTGCTCTAAGTCTACCAGGAAACAGTCTTTGTAATAGCAGTCTTTGCTAGTGCCACCTAGTGTGCAATAACCAACAATATTTATTCACACAGTGTTTAGTATAGCCTACAGAAATTAATGTAGGACTATCCAACACTTGGAGCCTTTTGAGAAGATCTCGTTAGGGTTTATTTAACCATAACCAGGGTTTATCAAACCATAAGTCAGAAAACTCCACCAATCTTCTTATTTGAGGAAATCTTACTTTAAATAGTTAAATTGGTGAAGGTGAAGATTGTGTTGTGATTGAGGAATGATTGGTATTGGTGGATAACATGCTGCATTAATTGAGAAATGCCATCATGTCCTTTTTTTCTTTCAATTGAATGTATCCCATAATTAACTTGATGTGCACTTTTACTAAAAGATAAGAAGAAAGTAAGGCAGTCATTCTTCCTCATTTTTAACACAAACCTGTACAATGTGGCTGTTATAATGAGGGTCAAAGTGTATTTTTGAATTGGCATCACTATAAATCAGCACAGCAATTTGTTGACAGTGTCAAAGTTGAGTTTTTAGAAATAAATTAGGACTGGTCTTAGAAAACATTAAGTTTCCACCATTTGAGGATTACAAATTCTTAGAAATAGCAGTTACTTGTGTGGCCAAATATCAAACACCATAATCTGATGTACCTGAGAATAAACAAATGAAACCTATGTTATCATGTAAATATACTAGTCATTTTTAGGAAGGCAGAACTGGAGCCTGATATTGTGTAGGTCCCCCTTTTGCTGCCAAAACAGCCCTGACTTGTCAAGGCATGGACTTTACTAGACCTCTAGGTGTGAGCAGCAGATCCTTGAAGTCCTATAAATTGCAAGGTGGGGCCACCATGAATCGTACTTGTTTGTCCAGCACATCCCACAGACGCTCAATTTGATTGAGATCTGGTGTAAATGGGAGGCCAAGTCAACGCCTTGAAGTTGTTGTTGTGTTCTTCACACCATTGCCTTCATCTGACTACTTGCTTGGTGTACCAAACCCGGAATTGGCTATCCTCAGACACACTGACGTCCACATTCTCAGACACGCTGACACATATCTCTGTCAGCCAAACTAACACACACTGTATTCTCAACCAAATGGTGTGTAGTCAAACATGCACATCTCAGTTACGCTCTACCATCTGTCACCGAGTGCATTAATATGTATACAATAAAGATAAAGCCCAACATAAAGACCTTAAAACCTGCCAACTACAACCTGGTGTGGTGCACTAGAGCTAGCAACCAAGACACTTCCCCATTTTTTAACCCAGATTTCTGTCCTTTCTTCCCCTGTGTACCATGGTTTGTCTTATTATTTCTGAACCTGTGCTGCCATCTTGTGCTGTCTCTGGCAAGATCTTCCTCGTGACCTCATCTATTATTCTTTGCATGTTGCTCTTCTGCCATTACCTGATACCAAATATATTGTACTTCCAATTCACCTTTCTGGTAGAGGAACAAATGCCCTTCTCTCTGTTTGTCCACCATAACTAAACACAGCTCACACAGTGCTACCAGTCTGCCATTGATCTCCCTGGGATTCTTCCTTGTTGTGGCCCAATGTATAGCTTAAAGAGGAAGCAGACGTGGGGCTAAAGTATTTATATATCAAGCCCTGAGACTTCATTCACCATACAGTTCATCTCAGCAGTCCTAGTACCCTGGTAGGCTAGTTCGCTAGTCAGCACCCTGGACCTCTGCCTGGTTTGCCTGTATGGTAAGGCCGAACGCACTACAACTTCATTGCTCTGTTTGAGCCATGCAATTCTAAAATGTTGAATTGGTAAGAAGCATCTCCTGACTGCACAGTTTTCACTTTTATCACTGTATAACATTTTATGGTTGACAACTTTATGTTCCTAATACTGATATGTATTTTCCATAGCTTTGCACAGTCTTTTTTTTTTACATAGCTATGCTGCATTGAATGCTTATTTTCATAATAGGTATCTGGTGGATTCCTAGACTTTTACCAATGTTATGCCTGTAGAGCACTATTTCACAATACATTTTCTATTTTCTCTGGGTTTTTGTTGTCACAACAGAACCGGTGGACAGTTCTATGACAGCCGCTTACAATGGCTTCCAGAGCCTTAAGGGAATTGTAAAACCAAAGTACAATGGCTCAGATATTTTCAATCAGGTCGTAAAGAAGAACACAGGGAATGCAGTCTGCATGAGGGATTAGAAGAATAAAGAATGAGGCTAAAGAAACACTCTCTCTTCCCTTTCAGTCTTATCAACTAGTTTGTCACAACCTGGATTAAAGAAGGCTACAGAATACACCTCTCAATTCTGAATCTCCTCCTAAATGTAATTTTAGATGAATTCAAGGGGAACAGTTAGACTACTGAATTGTAAACAGGAATCTGTTGCTTTGAGGTTGGCTATGTGCTATTGTCCTTTTACAGCTTACTGCTTTAGTTCCATTTGAATCACTTTTTTTCCGTCTAATTGTCATGTTGTCTTTCTCTGTCATTTCTCTCCCCATTTATCTGGTTCCTCTGACATTTCCCCCCAGCCTTGGTCCTGGTGCTGTCTATCTTATCTCACATAATGTCACTGCCTCTTTAGAATCAATTCATCAGAGCGGAAATTAACAAGTGCTGACGGCCATAGCAAACGAAAATCTACCATCTGTGCATGGGGAAGGACTGCATTGGTGCACACAACAGCATTAGATCAATCAAACAGGACATTCTGCCATTTGGAAGAGTACTTTTACTTTGCGTTTTTTTTAAGTGCCAAACAAAACTCTGTGAATAAAGTAGAGATGCAAAAAAAATCAGCAAATTGTTATGATTGTGTTGCCCCAAGTTATTAGTCCATTTTAAATGGTTGTAGAACTGTAACAAAAGAAAGAACCACAAGAGGCAAAAAATGCTATTGACATGACTTCCGTTTAGTTATAAAATGCAATCCATTTATTATTCACGTGACTATATTTTTCAAGATTATTTTCTTTAACGCTCACCTTAGGGCAGTGCCATGAGTAGGGAGTGACCCCCTAGGGCCGGTTAGAAAGGGATTGGTGTCAGTGATTGTTAGTGTCTGTATGGATATATAGGTCTGTTCATGTTGTTCAGTGCATGTTTGTTAGTGTATAGGTGAGCATTCCTCAAAACCGTATGGTAAATTACTTAAAGGTGATGTTCCACTTAGACACCATTTACTGCACCATCTATGATGTAAAATAAACCTTAGCCAATTGATTTTCTCAGTTTCTTAAGCAACAACCTATCAGTGCCAGCTTTTGCCTCACATGACAAGCCTATCCTTCACATCAAATCAACACGTTAAGGGATAATTCAAACCACGCTTATTTCAAGGTTATCTAGATGAATCCACGTGTAACAGATGGATTCTGTCACAGAACAGTAAAGATCAAATGTTTCCGTACATAAAGTGGGGTGATAATTAATACGTGGGCTACAGTTATGTCAGTAAATATCACTTCTGACCACCTTTAATCTGCCATGGTTGATAAATATATACATATATTGATATATTTTTTATCACTCCTTTTTATATCGCTTAATCTGCAAAATAAATGCTTTTCTGGCAGACCACCAAAAATAGTGCTATGTATGTCTTTTTTTTTCATGTCAAGTCCTTTTTTGTATATTAGCATTATTTTCCCTTTGAATATAGCTTCCAATAACTAAAATGTCATTGACTTCCTTCCTAAGGGTTTGGCAAGGAAACGTTTAAGAGGATAAAGTGTGAATCTACATTTTCTAAGTTGTTAATGATTGCAAGTTTGCAAAATTATCAAGGTCCCTTCGTCAGGTATATCATATTATAAAGGTCATATTATCATTACCAAAATAGCTTATTGTCGTTCCACTGTACAATTCTTTAACTTTTTGGTGGTAAAAGAATACATTCTAACAACCTTAACTAGATACTAAGTAGTGCCACATCAACCACATTTACACCCCAAAAGAATTTTGACATTTTCCTACCATCCATATTGTAAAAATCTACTGTAATAATTTCACAAAATATACAAAAATGTCTAAAAACTCCATGAAGGAAGCATAAATGTAATTTGATGATGCATGAGCAATTGGGGTTCAGGCCCAAACTGGCTGTTGGGTTTACCTAGTGATGTATCCTGACCTAGGCCAACAAAGTCTAGGGTGGTAGGCCCAGTGGGACGGGAGCCTCCATAGACTATATTAAAAGACGCTTTTATATGACAGGACGGCTGGTCCTCTTACAACTGTAATACCGTATTGGCTCGGATAAAGGCTGCCCCCGTGTATAGGCCGCACCCTAAAAGTTTGGTGCTTTTTTAAAGAAAAAATTTTCTGCCACTCTGTCCCCCCCCCCCCGAGATATGCTGCCACTCTCCCCCACCCGAGATATGCTGCCACTCTGTCCCCCCCGAGATATGCTGCCACTCTGTCCCCCCCCCGAGATATGCTGCCACTCTCCCCCACCCGAGATATGCTGCCACTCTGTCCCCCCCCCCCCGAGATATGCTGACACTATCCTCCCCCCCCCCCGAGATATGCTGCCACTCTGCCCCCCCCCCCCGACTTACCAGAGCAGACTCCCGGATGTCTTGCCGGGCCGGCCGGGGACATCTACGCAATACGCGTATACAACTTCCGGTGCCGGGACTCAGCGGATGTGCCGGCACCGGAAGTTGTATGCGCGTATTGCATAGGTGTCCCCTGCCGGCCCCGCAAGACACCCGAGAGTCTGCTCTGGTAAGTCTTGGGGGCAGACGTGCGGGCAGCGGAGGTCGTTCACGCTCATCGCCGCTGCCGGTGAACGTCTGCACGATGCGCTTAGACAATCTCCCGTGCCAATCCCCCGTGGGAAGTGCTGGCAGGGGAGGCTGCCTGAGCGCATCAGAGAGTAGGATGCAGGTCCCCTGCACCGCTGCGGGGGATCTGTATCCTAACCCTGCTGCCTGCCCGGCGCCGGGAACTGCATGTCCCGGGTGTCGGGCGCTAGACCCCGAATATAGGCCGCACCCCCACTTTAAAGACTTAAAGTGGGGGGGAAAAGTGCGGCCTATATTCGAGCCAATACGGTACTTGTAACCCCTGATGGCGGCCCTGTGTGAGAGAGATGGAATTTAGCAGCACAATGTCTTGGGCCTGCACCTGTAGAACAAGCTTTGTGTTATAAAAAAAAGCAGAATGAGCTTCATACTATAAAACCGAGTCTCATAAGATGCAAATTAAAAATCAGAAGAAATATGGCAAGTTTGGTTTTGTTTGGACACTTTAATATTAAAAGAGTTGCAGGTTCAGTTTTGTGCTTACTTAGTATTTTACATTAGTAGTGTTTTATGTGTAAGAAAGAAATCTGCAGGGTTGAAAGAGAAAAATGCAATTATTTATTGCATATTAAGTCCTTAATCAGTCCTTAATAGACGTACATGTACGTCCTAAAAAGCTCTGCCTAGAAGCCTTTTAGGACGTACAGGTACGTTTTGATTTTCTTGCAGGGGCAGGTACATCTCCTGGGAAAGTCTGGACTCCCCCCCCCCCCCCCCGTCAGCAGTAGCCAGGATTGCCAACCAATCATTTGTAATGGCTGCCGGGGTGATTGGGCATTCCTTTCCAGGAGACATCATTGCAGACGTCAACAAGAAGGCTGGCGGAGGACAGGTTCTCTCTCTTGTGGGATATCCAATCACTCCCCCTACTGGCTGATCACACACATTGTAATCCCCAATGCAAGTCTATGGAGAGTTGCTTCATGATTAGTTATTTTTATTTATTTAGAAAGAAATAAACTAATATAATAAAATAAACATCCCATTGCCCTAGCTCTACATGTAAATAGTATAACGCTCTGCCCCTGTTTATTACCCCCAAACCTGCATTTTTATCGATAATTAAAGAAAACATAAAAAGTTCTTATATACACCCTTTTATATATCTAAATTTGAGTGGCTCTTCAGAAAGGTCCAGATAACAAAAGATCGCTTTTTTCCCCCAAATGTACTAGATGGGAAAGCGTATATAAATTAATTACTTTTTTTGTCATTTTGAATGACAAACACTATAAATAGTGTTTATGTTGCATAACTGTCCTGTAACTATACTATAGTTACACTAGTAATGAATTAAGGTCTCTGTACAGAACACAGGTTATGCAAGCCAGAAACAGTGATATTAAATTAGTTGTAGGAGCTATTTAATAGCATAGATGCAAAAGCATCTATCAACTCTTAATTTGGCCAGTAGATCACTATAATATATATTTATTTATTTATTTTTTTAGAAAGGGAATCGCTCCAGATTAATCTTACTGTCAATGGCAGTAATTAGTAGCCTCAAACGCTTGGCACATTCTCTTCGGCTTCTGCAACAAGCAAAGTTGACCGTGTGCATTATTTTAAAATACTCGTCGTCTCCTGAACACTGTAGAAACACTGATGTCATTTTGCATTGATGTATTCCAGGTCCACTGTTCCACTAACAGGATCATCTGTGTGCTGAAGGTTTACTCATCTAGGAAAGCTTGTAATATATTATCTGTCAGGGAAGAGGGCGAGTGTGCAGAAACACCAGGGGCCCCTATAATGGTTTCCCAGCACTGGAATCCACAGGCTGTAAGCTCTTGCTTGGAGGCTTCCACCACAGCAGGATCCACATCTGGTGAAGAAAAACATTTTGTTCAAAATGTACAAGATGTAAAAGCACAGAGGACTAGAACATAGTCCTTCTTGGACACCAGCAAGAGCAGCAAAAGGTCTGGAGACGATATTATACTGATGCATATCCTTTCCAATGCAATCCAGACTTGAGTATCCTGAATACCATCTCTCCCTCTCAGGTTTAGGATTATTATATTTCTGATTCACACGATGATGATCGACGATGATGTCAAGCAGTGACTTCACTTGAAACTCCTGCCTGCTACATCAGTAATTTTCAATGCCAGTCATCAAGGACTATTACACCAATGAGCCATATTTTCTAGGATTTCCTTGTGCTAGGACAGGTAACATGGGCCTTTATACAGTATGAGATTCCCAATTTAAATGTTCAATCCATAGATTGTGCTAGTAAGAAAAACATCCTTATCTAAAGTTTCCATATTCTATGCAGAGTGAGTACAGCAAAGCGAACATTATGTATTAGGAATTCTAGGATCCCACAATATGGGTATGTCTTGGAGTAACCCAGTTAAAATTGTAATTGAATGAGCATATTTTCTTGGAATATACCTAACATAATGTATACATTAGCTAGAGCTAAAATCTTACATTTCTCTGGATATCAAGAGTATTATGTTAGCAAAAGTGCAGGTTTTCAGGCTCACATTGGCATAGGTGGCACCAGACAGTGTCGTCCGTATATCAAGGAAAATGTAATATGGGGTTACTCGAGGAAACTCTGAAAATCCATGGATTACAGATCTTAGATCATGTATATCATTGGGGGTTATGCGTAAAAAGTATCTTGAAACTATTGAAGAGTGATCTTATCACCATAGCAACCACTGGAATGGTTCTGTTGATCGAACAAGCCCCATTGGTTGATATGGAAATAAAATCAATTTCGAAATCTGTCCCAGAGTCCTTTTTTTTTTTTTTTCTTTTCTATACATGACCTCCAATGTGTGCTAGACCAGTCATCTTTTTTTTCCCATTTACAGGGAAAAATGACTGAAATACATATGAAAAAAATCATATTAAAAAAAGAATTTTTATTCGGGCAAAATGTTATGTATCCACTGATATTTTTGACACAGACAGGCATTTTATTATGTATCTTCGACACCTTCTGTGCCAACGCCATTGGGTCTTTGTGAGTCAGCTAAAATTGATAAATCTAATTCTTAATATTTTTCTCAAAGCACCTCACAAAACGATGACTCCTTGCAGTAAATAATCTTACTTGTGAGTTTTGTGACTTACCAGGACGAAGCAGAGTTATTGCACAGCCTCCTCCTCCAGAGCCAGTGAGTTTACTGTGCAGGCCATGTGATGCAGTCACCTGACACACCCTGTCCAATGAAGGATGCCCAACACCTATCACATTTAAATGGTGTTGGTTGATGTCAATCAGTTCCTGCAAAAGCAATTAATGTGTTATGTCAAGCATTTTTACATGTGCTAAAATACAGTTCAAATGATGTGGAACCCGACAGCAAAAATCATTCACACTTCTATGTCTAGACGCTGAAAAGGTATTCCGAGTTACTTCAGTAGTACTCGGAGTATAATATAAATCTTGAAAAGGCAATGGTATTCACTGTAGCAATAACAAATATGCCCAATGCCAGCAATCACTAAAATAGAATAATCTGCCCTTTAAAGGAAGACCTGTAACTCTGTTACAGCCATGAAGATTGTTGCAATGAAAATGTCACATATAGGAAAGGCAGTCCAACTGCTTCAACAAATGTGTTACCTCCAATATAGAATAATGATCCATTGACAAGCTTGTAGCCATATGTTCTAAGACCTGCTGGCACTCTTGAGAGATGGCATCAATGGAGCATAGGACGGGCTCCATGATACGAGGGAACTGTAGGACAAAACAATCCAAGAAATGCATTGTTTAAGTGGAGGTAGACATTTGGGGAACACTAATTTCCTAGTAAATGTCTGGAATAAACAATCATATGTTTTAGTTTACTATTTTGTAATAAGGCACATGTTTAGCAGTGCTATTCCCTGTCATTATGTATCATTAAAATATGTTTATTAAAGCAGGATCACATGAACAGGGGTGGGTGATCAAACAAAAAAGAAAACCATCTGAAGATCAGAAAGCATGAGGTTTTACCGTGGTGAAGGCAAAGGACAATTTTCATCTGAAGTCTAAATCCAAAGCTCCCTGCACATGTCAAGTTCTTATTGATAAAGCAAAAGTAAGGACATCAGTTATACTAGAAATATTCTAATAAACTAACCTTCACCAACTTGTCTTTTACTCCTGCCACAAGCACCTTCGTGCTACGGGGAACCTGAGTGTTGGTTAGTACAATGTGCAGCTTGGGTAGCCTGGGGACAGAACACATATATTACCATTACTTCAAGCTAAGGCGGTTTCTCTTTTTTTGTTTAACTAGAATGCATTTCATTTTGTTACCAAACTGGCTGCAAATCCATTCAAATGAGTTTCTAGTTAAAGAAATATTTAAATGAAAGGATAATGTCTGCAATTAGGGGAGGGCTGTCAAGGGGACAGGGAAGCATATGGACCGGCCTTCTTACAACATTTTGGGTCAAAAAAGCCTTTCCCAAGTGTCACATACCATTTCTAAATAGTCACCACAAAGTATAGAGCAAGCAAAACTATATATGTTTTGGGCATGACTGGATAGTGCATATAGAGCATGTCTGCTCTACAAGATGTCTCTTGGTAAGCTTTATTATTGGGCCATTTGACTAAAATGGCCCCCTGGGGTGGCCGTTGCCGGCCTTCCTATTTGCAATGGTATAACACAGGCCATTACAGGACACAGTTTACCCTGATAGTAAAATACAAAAAAAAACAAAAAACAGTGAAGCACACATGACCTCCCACAAAGGTCACCTCCTTCAGAGTAATGACCAGTTCTATTCAATCGTGCTTGAGTGACAGGTGAACATTTTAGTGTCAGGCGGAGGCCATCCATGTATCATTATTTAAGGCAAAAGGAGAATTTGCGTGCCCATTTCCCCTGTGTCTAAGAAAAGAATTAGTGGAGGGTATAAGAACATTGGGGTAGCAGAACATATACATGTTTTTCTTCTAGATTGCTGCAGGCTGGCGGGGCTAACCGTCATGTGTCCATAACTGAACAAGCATTTTGGGTCAGCGGGCAAACAACTGAATTGTATTTTAAATCTACACTCTCTGCTACACTATGGTAATTTCTTAAGCTTGAGGGTTTTGGTGTGAAGGGTTACTGCATGTTGTAAAATCACTGAACCAATTAAATACATCGAAATAGAAAAAGGGGAAAAAAAAAACAAAACACCCACCTAACCATTGGGGTTATTCTCCCAGCTTGATATCGTAAAACACCACCTTAAAAAAAAGCAACAAAATAATACAATTTTATAAAATAAGATATATTAAAAGTAAAATTCTTAGTTGTAGATGAGGGGCTTGGAAATTTTTTCAAGGCATCTTAACACGTGGAAAGATTTTCGGTGTCCAAAACACAATGCTATTGTTGCTTCTAGTGTGTTTGGTGGCCCGGTATGAATGCAAGCTTTACATGTCACTTGGCTTGAGTAATCAGATTCAATTTACAAATACTTGACTGTGATTATGTTATATTAAGTAAGGTGGAACACATGTAAGAGAAACAGAAGAAAGAGGCACAGTGGAAGACAGAAGAATACCAAGGCGAGTGTTTGGGGATGGATTAAATGAAGTGGTAAGAGTTGGTAGGAGGAGTAGGTATGAAGAGAGGAAGGGGTAAGATGGTTAAGGATGAGAAATGTCTGATCATGTTATAAAACGCCTGGTTCTTTATTGTTGTTCTGGTTATAGAGAATTGCTTACCCCAGGTCCCTACAGCATTATCAACTCCTGATGGATTTCCATGGATGACCTTTTCACCTTGGAAAGCCCAGCTGTTAATTATGTCCAGATCGGTTCTTGTCCAACTGCAAAAGAAACAATGTCATTTGGTAGGAAATCACAGCAGGGTTTTGAGCTAGGATGAGGCACCATAATACTTAAGCAATGTTTAGCACAATAAACAGCGCTTGGGGACATCAAAATGTTAATACAGTGAGTGCCACACTCCAATGTTCTCAGTATACCACACATACTAAATAAAAACAAAGATAATTTGTTTTTGAACATGTATGATGTGATGCTATTTAGACTCTCAAGTGCCATTCATGGCCTCCCTCTAGTGGTTATGAGAAGGTTACATAACAGTGGGGTCTATTCACTAAAGAGTGTTTGCAGAATAGTTGTTTGGAATCTCTTTTTATTATGACGGGCCAACACTGGTGACTTTCTTCAGCAAAAAAAAAAAAAAAGGGCCGAGCTGGGTCTACACAATGTATAATTTAATTAGTGGAGAAATCTCACTGATTTAACTGCACACTATACAGGGCCAGCCAAGCTTATTGCTTCTGCGACAGGAGCTCATTGGGCTTGGCTCTACATTATGTATGGTAGAGTCAAGGAGGTGAAATCACAACTCTCCTGACAACTGTACCTTGAGTGAATAAACAAGTCTGAGTTTGCTTTTACGAAAGCTCAGTTCATCTTTCTTTGGGTCGGTGGACATGGCCAGAAACCCTCCATAGAGTCAAGAATGAGCACATCATATAATTACAGTGAAAAACAATATATTCTAACATACTTAGTATTAGAGGAAGTTCTGTTAATCTACTTTACTCCTATTAAACAATGAGTGATTTAAGGAGATAAAGGTTGCATTTTAATGATCTGGCAACTATAATATGCTTGGGGTATATATTCACTTTCTAATAGTCGCTGGGGATCCCAGGACACACATTAATAAAACATACAAGTAATCTAATCTGAATATCTATAATGTGTCCTGATTTTGTGCTTGTAGTTGCATAATAAATTAGCAAGCACCTTCTATTCACGCCCAACGTAATCACAGGTCCTGGACTGAAATAACCTCAGAGGCACTTTACAATTTAATTTTGCAAGCCTGTTTACCTGCACTAATTGAACGTCACATGGAAAATCAAGCTATTTACAAGGTAGGCTGGCACTTATCATTTAAAAGGTACGGCAGTTCGGGTCTGGAGAATTTAACTCCAGACCCGAACGACTGCCAGAAGGCCAATATTTCTGGATACCCCTGCTTAAGCAGAGGTGGATCAATCAAAATGGCTGAAATCAATGAATTATCCTGTGTCTCTTTAAGAGAGAATAACCAGAAATCTTGGCCCCTCTCTTTTATATGAAAACAAGATGCGGATCAGTTCACGGATGTTACCTTAACGTCTCGGCACTTTCTTTCAACGGGTCAGCTACTCTGCCGCTAAATGTTAGCAAAGCAGAGGCGACACACACGGAGTATGCAGCGCTCGATCCCAACCCGGCTCCGGTGGGCAGCTGGGACCAAACGGTTATATCCATACTTGGTAAATCTCTACGAAAAACACAATACAGACTTAAAAACATGCTCTATAAGACTATGCAACACAAACAAGAATCCAAGTGTGTAACCAAGACATATTCGGTAATACACCGAATTCCACTGCACAGCGCTACGGGATATGATGTCCCCATATAAAACAATAAATTATAATCATTTGTAAAAAGGCCATCTCATAGGAGCAGTCCTACTCAAAATTTATTTTTTGCAGAAGTAAGCAGCAGCGTGGGTGACGGTGTTGGGTTGTCCATCCAGTCCTCTAGGAGGATTACAGTATTTAGCAATTTTGTTCTGCCCTCAGGATGTCTGAAAGGTTTATTCAATAAAATCACTGCCAAGCCAAGTGAGATTTTCCTGCTGAGCTGGCCCTGTATAATGATTAGTTAATGTGGGGTGATTTATTGAACATCAACAGATTTTACTATGAATTATGCAGGCCAATCTGGCCATTCTTCCGAGCAATGCTCCCTAGTGCTGGCCCTAACAAATTGAAATGTTTCACAGTTTACAGAATAAACCCCTCGGTGATGTTAAATTCTATTTGTGTGATTTGTGCTGCTTGGCTTTTTTTTTTTTTTTTTATACTATATTGATTTACAGAAAGTTTCCATAGATGGCAATGGAAACTACAAACTACTGGTCGGCAACCAAACTTATAATACTGAAATATAAATAACCCGAGTCATACAGATGCAAGAAGCATGAATATCTTTCTAACTAAGTGTAAAACCAAAGCAAACACTATATCCTAAAATCAAATAGAAGATAATCAGTTCTTTTGCTGGCCAAAGGGATATGTCAAACGGGCATATTTTGGACTAGATGGGCTAAATGGTAATTGTCTGCTGTCATATGTTTCTGTTTTACTTACTTGCCACATATACACAAGTACAGGTACAGAAAAGCCAGCACAGCGAGGCTCTCAGCATCCTTGGACCCATCTGGAAATCTAGCAAATGTCTTCAGGATGTCCAGATGCTCAGGACTGGGGCTCATGGGTTCATTTCCAGAATCTGCCGGACAAGTTAATACGTAATATATTACAGCAATATCTAAAAGGTTTTTCAGCTGTAAAATAATGTACAAAGTTAGCGCACACTTATTGCTGGTGCAGCATTTGGACTTGTAGAAAAAGTCCCAAACACAACCACATAAAGCAGACACATAGAAATGATTGGGCTATGAAGTCAATAAATATCCGACTATATGCACACAGTTATATCATTACATCATCACAACAACTTAACTGCGCTCCATAAATATATTTATTTTCTTTCCCCATGATTAGAATATATATATATATATATATATATATATATCTATCACATCACATCTAAATACACACACACAGTATATATATATATATATATATATATATATATATATATATATATATATCACATCTAAATACACACACACACAGTGATCTATTCCTAGAAATGCTTATCTGCAGTTTTGTATTCAAAATGTTCCATTGACATCCAATAACTAGACTCGTAGAACATTTAAAACTCAAGAACATTATAAGAAATCACCCCAAAAAAAATACACTAACCTTGGAAAGCAGGAACAAGTGATTGTAGTTCAGAGATATCCCATCTTAGCTTGGTACCGATATTTGGCAGGTTTATAAAAACCGTATTATCGTTGCGCGGTCTTATCCTAAGGAATGTTCTTAAATTAAGACTCACCGCCAAAGCCACCTGTATGCAGAGAAGTAAAAATACATTTAGTGCAGCAAAATACATGTATATATTATGTTCTAGCAATCTTTCACTGCATATAATTATTACAAACTAATGTAATATGTAATGGAGGGCAATATAATCTATGGAGGATAAGCCAGACTTTCTTTACACTATAAATTAAATATATTGACGGTCAGATGACTAGCAAACTCATTCTGCTTAATGTTACATGTAAAAAGCTACCATCAGCCACTGCTGTTCAATTTAAGGCATGTGGGACTAGAAGCAGCCATTGCAGGTTTTCGCTGCCTCAAGATCGATTAGACTCTACTGCATTATATTATAAAAATATCTAATGCCTCTCACCAGCTCAACTTCTACGTTGCTTGTGTATGGCAACGGCACATGTTAAGCAGTCCTAAAACTAGATGTCATATTGTAATAAAGGAAAAGTTAAACAAGGATTAGTTAGACTAAAAACAAAAGGAATATATGTAGAAGAGGATAAAGGTTTAGCTGACTGCCTCAATGAATATTTCTGTTCAGGTTTTACAGATGAAAATGATGGAATGGGACCTCAGCTGGGAAAAAAGACTGAATCATTTGAAATATGTGAGTTTATCGAGGCGGAGGTTCTACTTCAGTTGTCTAAGGTAAAGACAAATAAGTCGATGGGGCCTGATGGGATACACCCCAAGTTATTAAAAGAGCTTCGGGGTGTACTAGCAAAACCGTTAACCGATATATTTAACGAATCATTGGTAACGGGAGTTGTCCCTGGGGATTGGAAAGTAGCGAATGTTGTGCCCATTCACAAAAAAGGCAGTAGGGAGGAGTCGGGCAACTACAGGCCAGTTAGTCTTACATCTGTAGTGGGGAAATTAATGGAAACTATGTTAAAGGAAAGGATTGTTGAACATCTGAAGTCACATGGGTTTCAAGATCAAAAACAACCTGGGTTTTCCTCAGGAAGATCAGGCCAAACTAATCTTATTGATTGTTTTGATTGGGTGACTAAAGTAATTGATCAAGGTGCTGCAGTAGACATTGCATATCTGGATTTCAGTAAGGCCTTTGACACTGTCCCACATAGAAGACTTATAAATAAACTGCAATCTCTGGGTTTAGATCCCAATGTTGTTGAATGGATTAAGGAGTGGCTGAGTGACAGACAACAGAGGGTTGTAGTGAATGGCGTATATTCAGAACAAGGTCTTGTTACCAGTGGGATACCTCAGGGATCTGTACTTGGACCCATTCTCTTTAATATTTTTATTAGTGATATCGCAGATGGTATTGATGGAGAGGTATGTTTATTTGCTGACGACACAAAAATTTGCAACAGGGTTGATGTTCCTGGAGGAAGAAGCCAAATGGCAAACGATCTAGGAAAACTGGAAAAATGGTCAGAGCTGTGGCAATTGGCATTTAATGTGGATAAATGCAAAGTGTGAAGAAAGGGATTTAGGGGTAATTATTTCTGAGGATTTAAAGGTAGGCAGACCATGCAGTAGAGCAGCAGGTAATGCTAGCAGAATGCTTGGTTGTATAGCGAGAGGTATTAGCAGTAGAAGGAGGGAAGTGCTCATGCCGTTGTACAGATTACTGGTGAGACCTCACTTGGAGTATTGTGTAAGTCCTGGAGACCGTATCTCCAGAAGGATATAGAAATGTTGGAGAAAGTGCAGAGAAGGGCTACTAAAATGGTTTATGGATTACAAGATAAACCTTACCAGGACAGGTTAAAGGATCTTAACCTATATAGCCTGGAAAAAAGACGGGACAGGGGGGATATGATAGAAACATTTAAATACTTAAAGGGAATCAACAAGGTAAAGGAAGAGAGTTTATTTAAAAGGAGAAATACTACCACAACAAGAGGACACAAGCATAAACTAGAGGGGCAAAGGTTTAATGGTAACATCAGAAAATATTACTTTACGGAAAGGGTAGTAGACGCATGGAATAGCCTCCCAGCAGAAGTGGTAGATGTTAATACAGTAAAGTCATTTAAGCAAGCATGGGATAGGCATAAGGCCAAGCTAGATATAGGATAAGGGCAAGTACTAAAGGAAAGTACTCAGAGGTTGGGCAGACTGGATGGGCCTACTGGTTCTTATCTGCCGTCACTTTCTATGTTTCTATGTATTATGATGGGTAGGAGATCAGTCTGTCTATACATCTAGTAGCATTCTTTATTGAAACAATGTTTACACAATACAGTAGTTTGGCTGTTCTAACTGTGGACTGCATATCCCACTGCTTCTAGATCAGGGGTGTCCAAGTTTTTCCTGCAGTGGGCCACTTCATCAGAAATGTATGTGTGTGTGTGGGCCGCACTCATTTTTCACTGAGAGAAAACATGGCCTTTTAGCCTTTAATGGATATTAATACAGGGTTAATTTGGCGATAATGAAAGAAGCAGTGGAAGAGTTTTTTTGATCAACTTTTATATGTCATTCTATCAATACTAAATTATTTAAACGGTAAAACAAAGTCAGCCAACAAACCATTTAAAACAAGTTTAGCCAAATAAAACTGCATAAGGCTGGAGCACACTGTGGGTACAAGCTAGATTTAAGCTGGCTGACGCACACAGAGTTGATCAGGGCCGGATCAAGAGCATCAATGGCGTGGTGCTGAGGATTTTGGTGGCCATTTTATGGAAATAAATAAAATAGACAACCTTAACGCCTCGGCATCCATGTATACTGGATAAAGAGAACATCAGTGCTCGGCAGATAATATATAATAGAATCTTATGTGATGGGATTGGGAGTACATCCATACACTTAAAAAAGTCATCATACACGGGACGCCTGAAGCCACAATTTACTGCCACTGATAATTTTTAATAAAATATGCAGATAGAAACAAAGTAAATAACACAAAACCTTTACTTTTCCTCTCACTGATTTCTGGGCCAAGAAAGTTTTGTCCTCTGAAGTGACTACAAATTCAGGAAGGGGTTTTATCTCTGGATAAGTAAAATTAAATAGTTTATTTATTCCTACAGAAAGTAAAGTGCCAGGAATCAGATGACCAAATACACACCAGGACAGGCTCTGCCACACCGACACCCAAACACACACACCAGGAGAGGCTCTGCCACACCGACACCCAAACACACACACCAGGACAGGCTCTGCAAAACCTCAAACACACACACCAGGACAGGCTCTGCCACACCGACACCCAAACACACACACCAGGACAGGCTCTGCAAAACCTCAAACACACACACCAGGACAGGCTCTGCCACACCAACACCCAAAAACACACACATCAGGACAGTCTAAGTCACTACGAAGCATTAAAAAATGTAATTTCTACACTGTTTTTTCCATTAACCTCCCCTCAGGCGGGCCGCACCTTGTAGCCCCCCCTCGGACCTTGTAGGACCCCCATAACGTTTTGCTACTCTAAGTCCAAATTGTTGTACGATGCACTACTTGTTATGCTCTTTTTTTTTTTTTCCTCAGAGAATGCGATAGATAAATGGAACAGCCTCCCATCAGGAGTGGTAGAGGCTTATGTAGTTAAGAAATTTAAACATGCATAGGATAGACATAAAGCTATGTCTAAGACCAGATCGAGGATTGATTAAAATGAAAAAAAGGGCAGACTAGATGTACAGCACTGCAGGGTATGATCAGTAATAATCTTACTTACAAAGCCAAATTGGCGCGATATGCAGATTCATTATGGGTTATGTATAAAGCAACAAGATAATATACATCACCTTGCCATGTACCACGGCATGCTCCCCATGCAAAATGACTTTCCCGGGTGCAGACACAAAGAGCTCTTTCTCTATCGTCATTGTGAAGGTCACTATATAAAAAAATATAATTTCAAATATATGAAATTAAAATTAGAGTGTGATACCATCTTGGCACATAGTACACAGCATTGTGAGTGATGGTATAATAGTTTACCGCTAATAAGAATTCTATTATCACATTACAATAGTATGGAAAAATATATAATGAAGCTGGAAAACTTACTGGGTAATATCCATCATACGGGAATGATTTAAAGGTGCTGTTTCACTTACTATGCTGAATTTAACACTTTTGGAGTTAAATGTAGCATTAGGAAGAACATTCCTAGTAACGTTCAATGCAACAAAAATGATCCCTTAACACATTCGTGGGGTTTTCCTATGTAAGTGACTCTAGACATTTTTTAGTATTTGTTCAATAAAGTTTCTGTTTTTTTACGTTTAGTATACCCACACAATTTATATATTGCTTTTTAACCAATATATTTTTAATATATAAAAAATATATTAAATATTCCTTCAATACACTTTTTATATGTATAGTTCATCATACAGTACGTGTTATACGTTAAAAAAATTGAACTCTGCACACACACACATTTTTATTTAGGTGCCACTGATTTATGCTATTGGGGTCTCTATAGACCCCTGCTGATGAACGTACAAATTCTAAAAAGAATAATAAAAAAAAGTAAAATAAATAAGTCCTGAATAAATATAAGACCCCCATGATGCCATTATGACATTTTAAGGGATACCTTCATGTTACACGAGAAGTCTACAATAAAGTATCAAATAAATAGATACTAATAATAAAGTGAAAAAGTGAAAAAAACAAATTGACTAAAACTGTAATAAACATCTTGTACCCTCTGCGGCTCGCACCCCAAACATGGCCTTCCAAAACACGAAGGAATATAGGCATGTGAGATATTGCTGTATTTAGGCGATGCTGCATAATTTGGAAATGGCACCCATCCTGTGGAAGAAATCCCAAACTATTTTTTTTTATATATATATATATTTTTTTTTTTTTATGTATTACTGCATAAAAATATTACGTTCTATTTATTAAAAAACAAAAGATCTGAATCCCCCGGGGACAAAAAAACAACAAGACATTATAATCTGTATGGTTACGTTAAACAAGCCAGAGGGAGATCAGGCTAAAATGATTTGGTCTGTAAGTGGGGGGGAATATAAAACAGCCCTGGTCCTTAAGGGGTTAAAGGTGATTGCAGCAAAAAGAGAACGTTCAGGCAGCTGGGATTCAGATCCAGCCATCTCCTGCAATCACCGATCTACAACGTGAATGTACGAGGGCTGTGACGAGAGGTGACAGCCTGCTTTACACTCAGATAGGTACAACATGGGGAAGTGGCTGTCAAAGTATAAAGAAGAGATGTGCTTTAATAGGCAGTCAATAGCGCAACGTAACACGCCTAAAGTGAAGGAACCTCATATATTTATATATAGATATATATAGTGTCAGTGGCCGTATTTACCTTCACGTGCCAGGTGTAGTGTAATTCCCTCTGTGAAGGTATCCAAAGCCAACCAATCAATCAATAGCTCACACAACGTACTGACAGACAAAATCATCAAGGTAGGACCAGTTCCTGACAGCCAACCAATCCGCTCCAGAGTGTAACTCCAAATCACTCGCCCAATTAAAAGATAGCACCGCCCACAAATCTCCACCAATTGTGAATCTTCACTAAGTTAGGCCAATCTCAGGTCAGATGGCCCGTACATCTCTCTACCAATCGACGCTATGAGGCGGGGCTAATCGTCGTTTCTCTGAGCCAATAGACTTGTGCGCGGCGTGGTGCGAGGTGTAGGCGGGGTACGGTGTCATGGCAGCTGCCGTGTTTATGTGTCGTAGGGTTGCGCGCGGGGTGATAGTGGGTAGGCGGCTGTTCTGTGATAATGGAGCGGAAGAAAGGTGAGTGACGGCGGGTGACAGGAAAACCTGCTTATCTTCACTAAAATACATGGGTGCCACGTGCAACGAGTTACCCGAGCCACCAGCATCAAGGATACCTGTCACTGCCTTCTACATGTACCTCACGGGCGCCATACCGCCTCCCTCTATGCGCTCTCACCCCTCACTAGTACATTGGGTATGGGGGCGCCCACTACTGCCCCCTTCTGCGATAGTGCTTGGATTCTCACCTTTCCTGGTTTTATTCTTATTATAAAGGTCCATGAGACATATACAACTTATATAACACAGAGCATTATCCCTCTCATGTACAGTAATATATAAGTATAGAGTTTTGACTCGTGTGTGTGTGTGTGTGTATATATATATATATATATATATATATATATATATATATGTGTGTATATATATTATACAATTACATATTAAAGCTCTGATATATATGTATTATGGCTTGGCACTGAGGTCTGCATGATTATTTGGTCTCGAGAAAGTCTGCACGGAGCTGCCACTTTGATGCTGACTCCTGTGACATACTAACATAGTAATTTAGGTTGAAAAAAGACTTAAGTCCATCAAGTTCAACCTTTCTACCCATCCTTCCTGTGTTTACTCCAGAAGAATACAAAGAAACAAATTAAGCTATTTTTAAATTTTTCCCACTTGGAGGGAGGGGGCTGCAAAAGGCAGTCACATTCCCCTTTAGATAGATAAGCTGTACACTAATTAATGTTAATGATATAATGTTAAGCACCATCTCTGTTTACCTCTAACCTGTACCCAATACCTTTGCTTTTATTCATAGCTCCATCAAGAAACCAAAGAAGTTCCCCAAAATCTATACGAAAACAGGAGATAAAGGTGTGTTGTTTATAAATGTTTTGTTTTTGGTTTTTTTAAAATACCACACAACATGATCTGTTTCGTTAAACCTATTTTTTTGTTTATATCAAGGTTTCTCCAGCACATACACAGGAGAGAGGAGGCCTAAGGATGATCTGGTATTTGAAGCACTGGGAGCCACTGACGAGTTGAGCTCAGCTATTGGGTAAAGCTCTACTCAGAATGGGAGGTTTTTTTAATGTTTTGGGCATAATGTATAACGCAAAAGTAATTTAGAGCAGACTACAGGCTGTAAACAATAAAGTGGATCTGTCACTTTTTAATCCCTTAACGTCCATTGCCGGGTCAGGCACGTCATGCAAAACGGTCACTTACCGACCTATGACGTGCCTGACACGTCATCAGACTTAAACAAGCTTAGAAAGTGATCAATGATCACTTTCTAAGCTTAAACGGTGTTGCTGTAATGCCTCGATGTCGAGGCATTCAGCAATACCGAGATCGGCATGATGGGCCATGTCTGGCCCCTCCCCGGGGCGTCAACAGCCGCCCGTTTTAAAAGCGTTTAGGAGGCGATCAACGATCACCTCCTAAACTTCAATGGTGTCGCTGGAATGCCTCGATCAGGAGGCATCCAGCGACACCAAACACTTACCTCTTGATGGACTGTGACCGCTCCGGAGAGCGGTCACAGCCGCAGCTACACGCAGTCTTCACCATCCGCAAGATGGCGGCGGCCCCGGAAAAAAAATAATAAAGTTGAAAAAGTTCGCTAGACAGTCTCCTGACCTTCTAGAGAACTCTGGCTCCACTTGCTGGTTGAATACAGGTACTGCATTCAACCATACAAGTCACTATGTGATTAGTAAAATATTTAAAATAAAAAAATTTAAAAACCTCAAACACCAGACAAACCCATACATGTGGGGTATGACTGAACTCAGGAGATGTTCCTGAACACATATTAGGGTGTTGTTTGATAGTGACGTATACATGGAGCTATAAATTTATACCCAAAGTACAATTTGTGTGAAAAAAATAAAAAAAGAAAAATACTACCACGAAGTGTGGCAAAGGCTGGTGGTAGAATCTGATGCATGGAAAGGGTTAAATACTAGCATTTGAAATACCTAGGGGTGTCTAGTTTTCAAAAATATATGATTTGATGGGGTAAATTGCATTGGCCGGGTTCAAAGATACCCGAAATGGCACATGGGGGAAGAATTACCAGATTTGGAAAAAATGGTTTTGAAATAGCAAAACGCTACCTGTACTTAATGCTCCATAACGTGCAGAAAAAAGCAAAAAAACATAAAAACATTGGGTATTTCTAAACTCAGGACAAATAGTAGAATATATTTAGTAGGGTTTTTCATTAGCTTTTTTGGATGAGTAAAAGATTTTTGGGGTAAAAGTCAGAAAATGTGGGTTTTTTTTACATTTTTCATCATATTTTATTTTTTTTATGGGAAATTAGATATGATTAAAACAATGGTATCTGAAGAAAGCCCTTCTTGTCCTGAAACAAAACAACATATAATTTGTGTGGGTTCACTAAATGAGTGAAGAGAAAATTACATCTAAACACGAACACCGCAAAAGTATTAAAACAGCCTCGGTCCCAATGGTACAAAAGGTAAAACACAGCCTGGTCCTTAAGGGGTTAAAGTACGCACGGCAAAAAAGTAAAGAAAAATAGACTGAGATTCCCCCGCAATAACCTTAGCAGCTTAAGGCTTTCGTCTGGAGAATTGTAATAAATATATATTTGTGAAGCTTCCATGGAGAGTTACAGCTTTTAAGTAAACATGATGTCCATCTCACAAGAATTGCATTTCAGTGTCTTAGAACAGTGGTAGCTGATTGACGGTGAACCCGCACAAGCATATTTAATGTTTAGTTAGCAATATGAGAGGAGGTTTACAAAGCGTGCAGTGTAACAAAAAAAAAGATGGAAAGACAATTGAGCTGTTGCTCTAGTTTTGTGTTTTGAACTTTTCTTTTTAATACTAGGCTAGCCAGAGAATTTGGACTTGATGCTGGTCTCCCATTTGTGTCCGAGCTTGAGAAGGTAAACTAAGTAAGGGCTGAATTTCTTAGCCTAGTCATTTAACTTACCATTATGCAGGGCTATGAATAGCTCCACAAGTTTGGCCCTTCCTAATGTAGTGTTTGCAAACTCTGGCCATGGTTAATACGTGTAAATGTATTGTGTTTGCTGCACTGTGCTCTGTCCATTACCCCGAAGTTGCTTAGCTATACCTATATTTTTATTGAGTACTCTTAAAGTATACATTGGTAGGATTTTCCATATCTGCATATTAAAACGGGGTCATCTGGTGGCTTCCCCCTTGCAGCCATAGTAAGAGAAAATCTAATGGCCTTAAAATACACGATTCATATGAATTCAAAATTGTTTGGCTTCTGAGGTTATTTTACTTGGGTAAAGGGGGACATTTTTGTCTGTTACAATACTGTAACTAGTACTATGGCAATAGTATAGTTAATACAGGTATAGTGAACACAAATTCTCTCCAACAGATTCAGTGTATGCTGCAGGATATTGGTTCAAACATTGCAACACCCCTGTCTTCCGCCAGACAAAGCCACATAGGTAAATCCCGCTTCTTTCTAAAGATCATAATGTCTCACACTTTTATTTTGAGTTCTAAATCGCAATGGGGTGATTTATAATGGAGTCGCAAGCCAAATTATGTCAAACTGGTGCAGCATTAAAATCCGACCGAATCATCTGGTTAGCGACTCATATGCCAACCAGCTAGGCCTGTTGGTAACCACTGTACGGCTTAATTCTAAAAGAAACTAGCTTTATATATAAGAGTATCGCTGTTGCACAGGCAACATCACAAGCAATGCCAATGCCCTTGTTCTATGCGACTATATGCCATGTTCAGTAGACTTTCATAAAAATAGGCAAGCTGACATGTATTTGTCATTCATCCATCGTTGGCGAAAGGGTAACAATGCTTCTTTTAACAGTCAAAACAACATTCAGCTCAGAACCTGTCCAGGAACTGGAGCAGTGGATAGATAAATACACAGCACAGCTTCCCCCGCTGCATAACTTCATTCTTCCGGTATGTATGACTTTAAAGCAGAAATTAGTTGGGGGGGCAGGAGAGAAATGCAAAGCGCCTCCGTATTTACTTTTCTTATGTGTGCTTATCTTGCTACTCTGGGTAAAGATTATACATGCCGTTTTTTCCGTGATTGCATCTGAAAAATGTGTGATATTCAATTTCTTACTATGTTGGCCAACTGAGAGGTGTTGGCTTCAAGTGAAGACTCAATTCTCTTTTGGCCAAATAGAGCTGTACCCTTGGCGCAGGTTCTTTTGTCTGTACTTCACAAAAGCAGAATAGTGTCATCCTTCATTTGGGAAATGTTCTACGTAATTTTACATCATTGTTACAAGTACCAAAAATGACCAGTTTGATTGACACAGTTCTGCGGACATGGAGACCTAAAGACTCTTAGCACAGCCTCACTTTGTTTCAATGGGATCTGGACGCATTAAACATGTAGGTTAAATAAAGCTGAACCAGCTGTTTAAATTACTTTGATCTCATTTGGCTGCCTTGTGTTGCAAGGAGATACAAAGTAATGTGCTAAATATTTACATAAGGTAAAGCAGTTAGCGCAGCTTACTTGACAGTTCAGTCTGTAATTGCATGTCTGCTCTGAAATAGAATGCTTGCTATAACCAACTTCCTCTGGAGTTGACCTGTTCTAAGCTGCTCTGTTCCTTTAGTCAGGAGGCAAAACCAGCGCATCCCTGCACGTAGCCAGAGCTGTATGTCGCAGAGCAGAGAGACGGTAAGGAATAAATAAGACTAACAATAATGAACGTGTCTCCGCTTCAGTTGTGGAATCTGTACCTTATGAGATGTTTTGATGTCCTGGGACAGACTGTCAAGAAAGTGGTTCAGATGTATATACTAACTGTCTTTTCATTACTAGCACATTCAAAATCATAAAGGACGGAGAGGCAGATCCAAATGTTGGAAAATATTTGAACAGGTAAAAACAACAAAGCAGACACAGGTAGCTCAAATGCACCCAAATTACCAGGCACTTAACTGAAAGCTCAATGTTGGTATTGTCTTTAATTTCACTAGGCAATATGACTGTTCTATTAAATGCCATGCTCTCAGTATATCATAGTATTTTTTTTCCCCTGTGGGAAACAGATTTTAGTGTACATTGTAATATATTTTACAATATTAATACAAATGCATAATTCTGGCAATGGGGTATCCATTACCAATACCTGCTAATACAGAATTCAATAAAAAAAAGCTGAGCTCTTACATAAAATTTGTGCCTCAGTTGCTAATTGTCATTTGTAATGGATACATTAGATATTTCTAAATGACAAAGTTCTGGTTCTCTTTACCTTAGTCTTATCTTTATCTTTCAGGCTGAGTGATTACCTTTTTACATTGGCAAGGTATGCAGCCAAAACAGAAGGCAAACCCGAGACATCATATACAAGGATACAAGCATGAAGTCTCGGTTAATCAACATAGGGAGCACCTTTGTTATTTAGACTTGACGGTGACGCAACCAGAAGATGATGCTCAAAGCACAGTGTCTGTGGTGTCCAGCCTTTAAATGTGCTCCTGTTAAACACGGTGAAGGGGTATGCCGAGAACCATTCAAACTGGGATTTAAAGGATCAGACAAAGTTAGAAGTTTAAACGTCAGCTACTGAACAAAATAGGACATTGTCTCTGTTAGTATGGCGGATATGGCAGCAACGTGGAGCGTTATTTCTTAAAGGGGAGTGATTAAGTGTTGTTTTATAACTGAAAGATAACATATTTCCAATATTGTTTAAATATTAAATGATTGATTTTCTTCAGTAAAGTTTGGTGCACTTGAATAAATTTTTTTTTTTACATTTGACAGGCAACATGCTAGACTGCATAATTCCTTAAAATTGGAAAAACAAAAAGGTTCAATATCACCAGGAGTGTCCTTTAGTTGCAAGAGATCTAAGGGCTCTTTAAAGACACTGATCTCTAGCCATGTTGCACTTAGTACAAAATAAAATAGTAGAAAATAAGCGATACCTAGTCATGATTGTTACAGAATAGGGGATAGCCTTCTACTTTGCCTATACTGCCACCAACTTATTCAAGAGGTAGTTTGGCATGTAAATGCATATTCTCAAATGACACTTGTTAGGTTTTTGTCTAATACAGTCTTCCTACAACATACTCAGTTTGTCCGATAAGTCAGTTTGTCTCTAAACTACTCATTCCCAAAATATTGAAGATGGGATACCATTTTTCTTCTTTAAACATGGCGGTATAGTATAAATGTACATTACACATTAACTCCTCTCCACTACTTACTTTTCTTTAATCCATGGCTTTTGTTCATGCTGTTCATCTTTTGACATTCTGTGTGTTATGTTTTGCTTTCTCATTCCATAAAAGTAGGCAACTTTGCCAGAATATGCAGTATAAAGCAGGTTACTAAAGGCATTGTGTACATTACTGTCGTGCCTGACAGATCCTATAACCAGGCTAAAAAGCCTCAGCAAGGGAAAAAAAAAAAGACTGAAGCTTATCTTGTAAAACACATGAAGCAATAACTTAAATTTTCCTCTTCCATGTTTCAGCTGAATCACATTTTTCTCCGTATCATGTGCTGTACAGTACTGTCCAAAAGTTTTAGGCATGTGTGGAAAAAAAAAGCACTGTAAAAGTAAAGTTTTCAAAAAGATGTTTCGTTTATTTGTATCATTTAACAAAGTGAGAAGAAAGACCGAATTCGGATCAATGTTTGGTGTGGCCCCCTTGGACAGAGTCAGGGATTTCATAGGTATATAGTTAAATAACTATATGCCTAACAGATTGATGAAGCTAGAAATACAATACTTAAATGTAACAAACAGCTGTGTAGGGATAATAAAACTGGGCAAGGGACAGCCACACTCAACAAGGTAAGGTTACTAGGACACTTTAATGTAAGACTGAACACAGCAACAAGACACAAGGTAGTTATACTGCACCAGCAAGGCCTCTCCCAGTGACAAATTAAGGCAGAGAGGGTTTTTATTTTGTTTTAGATGTCCTGTCCAAGCTCTTTTGAAGAAGCACAAACAAAACGACTCAACTATACACAAAAACACAGGAACTGGGGTACAGGAAAATGGCAGCAAGTGCTCTGATCTGACGAGTAGAAGGCAGTCTGTGCTGGAGAGCAGTACAAGTATGAGTGTTTGCAGGCAAAGAAGCCAAAGTCATTAAGAAATATCTTCCGTGAAGGGGAAAAAAAAAAAAAAAAAAGTCCTGGAAGAGCCCTGATCTCATCATTACATCTTACGTGAAGAGTGATAAGCAACTGAAGCTGCCTAAATTCACAGAGCTATGGTTAGTTCTCCAAGATGTTTGGAGCAACCTACCTGCCGAGTTCCTTAAAAACTGTGCGAGTGTACCTAGAATTATTGCTGCTGTTTTGAAGGCAAAGGGTGGTCACATCAAATATTTACTTTGATTCATATTTTTAAACATTGTTACTTTACTTTTACAGCATTTTTTTCCCCCCCCACACATGCCTAAAACTATTACAAAGCACTAAGATGTTTGCCTCTTTCTACAGCAGTCTGCTAAATACCCTGCAGGAGAAGTGCTCTCCTTGAACATAATACATAATCCAGCTATGCTGCATGCAGGGGACCAGACACCTATGGAGAAAGTGCTATGGTTGATTTGAAGGGAGCACTTTTCACAGAGGAGGGGGGGCTGCTTCTGCAAGTGCTTTTTTTCTCTCATTTTGGAACAATTGTTATTGAGATAACTTTAATATGCATTGTTCTTTAGAAGGGGTGTCAGTGACTGTTCCTTTAAAATACAAAGCCACGCACACTTTGGGTTTTTGCACTTTATAAAACAAACTAGAGCAGACTGGCTATGTGGCACACTGGGAAAATGCCCACCACCCCCCTCCATAGGCAGATCAGATGCTGCAGTATGTGGCCACGAGCTGGTTATGGGTAACATGCAACTTGTCATATCTATCAGACCGCTTATGCCATTATGGCTGCCTTGCCAACCCCAGTCCTGCACACAAGGCCTTTATTATAGTACCCTATGGGCGAGCCCAATGTTACTGGCAGCAGATTATAGTTTGAGGGGCGTTGTCACACACGCTCATTACCAGCTCACTTACAGGGGGTGCACCCCCCTCTGGTACCTGCTTTTTAATGAGACAATTTTTACTTATTCTATAAAGATAAACGTTTATTTCCAAGTTTTCTTTTAAAACAAACATTTTGTTATCCAGGCATAGATTATATCCAGGCAGAAATTATATATATATATATATATATATATATATATATATATATATATATATATATATATATATATATATATATATATATATATATATATATACACAAAAACATATTTGCATAGAACTGATGATTTGGTCAAATCACCATGTCCTAATATTTTTATAAAAGCATTTACTCCGAAGTACATCACATATTAACCAAGGTGCTGGAATTCACAAAAGACGTGTTAAAACCCTCCAAACAGGGAACTTTGACCCCTCTAACTGGAAAAGGGATATTACCATTTTTTATTTTTTTTTTATTATTTTATTCCCCCCCATTTTTTCCCCCCAGTTGTGTGAGTATATAAAATATTTCTATTCATTGCATCCAAATGCTTACACAGAACATCATTTGCAATGTTGGAAGTGCAAAGGAACAGTGTCCTTACAGTGGCAAAGCAACTCTGTTGCTGAAACATTATAAAATATTGCACCAACTGTTATTCCGGGAGAGGGTGCAGGCCCATTTCATTAGCTGAAGCTGCTTTTCAACATAGGGTGGGTATCTCAGGTAAGTAACACATTCGACAGTGCTGTTCCGGAGTAGACAGGCACGGCTGTGAGAGAACGTGTCAAAGCTGTACTTGCCTCCGTACATTCCAACTCCACTGTTTCCTGCAGGAAAAGCAATCCGTTGTTAGCCATTGAAAAGTCAAATGCATCAGTTATCTGTAGTTGGATCGACAAGAGGCCACGTGGTGGAACAAACAAGTCAGTATACTGTTCATCTCACATTGCTCCGTGGTCCAGTTCTTATGCTCACATGCCCATTGTATGCCGTTTCGGCGGTGAGCTGGGGTCAGCATCAGGACCCCGACTGTTCCGCGGCGACACCTCCCCATATGCAACAAACTGTGATACACTGTGTGTTCTGACGCCTTTCTATCAGAACCAGCATTAACCTTTTCAGCAATTTGAGCAACAGTAGCCAATCACACGGGCCAGCCTGAGCCTTGGCCATCCATGAGTCACCGGTTCACCGACTTTCCTTCCTTGGACCACTTGATAGTTACTGACCACCGCAGACCGGGACCACCCCACAAAAGCTGCAGTTCTGGAGATGCTCTGACCCAGTCATCTAGCCATCACAATTTGGCAACTTTCAGGACAAAAATGTTCACTTGCTGCCCAATATATCTCACCCACTGACAGATGCCATAAGATTTTCAGTGTTATTCACTTCACCCGTCATTGGTCACAATGTGTATGGCTAATCGGTGTATGTGTACAACTAAAGAATGCTTATTAAAAAGTACTTGATTTAGGGAAAAGCTGCAGCCACAGAGCAGCTCCCCCTTCCTCCTCCTCCATGCTCTGATAATTCCCGCCACCAATAAGCTGCTTGAAGCGGCGCTAAATATATCATGTGTAAGGAGACAAGTTTGGCACGTTTTCAGCACAGAAAACAGCAGGGGTTAGTGAAAGGGACAAATGCATATGGGAGGATTCTGCACACCACAGACATTTAAAGGGGTCCCTCTGCTATCATATGCATTAAAGTGCACATCTACAGAAAGTTCTAATAATTTCAATGAGAGTGCTTTTCTGACAATGATTGGCTGCTTCAACCAGCCAATCCGTGGCCCACAATGTCCATACAGGGAAGGCTTTCTGCTGCAGCTTAAAAGTGTGGTAATTTGTTGTCCCTAGGTTTCTAGAATGCATATGGCAGCAATTACAAGGTGTCTTGTATGCATTTTATGATGACTATACTTCCAAACACTATATTGTCTAGTAGTTTTTTTGCACAGGCACAAACATGTTTTATTCTGACATCTTGCTAACAGATCTACATGAAACAGAAATCAAAAGGGATACGGGGTGGCAATGATTTGCTTTTTTGCTTACCTATTCCCCCACAGGGCAGGCTGGTGTACAGGCTTTGTATCATGCTGTCGTTTGAGCAAAAGCTCCCACTTGATGTCCTGGACATGATGTGCGATGTCACCTGAAACCACAAATCAAAGACAACCATAATATGTTTTAAGTTGACTTAATTGTCATTCTATGGAAGAATATATTTAAATGACAATAGTAGGACTAGTAGGAATATCCCCAGTCTTCCCAAACACACCACAATTTCCATATCAAGAAAGAAAACCTGAATTGGCTCATCATATACTTTCCATACCTGGATGTTATCAGAGAATGCATATACAGCAAGAGGCCTCCCTTTCTTTTTTATGAAACTTATTGCACCTTCAAGGGTTTGTACAGTAAAAATAGGCAGGATTGGTCCTAGAATCTCTTGCTGCATTATGATATCATTCTCTTGCACATCTGTCAGGACTGTAGGGGCTACAAAGCAAAAGGGAAAAACATTTATTGATTCAATACCACATTTTCAGGTCTTTCTGAAATACCTCAGATACATTTACATCAAACTACATGATTTTATAAACAAATATTTTGCGGAAATAATTAAAAATAAAATTTAAAGTTTTACCGCAAAGCCTCTCTTTACGATTTCAATAAATTAGTCACTTGACAACGTTGCCACGGTCACCATTAATGACAAGAGTCGGCAGTAGGAAGAGGTTAGACATATAGTATTCCAAAAGCCATGGAACAGTTTATTTGAGCTTTTAAACAAAAATTGATATTCCAGACCAAGGTAAGATCAATATCTCCGTGTCTCTCCCCTTAAGGACAATGGGCGGTCCCTAAACCCATTGAAAACAATGCATTTTGAGCCCGTACATGTACGGGCTTTGTCATTAAGGGGTTAAGTTTAAAAGGGACAGTTTATGTTCACAATAGCCCCACTATAGAAGAAGGAATATTAATGTACGCCGAATACTTTAGTATTTTTCCATTCTGGAAAGTAAGACGCAGCCCTGATGCTGCCGAAGCTTCCCAAAAATCTCTCTGAAACATTCAAGAACCAACATATCTGGGTCCAGAAATGATCTATATATTACACGATAGGCTATATTTGGAATAGTATATAGTGTAAATCCAGCCTGCAGATTTAAAGTCTAGTCTCTAAAGGATTGTATAAGAAGTAGCACATTTTCATCTACCTTGTTATCTTCACAAGAGCTTTTTCAGCATGGTTTCCAGCTGGTTGAGACGACAGCGTATACATTTAAACACCTCTTCGGATTTCTTTCAAACACTCACCTATGTACCTTTCACCATCATCAGTCTGGCCTCCAAAGGCCACTTGACCACAGCACAGCAAGTTTTTTACCCGGCTGTACTGCTCCGCGCTTGCCATTCGGCCATAATCAGGTGACTCACGTGGGTCACTTCCATAGAACTCCCGGACGCAGCAACACAATTCACGTATGAGAGCATCCTTTAAATCCGAATGACACAGAATATACTCTGGCGCCAGTGAATTCTGCCCAGCGTTCACAAAGCGAGCCCATGCAATTCTTCGAGCAGCCATGGTAAGGTCACAGGACTTGTCGACATAGCAGGGATTTTTGCCACCAAGAACCAAAGAAACGGGGGTTATGTGTTTGGCCGCAGCTTGCATTACCTGCCTGCCTGTGTTACGGTCACCTGTCCATGAAAAAGGGACAAATGTCAGTATAATGGTCTACAAGCACTACAACACAAGAAATGGGAAGGTTGGCAAAAGCGTAGGGGGCCCCCATCTCATCTGAAGTTTTTGACCACAAGGATTTTATTTATAATCTTTCCCGGAGATAAACCCAACGTACAAATTATGTAAAAGGTCACAACTTCTAGTATCTCTACATTGATCAGGTGTCCAGTGCCAAACTGGTAATGCTAAGTTAGAGAAAACAATCGGGTTTCAGTTTTCAGGTCCCCATTTAGGCTTGGATTACCCTTTGTTCTGTCCCTATCCAACGAGAAGCCCTCAGTTGCATTCATGCTTTAACCACATAGTCCCCTGCTTCATTTGTTACCGTCAATGAGATCTTCTAGTTCATCAGGGGAATAAAGGCCTGAAAAGCATCAGTGGGGACAAGAAGCCAAAAGCGCAAGCATCCCACCCATGTGAATGTAAAGTGAACTTATGTAAAAAACCATATACAAACAAAGCTAAATTAAGATACGTGGATGTGTTGGAAAGCTACAACAAAGTTCTAGATCAGAATATATTACCTGCATAAAACACATAGTCATACTTGTTCTCTAGAATTTCTAGGAGTTCACCATGCTCACTATTGAGCACATGATAACAGCACTGCAATGAAATAAAAGCCCCATAAGGACATTTAAACACTAAATTGCGCATTCACAGTAGCTCATAACATTATCAAAAGGAAAAGTATTTTTTGAGGATGAAAATTTGTACAACCATGTCCAGGACGTACTGTATTGTATTTGTATTTTTTCAGGCATTAGCACTAATAGGAATTGGTTAGACCAATGAAACATCCCCTTCCGTTATTAGATTTTATTGGGGGGGGGGGCATCTGTATCAAGATCCAAAATATTTACTTTAAAGTTCAACCTACAGTTTAAATGCCAGAGCCGTGGGACGAGGTTCCCTGTTCTGACCTTTAGACAGAAAGTGAAGCGCGTGCATGGTGCATCATATACACTACCATACTGGCAGCAGCGGATCATTATAGGATCATCTAAATACAAGGAGAGCGGTGGTGGTTGCCTGTAGCGCCACAAATCATAAAGTTCACTGTCCAGAAACCCACAATACTTACAGCATCCACATAGAGTGGAATCAGTTTGTGCAGCAAGTCTGTAGTGTGGGTGCTGATCTCTGATGGCTTTAAAACCACACAGTTACCTGAAAGAAATGATGGATACGTGTGGTTTGATCAGTAAAGAAGGTCTGCACCGTAGGTTAACATGTCTATCGGCAAATAATATGAAACCATAATTTTTAAACATACTCTTTTGGAATCATGAGCAAGACACAAATCACAGCATTTATATTTTCATTCCTTAATATTTTGGATTTAGCGAAGGAAAAAAAAAGACAAACATGTGTAAGCAAGACTTCCTGCAAAATATATCATGGAATATTAGTTTCATCCATACTGAGAACATTTTCAATTAAAATATTCACCACTTTTGTCTCTTCCAGTATATAAAGCCATATAAGAACTGCTTTCATTGTATCACTCCAGCATGCACTATGCCAAGTACACACATATATAATGTATGTAAATATATGTACACACATACGTAGTATTTTAGATTTCTGGGGTAAATGCCTGGCAAGTGTATTAAAATTGCACACTTAAAACCGCTTAGGACTTTTCAGACATTGCACAACTATAGCTGGAATACAAGCATATTAATTGAAGAGGATAAACCACATCCACACCTGCAGCCACTGCTCCGATCATTGGGATGAGACATAGCTGGATCGGAAAACTCCAGCCGCCGACAATCAGAACAACCCCTACTGGTTCTTTCTGCACAAAACAGCTGTCCAGCAGGGAAGTCTGGGGAAAGACAGTCTAATGTTATACAGAGTGCAGCGCTCCACTAGTAGCATACCATTATTATTCTATGTAAACAGTTTCTATGGTACAACATGACATGTTACTCAACAGATAGAACACAGAATGACCTACTGTTTAAAGACACAATGCAAATAATTACCCATCTACTATATCTACTAACTATTCCCCAATATACACACCATGTTTTTGTGGACATGTTCTGGCGCCATCCATTTTTGCAGGTTATTAATTGCATAAAGCGCTTCATTCTTCACTGCAGTGATCTCTGATAGCACAGTTTCAAATCTGGGCTAGATTAAAGAAACAAGATCATGTTTTATGGTAGATGGAGGGAATTAGTTAAGTGCACAAATTCAAAATGCCAGTTTGAAGATACCTTTTGTGTTCCCGCACCACATCATTTTGTAACCTTCAGTCATAGGGTTCAAGGTCACAAATACCAAGGATTGCGTCAGAAGTGGCTATAACGGGTCCCCTACACAACGCGCCAGACAATATGAAATAGCAACGTAGACTCACTCTGGGGAATGCTTTATCTCAACTGCCTCTTAGATAAATTGAAATATCTCCATCCTCACACGAAGGGCTTTAGAGGAAGATGACAGTACGGATTTCGCACATGTATTAAGGCTGCTACTCTTCTTCATAGCTTAGTTGAAACCAACATCACGTATGTTAATCCAAAAGCGTGCTGAAGTTTTACTTTAGCACTTTATAAAGCTGACGCAGGACAAAATCCAGTCTAACATACTTTAATACCACAATGTACGTTTGTGTGACAGATTATGTTTATGGGATCTTAAAAACGAAACTTGCCAAAACCTCAACATTTACATGTATTTATTTCCGCATTATATCCCAAATGAACCATTAGTTTACTATCATCGGTGCATTTTCTGGTCACTAGAATGAACTCTTGAGGTCTTCTGATGTGTCCCACTTGTAAAGCTTTAATTTTAGATATCTTAGATAAATCGACTGCTTAGAATCTCATTAATCTGTTTTTATGGTCGCTGCCCCCCCCCCCCACCAGTCATCCTGTAAGTCCATATAAAAATAATGTCCATGTATTTTCTCACAATGTATTCATAATGCTTTGTTAGAAATACCGACCCTGCGCATGTCTTTCTCCAACGCCACTACAAACTCCTCTTCATGGCTCTCCAGCATACGTAATATGGCCTCCAACTGCAAGAGCCTAAAAGAGTAATGCTTGGTCTTCTCCGAGGCAAAGGCATCTTGTGACTTTTTCAGAACTTCCTCACAGAGAGAGGAGGTGGAGGACTTTCTTACTGGATTCTCATTTGACACAGTTCTGTAAGAAACAGAAATATGATACTTATTGAGAACCATTAAAAAAAAAGACCCGGTTTCATTATATCCACATTGCAACTAGACAGGACACCAGGTTTGTTGAACCCAAACTATTAAGTTATACGCCGAGTTAATGGGCCACATGGCTGGGGACCCCTGGACAGAACGCCAGTCACTCCCTGTAAAGAAGTACATTCAAACTCAAAATTCCTAAATACCTGCATAATTCTACAAGGTAGAATATTCAAGTTGTTAATAAAAAAAGTTAGATAATGTACAATTAAGCAATACTTTATCCTTGTGCCTCTGCCATCACTTGTGATTACCTTATAGGAGTATTAATACCTTCCTTCCCTTTTTGTTTTGAAAAAATCTTTGTTAATTAGAGTCTATTTTAGGGCCGGTGAGAGGCAGTGCACAAGTAATCCATCCTCAAGAATCATACAAACATTAAACAGTCGAACAGGACATTTCAGACATTCAAAATGCCAATTACTTAAATCCCTAATGTGGTCATTTTAGCAAAAGCAATGCTGGCTCAGCATTATTATTATACAGAGTTGGGTCCCGCAGCGCAATACAAAGCACTTGACAATTGGAACAAAATCTTGTGACCTCAAAAAAAGACCTTCAGATGTCCTCTTATCTACCGTTTGAAATTAGTTACTACAGAAAGAACAGATATCCCACAAATGACAAAGGGACACCCGAAAAGACATGCAACTAAACAGAAGTTTGAACATTTGAATGTGTAAGGGAAATTACATAATCTCTAGCAAGAAAATGGAGAGACTAAATGGGTCAAATGGCTCTTATCTTCTTACATTTTTATGTTTCTATTAGTGATTTAAACAAATTTAGACATAAAAAAAATATATATAAAAAACAACTCTCAACCGTTTAACATCTTCTACTCTTCTGGGAAGGCTTTCCACAAGATTGTGGATTGTTTCTGTGGGAATTTGGGCCCATTCATCCAAATCAAAGACAAGTCTAAAACGATGGATTGTATACTTCATACCCCATAGATAGGTAGGGAAATCGGATAATCGGAGTCAAAAGCTGAATAGCATTCAGAACAAAAGAGAAAGGGTATCAAAGGCCCTTTATGGGATTTTACCTTTTAAAAACCCTAAACCAGCGAGCTGGAGAAGGAGAGGCTTGTGTGTGATCCATGGCTATTCTTGTGGTTTTTTTCTGGTGCACATGCCAAAATATTTCAGACTGTCAAAAGAAAAAAAAAAATTCGTCTTGTCATACCCCTTAAATACTTGCACGGTATTAAGCGCTGCGTAAAATGTTGGCCCTATATAAATAAAGGATAATATTATTAATACTAATAATAAAATGTATAAAATGCTTAGCATACATTGCTAAAAAAGCTTTTTACAAATGATACATTTCCTCCAAATACAAACGTTACCATTGCAGCAGAGACTACTAACCCTTCTCCCAGAAATTTAGGTAAGGTAGTGCCCGTCTGAACATTACTTCCCTGAAAGGAGATTTGTTCAAACTGAAGGACTGGGGAACCAAGTGGCAGTTGAGATTTAATGTTGACAAATGCTAAGTTGTGCATTTTGGGGAAATAAATAACTGCTTAAACTATACCTTAAATGGGGGGTGTATTAGGGAAATCATTAAATGAAAAGGTGTCGGGAATAACGGTAGAAAATAAAATTAGCGAAAGTGTTCAACGTCAGGCAGCTGCTGCAAGGGCGAGTAAGTAATACTGGAATGTGTAAAATGAGTCCATGAAAATAACGCAGCATAACGGGTTCTTTACATTAAGAACAATCCCCCAACCACAGATGCTCTGAATTTAAAATTGATAGACGTGTTTTAATATGAGCTCAATGACTAGCTATAGCTTGTTTATCCAGTGAGATAGAGTGCTATTAGACAACAAGATTTTTTTGTGGAACAATCGGAAATTGCTTCAATGAGGGTTTTTGACCTTCAACATCAAGGTTGAACTTGATGGATGTGTGTCTTTTATGCAACCTAAATCCCATGTAGAGCAAAAAACAAATAGGACAAAAGCATATTCTGCAGGGAGCATGCTAACAAATGAGGTTAAAAGCCAAATCTTTTATATTACTGGACATGAGCACACGCTAACACTTTTTTTTGTCTCAGATTGGATGTTTGTGTCTCTCAAATTTAGCAGGCCTCAGGATCAACCTCACACTAGTAGTGATTATTTGCTGTAGGATTATGAATTACTCAGGGCCAGGGTAAAAAAACAAAACAAAAAAAAACACCTTCACACAAGCAAAATTGTGCTAAAATACAAGCTCTAATCCATCTGTGATTACTCGAAAGGAGTCTTAAAAGCTGCTTGTGAAGGATTTCTGTGATAAAAAACAAAAAAAAGGTAAAAAAATAAAAATCATAATTTCCTTGTGAACAAATTATTTGTTACTTTTTTTTTATATATATATATAAAAACTCTATAGATGACCGAGAATAAATTATCTTTTTAGATTTCCTCACCAGGTACACATGAGGTACTTGTGTGTCTTGCAAAATAAGTACATTTTTCCCTGAAATTAAGATATTTTGTGCTTACCTTTCTCCTTTTCACTGTAGTTAGAAACCCTGGAAAAGGAGCTTTATCATCACCAAAGCTGTGTGCTAGAGGAATCACAAAACAGAAAATGACACATATCAGAAGCCTTCTATTTTAACTCAGAATACGTGGTTCTTAATAAACTATTAATGATACGTTTGTACATTCACATAGCCTTCCAGCAAGCAGCTCATGCTTCTGAAGGCCTGTGGTATTTGATTCCTAATCAATCATGGCCAATAATATAATTGTGTGCTTGTGAGTCAAGTGGGTGTGTGTAATTAATACTTACCCAGAATCCACCTCTGTTCCACCTCTGACTTCTTTGGTAACCTATCTACCATACAAGCTAAAATGCCCCCTTCTATTGCGTAGGAGCTTAGAACGTTTGGCATGTATGATTGGTCTACTGGCAGGTCCAGGTTGGTCACGAGGCACTCTGGAGAAACAGCTGATGGTCCCCTGTGGCCAACAGTGCTCCAAACTTGCCTTTCGGTGGTAATCCAGGAGATAAATCACATGCAGGTGTCTAACAGCCGCTTTGCCAGGGCCATTTTTACCGAACTAGCCTGGTAATCCTTTTTGGCTGCTTAAAAAGATAAACCTGGGAATGAAGCCTGGGAAATAGTATTGAGAGGGTTAGCAATTAGGTAATACAAAAATCTGTGTTGCGGTGGAACTACAAGCACTCTCATCCAGCTCTCAAAGGGGATTATTCACTAAAAGGGGATTTGGCAGAAGAGTTGTGGTTTTAACCTTAGTTATCCGTGTTGAAGGGCTAACCTTTGTAAATTTCACCATTAAAAAGGACAGAACTGTCCCTGCATAATGCATAGCTCTATGGGTTAGGAAACTGATAAACTCTTTGCATAACTATGCATAATCCAGGGCCAGTCAATCGCTTCCTACAACAGAAGTTCACTGGAGTTGGCTCTTCCTGACATAGTGAAGTCAGTTTATTCACTAAAGAGAGAGAGTTGTGGTTTTAACTTTTTCACTTCGCTATTTGTTATGAAGGGCCAACTAGGGTGACCACATCAGCTTTCCAGGACACATATTTTTTACACATTGCTGACCAGCCCAGGTAAAATGCTTCCCTGCAGCATGGAGGATGTATAACTGACTAATTGGTTCCCTTCCATAAGTCTATACATCCCACCTACTGCAGGGCAGCATTTTATCTGGGCTGGTCAGCAACGTATATGTCCTGGAACACATGAAGGACATGGTCACCCTAAAGCTAACACTAGCACGTTTGTCTAGTAATAAGGGCTGAGCTGGCCCTGTTAAATGCATAATTCAATGGACAAAGAGAAATCTCACTGTTTAACTATACATTATACAGGGCCTGGCAAGCTCTTCCTTCAGCCGAATCTCAATGGGGCCAGCTCTTCACAACTTAAAATGAAGTCAAAGAACTGAAACACAACTCTCCCATTAACTCTTTCTTTAGTGAATAGACCCCAAGGTATTGAAACACAAACTTGCTTTGGTGAACACATCACATGGTTGAGAGATATGGGAGTTGTAGTTAAATAGCAGCAGGAGGGCAGCCTGTTGGCAACATCTTTGTACTTGGTGATATAACAAGGAAGGAGGTAGAAATTTGCCTGCTATGACCCCACTCATAGCAGTCTGTACATGAATCCATCGCCCCATTCAGAAAGGAACCCATGGTCCTGCGGGATGACCTAAAGCTTATTGCTGGATTACATCTCATTATTTCCATTCAACCGAACTGCATTTAATTGGTATCTGCACGTGCCTTGGCATTAAATGCATAGATCCAGCTGGTAGAGTGCACCCATGTGATTATTTATTGTTTAATATAGCGCCATCATATTCCGCAGCGCTGTACAACGAACCATTACCATTTAGGGCCATACTTTGCTTCTACTGTTGTCATTGGTATTGGTAGGTTTTGTCCCTTATGGATAGAGCTAAAACTTTTTCTGCAAAATGTGTCTTATTGGTCACCTGCAGACATCTGTGACAAATGTCATAAATGTAGCTAATAGTACATCTTCACAGTACAACCGTTTATGAACTTAAATACTAAGTAAGAATTAAATATGTTGTATTACAGATGTGCATTCTATGTCTATAGGGTACTGTAATGTGTTTCTAGTTTAACCATTTACTGCATTTTATTTGAATGTTTTCTTCGGAGTATGATAGTCTTACAAGAAGCAAGCAGTACAGAAAGCAGCTGTTGACATACATAGTGACATTTAATGGGATGTTAAAAAGAGTGGGCAGTCAGTGAAAACAATGGACAATTCCAAAGGTTATATTGACTGTGCATAAAATATGCAGATTCCCTTTAGGAAAGAGATATGTGTGTAAAAATGTGTATCAGCATGAATATACTTAGATGTGTGCGCACACATATATGTACATGGGATAGACAAAACAAACACAATAGAAAAAATAGCAGTTTTATTGCATTCATAATAACAGATACACTGCAGTAACACTGAACCGTGAAATTATAAATTACATTAGATCTGTATTTTTTAGCTCATTAATCTGGCAACAGAAGAAGAAATCTAACAATCAAACAGCAACTTTCCAAAAAAACAATTTAAAACTGATTATACCAAATATTAGTGCTTTATATACATGGCTACTGATCTGTTTTTTTTTTTATTGTATTAATACATTTCTGTACATACAAACGTCGAATTACTAACCATTAAGAAAGGCAGAGAGTGTATTTCCTCAAAGTACAGGAAAGTAAGCAACCTAGACGCAGAAGGCTTTATTCATTATATGGTTGGAAAACATATATATATATATATATATATGTTGCTGGGGCTGGCCCCTCAGAATCTGTTTAAACTGGCAAGAATAAATAGTTTTATTGGGTTTTTTTGGGGGGGGGGTTAAGTAATTAAAATGTTGGCCTGTTTATAAATCTCATTATAGTTTATATAATCTTGGTTTCAGTGGTTGGAGCCATCATGAAAAGCTCCTTTTACATAAAACCATGTTCAATCACTCGGGTGACTATTGGCAATTATCATCGCCTAGTTTAGCTGTCCTGGCCTTATCCCAGAAACCTTTGCATGTACAAATAGAACCGCTGATTAAAATGTCAATGGGCAGTATACAGGCTCTGGGCTCTCTTACTTCCACAAATACCATCAAATTTAGGGGAAACTGATGATGGAGAAGTCAGTTTTATGTGTGATGAGTCTTTACAAACCTTTCATTTGTGTGTTGTGAAACAAAACGCAAAGCTTTTGTTGATACTGCCTCGTGGTAGGTCTGCATAGGGCTTTCTATATTCCAAAATGTAATAAATTGTGTAAGGGAAGCCCATGCCAACATGTGACGTTACTGGCACGGTGTATGATCCCAGCTACTTACAGGTCCACGGCCTAGTTCACAGATAACAATTAAAAACCTTCATGGGAAGCAAAAACCTTCCAGTAACGGAACTACCTAACAAAATGTGGGGCTTGCTCCCATGTTTTTTTACCTCTCCTATATATGTTACCCAGTAGGTCATACTTCTCTACACAGCCACCCCCCCCATTATAATCTTGTGCCTCCTCTCTAAACATTTTTTTGTACCTCTTGTTCTTTGTACCCTTTCCCCTAGCTTATGACATCTCTCATTTCCACCCAGACCTTTCTTCTTTAGTTCTGCAGCACTTTCTATATCTTTTCCATCCATTTTGTCCCCCTTGTCAGTTATGTTCTACCTTCCACATATCACATTCTACTTAACTGGTTGTGCAGTAATGAATTTTGGGTACAGTACACGGCAGACCTTCACACGACCGCCTCTGATTTCTCTGCCAGGCCCATTTGTAGATGTCTTATGAATTCAGATTATCTGGATAGTATGCAAGCAGCACCTGGACTTTGCCGTTCTACAGTTAGAAACTAGTTACTGGAGTAAAAAATGTTCTAAAGTCATGAAATAAATTAATGTACCCTTTGATTTCCAAAGCTGTGCCAACACCTGACACTAAAGGGACTCATTTTTGGAGATTTTCTTACACTAGTGTCTCCGTCTTTGCATTCCAAACATCACACATCTTTTTCCAACTTCGAACCACCGGAACAGTAACTAAAGGTGAAATCACATTCTAAAACAAATATGCGGAAGGACCCACAGAATTAAAAGTAGTGTTAGTGGTTATTTCAGTCCTCCAATACATTGCTTTACGAAGACATAGAGGCTCCCCTGCCAGCAGAATCTTTTAAATTAAGGAGGAAATCCTAAGACAGTTCAAAGCCAGTGTTCATGCTGATAGCGTAACGCAGCTTCTCCCGCAGAATTCCCTTCTTGCTGTAATTGGGGAGTTTTAGAAGATTAAAACAGGTTGACGAAGTAGGGAGTCGTCCCCCGGGCTCCCGTTTCCTGATGGTGAAGAAACCCCTGAGGACGCTGCCCAGGGTGTCGCCTGTGTCCTACAAAAAAAGGAGGAAAAGATGGGTTTTGTAGCATTGAAATACCGGATGCATAAATACCACAATATGTCCAAGGTGGATGAAAATCACCAAACACCATTAACAATAAATCATAGGTTAAACGATAATAATAAGAAGAATAATAACTTAATTAGTAACAACTTGCTTTTTACAGATCATTAACCTGCTCTAGTACCCATAATGCATGTTGTCACAGCATCCACAATAGAACCTAGCCAACGGTACTATGAAAGGATGAGGTTAAATGATATAAATAACTATTAACATGTCTATTTTTTAAAGCATTCTTACTTTACAGCATTTGTTCACACCTGCCTATACAGTACTGTATATATGTATACTGTATATGATTCCACTCAACACTTCTACACAACGTTAACATTGTGTTTTTTGCTTCGTTCACTGGGACGATCAAGGAGGAGTGTGTCAATCGTGTACATTTCGCGTTTTAATTGTTCTGTACAAACACTTTAGGACCATTAAGGGACTTAACAATAATTATTTTAAAAGACAGTTACCAACAACAAGTAAGCGCATCTCCATTTAATTAATACGATGTGATGACAATAAACGACCATTTAACTTTTTTTTTGTAAATCCACATACAAGCCTTTATATTTTTGCTTGACCCCTTCATGACAAAGGCTAAATTTATTTTTTGTACCCTTCGTGACAATGGCTGTTTTAACATTTCTGCGTTGCTCATGTTTAGCTGTAATTTTATATATTGTTTTGTAATATGTGTTCAGCAACATCTCCTGAGTACAGTGATACTCCACATGCATGGCTTTGCCGGGTTTTTGGGAACTAAAAAGTAGGGCTGAAATCGTTGTCGACGATTTCCGTTATCGATTAATCGAGTGATCGATTCGTTGTTGGAGCACTCGGCTCCTTTTACTTACCTCCGCGAGCGTTCCCCGCTTCTGCTACACGCTCTGCAGTCTCCGCCTTCTTTTAGCTACGTGACGGATGTGACGCGCTTCAATCAAGAGTTCAATAAAGTTTTAAACTTGAAGGTTGGAAGTGGAACGAGTCCGTAGCGGAGGTAAGTATTCTTTATGTCTATGTGCGAGTGGCTCTGTGCGAATGTGTGGGTGCACGGCAGAGTGGAGATGGGGGTGCACGGCGTGAGTGGGGGTGCAGGGCAGAGTGGGGGTGGGGATGCAGGGCAGAGTGGGGGTGGGGATGCAGGGCAGGGTGTGAGTGGGGGTGCAGGGCTGAGTGGGGGTGCAGGGCTGGGTTGGGGGGGCAGGGCAGGAGACTGGGTGCGAGTGTGGGTTCAGGGCAGAGTGGGGGTGGGGGGATTCATGGCAGAGTGGGGGTGGGGGGGGATGCAGGGCAGGGTGTGAGTGTGGGTGCAGGGCTGGGTGCAGGGCAGAGTGGGTGCAGGGCAGAGTGTGAGGGCAGGGCAGAATGTGGGGGCAGGGGCACAGTGCAAAGTGCTGGGGCACAGTGCAAAGGGCTGGGTGCAAAGTGAGTGGTTTAGGTATTAAAACTAGTTTGATAAATATTGTGTTTGGGTTCTCGTAACAAAATAAGAATGTTAATGTAAATTTTAAGTTGTTTGGTTTGATTCACAGGTCTGGTAAACACAACAGAAACAAAGATTACAAATTGTGTCCTTAACCAGTAATGAGCAGGATCTCGCAGCCAGTTCCTACCTGATCATCTGACACCTCCACACAGCGGATGGAGAAGGGAGGTTTGAGGTAGGCGAAACCTAGGAGAGGTGGCCGAGAACAACTGGTAACAAACTGAAATAGGAAACAAACTGACTTAAAAGGAGAAAAAAATCCATATTATTTTGCATAAACATTTACTTGAGTGTAATATCCATATACACACGCACACATAGCGAGATAGGTCTGGGATCGCCCCTCGCTGAGGTCAAAGGACAAGTGCCCGTCTTCATTCAAACCAGGCAAACAGCACTAAGTTTGTGCAATCTGACACAGGGTCAGGTTTATTGGAAAGGTTGCAAAGACAAAAGAAATATAACAACACAGCAACAAAAGAAATACCTTGTCTGTCCGGCACTTACTATACAAGGGATGTCCCTCACTACCAGCTGGAGAGCTTCTCTCTGCCAACTTAACACAATACGTCCAGCAACCTTTACTCACTTTACTCACTTGTCTCTCCCACAGACAGGCTTTCTGTGTCCTCAGCCAGAGAGCTATCTGCCCTCCTAGCTTCCCTTTTATATCCACCCTCTCATTCACCTGAATTAATCACCTAGCAGGTGGAAGACTCTGGTGTTACTTCACATAGGAAAGGAATCTAGGAGAAACATACCTCCCTTCTACCACCAATCCTACATGAATGTCACAATATATATATATATATATATATATATATGTGTAAATGTCCGTGGAGCTGTCTTTGTGACCATCTTTACCTTTAGAAACATGGCTTTTTCCTCAGATGAGAAATCATTTGCTAAAATATCCCATAGCCAAATAATGACTCGGTGACTGCCATGAAATCCTCCATAGTATACTGTGTGCTTCCTGGAAAGGCAAAAAGGATAAATAAATGCATACACTGACCTGTACATATCTATGAACGTGAATACAAAAGAATGTTGTAATGTGCTTAACAATTCTTTGTACAACTTTATAGAGGGAGTTACTTCAAAGCCATGCTATTGCCCAAGGCCTCTTGGTTTGGGAGCCCTTGCAGCCAAGTGCTACAAAGTACCATCCATGGCCACCCGGACCCTTATATACAGAATTCTGTGTAACAGTGCAGAATGGGAACTATAATTAGATACTATGCCAGCCCCCTATGAAATATGAATCTAGTAATGAATATTTATATTTAATACAAAGGCCAAAGACATGTAAATAAAATCTGTAAGTATTTTACTTACTTGAGGTCATCCAGGTCAATCTCTGCATTGTCTCCAGATATAAGGCGCTGCAGTTCAGGTGTTGAGAACATGCGTATCCACTCTGGTCGGATGATGGAGCGGAAGCCACTGATAAGAGCCGCCGTCTGGTTTTTAATCTGAGTATGCATGCGGAAATGTGCCATCAGGTGGATGTAGCTGATCCTGTGCAGGAGAGACGGGGAGTTAAAATACACATGTTGCAAAGAGACCTATGTGGTAATATGAAACAACACTAAAACGTAACACAGGAATAAAGCGGGGAAAAAAGCGGACCGAATGTTTAGTAAAAAGTGGCACGTCATTTTCAAAAATCCAGAAAGATAGAGGAAAAGGATAAGGTTTAAAGGCTCCATCAACTGTTTCCATGTTTTCGGAGCCAATTTAACTTAAAGAACTCACTTGTTTTCATTGATGACGCCAATTGACTTCCCACCTGGCACCAACTCATGACAAACCAGCTGGTGGAGACAACAAAAAAAAATTGCATTTTTGTCTTTACAGGCTATGTAATTACTCAATTTTGTAGCAATAGACCAACCTTGTAAAAAGACCTTGTAGACTTCCAGTGTTCTGGAAACTAAACACAGATGACTGGCTCTTTTAAATTAATAACTGTAACCCATACCTCAGGATAGTCTAGATTTTCAGGCGGTAAAATCAATGTGTTGCAGCACAGAGCTCCCATGTGGCCACCTCACGATGCTCTGCAGCTGAGCACTGCAAGGTGACTCTTCAGGTACTGTGGGTTGGTGGCCGGCCATGCTGCCTCTGGCTACACCCTCAACACAAATGCCCCAATTCGGACACCGGAAATGTTGAGAGGTGTGGTAACTCTTTATACAATTCCCTTCAATTTCAGGTAACTTGGACCTCATTTATTAGGTCAATTTTTGTTACATCTACATGCTACATTGGCCTTGACAAAACACACCTGTGTGCAAGAGGTATGTAATCAACTTGGTATATTTCGATTTAAAGCAATAACATAATGAATGATTTTGTGCTAATCTTTGGGAACTGAAGAACTTTTTAATATGTGGGACACATTAGTACTCCCAAATGCGAAATATTTAGGGGATAAGTTTCAAGCAGGTTTTGTGAGAGCCGAAAGTTGCATACCTGACCCATAACATCTTCATCGTAAGAAAGGGTTAGGCCCAAGTCACTAATATCTCCATCATAACGCTGTGAAAAAAATAATAAAATAGGCATTTCAAAACCAATTCAAGTAAAGCTAAAGTTCACAAGCAGGTGATTTTTGCACGAAATGTCCTTTGAATAATGAAGGGGTGTGTTAAATGTCCTTTATTTTGCACCCAAAAATCAAGTATAGCCATAGAATCACAAATTGAACATTCAATGTATATTTTTCTGACAAGTGTTGCCTATAAGGTTTTATAGAATCTATAAAACATATTTATATATATATATATAAAAAATCTCAACAACTTATTGAGATGATAAAGAGTATATTCCATAAGGGCCACTATAAGGCATCTGCGTATGACAATTTAACTTTCAACACTGGCCTTGATAGAAGTAAGGTTTTTATAAAACTCAGGGTCCAGGGAAGGAAGTTCGTCTACAGAGCTGTAGAAGATGCTGTGATGATGTCCAAGCAGCTGGCTGAGAAAGAACGAGGCAAATGGAACATCTACCACTATACCCTAAAAAGAGAAGAAAAATAATCTATTCAGGTTAAAAATCCTAAAAAACAACTTAATTTTACTCCATTTTATCTGAAGAAAATGAGTGCAGATAACGTCTTACAGCATGAAAAACATATTTAGAAATATCTGAAAGGGGACAGCATAATGAATACCAGGGCCGGAGTAGCAATAGTGGGAAGGCCATGAGACTGTAAGACCACGGTCGCCTGTGAGGCCAACAGCTGGATATGCACTGGTCGCACGCTATGTTTTTTATGTGTTTCCAACTCCGCCAGGTGGCTAGTCCGGGCCTTATCAATACACCGAAAACTCTGGTAAAGACATTATGCTGGTAACCTCAATGATTTCAGCACTCATCAGACTGGTTTGGGTTATCTGGGTTTCAATAAAGTGGGTAATCTTGAGGCAGTTCTTGAGAATGATACCCTAGCTCGAGAACAGACACCTGGCAAGCCCATTCTGTAATGGGATGAACTTGTAACTCCACTGATACTGTTGGTGACTGGAAAATAACAGATATTGCAAAGAGCTATCTCTGTCCAGGAAAGAATGATGGACATGGTTTACCTCGTATACAGCTTTTCCAAGCATTTTTCCTACAAACTCAAATAACTGGAGGTAGTTTTCATGGATGTAAGATGTTGGAGATGGATATAATCTGTCTCCGGAGCTTGTGGTCTGTAGAAAAGAATGAGATAAGACGAGTGAATTACACATTACATAATATGATTTTGGAATAAAGTGTTATCTGTGCTTGTATGTATAGTTTACCTTGAATAAATTCAGTGCAGGGTCAAACACTTTTTTGATAATTTCTTCCAAAAACTCCTTAAAAACACCATCCTGGTCTATTCCAGCTTCATCTACACCCAGGTCATTGACAAACTTTACACGGATAACTCCTTTCATGGCATTTTGGGAGAGCTGACGCAGTTGGTCATATCCATCCTTTTTTTATATAAAAATGCAGAACAACATGGCAATTGTAACACTTTAAGTATATTTTGTTAAGCAAGCATTCCACAAAAAAATCCACATCCTCCTCTATTGTATTAAAATGTATATTTCAAGCCATTAAAGATGATATTCAGCAGGCATAATACGACATCACATAGTTCCAGTCCAGCATTCAGCAGCTGGTTTAGGCACGCAATCTATCATTGGAAGATCATGCTGATATTACATCTACTCCCAACTGTGCTACTTGATACAGTAATTCATCTTGCATTTAACCTGTCTGAATTAAAAAGCAAATGTAATAAATTGGGGAGATTGAGCTGTAGAAGGGTAGAATAATTGTGGTCCTTTTCTCTATTTCTTCAATGAGAAAGGGAAAGTATGCGGATCACCTCCTGATCTATAGTTACAGTGGGAACACGCCTGTGCGGGACAGTGTATGGAGTTAGCATGAGAGTGTGTGTTTGTTTTGCAGGACCTCGTAGAAATACTGTACCCAGGCGCCACTAACCCTAGGCTCGCCCTAGCTTTCAAAAAGTGTGCTCATGGAAGAATCATAAGGTGAGCTGTTGGGTGGAACATAGGGCAATGGGCAGGACAGTAGGGTGGGCATGGGGCACAGGCTTTACGCCAGATTTCTGATGTCAAGCCTCTTTCCAACCAAATTCTAATAAGAAAAACTGAAAGACAGTATATGCTTGGTTGACCTATCATACCAACATTACAGTTTATGTGCTACCATCAGCATTACGTAATCACTACATAAGAATAGATAGGACTGTAGGCAGGATACTATTTACTTGCCATAACAGCAAGGTTAGCGTTTGTTATCCCTGTTTGCCTGTACAAACCTCCAACATACGGGACCTTCGGATAGTGATATGAGTGACATGCGGAGATGCTGTGCTGGTCTCCACTAAACCAAGCTTCTCCTTCTCCTTCGTGACTATGTTTCTGAACAAAAGAACTCTCTGTAAGAAAAACATAGAGGGCACAAAAGTAGCTGTACCTTCAGAGATTTGGGAGAAAGCTTGAAAACCCTAAACACACTTTCCCCATTACATAAAAAATTCAACAGTAAAGAAGAAAAACCTGTGCATTTTTTAACTAATGATAGTAATCTAAGTGTTATCATAAAGAAAGACACTGTACTAACTTCTTTGAAAATGCATTTGAGAGTCATTTTGCATCCTAATTAGCATCCCATCATGACAACCACAAATAACTACATGTTACTCACATTCTTGTGCGGGATGACATGAGGAATGTACTGAAGTAAGAGCTGAGCTCGCTTCCTCTCTTTGTCCAGTTCTTGGAACAGCAAAGCTGGTTTAAGATCCCTAAATACATTGGAAACTGAGTTTTCTAGATGGACACATTAGAATTATATCAGCAAAACAACTGTTAAATGTAATGCATAACCACAAACCAAGAACTCAGCCTACTGACGAAAAGAATGAAAGTATACATCTTGGCACAAGAAAACAGATGGTAATTATTGAAAAGATCGAGGAATGTATATATCATATAGCTAACACATGTGAAATTGTGTGAATTGCATTAGATCACCAGTAAAATTTTCCTCACTCATACTGCAATGACATGTAATAGTCATTCCAGATCATACAGGTGAAATTGCTGGAAATATGGCTTACAGTGTTAAACTACTTGTGCCTTGTATATAATGTGCAATCTAGAAAAAAACAACACGTATTACTCTGGGACATAATTACTTTCTAGCTGTAACCAGAGAACTACTAAAGCACTGACTAGATTCTAAGATCTCTTTCTATAATTTTAATTGTATACAAAAATCAAACCTGGGGCCAAACTCAGTGTACCCACTAAAAGAATGGCTCCACATTTATCGCTTTGCACCAAAACCGCTCTTCATAAATACAGTCTAACATATTCAGTATTGTTCCCATACAGGAACAAAGGTGTTGTATACAGAGTACACACACATTGTATTTTGATTAAGGCACACTCACTTCCTCAGCCAGTGGTCCTCTGGGGCAAATCTCCTGCGACAGTCTCTTTCGTACAGGACCATAAGCCAGCCATGCACCGAATGGAACAGCTCCAGGGTCTCTCCTTTGGCATTCTCTGTAAACAGGCAAGTAAGAAAAATATTACTCGAACAGCAAGCAAACACGCGAATATATATTTCCTAAATAGAGATGTCTTTCCATTTTATGTGAGCCCATCGCTGCTCTTAAGCCAATGTTGCCTATTGTTATTGGCATGACTCAACTGCTTCAGGATTCAGAGGAATCTGGGCCATTATAGCACGTGTGAAGTAGTAGCCAAGCACTCTCCCTACAATTTCCTGTTTCCTCCATGTGGAAAGACATTTGCCAATGGCCCTGATGACAATGCCAAGCTGGTATCTGCATCCTACATCCAGTAAATGCCACCCCCTTTTATTGTTATTATAATTATATATTACTATAAAATGTTATATATTTACTCTTTTGTACATATAAAAACTCTTACCCAGGATACCATCCCAGATCATCTTGAATACAAAGCTATTCAGGAATGATGAGATGGTGACCAGTTCTTCCAACTTGAATGATATCTGCTCCTCATACACCTCAATGTCATCAAGAATCCTGCAGACAGATCATCAAGTCAGGAGTTAAATTACCAAAACACGTTAATTTCTTGGTATTATCATTACAATTGCTTTTACAATATATTTCTTAACCATAAGTTAATACTATTCTGTTATAAAACTGATGAGAGGTTTTCTTGTTATACTAAGTTAAACAATGGAAATGCATATTTAGCAAGTCTTACCCATTAAAAAATAAAAGTTATGGAAAAGCAAACCAATTACACACAATTGGTTAGATACTGTGGGGTTTGCCAATGACAAGCTCTACCGAAAGAAGACAAACTGAATCATAACTGGTGTCTGCTTATCTTTCTGATACTCACGTAATTAAATGCCTGGAGCAGTCACAGAACAGAACCAGCATTGCCAGGAGTCTTCGGGATTCCTCTGTGTCATTGCTTAGACACTCCAAGAACAGTTTTAGTCCTCCCTGAGGTCCAAGCTCACAGATAAAAGCCCACAACTTGGGTAAAAGGTCATCCAAATAGGTAAGGCCTAGAGAAGCAGTCAGTTATGGATTGAGATCAATATTATCAAGACTAAGCATAGAATTACCCAGTGTTTGGAAAGACCCCCAACCAGAAGCTGACTTTACAGCTCTTTACATTCTCATCTAACCCGCTCGCTCTACTGTGTTTAAAAGCATATCCATTTTCTATTTAGATGTATATAGCTCCAGTAACCTAAAAAAACAGGAACTTAAAATACCCTGTACTCACAAAAATGTCCCAGCCATTCCAGAGTAATGGAGAGTCGTGTATAATGGTACTAACCAGTGAGGATCTGCAAACGGATCTGCGTGAGGGTGGTCAGTGCCGTCTGGTACAGCACACAGATACTGCATACTTTTTGCACCTCCTGGGAGTCCACCCGCTTTCCTCCAATGGGTTTCAAGATATGCCGGACAGAGGCTGATTTTTGAAATGCTCGCTTAAATAGATCTGCAATCGAGTACATAAATAAATGTTACATTCAGTTAAAAGGATCGGTCTACTACACAAATATCCCATTAATTTTGAAATATGTATATATAATCTTTGAATTTCTCTAACCCAGGTATCCATCATATAATGTAAAAGAAGTTGTAATGTTTATTGCTGCTTCATTTTCTACCCAACCATGGCACGTGGCTCTATTTCTCCTCCAAGTTACTCACTTTTCATTGGCAGGTTGTTCTGTGGGGATGAGCTCTGTGCAGTGGCTACCATCACATCTTGATTCTCAGCTAGCTTTTTGCTCAGGACTTCCCGAAACAAAATGCGGATCATATGAACACCCCATAGATGCTGAAGCTGTTTGGTGAGCAAGGGCATTGATTCGTTGAGGCTAAAAGAAGACACATAACCTATTGGTATTAATGCATTTTGTATTTTATTGTGCCGATACACCTAAAAATAAGCCTTCATACCCATAATCCACCGTCTGAGAGAACCAGCCAAGGACGGGGTGCCAGTGAGTAAGGTTGGATTTTTTTTGGGACACGTATTTCTGGCAATAGGACAACATGTGTGTGAGGACACTGACAAAGTGAGTTGTTTCCTCCTCCAGAACCTTTTCCGTAAGGTGCCCAAGTTGAATTAAATTACCTACAAACACGAAGGTTGCCAAACATAAGAAATTGACACTGACAAAGAGGAAAATATATAAACCTTAACACTGTACACAAACAGTGAGGTGTCTCTCAGCTACAACAGTGACATTGAATTATCTCAATTTAGAAAGACCATCCCAGGCAATTTTCAGTTAGCACCGTGTGGCAAAATCTCATTGTACAGCGCTACGGAATTTGATGGCGCTTTATAAAACAATAAATAATAATAATAATCTCATACCATGTTGGTTCCATTGCTATTACGATGTAGAAAAAAGAGGTAAGTGTAGAATACCTAACAAACAAAGTGTATGGCTTCCTTCCAGGCACATGCACACATCTCTGCACTGTTCCTCCCGACTCAGGAACAGGACAAATTTATGGAAAAGCCCATGAGACTCGATCACAGTTAATCGCTGAAAAGGAGCACAGAATAGTTTACTCACCAGAAATTCTCATAGTTTTCATCGTTATGTTAACTCTGTACAGCAATCACTACCCTGACCAACATAACACTGCTTCTCTGTACCACCTCTCCATAAATATTACTCTTTTTCTCTGCGCTACTCCTAACTTGTTTTTACTTTTTCATTTATGTTTCCACTGACAATTGTAAGTTTTTACTTTTCTGTACATTGGCATTACTGTGTTGTGAATGGCTAATGACTATTTTCTTCCACATACGCTGCTTACATCTGGGGTAAGAACACAAAGGTGGGAAATAAGAGCTGGAACAGACATTATATGGATCAGGAATGAGCGGAGAAGGTTGTCTGAGAATTGTGCTGCGACCACAGGCCTGCAAAATATGAGTAAACATGAGAAATAAGATGAAGTCAATAGCTGATAAATCTTTAGATTACTACAATTTAGAATCTGCTTAATAGTACAAAATCTTACCTCAATGCAAGAGAAAAGAGGGCAGTTAGAGTTCCTTTGGAAAGGGATGGGCGTGATCTGGCCAGGCCGTTGGTCAACAGTATCTGCGAAGAACCATTTTTTTATTGTTTATATACATCTTATTGTTCATCGTATCATATCAATCACATCGTGTCCATTTACAGAATCATGGGATCCTGCTTCTGGAACATTAATACATTTATCTCTAAATGGCTTAGGATTCCATTAACCAAAATTGGTTAACCAAAATTGGTGCCTTAAATATAAATTATATGGGCAGTACATAATACAGAGTTATTTACCTGTAATACAGAGTAAAAGCCTTTTTGATTAAGGTGACCCATGATATTTGCACAGATATGGTTCATTGCAGGTCTCAGACTTTCTCCTAAAAGATAAGACAAGAAGTAACAATAAATGGCACACTTGCAAATAAGAGAAAATGTCTTCTGATCACTGTATTCACACCAGAAGTAATATTTGTACACAACTGTATCTTTGTATCTAATGGGGCAGATGGGGACCAGTTAGCAGCAAACACAATTTGCAACTTAAAATCCTCAAAGTTCATTATTTAAATTCCAAAAGCAACCTCAAATATCTGTTTATTGTTTGGTTCAGTTCAGATCTCAGATACTGGATGTCAAAGTCTGCGAACACAAGCATGCATGACTTTTCATATACAGATGCAGCATTTAAAGGGGAACTGTCAAAGCTACTGCTTTTATATTATTAAAGCTAATTATATTGTATTTTTTAAATGTTGCGCAAAGCCAACATTATCTAACTTACTGTCCTCTGGTTAGCTCCTTTCCGCCCATCTCACCCTTACAAAGACTGCGTGAACTTTATAATGGTAGAGCAACAACTCAATGGCGTCTGTTCACAAAAGGGAGAGTTGTGTTTCAGCTTCTTGACTTTGTTATCGATTATGAAGGTCCAACTCCAACAAGCTGCTACAGCTGGAAGTGCTTGGTTGGCTTTGTATAATGCACAGTTAAATAAATGAGATTGCTTCAAGGCCTATTCACAAATAATTATGCATTATGCAGGGCTCCACATGTTAAGAGAAATGTGATAGGGATGGCATTATGAGTAGTGAAGTGAAGACGTTAAAACTACATCTGTCCTGCAAACTCTCCTGGCAAATCTCCCTTTAGTTCAAAACATCAAGAAGAAGGAATAATCATACAGCACCTGAGTACAGGGGTGTGGGTGGGAGATATGTTTCCTCTTGGTATATACACAAGGTTGTGTTTTTAATACATACATGGCTTATTTTAATATGTAAAAGCCATAATATGGGTAACTTCAGTATAAAGGACTGTAAAATGTAAGGTTTAGGAATAGATACAAATTAAGATATTATTTCATCTATAAATGTGTCATCGTGATGTGCAGTTTTCTAACTTAAAATAGCAACTATTACATATTTTTAGTACATGAGAAATGATGGCAAGCATTGTGTATTTTTCTCCTATCTAAAAAAATGGTTGCACCGCAAGCATATGATAGTACTGCCGGAAAATATCTTATTAAACCATTACTAATAATGTTTGAAACAGGTCTGCAGCAGCAGTACCAGAGCAACAAGGCACACTAACAAATAAAGCTATTGTTCTTTCTGGTTCTATAATTCAGGGCTGTTTTAAGTCAACGTTGTGGCCACACGGTGGCCTGGTTTGGGCTGGAAGTGCCTGGTGAAACTCGGTTTATACCTTTCCCTCTGAGTATCTTCCAGGTAGAAGTGTCTGTGAAGTTGACTAGCATCGTGAGGTAGAGTGTGATAATCTTGGAGTCTTGCATCATGTCAGGCTATGAGGAGGAAGCAAAGCGATCAGTACGTGTGCATGCGGGTCACACACTATATCATTAGTATAAACACATAACATTCACCTTTAACGTCTTGAGGAACTCACAGCAGTACCAGAGTATGTCTTTAATCTGCTTGATCCACAGAAGGGTAAGGTCTTTGGAAAGAGCAATGGACACATACCAGACCTGTAGGAGAAACATGTTTAATTATGATAATCTCCTTGCAGTTGGAATATAAACTGCTCATGATGTTCATCATGCAAATGGATTAGTGACTTCTTCTAGTGAATTAAAGGGAAAATATCCCCAAAATTACGAGACGTTTAAGCTTCCCAACATATGTTTGAGGGCAGACATTAACTGTAAAATGATTAGTCCATAAAGGGAAGATATTATAAACCATGTTGTATTTGGGTTATCAGAGTAATGCGGACTCTTGAGGGACTACTGTGCATACTCCGTAAAGGCCCTGAGCCTGCAGAGCATACCTTGGTTTCATTTTCACACTCCAGACTGCTTAAAATACAACGACACAGCCTTTCAAGCCTCTGAAACCACAAAAAAATACATCAATTTATTATCAGAAAGAACAATTAAATGTAACATATCCATAGGTGCTGTATAATTCAGTCATAATGGCAAATATCCTATGTGGGTAATCATCCCTTAGTAAACCTAAATATTTTAACAAAACACACAAAAACAATCTGTTATAGTTAACCCCTTAAGGACCGGGCTCATTTTTCGTTTTGTACCCTGTGGGACCGAGGCTGTTTTGACACTTTTGTGGTGCTTGTGTTCAGCTGTAATTTTCTCCTCACCCATTTAGTGTACCCACATAAGTTATATATTGTTTTTTTCAGGACAAGATGGGCTTTCTTCAGATACCATTATTTTGATCGTATCATCTTATTTACTATAAAAAAATTAAAAAAACATGGTGAAAAATTGAAAAAAAAACACATTTTATGACTTTTATTTGAAAAATCTTTTACTCACCTAAAAAAGCAAGTAAAAAAACTAGCTAAATAGATTCTACTACTTGTCCTGAGTTTAGAAATACCCAATGTTTTTATGTTTTTTTGCTGTTTTTTGTAAGTTATAGGGCAATAAGTACAAGCAGCGTTTTATGATTTCCAAATCTTTTTTAACAAATCTGGTCAGTCTGCCTCCATCTCCTCTTTGGAACATCTTTGAAGCCGGTTAACTCAATTTAACCCATTCAAACCATATATTTTTGAAAACTAGACACCCCAGGGTATTCCAAATGCTGTTATTTTAACCCTTTCCATGCACCAATTATACAACTACACTTTGTCAAACTTTGTAATAGTAATTTTTTTTATTTTTTTTCCCACACAAATTGTACTTTAGTTATAGATATACAGGTGCTGGTATATGTCACTGTCAAACAACACCCCAATATGTGTTCAGCAACATCTCCTGAGTACAGCGATACCTCACATGCATGGGTTTGTCAGATTGTTTGGCTGGTAAAAGGCTACTTTTGGGGCATGCGTAATTCAGGTGGTCATTTGGTCATTGTGCCTCCCTCTCCTCTTTGGAATATCTTTGAAGCCGGTTAACTCAATTTAACCCATTCAAACCATATATTTTTGAAAACTAGACACCCCAGGGTATTCCAAATGCTGTTATTTTAACCCTTTCCATGCACCAATTATAGAACTACACTTTGTCAAACTTTGTAATAGTAATTTTTTTTTATTTTTTTTCACACAAATTGTACTTTAGTTATAGATATACAGGTCCTGGTATATGTCACTGTCAAACAACACCCCAATGTGTGTTCAGGAACATCTCCTGAGTGCAGTGATACCCGACATGCATGGGTTTGTCGGGTTGTTTCAGATTTAAAATGCCACATTTGGGAAGTGCGCTTTTTTTCTCCATTTTGGTCAGTCTGTACCTATGCCCTATCTTTGAGCTAGGCCACTCCAATTTACCCCATCAGCCATTTTTTTTATATATTAGACACCCCTTGGGTATTTGAAGTGCTTTTATTTTAACTCTTTGTTGAGATTTTTGAGAAATTTTAGCACTTGCTCAAAATAATAAACTTTATTTTTTAATTTAATTTTATTTTTTTAATACTTTTTTTATATTTTTTTTTACACATTTTGCTGGTACTGGATGGTTCATCTAGTGACATCACTGCATAATTATTTTTAAATGTTAGCACATTTTTTTTTAATTTTTTTTCCATTTTTTATTTATTTTTATTTTTTTTGAATATTTTACTAATCACATAGTGATTAGAAAGCTGGGCTCCATTGACTTGCATGGTTGAATGCAGTACCTGTATTCAACCAGCAAGTGGAGCCAGTTCTCTAGAGGGTCTGGAGACCCTCTAGCGAACTTTTTCGTCTTTATTGTTTTATTTCCCGGGCCGCCGCCATCTTGCTTGATGGCGAAGATCACCGGCAGCGGCGGCTGTGACCGCTCTCCGGAGCGGTCACAGCCCACCCAGAGGTAAGTGTTTGGTGTCGCTGGATGCCTCCTGATCGAGGCATTCCAGCGACACCATTTAAGTTTAGGAGGCGATCGTTGATCGCCTCCTAAACGCTTTTAAAACGGGCGTCCGTCGCCATACAATGTATGGCGGCTGTTGACGCCTCGGGGAGGGGCCAGACATGGCCCCCGATGCCGATCTCGGCCTTGCTGAATGCCTCGACATCGAGGCATTACAGTAACGCCGTTTAAGCGAAGAAAGTGATCGTTGATCACTTTCTAAGCTTATTTTACTTTTTGACGGTTCAGGACCGTCAAAGGTCATTTAGTGACCTTCATGTCATGACGGTCCTGAACCGGCAAAGGTCGCGAAGGGGTTAAGCATCATCTCCAAAATCATAGCCTGAAAATTTCAAGTACTGAAACATTTTACTAATAGAGATACTATAGATTAGGGCTGCAACTAACGTTTATTTTAATAATCGATTAGTTGGCCGATTATTTTTTCGATTAATCGGATAAAAAAATGATTTTTTTTTTAATTTAAAATAATGTAATAAAAAACGTACAATTTACACTTTCATCTCTTTATCGCAATGACCTCTCTCTATTCACCTTCTTATTTTACTGACATAATAATAAAAGCTACAAGAACCCAAACACAGTGTTTCTCAAACTAGGTTTTAATACAAAGTTATTAGTAAATATTAATTCATATGTTAACTATTTTTCATATTTAATAAAAACTATGAGAAAAATGCCTTGTTTATATTTTCTTTTATTTACCAAACTGCCCCCAGTTATGCAAATTCTGACCCCCAGCTTGCGACTCTGCCCCCAGATATGCCTTATACCTCTTATATGCCAGTGATATGCAACTGAGCCCCCTGATATGCCTTTTACCTCCAGATATGTCTTATGCCCTCCTGAAATGCCTAATATAGATATGCCTTATACCCCTATATGCCTTATAACTTCCAATATGCCACTCGCCCCCATTTATGCCTTATACCTCCCTATATGCCACTGTGCACCCTGATATGCCACTCCGCCCTCCCATAAATGCCCTGTACCACCCTGAAATTATACTCCCTGATTCACCACTCTGCCTCCCCCAGATATGACACTCTGAAATTCATTATACCCCCCATACACCACTCTACCTCCCCTATACACCACTCTAACTCCCCCAGATATGCCATTCTGCCTCCCTGAAATTCATTACACCCCATACACCACTCTGCTACCCTGAAATTCATTATACCCCCCATACACCACTATAACTCACCCATATACCACTCTGCCTCCTCCCTCCTCCCATACAACACTCTGCCTCTTCCCATACACCACTCTGCCTCCTCCCCCATCCCATACACCACTCTGCCTCCTCCCTCCTCCCATATAACACTCTGCCTCTTCCCCTTCCCATACACCACTCTGCCTCCTCCCCCATCCCATACACCACTCTGCCTCCTCCCCATCCCATACACCACTCTGCCTCCTCCCCCTCCCATACACCACTCTGCCTCCTCCCCCTCCCATACACCACTCTGCCTCCTCTCCCTCCCATACACCACTCTGCCTCCTCCCCCTCCCATACACCACTCTGCCTCCTCCCCCTCCCATACACCACTCTGCCTCCTCCCCCATCCCATACACCACTCTGCCTCCTCTCCCATCCCATACTCCACTCTGCCTCCTCCCCCTCCCATACACCACTCTGCCTCCTCCCCCCTCCCATACACCACTCTGCCTCCTCCCCCTCCCATACTCCATTCTCCCTCCTCCCATACTCCACTCTGCCTCCCCCCATACTCCACTCTGCCTCCCCCCCATACTCCACTCTGCCTCCTCCCCTCCCATACTCCACTCTACCTCCTTCCCCCTCCCATACACCACTCTGCCTCCTCCCCCTCCCATACACCACTCTGCCTCCTCCCCCTCCCATACACCACTCTGCCTCCTCCCCCTCCCATACACCACTTTGCCTCCTCCCCCTCCCATACACCACTTTCCCTCCTCCCCCTCCCATACACCACTCTGCCTCTCTCCCGACTCCCTGGTGATTTGTGAACCTCCGTTGCTGACAGGCACTTACACTGCAGCTTCATAGAAGCCTCAGCGTAAGTGATGCACTGTCTGTGCGATGCAGACCCCCACCAGCTGACAGAGAGGATGATCCTCCGCAGGAGACCTCGATTCTCTGTCAGCCGGTGGGGGTCTGCACGATGTGCACAGACAGCCTTCGTTACTAATACGCTTACAGGCCATAGTGTTCCGCTTAGGGATTTCAAGTTTGGTCTGCATACAAGGAACAGCAAGACCTCTACATGATGCCGGGAAGAAGTGGCACAGCATTGTGCATAGATGAAAACACTAAACTTCTAGTTTATCATTCAAACCAGGTTATTATATGCATTTTTAAGTATATTATAATATTTTGGTTTTTCACTTGATTTTCTACACATCAATGAGGCTAATTCGGATATTTTTTACAAATCAGTCTGTCATCACAAAGCGAATAAACCAGGTAATATCACTCACAAGTCGATCCGGCTGCATTTGGAATATTACTAGCAGTTTTCGGGATAGCTGAAAAATGGAAAGAGCGTTGGCTTTGACTGAGCCATTCTCTGTGCCTTCAAGAAAGCCGTCCACTTCTTTTCTGTTTTTAGCAAACGATGACAGAAGAAAAGCACTTACATCAGAAGAATTAACAGACTGTGTGATACACAATTAAAAGAGTATTGTACTGTACAGTTGTTAAACAATGTCTGTTATTGTTACATTATACATTTTATGTCTGCTGATCTCAATCCAGGTAATCAAGTGAGATTTGTGCTGCCTCATCTCCCACAAATGTGTTACCCCATTAAGCATGGGTAGTTAGATTGAAATTGTAGTGTATCAAGAAGTCTAACAAGACCCCACACATAAAGTGTCACTTTCCTGCCAGGAACTGGCTTCCTACAAATGAGTCAATGAGTAGCAAATGCCAAGGCTTAAAGAAGCACATATACTAATGATATGTCCAATACCCATTAGAAGCCCTTCAGATAATAGAATGTACAATTTAAAACCAATAAAGCAAACTATAGCAAAATGAACTTCAGCACATGAGCTGAATGAATGCAATCATGGGGGAGGGGTGACTATATCAGCGGTAGAGCCCAATTTTACCCATTTCATAAATTCTATTGTTTCAATAAAAAAAAAGAACAGAACATGGGGCATTTCCGTTCGTATAATACCTGATTTCCTTGCGCAGGCGGCATTGACACAGGAACTTCCTGGTTAGTGCCTGGATTCGGATTGCAGCTCGTTCTCTTTCCTTAAGGCCTTTCCTCTCCTCACGTGCCTGTCTGGCCTTGTCAAGGAACTGGTCCTTCGAAGCCTGTGATGCTCCAAACATTCTGAAGAACTTTACAACAAATAAATAACCCTTTTTACTATAATACTATAACAGGGGTGTCCAAGTTTTTTCTGCAGTGGGCCACTTCATCAGAATTGTATACGTGCGCGGGCCGCACTCATTTTTCACTGTGACAAAAAATATGGCCTTTAATAAAATATGCAGATTAAAATAAAGTAAAATGACACAAAACCTTTACTCTTCCTCTCACTGATTTCTGGGCCTTGAAAGTTTTGTGACTACAAATTCAGGATTCCCTAGATTTATTCTAGGGATGAACTAAAATGAAAATTCTGGACCAAAACATTCAGGGTTCACTTAGCCAAAACTGAAAATGACCCCCACCTTTAAAAATAAAAACTCACATGTTTAATAAAAGTAGGTAACACACAATTGGACAAAATTAGCAATATGACTTGGCATGATAGGAGTGTGATTGCTAACAGCAATCACACTCCTATCATACCCAGGCAACCAGTAAATGCTGGTACCTAGGCATGATAGGACTGTGCTCGCTGTGAGCACACTCCTATCATGCCAAGTCAGCCAGTACATGCTGGTACAGGGTGGCAGTAAGTGCAGATCCCATACTGCTCTCAGCATCACTACACAAGGGGGGCAGCTGGCCAGGTTTCAGCATGTACTGGCTGACTTGGCATGATAGGAGTGTGATTGCTAACAGCAATCACAGTCCCATCATGCCTAGGTACCAGCACTTACACATCCATGCTATCACACACACACACACACACTCATTTATTCATATAATCATTCATTCACAGATTCATTCCCTCAATCACACACACTCATTCAAACACCCTCCCCACCCCACCCCCTTACCTGCACTGCAGCTCCTCGATGCCGCTCACAGACTTCAGCAGGGGGCGCGGCCTCCCTCTGCCTTCTCTGCTAAAGCACAGAGGAAGTAGAATGTCACGTGAACTCCGCTTCCTCTGTGCAGTCCAGAAGACCCTCCCACAAGTAAGTGGCAGGGCTTGAGGTGCGGCTCGCGTAAGATCGGTTGCCCTGGCCGCATGTTGGACGCCCCTGTACTATAACATTTTATTCAGAAAAGACTAAAGTTGACAGGAAACTATTTTTTTTATCCCCTTTTTATATAATGAGCCTCCTCAATGAGTTTGGGATGGTGGAATTGTACATAGTTTAGAAAAGCATCAGTACTCAACGTGCGACTCTGAGTACAGCAGAACACATATTTCTACATATTTTTGGATTATTATTTTTACTTCATAATCAACCACTCTCTGAAAATGGCGACCCAGCATAAAGCGGAAGGATAAAGTTATAAGTCGCCATGCTCACTCCTAGGCCACCAAACATTGGAAGGTTTGCAGCGAGACCTCTCTCAGGTCATCAACGTAACAAATGGAGTAAAAAAGAGCTTTCTTCGAGTGCACATTTTTGACAGTAGATTCTGCAGTAACTAAAAAAACATTTTCAAACGCTTAGGGCCCTTCATTGAGTTGGGGACGCATGACAATTTTGGTCATTTTTTATATATTTAATGTATATAAGGTCTAATTAGAAAAAAAAACGGAAAAATTGAGTAAAAAACGACAAATAATGCCAGTTACTTCACTTTTCCATTTGCAGTTGGTGCAAATCTGATTGGACGATTGTGATCGCTCTCCCCGTCCAATCCATGCAGGAGGATTAGAGGAGATCTTTTGTGTTTTATTTTGATGGTTTTTTCATTTATTTTGTTGCATTTGAAAGAAAGAGGGGTGTACCTGTTCTCATGTACAGTTGAAATGTTCTTTACCTATACAGACCTTGTTGTTCCATTCGCAACAAAAAATAACGTTTTAATAAGCAAATTTAGTTTATTATTTACTGAATAAGCTGTACTTTTATCCCAAGCATGATACTTTTATATACCCTGCATTTCCTGTTCCCAGTTTAACAAAATAATTTTACATTTGTAAAACTATTCCACACTGCATTTTTTTTCAATTTTTCTAAAAAAATAAATAAAAATCAAAATTTCCCTGTTTTTTTTCCATGGCTTCAAAACTTAGGTCCAATACATTAAAAATGTTACCACATATTCAACAATGTGGCTCTAACAATATATCCCTAAATTATGACTTATTCTGTTAAAGGTGTTGTTCCACTAAACCAAAACATTTGTTGCACTTTCAGATATTGTAAGTAAAGCAGAAGTATAGTTTTATTCTGATTTTCCCCTTTTCACTGTAGGTTTAATTAAAAAAAATAACTGAAAAAGAAATGTCTCTACCTTTTTTGACTGAAACCAACCAGTGCATTCTTTTGTGCCAGATGATAATTATGTGTTTCCAGCAAAAATAATAATGAATAAGGTTTAGGTATTCAACAGTTCTGGAAATAAACATTTCTAGAGCCACGTTGAGTTACGAAAGTGTTAAATTCCACAGAGTTGGTAGAAAAGCATCTAGTTAAAATATTCCATCTTCTGTCCTTCTGCCTCCGGCCATACCACTCACCCTATACTTACAATAGTCAAATTGTTACACAGTGGAACCTATGATTTATTAAAGGGAAAGGCTGATCTAGAGATGGAATTAATGTATTTTCTGGATAATAAAACTCAACTTTTTCAGACAAATGGTGCCCTAAAACAACCCCATATTTTATGTACAAAGTAAAACCCAATGCATTAGAGCTTTCCCAGAATCACCTTTGGAAAAATAAAATAAGCCATAATGGCCAATGTAGAAATCATGATACACTTTGCTATTGGTATCTTACAAACTGTGACAGTAAAGGAAAAAGTGCTCACCTTTCAGTTTTGTATTGTAAAGACTAATGTCCTGTCATACATAGCCTCACCATCATCATCTGTGGCTTCTTCTTCTTCTTCCTCTCTGGCTATACAATAAAGCATACTGATATAATATAGATAGATGATAGATAGATATTACATGAACATTATACTTCATTAGGATTTCCGACCAACCAACTTTTAGTATAGAAAGGGGAAGCACAATGGAAAAAATAAATATTTTCTATTGAGCAGTAAATAAAAAATATAAACAACAGGGTAGAAACAAAAGATCAAAGCTAGGGCTGCACAACTTATAAAAACATAGAACTTGACGGCAGATAACAATTATTCCTACCATCCAGTCTGCCCAATTGTAGAGACTCAAACATTAATTGGACTTTTGTAGCGTCTTAGATTCAGGATATCTTTATGCCTATCCCACACATGTTTAAATTCCGTTACTATATTAGCCTCTACCACTTCTGCTGGGAGACTGTTCCATTTAAACCCAACTTAACCCCAGTCCATGAGGGCCACAATTTTTGTATAACCCACCTTGAGCACAGGCAAGAACTGGAGCTGCACAATGATTTACTGGAACCGTTATAAGCAAAAACATCTCTAAGCAGAATAATATCACACACGGTGGGGGTTACGGGTTATGTATAAAAAGCGCTTGTGTGTGCAAAAATGTAAAGGGAATCACCAAATGGAATATTCTCATTGATAAGATCACTTTTTAAACTCTCCACCCAAACTTGGAACCACCATCAGAGACTGTAAAATGCCACCATCTAGTGATTTCTATCGGCCATGGGTTTGTTTCTATGCTTTAATTGACTGTATAAGCGGCAGGCAGCTTATATCAGCTTTATCATGAACCATCGCATGCCAATCCTTACAAATAAGTAAATGCTGCATTTGCTGCCGATCTTTTAACCAATAACATAACAGTCTGTAGTAGTCAGACTGTTATGGTCACTAATCAGTGCAGATGTCAAAGATTTACACATATACTCTGCAAAATGAGCCCCTACATACATCTGTCTATAAAATATATTTGCATTGCACGCTGGTGTATTAATATTTGGGACAAATTTACATCCTATTATTTTTAGTGCCTTGATGTGATGTGCAGTTACAGGTCACAGAAGGAATGCTATGGGAATTAATCCTTTTGCTGTCACATTATAGGCCCGTGTTACCCTCTTTGGCGGGTTAGCATCGATAAATAATGGCTTATGTAGGAGGAGGGGTTAGTGATGAAGGGGTGTCTGACCTTAATAGGGGTAAAGGGGTCCGAGGGATTCCCCAAAACAACCACTCCCGGCAGCAACCAACACCTGTCGGCTCCCGTCGGACTGTTGTCCTAGTACACCAAGTAATGGCGGAAGTTTGGCAGTGAAGACGAAACAAGGACTGGAAGCGTGGAGCACGAGAAAAAGGAAGTCATCTTTGTATTTGGTAATATGGTTACATGTACTGTGGGTAATAGATGATTGTTCGCACAGGCTATCACTTCCAGTTAAAGCAGCCTCGCGTTTATCGTGACACATAATCCCGATATAAAAATAGAGTTAACATCTTATCTAGGCCATCGTTACACGTACAGTGCTACAGCTCATGCGATAGCAATACGTGTATCATTGTTCTATATATATAATGTGTATGTATGGAATATTCATTCGGTTGCACCCTTGTTAAATTTGTTTTTTTATGGGGCATGTTTTTCTTTATTGTTTACCCACCCCCTCAAATAAGCTGTGCCAGCATTAAGCATGGCTGCCCAGATTCTAAGCCTTCTACTCGGCTGTTCCGCCTTAGACAGAAGAGTCGGAAGTGCGTCATTAAGAGTCGGAAGTGCCTTGTGTGGTCTGGGTGTATCCCGTTTTCTGGCCTGAGGGAAGTTTATCGGGTTTGATGGTGAGTGGCGCAGAGTCTGTAGATTCACGCGTTATGAAATGTTATAAGGCAGAGTGTGATACTAATTTAAAGAGTATTAGCCTGGTATGAGCGAAAGCAGCCTGTATAGAGAAAATGCCTATTTTAACACTTTCAGTGCCATGGTAGTATACATATTATGTTGCTAGCCCCCTGTGAGGAAAGATTTGTATTGTGGGAGCGCACGTAGGCTTACCTCGGGTGCCCGAGTGCACGAACATACAGAAATACAGGGCTGCGTGTCCTTAGTGTCGTGATATATTGTTCAGTATCTTCAGGGACCCAGTATAAATCCATGCAGAGGCTTGCTTATGGTATATGCAAGCCTCTTTTTAATAAGCACATGTTATACCTTTTTCAACTGGAATACCCGCTTTATTATTATTGCTTTGTATAGCGCCGTCATATCCCGCAGAGCTGTACAAAGCGTAGACAGGACATAAGTGATATATAACATAACAATTTGACTTACAGAAATAACAGGTGAGCAGGGCCCTGCTCAAACCCCGCTTACACTCGTGAGCTTTTCCATCTATACCAAGACTTGGAACAACACTCGTCCATATCTCCTAGGAGTATAGAAAAAAAGAATTCCAGGGGCCACGTAACTAAATGCTGGTACTTCAGTTTTACCTCTTATATTTATCTAAGGTTGTATCTAATGTTGACCTCTATGGATGGATGGCATCCCTTCTTGGTCTTTTATTGTCTATGGATTCTATACGGATGTGTCCAGCACGCACAGTGGAAGACTTACAAATCATGGGCCTAATTATAACATTGGATTTGTGTGCTGTTGTAGCAGATCGTTTTTGCTTCTCTTCATATGACGCAAAAGGGGTACATACTGGAAATATCATTTATCTAAACGCCATGCATTAACATTGCTGTGTTCTGTTTTTTTTTTTTATTTCCCCCCTCTTTTGTACAGGAAGAAATGTCGGGAGATAGCGTGGTGAGCTCCGTGGTGCCTCCAGCTACAGCCCGCACCACTTCCTTCAAATGTGCTAGCACGAGTTCTAAATATGTGAAGTTGAACGTGGGTGGTGCTTTGTATTACACCACTATGCAGACGCTCACCAAACAGGACACCATGTTGAAGGCCATGTTCAGTGGGAGAATGGAGGTGCTCACAGATAGCGAGGGTAAGTGCCTGTGTCCAACAATTTCAAATGCAGTGTGTGTGGTGAGTACTGGGACACATTATTTGTAATATTTTGATTAGAGATAATACAAAAGGTCGCAAAGATAAGGTGTGTGTCATTTTGCAGATGTGACAAAAGAGGGTAGAACTTCCTGGTGGAAAAGGCCAAATAGTTAATGATGGAAATTAATTTAATAGCTTGGTGGAAAGAAGATGGATAATATGTGATAGAAACATTTAAGAAAGTGCAAGTCAGGAATATATTTTAAAGGCGTTGGGCAAGAGGTCATATTCTCAAACTATAGGGTCTGAGGCTTACGTGTAATGTGTGGCAGTATTGCGTCCCATGTGTCGCCTACAGAAGTTAGTTTGCTAGGAAAGTCCCTCGTCCTGGGGGGGGGGGGGGGGAAACACATCTAGACTGTTTCATGCTGATTATCTGATTTATTGCTTTTTTAACCACTAATTTTACATGAAATTGGTAGGGAAGTAGATGTATGTCTAAATAACAATAGCATAATATCTTGGGTTCTCTACTTTTCAGGAACATCTGTTTTATGTAGATGGTTTTTAAGATTTGTGAGTGCTCTTTAAGTTGGAGACTCAGAATATCAAGTTTGGAAAAAATATTTGTCCGGTAACTGCCAAAATCAATTAAAGAATAAATGACTAAAAATCCTAGTCGTGAGGTGTATCAGGACAGGTATTTTTTACCATTTGCGCTAGCTGTTCACAGTTCATCACAGGTAAAACAATGAGTTTTTATCACACTAAATGGTTACATAGTGGAATGTTGTTTCAAAAGAAAGCCCTGTACGCGTAAACTTAATGAGAGAGGGTAATTATGGTTGAACAAGGACATGTTGAAAATGCCACGATAAGGAGGTTAAAACACTAAACTCCGGTGGCAAAAACACTGTTGCTAAGGGAATGTTTGTGTATATAATGTATATAACTTGCTTTTCGTTGCTGTCTTCGGGAGAATGCTTGAAAGTTAGTACTCGATTGGTACAGTTGCTGTTTCTCTTGTAATATGTTCACATGATGACTGCAGCAGTGAAAGGATCATGGAAGGCTTTCATTTGTGTTCTGGGTGGAGACGTTCATTGTTCTTAGATATGACTTCCTTGCCACACAGTTCCTTTCCTTAAAGAGACCAATCATTCCATCCTCTTGTAATTTGTGTAATTTAATTTGAGGATTGTTACAAACGGTTGAAATGAAATATTTGCACATCGACGCATCTCTGTCCTAAAACAATAGAGCTTAATTAGGTAATCGTGTTATTCATTCTTCAAAACTGGTTAAAATGACTGATTTAAACCTTTGTTTTATTCTTAATACTTAATATACATGAATTTAAGTTAACTATTAGACTTGGCTAAAATACATTTCAAGGCCTTAATGTGACATTGTTGCCTACTATGTAAGAGATGCTCCTGTTTCAGTGTGTTTTAGTGCCTGGAGATACGTGAATTAACTGTAATCGTTCATTGAGAGGAGACCTAGGTAGTGTAACTGTGGGTTCTTCCAGTTATTGCCAGTATTAAATGATGCTTCACATTCACTTACAAACATTACAGGTTGGATACTGATCGATCGTTGTGGGAAGCACTTTGGGACCATTTTGAATTATTTGCGGGATGGTGCAGTCCCTCTTCCAGAAACGCGCAGAGAAATAGAGGAACTCTTGGCAGAAGCAAAATATTATCTGGTGCAAGGTCTGGCAGATGAATGCCAGGCGTCCCTGCAGGTAGGACTCCACGCTTTATACAATAGCGCAGAGCAGAATGCCTGCAGAAAACCATTTTAGATTCAGACTCTGCATATATTTCATAAATCCTGTAATGATAATTGCCTGTCAAAGAGTATCACGTGTCTTGCATTTTCCTCTTTAATATGTTTAATGTCTTGCACATTTGAGGTATTTCCATTCCTGCTTAATTCTGTTACAAAGTCCATCAAAGACATACTTAAATATATCCCCCCTTATCTTTTCTAACATCTATAAAACTTTGTGATTATGTTAAACTTAACATAATGAATATTGCCTTAATATGTTTTAAGGTATGTTTTAACATCATTCTATGTTTTCCAACTGACAGAACAAAGATATTTACGAGCCTTTTTGCAAAGTTCCTGTCATCACTTCATCAAAAGAAGAGCAGAAACTCATTGCTACATCAAATAAGGTGACAAATTATAAAATTCAGCTCTATACACTAGAACAAATAATATTGGTATTCTGAAGTTGTATGGTATGGATGGTAAGAACAAAATATATTAAAGGGGCATTCCAGCCGTCATAGTCCCCTGAGAACTTTGCCTTGTCCCCTTTGCAAATGCAGAATCTACCCACATGCATTTGCCATTTTTACAACCCCCAGCTATTTTCCATGCGAGAGATGCGTTCTCCCTGAATGTGATATGTGAGCTCCTGCACTGGCGTGTGTATGTGTATACATTTTTTTTGTATGTATATATATATCTCATATATCTCAAACACCTCCAACACAGAAGGAACATTGAAATAGTTGAAATGTATTCAGGTTTGTGAAATAAGAGAAAATAATTCCAGCGTTCCTCTTGCATAAGACAAGGTTCTGAGCTTGTAAAATAAATAAAATTGTCAGAAGCAGGTATGGCTATTATTCCAGGATGTGTTTAATCGTAATTTGTTTAATGTATTCCTTATCTCTCTTGCAGCCTGCAGTCAAACTGCTCTACAACAGAAGCAATAACAAGTATTCCTACACCAGGTATGTGCAAGCTTCGTTGTGCATGTTCTAGGAAGGTACACGGCCATGCAATATGACTTCAGACAGCATGTTAGGCCACCAACCAAGTAAATTTGGGAAAATAATATTTAATGGCAATCATTTGATCCCCTTTCTGGATGTTGTTCTTGTCTCTGGGGTCTACTCACTAAAGGGAAAGTTGACAGAAGAGTTTGCAGGAGGCAGTGCTTTCACCTCCCTCATGGCACTGTTCATTAAGTGCCAACACAGGCAGGTTTTTCCAGCTAAAAGGACTGAGCTGGCCCTGTGCAATGTATAATTCAATGTTTAAGGACACCTTGGAGAGATCACACTGATTTAATTATACATAATACAGGGCCAGTCAAGCTAATCCTGCAGCAGAAGCTTACTGGATCAGCTCTTCATAATGTATAGTGAAGAGAAGGCATTAAAACAACTCTTCAGTCAATTCTTTCTTTAGTAAATAAACCCCATGCAACAGAGATCTTGATATGTTAGAAATAGCCACCAATAAATTGAAACCCTCAAACACAATAACCAGTATATACAAATATAGTAAAAAAACATTTTCCTTGAATTCACTTTTTAATAAACATCTATTTTCTTTCTTCCCTTGCAGCAACTCAGATGACAACATGCTTAAAAACATAGAACTGTTTGACAAGTTGTCCTTGCGGTTTAATGGTAGGGTCCTGTTTATTAAAGATGTGATTGGGGATGAGATCTGTTGTTGGTCCTTCTACGGACAAGGCCGCAAAATTGCTGAAGTTTGCTGCACATCCATTGTGTATGCTACAGAGAAGAAACAGACCAAGGTATGTTGTGGCCTTCAAAATAGTGGCAAAATAATATTGTGGAAATTTTAGTTGAGCTTGGAATGACTTTTGTGTTGCCTATTTTCAGATAATACTATTGAAGAATTAGATGTCAAGGCGATATGCCTGAGCAAGCATTCTGACCTTCCCAGAGGATACTATTAGTCCTGGAGTAACACAATAGAACACATGATTTTTTTTGTCAGGCTAAAGCCCACAAGCCACACGATATGTCCTAGAGAGTATTCAGTTAATGGACTGTGGCCTGATTAACTATCCAAGGGCTTATGCTGGCCCCCTGTTTTGCTTGACGCCTCCCTGGGCTCTTGAATATCACATCATTTAATTTATTAGTAGCTGCTAAATAGTTTTTTTTTTTTTTTTTTTTCAGCCTTGTCTCTTGCTAGCTACTGATAACATTTTATTGTTCACTTAGGTTGAGTTCCCTGAGGCACGCATTTATGAAGAGACCCTTAACATTTTACTGTACGAGGCCCAGGATGGACGAGGACCTGATAACGCCCTCCTGGAGGCCACAGGTGGAGCAGCAGGGCGTTCACATCACCTCGATGACGATGAAGAGCGTGATCGTATTGAACGAGTCAGAAGAATCCACATCAAAAGGCCAGATGACCGAGCTCACCTCCATCAATAGGACTAACTTGTTCATTGTCATTTCTCCGTCCAGACCAGAGATCTACCTCTCCTCATTTAACCCCACGTGTGTGCGAGAAGGCGAGGAATAACTGCTGACGTGGTTGTCTGTTATACATTTTAGGGGTTCAATTCCACAATTGGCCGCTTCAACTTAGTGATTTCTGAATCACTTTTAAGGGACGCCGACGTACGTTAATGTATTTTTGTTTTTCTTATGGATTTTCCTAGCCCTAAATTTCCACCTGATGTTTGTATGTTCATATGTGTGCTGATGGATTTGAGAACATTTACAAATCCGTGTCTAGACTCAGAAGCTCTGTTGCCTTAACAATGCATTGGTTCATGTTCCAGGATATTTTTTTTGTACATAGCGCTTAAACAGTACTACTGGCCATTTGGTGTGTATGAAAATTGCCAGTAAGCCCCTCAAGTTCAGATGAAGATAAAATGACCAGCAACCCAAGCTGCCTTACATACAAATGTTATGTGAATGATATTTCTAAACTTTGGAGACCAAGGCCCTTCATTACATAGCATTATTTCAAGTACATGCTATGGCCGTAACGGTTACTGCTGCTTAGTGTTTCTGCAGACTTACACCTGGGAATGAGACTTATCTCAACGCACCTTTAAATATTTCAGTACATTTTTATGGTAGGGCTAATATATATTTTAATATATGTATTTTTGTGTTTATAAGCATTTTCACATCTATTTGTGTACACAAACATTATTTATACTGTATTTTTTTCCTTCCCTCTTAAATAAAATACAGATGTAAAAAGTTTTTTTCTTTTTGAAAGTTTTTAAAACTAACAGCACATGACTTGTATAGTAGAAAAAAATATATATTAACGCATTTCTTCAACAGGTGTGAAATACCTGAATACGTAGATGAAATTATTTACATGTGGGTAAAAGAGAGGGAACTTGAAGGCCAACAGTGCCCTTTTACAGGTGGGTATAGGTAAGTTGCAGTTAGGTCAAAATGTAATATCACCAACAGCCATTATGAAACTCTATCCTAGTTTAGTTTCTCATGCATCTCAATAGTTCAACACTTCAAAATGAAGCTATGATCCTCACTGCAACTTACTATGTAATGAATGTACTAGCGTGTACCAGGATGTCTATGGAAAGTGCATACTGCAGGTTTTACATTGAAATTGTGGCCTCTGAAAGACAATCTGGTCATTCTAGAAAATACACAGAAAGTCTTCCTTTGATGAGGCTAAATTAAAGAACTAATAGAAACAGAATAAAAAAGGGGAAAATCTGTACAGCAAAAAAACAAAGGCAGCCATGAATCCATCCGTCTAACAAATTGTGGTATAGGAGTTGTGGTCTGTGGTTGTTTCCAACCAATGGAACGGTACATGTAAGTCTTTTCTCTGTTAGAGGGATTTAGTACATGATGGCGTTAGACCCTTTTTACAGCAGGATTGACCTCAAGGTGGGACAGAATACCTCTCATTTAATAGCATATAAGGAACGTAATACATTAAGCTGTTCTTGTTTTCAACCTCCATTAACAGAACCATCAGAGTTTGCTTAAATGCAGCCGGAATATTTGTAGGATGTTTATTTGCGCTGTGACGAGAGCAGATGTTGCGTTTTATGATTTCCGTTTCGGAGATGCCTGAAATGAAACAAGTGCCATTAGTTATACAAGTAGAGCCGTTTGAGGTGCTATGAATTAAAACCAATTCTTTACAGAATGTGTTTGCCAAGAGGGTAAGACACAGATAATAGCCAATTGGTAGCTGCTGGCTTTTGCTAAATAACAAGTTGTGTGATGCTCTTATGTTGTGTATATTAGGTTAATGGTGAAGGGGGTTGGCTGAGGCACCGCAAGTTCCCTTGGATCCCCACCATTGGTTTCTCTTGGTTTTTTTTGGTTTTTTTGCCCCTCTCACGATTAGAGCACACCTTATTTTTTCCCTTCCCTTCTCACTCTGGATTGTTAAAGCACAAAGCCCCAGATACTGTGAACCATCTGCATTGGGGTCTGGGCAGCTGCCCCTTTGTCTGTCCCTGGCTGAGGGTCATAGAAGCTGAACAGCTCAAGAGGTATCAGCAAAGAGCAACTACTTTACAGTTTGGGAACATCTGTGTGTAACTGATTATTGTCAATCTGGCAATTCCAGGACAAGTGCCAAGCTTCCTGGTTTATTCGATACCATCTCAACTCTTTTTTTTTTTATTATTATTATTATCTACATATAGCCAATTTTACCACCTTGTAAGTGAAGTCTGATATCTAGTTAAATAGTGTGTTTTAAAACCTTTTCAGCCCATCTGATGACCTAATATTACCTTACAATGCCTTGTAAAAGTATTTCCTGTTTTGTTGCATTACAACCTGGAATCAAAATTGATTTTTATTTGGATTTCATGTAATGGAGGTACACAAAAAAAGTCCAAATTGGTGAAGTGAAATGAAGAAAATTACTTACATTTCTAAAAAATGAAAAAGTTTGAATAAATGAATAAAATTTGGTGCAATCAATTACCTTCAGAAGTCACATAAATACACCTGTGTGCACTCGTGTCACATGATCTCAGTATATATACACCTGTTCTAAAAGGCCTTAGAGTCTGCAACTCCACTGAGCAAGGGGCACCATTAAGATTAATGAGCTCTCCAAACAGGTCAGGGACAAAGTTGTGGAGAAGTACAAATCAGGGTTTGGTTATAAAACAAAAAAAAAATCTGAAAACTTTGAACAACCCACGGAGCACCATTAAATCCATTATTACGAAATGGAAAGAATATAACACCACAACAAACCTGCAAAGAGAAAGCAGCACACCAAAACTCACGACCAGGCAATGAGGGCAATAATCAGGTAAGCAACAAAGAGACCAAAGATAACTTTGAAGGAGCTGTAAGGCTCCCCAGCGGAGAGTGGAGGATCTGTCCATAGGACCGATTTAAGCCATACACTCCACTGAGCTGGTCTGTACGGGAACATGGCCAGAAAAAAGACATTGCTTAAAGAAAGAATAAGCAAGCACGTTTTCTGTTTGCCAAATGGCATGTGGGAGACTCAAACATACGGAAGAAGGTGATTTTCAAGATTCTGAGTGATCATATTATTCAAGCTTCCATTGCAAATTAAAGATTCCACAAAGAAAGGGCAACTTACTACTGTTAGATGTCCATTTTTAGCTTTGTACACTTGCGACTCAGCCCCTGATATGAAATCGATAACCCCTTCTTTGCCTTGAAAGTGGAATGTAATACTAAACAAAAAAATAAAAACGAATGAGGCGTCATAGCATGAAAAGAAAACACCCTAAGTGTGTGCAAAATTTATTTCCACAACATAAATGTGTTATACCTTCCTTGGACTATGTTGATGGCGTCTTGCTTTGAAGCCAGCATGCACAGTTTAATGACTACTTCAAATATATGCTCACACTGGAGTATTGCATCTCCCTGAAACAATGAAGAGGAATGATCAGCGCACATCCCATTCTTCTTTCAATGGCCCATGGAATAGTAAATTGTGTTGCATCCTACCTTCTGCTTGTTGTCTTCTGGAGATACCTGGATAATGAGCATGCCATCACTCTGATTGCTGACAGCTATTCCTATTAGATAAAACCTACAGTCACTAGAGTAGCAAAACAGTGATAATTCATGAACTAGGATAATTGTGATTCAAAGCAACACAAATGCTTCAACTACTATTACTTATAAAGTATAACCGTAAAAATGCATTGTAGGAAAACCTGTACACTTTCTCAAGGCACAGAGGAACCGATGTGACCCTCCTTCTTCTAATGATCTATATACAATCACTAACTCTCTGTGGCTAACAGCACGTACTTAATCAATATCAATAGATGGGCCCTGGCAATACAAACACATGTAACCTTTTCAGTGCTACTGCAGTACTGATTTATTATTGAAAGTTTTATCAAACCTAGTACATACCTCCCAAGTATCCTGGTTTTCGCTGGACAGTCAACATTTTTTGGGCACTGTCTTGCTTTTCCCTAAACGTGCCTCTAACCCCACACCTAAAATAAATATGCCTCTCTTTCAACATTTTAAATATTGGAAGGTGTGCCTTTTGGCCCCGGGGTTAAGTGTAGCTACCCCACCTCCACACTAAGCACCCACCTCCCAGTGTTAAAGGGCACTGTACAGATGTGGCACTATGGGCTACCCTTGATTGAAGAATTTCCCCCAACCCTGGGCCAGTCAACCCACTAGCTGCACCAAAGGAAAGCCAAAACAAACATTATCCAATGGATCATAATATAATATAAGCTTAGTCTTGTGTTTATTTATGTTTACCTTTGATCGCAGAGAAGTCAATTTTTTGCTTGATCTTGGCTTGTTCGGTCACGTATAGAGCTGATTGTGTCATCAGCAGATGACGAGGCCGGGCTTTGAACCCATGTCTGTCATATTTGATAGCTGCAGTGCCATACTGGGAAACAAAGTCATCAGGAGGCGTTAAAAGATAGCTTAAAGAGAACAATTATGTTAGCAATTACAAAGGGATGACTATCCTGGCAGCATTTCTTTTTTTTAAACATTGTAAACAAGTGGAACAGCCTCCTAGCAGAAGTGGTAGATGTTAATAGAGTAAGAAAATGTAAACATGCATAGTTTTATGGTTATCCTGAATCTAATTCATAGCCAAGGACTCATTGATATTTGAGTCTTTATAGCAGGAAAAAATGATGAGACTAACCGGCTCTTATCTGCCATCTATGTTTCTATGTTGCTGGCAAGCACATGCTATATCTGGGAATAGATTACTTATTCAAGTGATTAATTGCTATATGGGAATTTATTTATCCTACATATAGCAGGTAATAGCTTTAAACATGCTGGACAGCAACTTTTAAAAACAATGTGTCCTACAAAAAATGACACATATGAAAGCAAGATTAGGTGGGAAATAGCAAAAGAATAATAATTTCATTTTAATTAAAGGACACCACGTATAGTGGGTAGCATTGATTCAAAAAATGATTTTATCTTATTTTGTCCCAATAAACTTCCTTAAGTTGCAGACCCGGTGGCTGCATTGTTGTCAGTCATGTGATACTCTGGGTGAGCCGATTCTTTATGGCAATGCTAATGAAGTCCTCCTGATGGCTGGGCGATTAACACTGAGTCATTCCATTCTTTACCACAGTCAGTTAGTATGATAAGGAGTCAGGGTGTTTGTCTGGTATATTAGGCTAAGGTAACACACACACACACTAGTTGTTTATGTTGTGACATTTGCGCGAGATTATACTGTCAAAAGACAGTGAAAATGCTACAGAAAGCTGCTTCACACTGATCATTGGATTCTGTACCTTAACCTTGTCATAGTGCATAAGCTGGAGCACTTTTGGATTGATATCTTGCTCACCTAAAGAAGAAAACATAGACACGTCTAGAATAATCATGCACCGGTGGTTTTAATAACGTTTATTTTGACATATATTTAAAGACAATTCACTGGGGATTATGCATATAGAGCAATTCTATATATAAACCCCAATGTGTCACTAGGAAGCAATAGAAGATACGATCAGGAAAATGCTGTGTGCTAGAGCAATGTAAACAGATAAAAATGCATGTATAATCGGGATACTTTAAAAAGGTAGCAGTGGGTGTCTTTGTTGTTGAAAAAAGATGGATACAGACAAAAGGTGTGTGATTTTGTAAAGCATGTTCCTTATTTTCTTGACTTACTGAGCCTTGTCTCTTCAAAGGGTTGGCTGACGCTCTGCTGGTAGCCATCCTTCTTTCCCCGAAACACATTGCTCGCCAATGCTTTTTGTTGCAGCTATAAGCGTAAAAACAATGCAATACATCTAGTCTGGTTTTACAATGCCACCTTCATCTCATTAATATTGAGATATGTATGTAGTGATTGACCTCCCAGTGGAAGACCAAAGAGTCAAGTCTACATTAAAGAACAATTCCTTTATTCCATCCCTTCTCATCAAGTCAGTAGAATTTTTTTGTCTTGTTGAAATGCCAACCCTGAAACCGTCCAATTACTTTAACTGTCAATTTGGGATTACTGGTCAAGGAAAGATACTTTAGGGATATGGAAATAAGGGCATGTTGCTCAAGTCCCAAATGAAGCACCTTTGGGTTAAATGAGGCAATGCTATCAGTAGCAGAAAACATATAATGATCAGTGGTATACCTAACTGTTCTTTTTATGGTTACCTTGCCATGAAATGGAGATTAATGCATAAAGATCAACCAATACCTGTTCTGTTCTCTGAGGAGTGATGGCCCTGCAGTATTTCCTCACCAGGTTCCTTATACAAAGTTTATGGAGCAAATCTGAGGTCTGTAATAATAATAATTTGTTTTGAAGATAAATTAGGGTTTTTGCACGATAGGAACTTGGCACAGTGGCTCTCTACCTCACACACTTACAAGCACCATGAAACTAAATTGCATTCATGCATAAAACCCTGCTGCCCGGTATACATTAAATCAGCAACCAAGTACATTGGCGGACACCTGTATCGATGTAAGGTGGAAGCTCTGTACCTTTCTCATAGCTTTTGGGGGAGTCAGCCAGTTCTTATCAAGAACATTTTTGGGCACGTGGTCCCTCAGTTTCCAAAGGTAATTGTAATACATGAGAGAATGGAAATGTCTGTTCACATCACCGGGGGATTTATTCCGATTGATGAATCCAAGAATGAACCTTAAAGTGGATGTACAAGAATATCATTCGTTTTCCTTAGTTACACACAAAATACAATGGTATACGTGATCTGTGGGGTGGTATGAATTTACAAACAAACAGGATAAAATTGCAACAACCTAATATCCTTAGATGATGAAGCCCAGACTCCATTGAAGCTTAGCCCTCATTATCAGGTTGTTGGAATCTTATCTTGTGTATTTGAAACTCCATACTGGATCACAGATCACGTCTTTATGTCTGTATACCAACATAAAATCAAAAATCCTCATGCATTCTTTATTGCATGCGTTCATGCAAGTAACAGCTACTCTAAAGAAGAAAGTTGGAGAAAAAGTATTAGAATGAGTGTTGTTTTCAGGGAATTTTTTTGCTGCAGAAGAATATGTTTTATATTATACATATTTACAGTATCAATCAGTGGAACATTGAAAACAGTGTAGACATCCAACAACATCATGAAAGGTAATAGTAAAACCAACTTCCTAATGGTCTGTGCAGCCCATGCGCGTTTCTTGGCTGCTCTGCGAGCCAGAACACCCCGCCAGCACGATTCCAGCTTAATAGCTAAAATAAGAAAATAGTATAAGCGGTTAGATAGAATAAACAGATCAATCTAACTCATTTTCATAAAAGGTGACCAGCCAATATTGTGGTTTCATAACTATGCAGCTTCCCTCAATGGCTGGAAAGTGGTTACCTTACAAGTTTACTGTACTGGGTAGCATAATAGCGCTTTACTAAAATAAATAATTTTGGCGGGAAAAGTACCTGCTTTCTTTTTTTTCTGAAAAGCTCTCTTTCCTAAGCATCCTTTGTATTTGGCTTGGATTTTTGAAACTGTACACAAACAAAATAAAACAGTTTATGACACTAAATTCTCTGGTTAGAATTTGCAATATTAGAACTAATATTAGAATACAATGTGTCCAACAATAATAACATATACAAAATTGAATGAGGAACATGTGATAGTTGTGGAGTATTTATATATATATATATATATATATATATATATATATATATATATAAACACGCACAATATATCGCTTAATAGTATAATATGGGCCATTTTATAGGAAACCTTTTACACCTTCCGACATTTTAAAATGCATTTGTACCCAACAGTAAATAATGTCTTAATATAGGCAGATATATAACCGTTACCTAACTGATTCTTTCTCATTTCAAATGAATCCACAGTGGCAAATAATGTCCGAGGAAACCGTATGAACAACTTTGTCCTGAAAGAAAGGAAATGCATGTTATTTAATGTAATGTTCAGAATTTATTTTAAACCACAAGGCAACATCGTATAGATGAAATATTACTGCTGCTGAATGGGTTAGTGTAGTCGAATTATGTAAAAAGCTGTCAATTATTAGTGTTGTGTTTGCCTGTAACATAAATACAGCTAGGTGACCAAGTCCCTACTTAAATAAAAGGTAAAAGTCCTACCTTCCCAGCTTATATTCATGGGATTGGTAACCAAGGTGTTTCACAAGCCTTTCTACACCTTCCCGAGCAGGACCGGTCCAACTGGGCCATGTATCTGGACATAATGATTTGTATCTAAAGCAAAAGTAATAGAAAGTATTATAATCTAACCATACAATGTTTCACTTTTTGACTCTTAATTTCAACATGTAATTTCCTGATTAGAAATCACATGCTGAATGTTCTGTGTCTGTAGGCCATGGTCATGAAAGAAATCAGTTAATTCATGCTCATCATTTCTATCTTTTAGAGGGAAATAACTTTCCTTTAGCAACAAAAAGATACTAAGCCCACACTGACCTCGTTCAACTTTACCTCTGCAAGAATGTCTCATATTTCCTCCGGTAAGCAAATCCTGCTCTTCTGACCCGCAAATGCTCCATCAGGCCCAGATACTTGACCTGGTGATGGACGAGCAGATCCTCAAACTTCCCTGTTAAAAAAAAAAGTAGAAATATTTTGTGGCACACATAACCCTATCATATATACAAGAGAAAAAAACAATTAGGGTTTTCTCAAATTTAGAAAGAAATCTTTTTCCATCGTGTTTCCCTTAGCCCAATGACGTATCTCAATAAAGCACCTCACAATTATTGTCCTTTGACTCCTGGACAAGGGTATAAAGGGGCTTCAGGGTGCTTGCCACATGCTTGTGAAAAAAATGATTTACATTTGTGTATATAATATATGTATAAAATATATATATATATATTTTTTTGTAATGCTACACTATTGAAAGGTCTTAGTAACTATGTTGCCCTAAAACATGTTGATTATTAAATTATTATGTATTACTTCTTCATAGACCTCAGGTCTTCAGGACTTAGATGGCACGACATTTTGCTCTATATATATGCCACTCCACTAAACAATATAACAATTGGCTAAAGTCAACATAATAATACAATCTGTAAAAGTCAGTTTTTTTGTTTATTGGGCATTACCTTATACAAGTGCAAAGTTGAACCTTTTATGTTCTTACCGGATTGTTTGGCGTTGTTTGGTTTGATACATCTGATGTATGATGGTTCCTTTGACATTAAGATTTCTATAAGGCTGGACAGACTGTTCTTGAATTGTGTTGTTACCTTGGAACAAAAATACAGGGTTTTACTCACTGAACAATGAGTTGTGGATACCTCTGTTGCTTCTTATTATCACCCCATACAAGTATGGCACTTCTATACGAGTCTTAGTTTCACATTGAGGTTTACAGCTACAGCACGTAGACTCACATAACTATCAATGGCAAATCTTTGATAAATTCATTTTTTGGACTATAAGCTGGTTTGAGGAGAGCCCAGCCACCCTTTTTTCTGTCCATGCAAATTGTTGTGTGATGCACTACTTTCTATGGCCTGTTTAACTTTTGTACAGTGCTGCAGAATAGGATGGCACAATATTAATCAATCAATTAAAATAATAACCAGGCTCCACTTACAGTCTCAGGTCTCCTTCGGTTGTCTAGCTCCGACACATGAAAACAGTCCCGTAAGATGTAGTTTTTAGATTTTATCATAACCTGCAATTGGCACATTAAGGGCGCTAAGTTGCAAATACTGGAATAAAGGGAATCGCTCAGAATAAGCAGCTTCCGCTTATAAGAGAAGCAACCCTTATGTTTAACTTTTAACACTAATCAAGTTAATGCAAATTATTTAAGACAGAACATTCATAAGCAAATAATAAGGTAAGGTTCCAAAGGAAAAAAACACTTTTGACTGGGAAATATTTAACAGCAATAAAATGTACTAGATACAAGTTTGACTACATACAGTGGTGATTCCATTTTTTACTACATACTTTGACTACATACATACATAATTTGACTACATACACAATTTGACGACATACTATGGTAATTCCCACTGTGTTTGAGTCCTGTGCACAAAATGTACATATTATGATGATGATTAGCTAAAGGAACTGTCCTAAATTGGCAAGGAATAAAGACTTGACTATTTAACATGCCCACCCAAATATAAAATTGTAGGAGGGCTAGGGTTTGTGGGGAAGAATGATATTTACATGAAAAATGTATTTATTTGTGGGATCATGAGATCTACTTTCTTCTAGCTTTTTCTCATTAATGACAATATGCCTAAGCAATCACATGGTTTATATAGAGCGGAAGACCATCTGCCCAGTGATATTAATACTGACTTTAAACCTAAACAAAACAAGTTTTATCACCTTACCTCTTTCAGATTCCTATACAACAAGTCATTATTTTTCTCTATGAAACCTAAATCAGCAAAAAAAAAAAGAAAGAGAAGAATGGGAAGAGCATTATGATATTGTATGTCATTGGAAAAAGGGTTCTTCTAATATGTTATGTTGAGATAATACCGTAATTAAGTCCAACACTGGATTGCATCTTTCTCATGTTTTTATTTTAGAGTGGCGGTGTGGCCGTTATCGCAAATATCTAAATGCAAAACAGCTATTTCAAACATGATGCGGAATACAATAATAGTAAAGGTTTAAAAAAATATGATTATTTGACAATTTTTTTTTATAAAATTAAGGATTAGGAGTTTCCAAAACAGAAATTAAGCACAGTTAAAAATATATTAAATTTCTTAAACATACATTTACTCTAATAATTATGCTTGATCAGACGTGCGTAAAACAGTCTTTATGGACACACATATGTCACAGCTAGTTAGGTGCAGCTAAATACTGCAATGTTCCTCAGGACTCTCCGCTCACCCGTTCAATCTGAGCACAGATGTTCTTCACTCACCTACAGCACAATATGTAACTTCCCCAGCATAGTGAATAAGCCTGAAATCCACCCAATCTATGGACTTCCTGTTGCTTGGACCTGCCAGTTTGCGCCTGTGCATAAGAGGAATCCAAAATAAATACAGGAGAGGTGCTACCAAGAAGGGAAAGGTCCAAACACACAAAGTGAAATCATACAAACGAGTAATAACTTTGTAAACAATATAAAAGGGCAAAAAGCACTGGACACTGCAGGCAACACATTTCTTAGGAATTTTGTATTTATACAATATCCTACATTTTCAAAAATAAAGACGTGTAATATATTGTCATTAAGAGCAGATGGTCAGGTTCGGACATAGAGACACTAATGTCCTAGGAGAATATGCTCTATCTTCCAGTTTTCGGTGCCTGCCCCAGTCTCCTATTAATTCATGTCTTCATCTGCAAAAGAGAGGACTCCACTCTATCTCAGAGTCCGGGGCAGCCGCCTATATGGTGGCCCTGTGAGATGTATATTGGAATTGAAGGAGGACGGAATGTGAAAAGCACTACTTGGTTGTTAAGTTTTATGAAAAACAGTGCTGTAAGGAGAGTAATTCCTTCCTCATTCATATTTATCGCCGCACATACTGTATTTACCTAAACAATAATAATAGGAGGAGATCTTTTTAAAAAAGAATTCCTCAGTTTATGCTTACGTTAAGAAATGGGGGTGATCGCCAACCTTTTCCTCTAGCTTGGCCAAAAAGCTCAGGTCTGTGGTTTCCCCTGGTCTCAAACACTCTTCATCCTATGTGAAAGCAAAAATAATATAAATAACAGTATAAATAACAGCATATTTAAGAATACAGATATTTAGTACATTAAGGAGATGTTGCGTCTTCAGTTGATATCCTTTATACTGAACTAAAATCTGACATAATATGGCAATAGTGGGAATGATGTTAGTAATAAAAGATGGCTCAGGCTGCCAAAAAGGTGTAGAAATAAACTTGACTTATGCTTGTATGCGTTTTAAGAAAACACATAGAAAATATGTATTTTAGATGCAGAGATTACTGTAACAAATTGATTCCATCACTAGATGTCTAATTAAAACCCAAGTGTATCCACTTTATAAAAAATATAAAATATTACCATTATGGCGATTATCCCTTTGTGCTTCTCCTCAATGAGGTCGCAAATGATTTTGTTGTCAAAATACTGCACAGGCTCCCACTGATGTCAGAAAGCATAATTAAGCAGAATTAATTTAAATGGTTATTAAGATAACAAGGGGTTAAGTAAAGAAATTAAGATTCTGATACTGGATAAGAACCAGCTCACGAGGGAAGGAAGTATTTTATAAAATACCTAAACTGGCTTAGCCAAACTAATTAAGAAAACATTTGAATATTTGCCCCACCATCACCTTTTGCAAATATAATATTTTATAGTTTGCTTAAACTTTACTGGTAGAAATAAGTTTAGGCGCCACACACAATAACACAAATGTTTACATTTACTAATATTCTCCTCCATGTGACAATGCACTCTGGACAGAGACGCTTTATATGTTACCGTGGCGTGCAGAAATTGTATCTTGCTTAATTGCTTAAAGTGCAAGGTTCCCTATTATGTTAGGCTATATCTGATTTGATTATTTAAGGGCATTACTTACTTTTTTATTTTTTCATACGTTTTCCCCTGTATAAAATTACCCCAAATCTTGTGTACTGGTATAAAAACTTAGTAACGTTAGCAAAAAAGGGATACCTCGATCCCTTCTGCTTTATATTCCTCTTGCTCAGCCTTCAGGGTCATTGCGATGAAGAGCTGTTGGAGTTTTTCGTTGCAGTAGTTAATGCAGAACTGTTCAAAGCTGCAGATGGGTTGGAGAGCAAGGAGTGACGCAATGCAAATATTAATGTATTGCCATATGAAGTTTACAATTCCACAACCCTCCACTTTATTGAAAAATAACTCACCTATTTATTTCAAACACTTCAAACCCATAAATATCCAGGAGTCCAATCACAGTTTTCTTTGATGGGTCCTATTGATGGGCAATATAATATATAATTATACATATTATGTATTTTCCCCATTGGCAATTTAATCCTCAAGTTGTGCAAGTGCCTACTACAATGCAACATCTGGTTCATACAGAATGAAAGGCATAGAGATCATGTCCAAATGTGTTACAAAACTACAGTTGCAGCAATGTAACAAAAACGATGACAAGATATTGCAAGACAAGACTTTGCATAGTACCTTGTTGGCCAACGAGCCATTAATTTTGTTGACAAGCCAGGTAAAGGATCTTCCATATATGGATTTGGCAAGAGCATCCCGTGCGTAATAAGCCAGCTCTATACTCAGAGGGCTGAGGACCTGAAGGTGAAAAAGATGTCACCTATTTCCTGCACACCAGGTATTCTTTAAATGTAAAATTCACAACACGGGATTTCAGCTGCTGCTGGAAATTACTATCAAAAGATACAAAATATGAAGAATGTGAAGAACATGAAACCTTACCCATAAGGTAACTACAACATGAAATAAGCTATTTACCTCTTCTGATCTGGCTTCAATTTTTCTGTGTGTTAGTGCTTCTTGTAAGATAGATACAGGGACTCCAAGGAGCTGCAGAGGAATTTAGTTTTATTTTACAGGGCAATTAGTACTATGGTATAAATAGTTCACTGATCATGAACAAATAATACCCAAACAGTCCTAACATAAAGCTCTTACATGGCCCAGAAGCAGAGCTGAGCTGCCCTAACTAAATGCCCTAGAATACAGGGGGGGGGGGGGGCTCAGTAATGCCAAATATTGAAATTGGCACAGCTCTCCTCCCTTGCAAGCGGTCCACACACAAAAAGACTTAGGGAGCGACAATGGCTGGAATGGAGCAAGGAAATAAAGATGTGACAGATATTTGTCTTCCCCCTTTTATCATTATGTATTACAGTCCCAGAAACCCTCAATGTGAAAGGCAGTGACAAAAATGTGGGAGTCCCATTAGCCTCTAGTTAAGCTTTGGAAGTAAAGCTTTCATCGTTTCACTCCACTTACAGCTAAATCCTCAACTACATCACTGAGGAATACCTTTGATATCCACTGGATCTGAGTGCCATCTTTGATAATGGCATGGCCATGACTATCTTCTTCATACTTAATGTTCCCAAGGTGCAGGACACTCGCCACTAATCCAAAAAGATTCTGAGGCATTAAACCAAAAAGAGAGAATAAAGAATCTGACATTTTATGATATTATCATTAATATCATCATTTTTTCAGACAACAAACATTTTCCCAGTATCAAATATTTAAAAGCTTATTGTGTGAAAAGGACGTGGTTACTTTTTAGTTCTGTTTAGTAGTCATGAAACTGGTAATACAAATCAGTTGAGTTTTGCAAACAATGCTTTTCATGAATAGTTTAATTCTTCATTGTCGTAAAATAAAGCATACTTGTTAAGATGCACTATATCTTTTCCCGTTGAAAGAACAGCCTTTAATCTAATCTAAGTTGTACTTTGCTAACCTGGAGGTGTATGTAGGAGGTGAGCGTAGGTTCTCACCCTATTGTGAGTGTGCCTTGATGTGGCGGCTGAGCTTAATTATGCTTTGGCCAATTCATATAACCCAAACCTCTCATTTATATTATGTTTATATATTTGTTGCCAACTTTATTAGGGTGAGAAGCGCAGACAGTATTTTGTTTTTTGTATACATTGTACAGCCAACACACTGTATTTGTAGCATGCTCACACTGTTTGGTAGGCCTCATATTATACATTTGTATTATTTGAGCCTGAGACTAGCTTAGCGCACCGACATTTTTTTTCCCCTGTTTGCACGTATTTGAGGTTGTTGGCTCCTCATCAGTCTGGTTGCATCTTGCTGTCCAGGGGTTCATGGGGAGAAGGTTTAATTGCACCTCCCCCAACACATTAATAAGGTTTTGGTAGCAGTATAAACTGCTTTGTGTGCCCACTATGTAGGAGGTGAGAGTAGGTTCTCACCCTATTGAGAGTGTGCCTTGACGTGGCGGGTGAGCTTAATTATGCTTTGGCCAATTCATATAACCAAAACCTCTCATTTCTATTATGTTTATATATTTGTTGCCAACTTTATTAGGGTGAGAAGTGCAGACAGCATTTTGTTTTTTGTATCTTTGCTAACCTGGGACAGGATCCTTTAGGAATACCAATGAGCATGAGCTCAGGTATCTCACCTCAATGTCAGCTTCTGTGAATTCAATGATGGTGAATGCTCGGCGCACCAGCTTCCAGTTGGCTTTATCACTGATCGTGCTTACTTTGGCACACTCACCCTGCGAAACAAAACAGACAGCAATCTATATACACGAAGCATGCGTCAAGCACACTTAATAAACACAACACTGACAAGCTGGGTGCTCTCACCTGAATGAGGTAACGGTACAGCTCTGGATCACGTTGCAGACCCAGCCATCGTATGAGGTGATCTTCTCCTCCTTCCAGCAACTGGTAGAAGATGTGAAAATTTCTCTCCCCAAGATTCTGATGGACCACTCGAGATTTCTCTATCAAATAGCTGAGGATGTGTCCGCCTGTAGGAGCACCCTGCAGAAAAAAAAGACATTGCAACACATATGCAAACCCATTAAGACCAACAATTAAAAGCTATTAATATCGACTGGTCAAGCCTCTTGGTACCCATGTTTCCAGCACAATAAAATGGCCTCCTACTATGTGCCTAGAATAACGTACTATAATGATCACTTACCTTGTAGTCAAATTGCACATCCATGTACTTTCCGAACCTGCTTGAGTTGTCATTGCGGAGCGTTTTGGCATTTCCAAAAGCCTAGACAGTATTTAATTAGGTTATTGTGGTTTCCACTGCTATTATAATAATAAAATGTATTATATGAGGATGAAATGCATAAGAGTTGAGCACTTGCTAAAAATGTACTCAATATAGACAAAAATGATTTTGTTGTTTCTGTTATTAATCTTGTCAAAGGAAAAGTATACCCTTGAAAGTAAATTAGGCCTAATTGGAAATTTGTGTGGTGTGTAATACCTCCAAGATGCAGTCTGAGTCTATAATAGTTAACCTAGAAAAACTTCTCACCTCAACTGATGTCTGCTTAAAACACGTCTGGCTCCAGCAAGCCTTTTTTACTTATGTTATACTATAACATGTCACCTGCATGGTCATGGATGGACACACAAAGCTTTAAAGATTTCATGACAATGTATTCTTTTGTATAATTTCGCCTAAAATTGTATGTGTTCCTGAAACATCTGGCCAATTATTGAAGCTATGCACTGAAAAATGTAGTATGTGTCAAACACACAAGTGAAAAAAAGGAAATTTAAACAAAACAAGATGTTTGCATGCTTGTTAACCATCAGAAAATAGCTATTTTAAGATTCATGTTACCTCTAGCACTGGATTGGAAAGGAGCAGCCGGTCTCTGACAGTCTGGAGCTTCTCAGTAGTGGGACATGCTATTGCCAGGTACTGAAGGATCTTTTTTGAGGTCTCTGTTTTCCCAGATCCACTCTCCCCAGAGATCAGGATAAAGTGGTCATTTCGTTCTGTGCACATTACCCTATAGGCATTATCTGCCACAGCATATCTAAGAGAAGATAGACCATGATTTGGTCAAAACATGTTACAACAATCTATAAATCTATAAATGGTCTGTAGGCTTCGGCCCCCTCTGCTAAAGACAACAGAACAGTGAATTAAACTCGTCAGTAAGACTAAAAGAAAAAGGGAAAGCACTGTGGTACTCTGCAGAAGTGGCTGAAGGAAAATAAGCTAGCTTTAAGGAATTATAAACAGACTCAAAATTAGAAAAACGGGAGTAAATATAAAGCTAAGTTTAGGGAGGCGTAGGGTAATATTAGATGCGCCAAAGCATACACTCAGAAGAAAAAACCCAGGATAACAAAAAAGGGTAATAAAACATTTTTTGGAAATATACGTTAGAGATAAGAAACATAAAAGAGGAATAATTAAACTAGAGACAGATGAAGGGAATTATATAAATCAGGATAAAGCCAGTCAACTGCTTAAATAAATACTTTTTTTTACAGAGGTAGATGAAGGTGAGGGAAGTTGATGTGAAGGAGCAATAGAGTGACATGTTAGATCAGCATGTTTTACATGAACTCTCCAAAGTAAAAAAAAGAGAAATCCATGGGACCAGATGGGACGCACCCAAAGGTATTTAAAGAGCTTTGAAGTGTCCTGGCAAAACTGTTGGCAGACTTATTTAACCAGTCACTATTGCAGGAGTAGATGCAGAAGACTGGAAATTGGAATCTGTAGTGCCACTTCACCCAAAAAATAGAGAAGACTAAATCAACCACAGACCAGTAAGTTTTATGTCAGTGGTTGGCAACGTAATGGAAACCATGCTAAAGGATAGGATTGTTAAATATCTGGAAGTAAATGTTTTGCATGATTAGAAACATCCCAGATTTACAACAGGGAGATCCTGTCAAACTAACCTAATTTATTTTGTTGAGTGGGTAACTAAAATAAGTGTCTATCTAGGTTTCAGTAAGGCACTCAACTCTGTCCCACACAGAAGACTTATAAATACATTGCAGTGTTTGGGTTTGGATGTTAAAATAGTTGAATGGATATGGAATCATTGAGTGAAGCAGAAGGTTGTAGTTGGTGCATATTTAGAGGAAAGACTTGTTGCTAGTGGGGTAGCCTATGGATCAGCATTGGGACTGTTTCCATTATGTTACAGAAAGTCTTAATAGTAAGGTGTGTCTTTTTGCAGATGATACAAAGGACTGCAACAGGGTAGACATTCCTAGTGGTCAAATGGCAAATTACTTTAGTAAACTAGAAGAATGGCAGTCTGGCAGTTGCAGTTTAATGTTGATAAATGTAAAAATAAGGCACTTGGAACGTAAATCTTAAGTGAATCTTAAAAGAAGATACCAGATGTATATTTTGTTCATCTACAGCAAAATGTATTTTGAAATAAGAAAATGCTGCATAATTCACAATTATTGCGAATGAGTGGTAGAGGTTAATCCAGTGAAGTAGTTTAAACATACACAGAATCAGTAAAAGACTATCCTGAACAAAAGACAAAACCAAGGGCCAAATAAGGTTTAAGGTTTTTACAGCACAAAAAAATGATCAGACTAGATACAATGAATATATTACACATGTATATTAGGGTGACAGGCAACTCTATAATATGTATTTTCCATACATGTTGCCAGTTTGTCACCCTAGTCCAGGGGTGTCCAACCTGTGTCCCTCCAGCTGCTGCAGGACTACATCTCCCATAATGCTCTTTCAGCTAAGGTGCTGGCTGGGGAGTATGGGAGATGTAGTCCTGCAGCAGCTGGAGGGACGCAGGTTGGACACCCCTGCCCTAGTCTATAAATTCTGCATAATTTGAGTTCCTTATAGTCAGCAAGGGATATTTACAAATTTGTAACCAATTCTAACTAGTAGCTAATGCAACCTTTAAAATACTGACTAGTGCCCCAAAAGGAGAATCTTACATGTGTGGGGGTAGCTCAATGAAATTAACTCCTTGATACATCTCCATCTGCTTCTGAGTGTACAGCTCCAGATCCTTGTATGGGTTTACAGATACCAACAGTGTCCCGATGTATGTCTGAGAATTACACAAAAGAAAAATTAAATTATACAGTTTTAGGAAACCTAACAACCAGCTATATGTCATGGAGTACATGATTGTTCTGAATCAATAATGGGCTGATATGGTCATTCTAAACTAAACCCTAATATTGTTCTTGCAAAGAGAATATTTAATAAAGCTATTAAACATCACTTTATATTGCAATTAGATTAGTGTGGTTCAGTAGTTGTCATCCCAGACATTGGCATTTGCTTTAGGTTCAGTGTAATGTATAAATAAAAAAACAAGCAACACTGGGTCAGGTCTTCGTATTCTGCTTAAACCGTCTGAACTTCAAGTACAAGTCGTTATATAATAGGCCTTGCCCCAGGCCAGCCTTCTCCGTGCCACTATGGGGACCTCTCAATGTTCCATAACCTGCCCCACACAATCATAAGTATAAAACTTTACATAAATGAGATTCTCCTGGAATCGTTTGCGTAGGTTGTCCATGAAAGCTTCCTCACTGGTGTGGGAATCCAGCAGCACGAAATCCTGAACACCGACTTTCTCTCGAGCAGAAAGAGAACCTTCCATGTGCAGGTTGGCATCTTTTTTCTTCATGCCCTCCAGCTGGACAGAGAAAAGCAAAAATTATAAATAAGTAGGTAAGAAATGTCCCTCATTGCATATTAGGATATTTAATTATCCCCTAAGCTGTGTATGTTTATGCTCGCACATAGGTTTTGCAGCCAGTGCACAAATGAAATGTATGTGCGCACATGGCTGGCGCCTCCTCTGTGGAGGACTGGACTGCCTGTCGCTGGAGGAGCAGGGCCGGTTTGGGTGCTGGACAAGTTCTGTGGGTCCACCCTGGGTGCCAGGACTGGCCTTTGGGGTGTGTGAATTGTGGTCTAAGCCTGCAATTTAGGGTTCCCATGCATTATTTATTTAATCTAAAACTTCAATACATGTGATTTTTCAGTTGATCTATACACGCAAGGCTGGGTGTGTGTGTGTTATTCAGTTGCTCTATACTTGCAATGCCATGTGTTTCCACCTGTTTTTTTTTACCCTATCACTACAAATACAGGGTTTGTATGCCTTATTAAGTTGATCAGGGTTTTGGTTATTTGATCTATACATGGAAATTAGGGTATGATGACAGTTTTATTAGCCATGAAAGGGGGGGCTGTGCCTAAGTTATCTTGAACCATTATCAGGGTTTTGTTCGCACAAGCATTTAGTGCACACATACTTTTGCAACAGGAAAAAAACATTTGCACAACATAAGATTTTTATGCACAGCAACTACTAAAAATTGGAGAAGGGAATATTGCTAATCAGTTAACAGGGTACCAAAAGCAATCATACAGTTGGGAAATGGCTGATTTTAAAGTGATCTAATTATTATGGTAATTAACTCCTATAATGTCTTCAAAATGTCCACAAGAGGTCCTCCTGGAGCTAGGCTTCAGAGAAAATACCGGTATATCTTTATTTGTGTGTGTATATATATATATATATATATATATATATATATATATATACATATATATACATATATATATATATATATATATATATACACTGTTAAACCAACAGTGGATTAAAGGAACAGAAATGTATTATTATTATCAACACTTTTCAGGGTGTGTATCCCAGTGTAATACAACCCTAAAAGCCACTGTACTGTGTATACAAACAGCAGAAAATGTGTTTATAAAGTAAATAGAATACATTATTCTTTTTCTATACGCTTTGCTCGGTTACATAAATAACTATCTAGAGATCACAAAGCCACATAAACATACTTGGAAAAGCTCTGCCCCCAGCGACACCTCTAACCACACCCCCTAACACAAAGGTGTCCCTCTTTGGTTGTTTGAAATGTTGAGAGGTATGAGATAGGGACATATTTACTTAATTGTCAATTGATGTAAAAAGAAGCCTTTTATTTTACTGCATTCATTATACATATTAGAAAGACCGAACCCTCATTAATGTTCTCCTTCGTAACAGGAATTAAGCCCTGCATTAGATATTTGTAAATCAGTAAGAATATTTCGGGACCAAGCACTCTAGGTTCTTAGGAACTCTAAGCAACACAAGCAATGGATACTTTGTATTAGCTTAATAAAATACATTATGATAATAAATGGTAAGTCTTAATTTAAGTAGACAAGAATCAACTTACAACTTAAGTTAAAAAACACATGGTAAAACATAGCAATACATTACATGATTATAGTAAATGCTATACAGTCAACAGTCCTTCTTAATACGTCAGTCAAGCCTTTAAGTTTCTACATAGTGCTGGAGTGAACTTGCCAAAGACTGTCCCACATTATGTAGCATTTATTTAGGTGTCCACTTTTAAATGGTTAATCATGAGACAGGGACACACGTCTGTGGCAACCTGGTTTGTAGCAGGAGACCTGTGCTTCAATGGCATAGATGTGCTTGCTATTCACATTTACTGGTTACTCCTTCATTCACAGATAGTGCTGTCAGTGACAGATCGAGGAAGAGACTCTAGGAGAAAGGCTTGTACACAGCCCCCTTAAACCCATGCCTCTAACCCCTTATTAGTAGCCCTGTTTATATTTGCAACAATTAAAACGACAGGTACTAAACTTGGGCCCTGCATGCCTTTACCATTTTAGTTTACATATACAAACCTAATACATGTTGTTGTCCTGATACACGTGGCAGATGTCCAGTGTCTCCTTGCTGCTAATTCATCACAGCCCAGTAGAGCATTACACGTATTTATTAGGTTTCATTTATAAAGCACCCGCATTCATATTTAAAGCACATTGAACACATCATACAAGTGTTCACAAGCCTTCAAAACAGCATCAGTCCTGCTAGGTACACTCATACACAGTTTTTATTAAGGAACTTGGGAGGTAGGTTGTTCCAAACATCTTGGAGAACTAACCACAGTTCTTCTGTGGATTTAGATCGCCTCATTTGCATTTCTCTATTCATGTACTCCTAGACACACTCGATGATTGTGACATCGGGGCTCTGTGAGGGTCATACCATAACTTCCAGGACTCCTTGTTCTTCTTTATGCTGAAGATAGTTCTTAAGGACTTTGCCTGTTTGGGGTAGTTGTAGTGCTTCAGGATAAATTTGACCATTATTCGAACTAAATCCCCAACTCCATGTGCAGAAATATAGCCCCAGACTTGCAAGGAACTTGCACCATGCTTCACTGTTGCCTGCAAACACTCATTCTTGTACTTCTTTCCATCCCTTCAGGGAACAAACTGCCTTCTGCTATAGCTTCTTTCTACACCCAAGTTTCTGTGTTTTCGAGAATATTTGATTTGCTTGGCCTTATTTCCACGTCAGAGGTATGGCTTTTTGGCCGCAAGTCTTCCACGAAGACGACATCTGACCAGACTTCTCCAGACAATAGATTACAGGTGTTTCAGGGTCCCACAGTTTTCTGCTATGCTGAGGTGAGGGCACTGCCGGACATCTCCTGATTGCGAAGGGAAGGAGGCATGATGTGTCTTTCGTCTGACCACTGCGCTGACCACTGCATCTGTGGTCGTCAGCATTGCCTGTTTCGTTGTGTTTCTTCAAAAGTGCTTGGACATAAAACCTGGAAACCCATGTCTGCCTTGAAATGTCTACCTGGGAGAGATGCTGCTGATGCCTTGTGTCTTGTTGCTGTGCTCGGTCTGGCCATGGTATATGATTTTTGACATTAAACCTTGTTAGTGAGTTTGGCTGTTCCTCACTTAGTTTGATTCCTCCTACACAGCTGTTTCTGTTTCAGTTAATGATTGTATTTCAACCTACTTATGAAGTTGATGATCATAAGCACATTTTTGCTATAATTGTTTAATCATACACCTAATTATATCCCTACAAAATCCCTGACTTTGTGCAAGTGCACCTGGAAGAATTGATGCTGTTTTAAATGCAAACGGTGACCACGCCAGCTATTGATTTGATTTAGATTTTTCTTTACAGCATTTTTTCACAGCTGCCATAAAACTTTTGTATGAACATACATATATATGTATATACTAATGCATCTCATTATTTCAAAAGAGAAGAGAGGCCGTTTCTCCACAGCAGTAAAAGGAACAACTGCTTCCGTCTTTGTTTAATGAATATTATAAATTCACAAACAGAAAAACGATCATATATATATATATATATATCAAGATGTTTTGTATCTTGTTCTACTGCGGCCAGCAGTATTGCTATCCCTCATTTTATGAACCGTTTCTCCCAAACGTTTATCGTTGAGATCTATTGTACCGTTCAAATGAAGCAGAGCTAAACCCATAGAAGACCGAGAAATATCAGTACGGATACTGTCGACAAATGAACGTATATTGGAAAAGGAGGGAAAGTCTTCATTCCGTGAGCCCATGAAATGCAGGACGGGTTTTATGTCTGGCCTCTTTAAAAAGCTATTTTGCTGCCAAATCCTGTCTTTGATTCTTGTTTTGGAATGTCAAACCATCAGATCAGCTTTTCAGATCCGCCAACCCCCCTCCCTCTCTCCGTTACAAAAGCTCCCCACAACAATTACTATGCTTGTGACGGATAACATTTTTGTACTCCGTATAGACGTTAACGCTGTACAATCCATTACACTTATATTGCTGAATTCCCTTTGAGTAATTATTCATTAGAAAACATTTAATGTCGTTGTGGATTTCACAGTGAGCAGTCTCCTGACAAAGACTCCGGGTAAGCCCATTACAGCGGGATCAAGGCTGCTTCTTTCGCTCAAGCTCTCTCTGTCTAACTCTGAGAAAGTCCAAGAAGCCAGAACCCACCCTTCGCAAGGTGTGGGGGGGGGGCAGCCCAAATTGTGCAGTTAACGGTCAAAGCACCCCCTGTGTGATCTGACACTCATTTCAAGATGATGAGGAACAATAAGGAATTGTTTGGAGCCTTCCTTTCTTGTTTGGTGAAGATACAGACAGGGAGACAGTTTAATACAAGGGGCAAGTTATAGAGTACTAATCCACCTGCCAATAGTTGCCCTCCTTCTCAGCTTCTACCCCTCTTATGTAACGCAAAGAGACAGGTGAAAGCGTTCATTAAAAGAACACCCTTCCGGGCGCCAAAATGCATCAATGTCCTGGCAGTCCATGACTATTCTGAATATGTATATATATATATATTGAAAAAAAATTTTTTTCTGTGAGTAGGGTTTATTTGCAAGAGAGTTGGGTTTCACCTACTTGACTCCACTATGTATTATAATGGACCAGCCCAATATGGTTCCACTACAAGAAGAGCTTGTATAGCTCTGTATAATGTATAGTTAAAGAAGGGACATTTCCTCAAAGTCTCCTTAACTTTTGAATTATACATTATACAGGGCCAGCTCAACCCTTAACATCGAAGAAACCTATTAGCAGGGCCGGCCCTACAATGGAGCCGACTGGGGCAATTGCCCCAGGCGGCACTTCAGAAGGGGCGGCACTTTGCCGCCCCAAGCGGGTTTTTTTGGGGTTTTTTTGAAGCGGAGGAGAGAGAGAGGGGCACCGAGTGGTTTTCGCTTACCCGCTCGGCGCCCCCTCTCTCTCTCTCCTCTGCGGCGAGTTTCCCTGTTCGGTCTCGGTGCCGGCTTGTAATGCAGAGCGCCGGAAGTGACGTGAATTTCCGTCGCTCAGCATTACAAGCCGGCATCGTGGCAGCACAGGGAGACTCGCCGCAGGACTGTTTAAGGGTAAGTACCGGTGGGTGGGGGTAGATAATGCCGCCCCCCCCCGGCGTCGGCGGGGGGCGGCATTTTAAACTTCGCCCCAGGCGGCGTTAAGTCTTCGGCCGGCCCTGCCTATTAGTGTCGGTCCTTTATAACAAATAGTGAAATGAGAGAGTTTAAGCTACAACTCTCCTGCAACCCCCCCCCTTTAGTGAATAGAGACAAATAAATTGTAAGTATGCCATCAAAATGGAAAAACAAAATAAGAAAAAAGATTGTATCTTCTCTGTTCTAATTCATCAAGTGCAATCACTGTAAAACTGTATTGTAAAAGTATAATAATCAATTTTACAATTTTAGGACATTTAAGGAGTGCACATTATACATAATAATAAAAACAAAATGATATATGCAAAGTTTTTACCAGGGATTTTATGCTAAATGAAAATGAATTATTCGATTTTTATATCTTTAAGGAGAGAATAGGGAATATATTACAGGTTTTAATATACCCGAGGAGTATTTTAGTAAGAATATTGCCAGGAACGGTTTCAGCCATACCACTTTAATTGGTATAGGAAACACTTTAGTGTTTCTAATCTAGAAAAAAAATTCTGACATTTTCCACAGAGACAGGTAACAGACAGTGAGAGTAACCCTATTACTGCCAATTTCACGAAGGAAATAGATGGCACGTTTATATAGATGAAACTGTAATTTATTTCTGAACGCTATTTTCTCTAAAAATTCTGAAATTACATATACAATTTAGATTAACTTTATAATATGCACATATTTTTTTTTACTATGTTTGAATTGCAGAATCCTACAACTATTGGGGAAATTAAAGACATTCATTCTTCAACTATATAAGAACAGCATAGCCAACAAATATTAAAAAAATGAGTTGCTATTACCTGCATGCCCAAAGATTTGACAGCCAGAGGGTATGGTGGGATCCCAGCAGGCAGCACTGTATTAAGAACTCATTGCATGGTCCGTATGCCCTGTCCTCCTTCGCTAAGATCTCTTAATAATTAATACTATGAGGCAGTGGCTCAGCCCTGTGGCTACATCCTGCTACACAAGTAGCCTGACTGCTGTGTAGATAAGAAGTGGTAACTGTACCTTCTTCTCGATTGGGTTTCAGCCATTCTTGATCCTTCATTAGGCCTGTTTCATTACATAGTAATTACTTTACTAAGGCAAGCGTAGAAGGCTTGCAACATAATGAGGGGTATGGTGTCTCAAACACCAACTTCACACTTTAGTAAAATGTGCAGCGTTATGCTACTTGTTCCACATCTCCGCTTTACATTTCTTTTTATATTAGACCACTTTTGCCAAGCCTCATATTTGACTAGCCCCAGCCCTGTTAGTGTGGTGGTGAATAAGAGCCGCAATGGAAGGTAGAACCCCAACATCTTCTGAGGAGGCACTCCCTGTAGAGATATGCTTCCCAGCCATCTAGGAAGAGATGAGAGCCACAAGCATCAACCGTCTCTCCTACCAAAAAGCTGCGATCCAGCTCCACTGCGCCATTTCCAGTGTCAAAACCATTTGGTCTGTGCTACATCTTTCAGTACTTAAAAAACACACAAAAATTGCCATAAAAGGCCCCAGCCCTTCAGACGGTATGAAAATGTTTTACTCCCCAGGCCCAAAAGGGCCATGGAAGTGAAAATAAATCCACGTGGCATCTGAGTGATCTATGTGCGCTTATTTGCTCCCCACAGTAATGAGCCCGAAGGGGATCGAAGAAGGCACCTTGGGCTTCCAGCTTCCTACGCCTTAAGGACAGTGGACCAAGCTTTCCCTCTCTTACAGATACTCAGTAGATCTTACCCAAAAGGACGAGAATTTACGCCGCTTATTAACATCACAGGTGAAAATATAGGTACAGAACCTAGTTCCTTACCATAAGTACCATTATTCCATCTGAGCTCTGGCTTAGTAGGTTTCAAATTAAAACACACGTGCAATTAATCCTGAGTCCCAATTGTTTATAATAAAATACCATATTAAATTAAACAGCCACAGTGTGAGTTTACAACTCGATCCAGGTGTAAGCAGCAGCTTTTCAACTACATTGCAAGTATTGTGCTGTTTAAAGTGCATCTATATTAGCTTTAGTCACAGTTTCCATCTTTCATAAACAACACAGGGTATTCTGAAATGATTTCAAATGTGACAGATGCCATTCGGAAACATGTGAATTAATCTGGCTTGGAAATGGTTCAGTTTGTGAGGTTATTTTCTAAAGTTAATAATGTATATTCCCCAGCATTAAATAGCACTTGTCATGCCTTAGTTTGGACACCGCATGAAATTTTTAAGAAGCAGACGGAGAACAGTGGATAAAGCTTGTGTTTACAAGACATCGGTTTAATATTTCATGTACGTCTGGTATCATACCAAATCCCGTCCACCTATAAAAACACTTTCAATGTTTACAGCCGTCTATACATTATATTTGCAGTAAAATAGCTTCTGATGTGAAGCGGCCTGAAAAAAAGCCCAGTAGGATGGATATAGGTGACATGATGGAAACTCAGACATAAAAATGGGTTCGAGGTAGAGCAGCAAGAAAGAAGACCTATAACAAGGGGTCGTGCACTGTCCTTGGACTGTCTAGGTGAGGGGGATACACGGAAAAACTACTACATCCACTGAAGTGGACTAATGGGAGAGTCTTCATGATGAGTGGGGGGGGTGTAATAAATTCTGCAAAGTTATTATTCTTACAAATAACTAATGAAAGATCACATGTTAGACCACGATGGATCATATAGGGGAAAAAAGATCTTTAGGGTATTTAAATAAAATACCATGAAGAATACAGTGAGATTTTTCTAGTTTTAAAGTATTACAGCAATACAGTTACAAATTTACATAAGTACAAATGACACTCCAGCGCTCAATGGAATCAATGAGTGTTTTCTGGGCATGTACAGGGGGGGTCTTATTAGACCCCTGGAACTCAGTGAATATGGTGCAAGTATGGACTGACAAGCAGGACATGGCCTGGCAAGGAAGGAGGTCTTAAGCATTGAGGTTTCTGGTGAATTAAAAGGGACAGTCCGCCGTGAAATACATTCAAGTGCATATGATAGTTGGAGTGTCCTTGTAACAATTATTACGGTGACATTTTGTTGCTAAATACATTTTCAAGAATTTAAAAACTGATGTTTTCTGTAAGGGTGTTCCATTATTGGGGAACACTGAAAAGGAACCTACTTGAAATGTGGAGCCATGATTAAATTGCAGAAAGTGAATTAGTGGTTGTAGGAGGTGTAGAGATTTGCTTTACAGAGAAGTGGTTGTATACTAAGGCAACTAATGAAGGATAGGTATTTATTAATTGATTGTAGGATCATTCTACCCTTGCTGGCCTTCCATGACATGGACTGCTTATTGCAAGCCTGATGCTCCTGAAAGAGGAAAGCACAGGTGGCTTCCCAAAAATAAAATGATAAAAAAACCAAACAAAATAAATGATTGCCCCTTTAAATTTTGGTAGATGTACTGTAGATGTACACATTGTGTGACACTTTAATCTGCCTTCATATTGGTGCTTTATGCTGAAGCGTGAAATGAATTGTTACTATGAGATGAGTTAACAATGAATACACAGTGAGCCATCTCCAATATTACACCTGTATAATTCACACAGCGAGGTTATTTACTGTATCGGGTTGCTGCTATTGTAGTTCTGTTTGTGAATAATGTACACAGAGGGGTATCACTTAACTGACATTGACACAAATGTTTAACTCTTTAAGAGAATGGGCCTGTTTTGCAGATAGGATGATGTAGCTACCAGGACATCCAATTTTGGGGCCATCACTGGACATCTCCATGCGGTCTGTATAAAAAGAAACTGAAATAATTCAAATGCAACCCTTGTCAAGTTGCCAGCCTGGTGTGACCTTGCTGTAAATGTTTCATTTTGTAGGATGTAAGTTTCAAATATTTATCTTAATACTTTTTACCCATACTGTATTTATTGTTGTTACAATGTGCACATAAAAATGGCAATGGCAATATAAATGCAGACGCCTCCATTTAGGGCATTGGGACTTTATTAAGTCTTACCTGCCAGAGAGCTGGTAAGACTAAGAACGACACTCTCTCTCTATATATATATATATAGCCTACAAACAAACTATATATATATATATATATATATATATATATATATTGTTTGTCCAACCACTCCTTTCTGCTACTGTATATATACCATATTGTACTGATCAAAATCAGAGTCCTTTTACAATTATAAGGGTTTTTTAAACAATAGTATGTACAAGTATGAGTTATGTTAATTAAGTGCCTTCTGCTACTGCAACTACTAAATGTAACCATCCCACAAATGGGGCATCTCTTGTGTCCTGGTTCAGCTGCAGCGTTCCACTCCCTGAATATTCTTTGGTTTGTGGAATGACATCAGCAATAACTTTGGGTAAAATGCTCACTAGGATCCAATCTGCATGGCTTATAATAGGCTTTTCCATATGCAACTGGTCAATGTGTTTTTAAAATTTAAGGTGAAAAGTTGACTTCTGTCTTATTATTCTTCTTTCCTACCTTAGTTTACTGATACAGGCAGCAAATGTACAGTAGGCGCAGGGTAAGTCAGTTCATATCGCATTGAAATCAGCTGGAGTGATGTTTCAAATGCATGCCACTCAACTCACAACAATGAGGGCTCAACTTCCATTTATTTCAATTGGAGCTCAGCTTACATACATATTCTTTATGCAGACAGTAATGCACATACACAGGCACCAAAAGCAGGCATTTGAGGAGGAAAATAAGATATCATTCAACTCAATATAAAAATATGAACATGTACGTCAGGGAAATGCATAGGAATCCATGCAAAATGACAGTCTTAAGTCTTGCCATTTGCAGCAATAGTTTGCCTACCCCATCTTTTAATGTTTAGTGTGAGCAAAATGTAAAAAATAGATACTAGATAGAAAGAAAGAAAAGATAGAAAAAAATCAATATTGCAACCCTACACCCCCCCCCCCATCTTTACCCTTTGTCTACAGACAGATAGAGAGCTATCCAGGCTATAATAAAGGGTTAAAATGAGCAACTATGAGTTTGCTGCACGTCATACGTGAAATCTTATTCCCTGCGAGGCAGTGTACACTTGACTATGCTTTGATTACAGCGAATGAAATAATTCAAGAGAAGGTTGGGACTTTATCTCTATCATGGTAATCAGATATCCAAAGGAAAGAGCTTGTTATCATCTAACCTAGCAACTGAGCCCAGCATCTGCTTGCGACATACCAAGCTACCATTATAAACTGTAATGCACTATACCATAACACACGTTTTAATCAGCACAATCTGCTATATTTACACATAGCACTTCCTTATGCCTAGTTTGTATAGTGGCCATTTTTTTATTTTGTTATTTTACTTAAACTTTACAATTAAGTAGCCTTTTCTGATTATAGATTTTCAAAGAACAAATTATTCTACAGAAAACTCAGCAGAATGGCCGTAATGCATGTGAAGTGAATATTTCATTTGTATTGAGCCACAAAATGATAATTGATTTTACTAAAAAGATAATAAATAACATAGTAATAAAAAAACTCCCCTTAAGTAACTGTTTATTAATTAATAATTCATAGCAGAAGTATAACCTGTAAGCTAATGCACAGCATAGTATAATTACAGCAATATGTTAGCCTTAATATAAACTGTAATTCTTTTATTATAAGGTCCAGCAATTTATTGCCTAAGGTCCTCTTATATATTTTTATATAATCATTGTTACTGCGTATGTTGAGGCCAGACACGTATCTGTCGTAGGAGACTAATGCATGTTGTGTATAGTTCAATTCTGTGGCCCAATTAAAAATAATGAGGACTGTCCACAGCTGTCGGCTCCCATTAGAAATAATAGTTGCTGACTGGTTTTGGGTGGAGGCAGTTTTTGTCACACAGGCAACGGGCCTAGCAGGGTATATAGGACAGAATAGCAGTGTCTTGTGGGTCGTCCGGCTCCAAAAACACTCACATTGTCAAAGACTTGACAGTGAACTGGTGTTAACATGCAATAAATTAATTTAATTAAGCCATATTCCGGACTATGACACATCTCAACATTTTAAAGTTTTGTGGTTAGTGGGGCATTTGTTGGTAAAGGCACAGGCATTAGGGACTACTCGTGTTTTTAATAAATGTTTATCCATTTCAGTTGCCAAAATAGTTTGTACCACCATAGCTGATGATAGGTAGCAACTGTCATTACGTAAAATACCTAAAAATATGTTTTGATGTATTATTATTATTATTAGTAGTAGTATTATTATGTTTTTATTCAAGCATTAAAATGTTAGATTGTTTGCAAATATCACTTCATACATTTGAGGTGTGTGTGATATTGGGCCACATTGTAGCTTTTGTTAAGACTACAATTTTCTTTTAGCATTACCTTTGGGTGACTTCATGTTTGCGGCTGGCCAAATATTACCTGAAGACTACAAAAATTTTAAAACTGTACGACGGAAAATGGAAAGCACTCTAAATTTCTATTGTATAAATGTTTATTCAGCAACATTTTCCAGAACGTGACAGCCACACCAAAATATGTGAATGTGTGGAGCAAAAAAATTACCAGTAGCGGTACTGAACAAGAGTATGTATTATGTCTGTCATCTATAATATTAATCATTTGATCTCTGACCCATGTCAAGCTTGCTGGTGGGACACAAACGGCTTACTACATTCTTGGGTGTTGATTATCCACTATAGTCTTTGGAGATAGTTTGAGGTTCTCATCCATCCTGCTCCTCACCTCAAGGCCACAGTTTCTCCCAAAAACACTTCCGCCCACCCTGTTACATTGTAACTTACTGAGTGCCAGCAGAGTAGGTAGCATTATTACAAGGGAATAGTGAAAATGAACAATAATATTAAGGTTATTTGACAATATACACATTTGACAATAACATTAAGTTTTGTTAGGACAACACACGCTGCCTCTTGCCAGTGATCCTGGCATATGCTTATTTGGTAAGGTCCCCGGCCACGAGTGAGTGAAGCTGTGACATTAAACTTGCTGGTAGACCACATCATTTGTTATGTGGCAGAATGTTATTGAAACTTTCTTACCAATGGAATACTGCCAGACATAGTTTATGCAATGTCATAGTGATATTGCGAAGTAACAACTGTGTGTATTTTACTAAGTAAACCTAATGAATGGTGTTTACAGATTAAAATAAGAAACAAATACACCTTATACTGTATGTATACCATGGGGAAAGGTATATTAACTGACTTTTGGATCAGTGGGTAGGGAAAAGAAAGGGAACTTCAGGACAGGAAATAAATTAGATAATGTAGGTCCTGCCACAGGCTGCCGCTGACCTTAGCTTCCATAAAGTAAATAACTAAAGTAGACTAACCTAAAAAATGTGAATCAACTACCTTTAAACAATTTCACTGTCTGCTAAACATGAAGCGAATCTATAGGTAGCTTCAATGAATTCATTTAGTTATGCTGAAAGCTATGATGGTTCCCCTTTAATCTTATGTTTTATTTCTATTTATGTTTTTAATCACTGGCATTCTAGCTTCTGTGCAGTGTAACTCTTATACTTATACTTTGAGAGGTGGAAATTCACAGCCACATCGTTTTGGAGAGCAGTGGGTTGTCTATCCATGCATGGGAGGTTGGCCTTCGTTTCTCGATCTTCTGAGCTGTTGTCTTGGCTATGCCTCATTCTTGCTCTATGGAATTCCTTTGTGTGTCTTAAACTGTACTGTAAACTGCAGGCAGCTTGTCTTGTGACAGTACTTTTGTGTATATCTAAAACCTAATGGATGAGTAACGCCGCTCCCTATCAATGCTGCAAAACATTTGTTTACCTATTGCTTGGGTAAACTAAACTTAACCGACACCAACTATGAGTGCACATTCTTCCTTACTAAGAGGAAGATATTTGTTTTTTTCCTTTCCTAGTGTGGGTAGATGTTTTATGAATGTATTCTCCTGCCCATTCAGAATTAATTCACTGTTTACATTTTTATGCAAACTGAGCCTTCCTAGGCATTTAAGAATAATGCTTGATAGGTCTAGTGAAAGATATAAAATGTGCATCAATTTTTTATTATTTTTTTATAAATATTCATTCTTCCCCAACCTCCTTGTGCTCTTTCTACTGAACCCAACTGCCAGGCAGAAATGCTTTTGGGAGCCAATGCTCCATGGCTTAATTTTGATGCAAAGGTAAGCGCCGGTGGGTGGTAGTCGTATAAGCATAATATGCAACTACACAGACCTATGGCGCTCCCATGAAACATGGAGGGGGGTTTCAGTGTAACTCTCAATGTTACATCAATAAAATGTAATAAAATAGAATCTGTATTTCCTTTTCCAAATGTATGTATGATTCGGATCCTGGAAACAGTAGCATAGGGAGCCACTGAAATCCAAGAACACACAGGAAGAACATCAGAGCAAGTTCTTGGAGTAATGCAGGAGACATTATATATTTTAACATTTTTTAAATTGTTTTCCAGGGTATTACAAACATCCAATCAGCTGAATCCTTTAAAGAGGCAATGAACATCAAAAGTTTTGAAGAAAGAAGGGATGATGCGTATTGGAAATAATACATGTTCTTTACACATTTTGTTAACACCAATCCAATATTATGACATAATAAACATGTTAAATCAACATCTAAATCGTGGTTTGTTAATCCCAACGGTCGCCTCTTTTTGAACCAAACTTGTAAAGCATTTCTTGGTGTTCCAGTTTTAAGTCAGCGAAGGAGAACATTTTTCCTGTTTTCAAAGCATAGTTCCCTGGTTCAAGCATATTTGAGATTGCAGCTTATTCCAAATTTTTAACCATTATTAAATTACCTATGTGTTCCATACCTAACTTCTTGGAGTATTTTAGGTGCTTAAATGCTTGACCACAGATAACGTGTCTAGTCCATCATTGTTGCTTCTATCATATCCTCTGTACTTGAAACTAGAGATTCATTTAAATGTATTTATTGAACTATACCTACATTGTGTGACATTAACAAATGTATTTGATTAAGTTGGGTTTCACAGGGAAGTCCAGTGCTTGTGAGGCTATTAATGTTATGTGCTACATGCAGAGAATGCAGGAGAGGGCTGGCAAGGATGGCAATTGTTCATGGGCTCATCTAATTGAATGACTTTGGGTCACTACCTGAAGTATTTTGGATTTTACATGCAATTCCCATGCTCATGTCCGTGCCTCTTTAATATGCCAACAGAGCTTCAATTTAAAGTTTAAATATTAATTATTTTCTGTAGAGGTGACATTTTTAAGTAATGGATATAATTCGCCAGTATATCACCAGCCTGACTGCCACTGAAATAAATTAACATGCTTTAATTAGCCATCATATGTTTACGGTAGCTGAGCTGTCCCTTTAAATTGACATGATGCCACCCTTGCAAATGCATAGGGGGATACTGCAAAAACCCCCATAAGCATTTGCCCCTCCAGTTAGCTTCAAGCAGCCATTCAGTGGTAAGAATTTTCAGACCACAGAGATGTAGGGGAGCTGCAGCATCTCCCTCAGGTAAGTGATTTATTTTTGTACGAATGCATACTCATAAAGTACTTTAATATGCATTCTTCTTTAAATATGCTGCCAGGGATAGTAAACAGCCCCTTTACCTTAATCCTTATTCATGGTATGCTGTAGGTGGTTAATTAGGATGACATTTTAAAAGTATATTAAGATTGTATGTGGAGGTTTTTATTTAAGTACCTGCCACTGCCATGCTCCAAAGCAAGATAAATATGTTTCCAAAAGTATAGGTGTTCAAGGTGATAAAAATGTATACATGCCTTGACTTTCAAAAACGGTGACAACATTGCAACATTCTAAATTAATTAATGTACATTATGAATACATTCACAAACTATCCTGTTTTGAAAAAAAGCTCTAAATACTAGTAAAAACAACTCCTTTTCAACACCTATTAATGGCTAGTTTGATATACTAAGATTTAGGGGTAGTAATGCCTTCATGAATTTTTTTCAGAAAAAGCAAAGAAATTAAGGTAACTCCTCAATGATAAAATATGGAAAATATCCATCCAATACATGTGTAATGCCTGTTGCCGTAAAGAATATAATAGTTAAAGTATTCAACTATTAACTAACAAAAGTAAGCTTTTTTTAGTTAAAAACATGTATGAATGAACAATAATTATATGGTAAGCAAATGTCAGCAGTAATATCAAGCTCTATCAAAGTAATCAAAAAGTCTGAATTCAAAGTTTGTTGAGTGTTCCACACAGTGTATGTTCACAATATTGAATGCATACTTTAATGAAACAGATTTAATGCATAAAAATATGCTTACTAAAGAAATGGCCAAATTCTATTTATATTCTAGGTTTTCTAAGGTGAACCCCCCCATGCACAGTTTTCAGGTTTATCGACAACGTTTTTTCTCATCTCTTTTTTGTCAACTTTGAGAAAAGTCTTCAGACCTTCTTTTCCATGCAGAAATCAGGTTGGTCTTGTCTGGAAGTAACCCTCAAAAGCTGATCTATTCATTGGGGTTTTTGAACCTCAAGGCCCTGTAGGTCACTGAGCAAATCCTTCCCTGCTGAATTGTTGACAGGTCTTTGCAGGGTTCCTTACTAAACACCAATACTTAATTGACTGTCTTCCCTCTAACCATGAAATGATTCAGAAAATGTTCGTTTCTAAGCCTATTATCCATCACGATGAATAACTCAGTCTGTCCCCATGACGGTGTCTGTGTTATAATTACTATAAAGAGTGCAGAAGGGGATGAACAGATTTAAATGTTATCACGCAGCAGCACAATGGCCCTTGCCTTATCCAAACCCCTTTGTTTTATGGAGGCTGCAAATAAAGAGTTAAGTTTGCTTCTCCATTAGCACAGAGGTCAATGAGCCCAGTCTCAGTAATTACGCAGGACAAAACGAACTAATGTCACTGATATGATACGCAGGTAAACGACTGCCATGGAGGATTGCTCCATAGAAAAAAAAAAAATTTAAGCATTATTTGGCATTTAACTAGTGTATTCATCCTAAAAAATAAATAGAAAAAAAACTATTACAGTTCAGAAACATATTGACACTATGATTGGCAACAGATACTGGATGTTTCATAGGCAAGAGCTCAGATCTTATGATGATTAACATCTTTAATAGGTAATGGCATTTTAAAGTATTGTTTTTAAGTTGGATTCATTCCCCAATCATAAATACACAATGCTAGAGTTAGGATGCACCGGAACACTGGAAACGGAGCAAAATGCCATCACAATAATGAAGAAGTAAATGCTTGATGTCTTATGTATTACCGGAGAAAGGGAAATGAAGACAGGTGGGCCAATAAGGTTAACCACAGTCATCTTACCAGCCCCTGTGTTTTACCATATGAAGTGTAGCAAGAGGTTGGCGATTTAACACAAATGAAGTCATTAGTGATAAATCAATTTTATGTCGGTGCCAGCCCCGGTACATAACGAGTAATGACAAGGAAATTCATTAGCGAGGATATAAACGGCCAGCTTGACTTCTGCCCCCAAAACTCAGCCAAGCTTGATTAGTTCAAGGATGCCTTTTTTTTTAAACCGTGGTATGTTTTTGTTTTCCCAACACAAAAAAGACTCCAGACTCATTGTTAAAATTTTTCAGGGTTTTCCCGAACCTGGAAATCCTACTGTTAGAGGCCAGCTGTAATTTTGTGCCAATGACTAATGTCAGCTTTCTGGTGCCATATTTGGTTTTATGCAAACTTCACTACCCTTCCATTTCCATTTCTCGCAACAAAATATTTTGGTTTTGTAATGTGCGAGCTAAAGACGAGACAGAAGATGTCTGTGTGATAGGACGTTAAGTAATTTGATAATGGCGGTTACGGACAAGGCACCGAATTTCATTTAGTAGAAGGAGGTGATGAGCCGTCCCAAGTATTCTAGCGTACAGTACACAGCCTGCCAAGTTGTGTATCCTTGTTTAGATACTAAATTTGGAGAACATAGTGAGATATGTTCTATATGCATTACAAATATATTAAGTTAATTTATCATAAATGTATGTACAATAAAGGAAATGAACCTAAACCAATCCATATTTCCCTGGGGTTGGTGGACCTTATTATTCCTTCTTTCATCCTGTATTTATGGTAAATAAGCATTGTCTGTAGGACACCGGAATGGGGATTTAATCCTCTAATTGAATAAACTGGGGAAAAAATAACTTAATGTTCACTGTCCTAGAAGTAGTTAAAAACTCAAAGCATATCAAGAAACATTTAAGTTAACCAAGTTATCAAAGAATCTATCTGTAAAGGATATATAATAATGTGAGTAATGGCTTTAACGTATTTGTCATAAAAGTAATAATCCCTGTATCTGATGTATAACATAAGGGGTTAAACCAGCACATTGTGAGAAACCGATGCTGAATTGTACCATGTCCATGTAACAAATTGTACTTAAAAACCATTTAGTGTGAAATTACAGATAGATCTCTCAGGGATAAGGGGCTGCTCCACAATGATCCCCCCTTGGGACACTACAGATGGTGCAAGTTAGTTTTACAATAGGCACAATCCAATGATTAAATAGATGGATGTAACGGAAAAAATCCAGTAAAAGAGAAAAAAAAGACCTTTGGGTCTTAAAGCCTGCAGAAATATGGTTCAAATGATGCACTAATTACCAGTGTACTTGAAAGAGCTAGAAAATTATGACTTTTTGGAGAAAAATACTCTAATTATCACATGTATTGCCGTAGCAACACGTATGTCATGCTCAATAAAGCCTTACAATCTTGGGAAACCTGGCTTTCATTTTTCCACTAATATGAATATGGTGATTTTAAGGCCAACACACATATAATAACGAGATTTCGCCATCCATATATTCATATATTTTGAATTTGTCTAATCACGCTGTACTGCGCTAAGGAATACGATGGAGCTTTATTAATCAATAAAAATAAAGGGACAGTCATGCCTTTTGATTTGATGTAACTGCTCAGATTTTAAAACATGAATTTAAAACATAAAAAAAAGGAATTTAAAGGGACGTTCCCGCCATCATTATGTACTTTAATGCATGAGACCACTACAGGGACCCTTTACATTTTTGTGGTGCTTCTTTTGTAAACGCATGAATCCCTCCATATGGATTTGCTTATTCCCCCACCTCAGAGCTATTTTGGCAAACACATCTCTTTGCACATGACATACTGACCCCAGTATGCATGCGCAGCAAGCGCTCTTACTGATTTTTTTGGGAGCTCTTTCCCGCCAAAAGGGCTGCAGCTTCTAGGTCAATGAATGTGAAAAACCAGTTCAACAAAGGTTCTTCTTACCTCGGGGGCCACACTCCCCCAAGCGATATGTGACCCATTCCTTCCCTCCTTGGCCAAAAGGCCTACTTTTTGGTGCTATCCCTCAAGGGGAATTGACCACTGGAAAAGATTTTTGGTGCCATTTTGGTTGATTTATAAAGTCAAGTTACAATGCCAGAATTCCGAAATAATTTTATTTCACAAAAAAAAAGCACACACACACACACACACAGCGGAAAAAAAAAGTGCAAATACCAGAGATAAATATATCGCTATTAATAAAAAAAAGCCCTATAATTGTTTGCTCTGATAAAAAGCATCCCGGTGCAATCTGAGGATTTGCTATTTAATTGCTTGTGATGTGAGTCATTGCCAACACTGAATTCAGTTCCATTATTCCACGAATATAAATCTCAGATCCCAGGCGTATACAAATATGTATGTATTTAAAATAGTTACACTACACCTCTTGTTACTGTGTTTAACCCCTTCATGACCAGGGGTTTCACTCCCCTATGTGACTGGAGCTTTTTTGCATTTCTGTTTGACCATGTGTACCCACACAAATTATATATTTTTTCCCGCAGATTCAAGGATAGGGCTTTCTCTTAATATCGCTTTTTTTGTATAGTCTGACGCTTATTATTAATAACTCCAAAAACAAAAAAACTTTTTTTTTTTAAACTTTTCTTTGCAATTTCACTTGATGATTGAAGTTCAGCAATATCCCGAGTAGCATAATACCTCATACAGTTTAAAATTTTATGGGGGAGCAAAACGCTCCTTTACATACTACGCTATTTTTTTATTTTTGAACTTTGGATTGAGGGCAAGACAGGGTTTTTAATTTATATTTATTGTGGGAGGGGCAAGTTTGGATACTTGTTTTTACATGTTTTAATATTTTTTTCTATTTTTATTTTTTTAGCACTCAGGGCTGCATTGAAGCAGATGGCGGCAAGGAAGAGATAGAGGGGCGCCCCTCTCTCTGCTCTGTTCCCTGGCGTCTGAGCGCTATGCACCCCGCGCTCCCGCCTCGGCCCTGTTCCCTCTCATTCTCCACCATCGACGTATGTCTCTGTAGAAGCACATGGGCTGTAGTCCTCCCGCTGAAATCAGTAAGAGCTGAGTTTCTGCAGAAGCTAATAGGAGCAGGAGTAGCCAACATGACCCTCTGTCTGCCCACTTCATTACTACATAGTCCATGTGTTATGTATTTTACTGAACATTCATGGCAGAACTGTTGCAGTGCCTTGTGGTTTTTATATCTGTAAATATTTTTACACGACTTGAAACAAAAATAAAGAAGGCATGCATGATTGAGTACCTACTCAGTCACCATGGGCTGTATTCCTTTGCCTGTAATATTATGAAATGTTAGAACTACAGATAATAGATAATGATATGGTTCTCTTTCCTTTGATAACATTCGCAGCTCAAATGGACAATCTACTGCCCCAAACTACCTTAGCAATGATGGATGTTTATCAAAGTATTTTAGTAAGTAGTTTAATGTGAATTATTTAATATGGCACTGCAGCTCTAGGGCTGCAGAATAATGCCCACTCCGTTCTCAGTCATTTCTTTAAAATATAAGGGGACACTCACATGTATTAAAGCCATTATGATGGCCGGAGTGCCCCTTTAATTTATTTTACACCTAACAATAAGAATAATTGCCATTACTGTTGTAAACACTAATTAAGGAATTCCCAACAAATAAATGATCTAGTCTAGACCGGCTAATTGCAAGCACATGCAACCTTCAGTTTTATCTCCAGTATGTAAAGCAGGGGCACATAACAATGTGACCTGGTTGGGCAATGGTCTCTATGTCATATCTTCATCACACTTCAGGTAGTCAGCTCATGATCACTGAAAAATCTAGTGAACCATATTTTGCACATATAAAGGTGTAGCAAAATGCACGATGAGTTATCAATGGTAGACTCTCTTCTTGCTCATTCTGTAATTGATGTGGTTAAATATGTAAAAGGAACATTGATTTTGTATAAACGTGTTGCAAGGACACACAATATTGCAACATAATAATATAAATAAATAGAATTTACAGCCTTTATACATATTTATGATTTAGGATGTCGCAGATGCAATAACATGCCTTAGGATGTTGCTAAAATAAATAAATAATAAATGGGCCATTTTTTTCATTTATTTTTTGCCTTTTTACTAACAGTGCTCTATAAATTGCCTCAATCAGACAATGCTTTTCAAAGCTTTTGCGCAACTTTATGCAAAACCTCCATGGGATCTTATCAGCCATAACCATACCTAGCAGGCCTGGCCTGGCCATCTGGGCAAATGCTTGCTGGGCCAGTGGTTGATAGGATCTTTGACTTATAGATACGTCTGTTCCAGCGGCACATCAGGTGCTGCAATGTGTGGCCTCTGGCTTGATATGCGTGACTGCATGTTGTGTTTCGGTATAAAGATGTAACCTGCGTCCGTGGAAAACCCTAGGAGTTCCCGTGCATCAGAGCCAGACTGGGGGTAACTAAACAGTCTTGGCACTTTAAGGCCAGTGGTGGCCAAGACTGCCTAGTCACCCACGGTGCATGGGAACTCTCAAGGTTTTGCCCCGAGTCTCAGAGTAAATGGGAAGATTCTTAGGATCCGTCTGGAGTTGACTCCGTCGCATTCTGCTCTTATCTAATCAAACCAAAGGATCCCACCTGCTGCTTGGGGAGAATGAAGAAAAGAGAGTGTTAATACAATTTAATAACATATTAATAAACAATTCAACTGCTTGCTGGTCTAATGCTGTACATATTGACTATTGTTATTTTTGGGTCCACCATTTGTGAGTCGCTGTCACAGAATATTTCTCCAGGACTTACAAAAGAAACTCTAGGACTCCATAAAGTACTCAAATTATTCTTTTTTTTTTTTTTTGCTCTCATTCCCTAAAAAATGATGCAAACTCCAGCACAGCAAGTATAGTTTTAATGAACACTTCAGTCAACATATATAAAAAAAAAATCATCTCTAATAATTTGAACCCAAGAAGGGAATGTCTACAAATGACGTGTTTAGTAAGACTAATTAAACAAATAAATCACGTGCAGTTATAATAGTAATATATATGCCCGGGTATAGTTATTAGCAATCGGTAAGAAAACACATCCCCGTGTCGTTAGACGGGACCTGCGGGAAGATGGTGTCTCCGTTATTATAGTCAGTTCCCCGCAGGAGACAATAGGGGTTTAATTATTTGTTTGTGTGAGCGCCGCCCGTGCCTCCCTCCAGTCTCCCCCTGCCGCCATCCCAGCAGCCTTTCCCGGGCTGAGGCGCGGGCTAAGCGGCGGGCATGGACAGCGCGAGCCAGGCGGGCTCACTGAGTGGCCAACGGCTATGCGTGTGTGAAAGAGGCAGAGGGAGAAGAGAGGAGGACGAGGAGGCCACACGGCTCCCGGACACAGACAGAGCCTGACACCTGTGCTGAAGACTTTATCACGACAGCCGGGACTGTATACGGCAAACCGGGCTCTAAACCCTGCATCGCTCCGGGATGCTGCACCGACAAGCCGGGAATATTTAAACAAGACGAACCGGGCCGGCAGCTCCCGCCGCTCTGGACTCAACTTTCAAAAACGCAACGGCTGTCAGCTTGCTGTGGGCACGTACCACCCGTCAGTCGCGGGAGGGGGGCATATTTTTTTTAAAACAGAATCTCGGGGACCAAACGTCACCTCAGCCTTATTGCTCGAGAAATTAGGGGTCATCGGCGTGGCGCAGATCGTTCACCCCCCTGGGAAGAAAACACTTTGCTCTACCAGGAATGACTGACTACTTAATAGCGGCTGATGCTACAAAGCAACTCAAAAGAAGCAGGTGTCTGACTTCTCAGGATCTGCAGCTGGAACGCTTCTGGCACTCCTAAATCCGAAAACCAGTCTTCCGGTAGCCAACACAGGCAAACCTGCATCGGCTCATACAAAGCCGCACCAAACACAAAGTTCCTAAAGAGAACCGAGACCCCGTGCCGTTAAAACAAAAAAAAAACGTTATTAAATTCAGTTTGTCGGTATTTAGAGGTAAACTCTCAGCTTTTCATCTGAGGAGACAATTAGTGAACCAGGGGCCACAGAAAGGGTATTTTGAGCGGGCACAAAGAGAGATCTGTTGGGGGCAGGGGTTAATAGGGGAAGGGGGAGATAAGGAGCACAGCAGCAGCAGCAAATCCTGCCGGGGATGAAGGACGTAAAGAGTTGGCCGGCCCTGCCCCGCTAGTGACCCAGGCGAGCCAAGTGCGCATGCGCCGTGCTGGACAGCTCCTGAGAGGGAAATTTAAAAACGGTTTGGGGATCAGAGACACATCATATTACAAAGAGGAGAGCTGTACCCGGTCACCTGCAAAGCTGCTCACAAACCGCAGGGACCCATCTGCACTCATCAAAGGTATACGTCCCTCTAGGACACCTAGGTACTTCACCATGACTCATTTTGTTTATAACAGTGCTTATTCGAATTATAACCCTAAACTTTGTACCATTATTTGTCCTCTATATATATATATATATATATATATATATATGATATATAATAATAATATACCAGCCTTTTTGTCTATGTCTAGATAGTATTTAAGATGTAAGGTATGATTTCTTAAGGTTTTATTTTTTTTAACCAGGACAGGTAGTGTATATATGGTTTTTATTGTACATATACATCTATATGTGTCATATATGTAATTTTTTTATAATAATCAAGGGAATCCCAAGGTTTTTTTTGGCTGTTTTCTTTACAACAGCCATGAAATAAATGTAAAAAAAAGGAAAAATAATAGATCAGCCTTGGTTATGCAGTTAATAATACAGTTAAAATATAACATTAACAATAATATAATAAAATAATAATCTGTATTAACATAATATTTTCTTATCCCCCCCCCCTCCAAAAAAAGGAGATGATAGACAGTGACATCTCAGCTATTATGTCTGGAATAATCAGGACATCAGAACAAAATCACCATCCCCCAAACCAAGACTACAGGTACTTTCCATTGATTTGTGTTTTTGTTTTTTTTGCAAGTGTGTTAAATTGTGAAATTGTTATGGCTTCTAAAATCTGAAAAATAGGAAATTAATTTTGCTGTTTTGTTTTTTTTGCTATTTCGGGTAATCACTAATTTATTTAAAAAATAGTTTTGGTGGATGGAAACTGCGGTTTGGTTTTGTAAAAAAACTGCTTTATTATATATATATATATATATATATATATATATATATATATATATATTAATTAATAAATGAAAAAATCTGATTATAGCGAATTCTTGATCTTATGTATTTAGAATTCTTATTATGTTATATTGTCTGGTATATTCAAATATTATCTAAATAAGCAAACAATTATTTTACTACATTTTTGATTTGAATGATTTTTGTGTTATAACTCAGGAGAAAATCTGGCAATGTGGAATATGTCAGGAGTGTCTTCCAGAATAATTTTTTGAACACTTGTGCTAAATCTCATTTTAATCCCCAAGGATCATGGGAGTTGTAGCTAGCATAACACATCTGCCAGTCTTTACAGGTGTTAGCTTATGAGTCTCCTTCCCTGCAGTGTGCTTTCATTCTGTACTTTGAGCGTTGTAGGTATTTTACCCAGTGGTTTCTGGGCAGGTATACAGAATCAGCTTGATGAATTGTTTTAATTGTAATCATCATATTTATTTATTTCTAAATCCAGTTCTTTTTCTGTTGTTGCTCTTACCATTGTACAATATTTTGACATTAAGTGATCATGTGATGTATCATAACCTAGTGTGTGAGCACCTGTATGTAGTTACAGGCGTGCGCATGAATCTAGTTTGATTTCAGCAAACACTTGGTTTGAGTAATATTCAAGATGAAACATACAAGGATCCTTCACTCACTCTCGTTATTCATTGGTCAGAATTGGGTTGACCAACTGGGAATATCATAAATACCGGGAGAGTAAACCATAATTGCCTATATTGTAGTATCTGAATGGGAAATGCCATAAGGCCTGATGTTTCACCATGTCCTCCAAAGGTAATGACTTCAACTTGGGCTCCCTGAACCCGAGGTTCCCCCAGATTTACTATCATTGTGTTGTACACTAAGCTGCCATATGTTTGTACTTTCAAGGGACCCCAGCAAGATAATCCCCCAAATGTCCCTAAATAGTGTTTGTGAATGTCCTGAACTTATACTTTCCAGTAGAAAGATATAGGTTTATCTCAGCCACTAGTGATCACCCCTCTTATGCTATGGTCAAGAGCTGCAGTGCGTGCCCCAGTATTTTTTGGCTAGTTGTATATGCTCAATTGATAACCTACAGTTAGAGACTTAGGACCTTATGTTAACTTTTTACAGGTGTCAGTTTATCAGTTATCTGACAATCTAGTATAGAAACTGTTGTTGAAAGAAAATAAATGTACTTGCATGGGTTCCTGTACATTATGTGCCACTTATTAAATATGCTGTATTGTTTCTGATGCTGGTTGTCCAAGTTTTCTTGCCAGAATGATAAATATGTTCGATCTAAATTTGCGCTATACACTGCCAAATTTGAACTATACATTGGGGCTTAACAATGTTGGCCTGTAACATTGGGTTAACATTATATGATGCATTTGCTGCAGCTATTCTGTTCCTGTTACGATGTCACCCCTGTAACCCTACTGCCAGACTTTAGCAATAGATGCTATTCCACCATGGCCCTTTACAAATAAATGTTCAAAGCGCCCCCTGCTGTGCACGAAAATAATCATTCATTATCATCAATAAATTCATTTTGTCCATGTTAGAGATACTTCAGTGATGTTTTTTAATATTAAGAAATAAGTAAACATTTGTGATTTGTTACCAGAGTGGTTGTTTTTGATTAACACAGATGAGAAACAGCTGCTGGCACTCTGTAAATGAAATGTAACGTACATTGGAGAAATGCCCGGGTGCCTTATTACTAGAAAGTGAGACACACATGGATCGTCTTCACAATAAAGCTTAATATACTTACTTAATTTTCTCTATACACTCTTGGTCACAGCCCTTTTTGGAGTTGTAATTAAGTTTTGGCGTTGCAGGTCTTGTCGGGCATCTGCCATACCGAATACGAAATGTTCTGCGAGGTCGTCATGTATCGGGTTCTTGTTCTCTGATTTGGCTTATGGAGATCTGGGGTCGTCCTAAAAATGATTCCATTTTTGAAAGATGACTTGTCTAGGAATGTAAATATTAAATGTTGTAGTTCCAATGCAATTTTTTTCTCCTTTTTGGAGAATCTGGTAAATAAATGCATGCCTTGTTGAATACTTATTGTGTGTCAGATTGGCATGTTTCATGACATGTTGACGTAATATTTCACAGGAGGCCATTTGTAATTGATTACAAAGTAAATAAGGATTTAGTTATTGGTGTAGTGAATTTCCTATCCAGTTCCTATATTATTCTATAGGCACTCGGCATCAGTGGCATTTATCGCTACATCTTTCTAAATATAGAATAGCATAGGATTGCTGCCTCTACTGTTATTCATATTCAGAATGGGTTAATTTAGACATATGTTACATGGCTATAAGAATTTGGCGTCCCCAAATGGGAGTTTAAAGGGTTAATCTGAGAAGAATCTCCCTTCACGTTTTCTAACGCCCTTACAAACGTTTATACAGGATTCCTTAAGTTAACCTATAAAGCATATTTATATTTTGGAACTATTGTGTGAATTTCTAAAAGACACGAGAAGGAACTATATTACATAAATTACGGTGAATTTTAAACACCATGAAACAGTAAGGGAATGCGCTGGTTCTTGCCAAAACATAATGTTTATTTCACATAGTGGGAATAGACGATCATTCTGGTACAAGGTTTGAAGAGTGGCCTTATCACCAGTGAAATGACCCAATCAGCCGACCGTTTCATTGTTAGCAGCGGAATCACTCTTTTTAGTACGTTTAATTACGTTTGCCTAAGGCTTGACTGTCCGTGTAATCGGAGGCCTGCGATGGAAGGTCCATGGCATCCATCCTGAAACAGTTACCTTTCAATTTCCCTGCGCATCATCTCATCTGATAGGCACCCTTTGCCTTTTTATTGTTTTGGTTGTTGAAGCTACTGCTCGACAATGTGCTTAAGCAAATGTATCAAAACACAATGAGAAAAGTCTATGGGAGTCCCTTGTCTTTGGCTGGCGGAGCCGTAACACCGTGACCATAGAGATCAATGCGCCAGATGGTTCAGCGACACAAAATAAAGCAGTAGGCCATGTCCCCTAAAAGGGTACTATGTAAACATTTCCCCCTTATTTATTCATTTACCCCACCATTAAAGGAAATAAGTATTAAGTAACAGCCACTACCCATAATGGTTCACACCCCATGTATAGACATAACTTTTCTATAATACCGCTGGCAAACTAAGATTGTTAGTTATGCATGCAATGCGGTGTGTTTTTTTTATGTTTGATTTATGATTAAAGAGAAATTGCTAGTAAGTATTTATTTTTAATGTTATAAACCACCCTCATCACATGATGTTACTTTATAGAGCACCAGCAGATTACTTTGCGCTATTACAATGGGGGGGGGGGGGTTGAGAATTTAACATAACATTAAAAATGTAAATTTTGACAGTTACATTGACACGCATTAAAACATAAGCTTACAACCTATTAGGGGGCTGGTGGGGAATAAGACGGAGTACGTCTGTAAATTTCATGCAAGAACGGCCATTGTTACACCTCACCGGCATCTCAGCAATAAAAATGAACTAAAATTTGCCAGATTCCCTGGATTGTAACCCTGCGCACTATTTCAGGATACGAGCTGCGGTGTATTTACAGTACCCAACAGTCAACCATTGTAGTACTTCATGAGAAAGCCGCTTAAAGAATAGGAATTGTTTTCTTTTTTTTTCATTCGGTCCGACAGAGAAAAGAATGGAACTGTCACTCTGTATGAGAGCTGTTTATACTTGCCCTGTCACTACAGCACATGACATGATCCCATAGTCCTCGGGATCACTGCGGGAGTGCAGGGCAGTCCCATATAACAGGGGCAAGAGAATGGCTCCCAATTAGAGGGAGACAGGGGCCGTGCGCATTTGTCTATCTGCGATGATGTGTTACGGAGCAGAGACTTCTGGGAGCAGTCGAGGCTGATTTAGGGTACATCTAGTGACGACTTGCTCCTTTCAGTTTGAGATGGGAACACTTAAAACCAAAGTTAAATGAATGAGGTCAATTGTGTACCAATACACACACACATAAATATATTTATATACTGATATATATATATATATATATATATATATATATATATAATATATGTGACGTGTGACTATATCGAGATACAAGTGGAATACAGTAACAGCCTTGTCTAAGTTATATAAAACTTGAATTTGTGGCTGCTGCCAAACTAGTGCATTCATGAATATGTCCTGCCATCCGGAAGTGTCACATTTATTACAACTTCCTGGCTATTGTTGTTCTTCCTGTGGTGAAGACCAATCATTTATAAAATCTGTTACCACTGGCTGCTGACATGGAATGGGCGTGTCTGTTAGTCAAACTTCGCAATGACTATGAGAAAATATAAGGCATGCACCAAGATACTGTTAATGGAAAAGGACACCCGTTTTCAGGTTTTATGAACCATAGTTTTTGTGTATTAGTGATTTTATGGATTACAAATCAATAGATGTCAATGAGAGAACTGTGAAAAAAATAAGTGAATAAAGATTGTCGATAAGACTCTTAAGCAAAAGAAGAGACCAGAGCAAAAAGCAGTACCTGTTCACGTAAACGCACTAGGATGTCATATATGTTCTTATATTCCACAATTAGATCTCAGAGAGTACCTTATACAGTCCATGTATAGATGGAAATAATAGATGTGTCTGCTTAACAATTATAATCGTACTATTAGTGAATACCGTGTATCCAGACATGGAGCAAATGTATCCAGAGTCACAAAGTGCCGTTCAAGCTATTCAGAATTAAGTGTTTTGGTCGCAGGCATTTTGCACAAAGTGGTTGCTAAATACCCTGCCTTGTGTCTAATGATTTATTCACTGTTTGCGCCCACACCATCTCCTCCCATTTCCTACAAACCTGTTTACATTAGGGTCAAAAAACTCTTTTTTTTGTCAAGTGCCCCATAGCTCATCCAGTTGTTGGCATTGTTACCTACACAAGTTACATTATTATTATTATTATTATTGTTTTCATTGATGTGGTTATATTTATGATATGTCATATATCTTTTAAGTTACTGCATTAACCCTTGTGTCTCCAGAATACCATGGGAATACTGTGAGTAAGTTACAACACATCCCCTTGTAAAGACTGCTATATTAAAAAAAGCAGCAGGTAAAATAGGGTTGTGGGGAAGAGTTAAGCTGCTGCTCCTTCCTAAAACTGGTGTGTTTAAATGTTAACACATAGCATTTGAGGAGTCTGGATAGAGGTATGACCAATAACAGGAGGTGTGCGGGAAGGATTTGACTCTTAACACCCCCAATCCGACCTTTCCATTTGTTATAGAAAAGTCCTGAACTGCGCCTTTCAGACCAGTAGACACCAGGCGGGTGGCAGATGGCACTTTTTTTTGTACGTTGCTTGTCTCCTGTCATTTGGATAAATTAATGCAGGATCTGCAGGGAAAAAAAAGAGGGGGTGTGGATGGAGCATGGTGAAGAAAAGAAAAACAATTAAGCAAAAAAACAATAGAGACACGTGTCAGCCGGCTCTGGCCGTTTGCACACACAATGAGGCAATCGTCTTTCAATAACAGAACCAACTGTTGCAACCCCGCTAGGCCTGCCCAGCTTTCAAATGATGGTGTTTGATCCTGTTTGTTTATGATTCAGCCAATGGGAGAGCTGGAATAGGGGTCAGCTGTGCCCTCTCCCCCTCTATTACAATCCTTTACCCTTCAATTTCAGACAGAGCCATTGTGTGGAGACCCACAAACCTACCGCTCCGGCGCAGCTGGCAATAAAAGACAGTTACTCAAGAGCTTAGTGGGTTAACGCTTTTTTGAGGGCTATGATGGGATTTCTGTTGAAGAAAGTACATCATTAATATTAAGAAAGACACAAAAGATTACAGTTACACAAAATCTGTCCCTGTGCAGGTGGTTACCTACAAATACTACTGTATAAAAATACTATCTAATACTACCTAAGAATACTACTATATAACAATACTACTATATACCAATACTAACATACACTACTATATAACAATGCTAACATATACTACTATATAACAATACTAGCATGTACTACTATATAACAATACTAACATATACTACTATATAACAATACTACTTAACAATACTAACATAAAATACTACTCTCTAAGAATACCACTATATAACAATACTAACATATACTACTATATAACAATACTAACATATACTACTATATAACAATACTAGCATGTACTACTATATAACAATACTAACATATACTACTATATAACAATACTACTTAACAATACTAACATATAATACTACTCTCTAAGAATACCACTATATAACAATACTAACATATACTACTATATAACAATACTAACATATACTATTACTATTATTATTATTTATTGTTTTATATAGCGCCATCAAATTCCGTAAAACAATACTACTTAACAATACTAACGTATAATACTACTATATAACAATACTACTTAACAATACTAACATAAAATACTACTCCCTAAGAATACTAATATATAACAATACTACTTAACAAAACTAACTGCTCCCTAAGAATACTAACATATAATACTACTGCCTAATATTAACATATGATACTACTATATAATAATAATAATAGTGTATTTAAATCTATATATTTTGTGTTTGTAGGTCGCTAAATATTACTTAATAGAACAATTATTTGACATGAATGCAAACTGTCTGTTTAAAGTGGAGCCACGCTTTACTCAGGCGGATTTCATATGAAGCTATACTTTTGTCCTATACATACGATACCTACCATAACCCCTTGATTAGGATTGTTTATGAAGGATGCACCGTGTGGGGCATCAATGCAGCCATTCAGCATACATATGAGAACGTTCAAGCTTCACTTCTAGTAACTAAGGCAAATGCCTGTTTAACTAGGGTTACCGTCTAAAGAAGACCCCTATGAATTCTACATGAAGCAGGACAGTTGTTTCCCACCAGTATGTAGAGTTCATGCACTGGCATCATTTCAGGTGTACGAATTCTGGATGCTGCTGGACTGTGCTTTCCAAAGACTACCCTGCTGCACTGAGAATACCTTCATTCAAATTCTCTTAATTAACCAAACAACTGACAGCTCCAATTAGAAATACATTTGCCATACAAATGTGTTAAATAAATAACATGGCATTTCCTAATGAATTGAAATCCGCAATAACTAAGGATGTTTCTACCCACAGATTAGTGACAACTGACCCTTCTCAAATGCGACATGACGATCTCCCCAATGACCTGCAGTCGCTTTCATGGCTGACGTCTGTGGATGTCCCCAGGTTACAGCAAATGAGCAGCGCTAGAATGGACTATAGTGTCACCTCCCAGAATTCAGCTTTACAGCAGCAAGGTAAGCCCTACATTCAGGCCAGACTGGGGGGTACTTCACAATCATGTAAAAGCCGGATCAGAATCGCAAAGAACAGGATCAACGAACAAAGATCATCTGCTTTTATTTGCTTCCACTCTGGTTTTGATCATTTCAGCTGACAATATGTCAGAAAGTACCAATCTGATTTACTCCTGTGAAATCGGTCAGAACCCTCTCTGATTGCTCAATGCATTGTCCAGGGACAATTTGTTTGGGAAAAACTCACCAGAGCTGTCCTGTAGCGAATTCATTAAGTTAAAATGACTTGTCTATAAACATACAGTTTAGTGAGAGGGCACGTTAGAGACTATTATGTGTAAAGTAACCATCTGTAAATCTTCTGATCTTAGGTCATATATCAAGTAATATACACTCACCTGGAGCCATGATGCATGTACCAGAAGGCATGCAGCAAGGGATTCTGGGTCTAAACAGCATGACGTCTCATGGCGCTACTGTAAGTTTAACCTGCAGCACATTGCTTAATAATGACATACAGACATAACTGCAAATTTTCCATAAGTAACTTTTTTAATATTTAAATCATGACTTTTCTCCCATCAGATTAGCCAGTATAATATGGTTGGACATATTTCTCCAGCTGTCCAGTCGCAACAGTCCGTGTACACATCTCATACTCACCAAGTCTATGCACTTTCTCAGGGACCCCAACAGGTAACATACTTTACTTATTAGTGTTTTATTAATTCACAATTAACCCCAAGTTACTTGTTTGAACTGTAAATGTGACATACGGTACTTGTTTCTGGCCCATATATGTTGGCACAGAAGATGGTCGAAGAGGAGGGAACAGAAGTAATTGTAATGACAAAAAAAGATTGCCTTTTGTGTTTAAATCCCTTTTTTAGAATGTGAAAATGTGACAAAAATGTTTCCAAGTTCCACGTCTTAAATTAAAATGTACTTTATGAAGAAATAAGTGGCGTGTACCAAACAATATCATCTACGACATGTTCCAGCCACATGGATAGGTCAAATATAGAGTGGGGAGGCAAAACATTAAGTTGCACATAACAAATAGTGTTTGAGGTTTTTCAGGCAGCAGGTAAAATGCAGACAAGACGAGATAAGTACGGTATTTGCTCGATTATAAGACGAGGTTTTTTCAGAGCAAATGCTCTGAAAAATACCCCTCGTCTTATAATCAGGGTCGTCTTATAATCAGACCTCAAATAGGTCTGACTATGAGACGACTAAGATCCAGATCCCCCAGCAGCTGCAGGGGACCTGGATCCTCCTGTCTCCCCCCCCGCCCCACTTACCGGTACTTCTGAGTCCCCGGTGTGTAGCTGGGGCAGCGTGTAGATGTCTACGCGATTCGCGTAAACAACTTCCGCTGCACCAGGAAGGAGGTGTGGCAAGCATCCATCGCGCAGACCTTCCCTGGCTGTCAGAGATCAGAGTGCAGGGTGCAGAGATCAGAGTCCACAGCTGCGGGGAACTCTGATCTCTGACAGTCGGGGAATGTCTGCGCGATGGACGCAGACAACCCCCGCTGCTAGCCACGCCTCCTTCCGGCTGCAGCGTAAGTGCGTGGGATCTACACGCTGCCCCAGCTACATGACAGGGAAGTCAGAAGCTCCGGTAAGTTTGGGGGGGGGGAGTGTTAAATGGGGGCCATAAGGCATTTCTGGAGGCAGAGTGCTCTGTGAAATGCCCTTTAACCCCCTTAATGCCACTCTGCCTCCAGAAATGCCTTTTACGTCCCTATATGCCACTCTTCCCCATAATATGCCTTTTAACCCTCTAAATGCCAGAGTGGCATATAGGGGTATAAGGCATTTCTGGAGGCAGAGTGGCACATAGGGGGTCAAAAGGCATATCATGGGTCACAGTGGCATATAGGGTTAAAAGGCATATCATGGGGCACAGTGGTATTTAGAGGGTTAAAATGCATATCATGGGGCACAGTGGCATATAGGGGGTATAAGGCATTTCTGGGGCAGATGTGCATAACTGGGGGACAGGTTGGAAAATAGAAGGAAATAAAACCAAAATATTTTTCTCAATCATAGCTTTTATTAAAAAACAAATAAATTAGATGAATTAACATTTACTGGTAAAACTTTTTTCCTATAGGGTCATCTTATATTCAGGCCTTTTTTTTCCCCTAAATTAATATTCAGATTTGGGGGGTCGTCTTATAATCAGGGTCGTCTTATAATCAAGCAAATACGGTAATTCTTATCTCGCTATTTCCTTCATTACAGTGTTCTCCTGCTGGGTTATACAGCAGCTCATACCGAGCACAACCTCAGTATTCACAGCCGCGTCTGGCAGCTCACTCTACTCAGGATGGACATCACAAGAGCTATCCCAAACCCATCTACTCATACAGGTAACTGGCTGTCTCTCATATGAAAATGTGCATTAGATGCTCTCTGGCTCACCAGTGCTCAGCTGAACCATTGCAAGAATGTTCACTTTGGTACCCATTTAAATCCCCATTTTGTATTTTTTCTATAATAGTTGCCTTATTGCCATGGCCTTAAAGAACAGCAAGACTGGAAGCCTGCCTGTCAGCGAGATCTACAGCTTCATGAAGGAGCACTTCCCATATTTCAAGGTAATCCATGCAGTGACATTAGAGTCTAACACTGTGGTGCTTAACTGCAAGTTTCAAGGGCTGCATTGAGGCAAGGAATTTGGTGTATCTTTACATGAAAATGGGCAATTTAATGAGCTTTTATTGAGATGCCTGTGCTCAAGTTGGGATAACAAATAATTGTGGCCATTGATGCATGGAGTGGAACACTACTGGACTGACATGTAGGCAGTGAGATGCATTTCCCATGTTTTATATCCCAATGTTATAATTAAATTATAAAATAATACAACCCATACAAATTATAGAATCCATCCCTATGTGAACCAACCTGTAAAGCACACTGGTAATTCTGTTGATTTGATCCTTAAGACTATTTTTGTCTTAGCAGCTGCTGAATAAATACTTTATTTGTGCCTCCTTGTATGGAGTAATCATAGGATGCCAGACCATTGTGCATAAAGCCCTTGAAGTGAGAGGTCTGTTTTGAGCAATTCCCAGTTATAGACATTTTCCTTAGCATAATACTACAAATAACTATATTTGATGTTAATAAAAACGCCATAACAATTCTGAGTACCATGACATTCTAAACAGACTTATTTAATTTGTCAGCATCAAAGTCCTTATATGTAATGGTGATAGTATCTGTGTGTCCTGTCCATTTTTTAGACTGCACCAGATGGTTGGAAGAACTCTGTTCGGCATAATTTGTCCCTTAACAAGTGCTTTGAAAAGGTGGAGAACAAGCTAAGTGGGTCTTCCCGCAAAGGCTGCCTGTGGGCTCTAAACCCAGCAAAGATCGACAAGATGGAGGAAGAGATGCAAAAATGGAAGAGAAAGGACTTGCCAGCCATCCGCAGGAGCATGGCCAACCCTGGTAAGAAGATTTACTCTTACCGGGCTGTATTTATCTCACAATGAGTAGGATTTATTTAAAATCTAATGAGTTTCTTGGTTGTGCCTTTTTTAAACCATGATTGGACCCTTGAAATGCATTAGCACCATATCAATTATGTACAGACTGGTCTTCGCAAGAGTTGATTCTCTATAGCCTGTCGGTTGTGGGTGTAAAGTTTAAGCAGCTACTATTACTTGACACACACGTCTTCAATGTTGTATTAGTGCCACAAGTGCAAATAACTTATTCTTTTTGTAGATGAGCTGGACAAACTTATTATGGACCGGCCAGAAAGCTGCAAGGCTCCCACCAAAATTACAGATTCTGACCTGTCAGTGATGAGAAACATGGGTAGCATCCATGGAAGGATCCCCATCAGCCAGCTTCAGTCACATCCTGTAATGACCTTGTCTCTACAGTCCCTTCCACTACATAATCAGATCCAAACCCAAGCAAGAATAGCGTCGGGTTCGCCAGCTCCAGCCCAGAGCCCTCCTCTCCACACAGTTCCAGACATGAGCCACAGTCCAATGCACCACCACATCATAAGCAGGGCTGCGTCTGACTTCCTCAGCCTCACCTCAGATATGAACACAGAGGTGGATTCCCTGGATCCCAGCATCATGGACTTTGCTCTGCAAGGTGATTAGGGATTGGTGGGTAGAAGGTCAAGCTGCATAAGATTGCTAAAAGGAACAATTCTTTACAAATCTCTGCATGGTGTTTGCATGATGAACAGTAGGTAGTCATCATGACGGTTTGAGATCTGTTCTAAAAAGTATTGAAAATGTTATTACCATAATATTCTTTCCTATTATTCATGGGCGTAAAGAACCCCTCCTGCTAACTAGCACAGAAAAAAAATTAGGATACACTCAAGAAACAGAGAAGACTGATCCAATGTACAAAACATTAGCTGCATGTAAAGACAATTTAAATTACATAATTAAAGTACGTTTTCCCAGTTCTCTGTATAGAATTCAGCAAAGGCTCATGGCAGGTACAGAGATGACATGTAGACACGTTGATGAGTCTATATGTAAATGGACTGTAGTTAAAAACAAATCAATGCTTTATATATAATGAGTGTATCGCATACCAAGAGTTTACTAATCACATGCTTCGCCTTTTCCAGGGAACATATGGGAAGAGATGAAGGATGAAAGCTTTAACTTGGAGACTTTGGGAGCCTTCGGCACGTCCCCTCTCCAGCTGTCCGACTATGACTTGGGGACAATTGGTCTAACACCAGTGTCTAGCAGCAGTGACCACTCCTTCTCAGACTTGCAGGTCACTAGCCTCTATACCACCTATGCCACAATGGACAATGTGCCTCCTTCTCAGTGTGTGGCAGGACCTGGCAACAAACCCATTGCTCTGCTATAGAACGCGATACATCTTCAACAGAAACCAGAGATACCTGAACTGGAAATGCATTCACCAGGACCCGGCTTGTCATGGGCGAGAACTGCAATTGTATCCTGGTAACAAGCTCCTTAAAGCTACAGTTTAGCTTTATAAGCATAACCCAAAAGTAAGCCACGATTTCTTGACACCTAGAATGTTTTTGGAACTTTTGTCATCAAACTATTCAATGAAGGATCATCCTTGAAAGCTGATCCTTATTTCTAGTGCTGCCAATATTTAAATCCACTTCACGGACATGGTTTTGTGAAACCAACATTGCTTAATTTAAGGTGAATGAGCCAATGTAGAATCTTGCATCGCATTTTTTTTTATCAATTCAAGTATGATTTCCTGACTCTGCAAGGAGGATTAACTTATTAAACCGACATCTGACAAACCAGTGAAAAAGGATTTTTTTTTTCATTCTTTTTTCTTCTTTGTTTATACCAGAGATTTAAATTTTGGTCCAAGGCTCAACTGACAGGGTTGATAATATTCTACGGTTTTAATTTCGCAAAAGAAAAGCCAAGATATCATGAATGTATCAATGTTGCATCACGTGTCAATAACTTATATGTTACCTGTTTCCAGGAAGTTGACCAAACAACGTAGCTTTTTTTTATTTGTGCCAAAGAGGAGTTTTTCCTCCTCGCATGTTGTTTACTCTTACCGGCAGGGCTTGTGTACTGCTACCACTTCAAATATAAGCACTCATTCTCTTTGCTAGACCTCTTCCTTTCAAAGAACATCACACAAAAGCCATGTGTCAGGCTCCTTAAACCGATGCAATACTATACTTTTTAACATTCTCCAGTAATATGGAGCTGTTAACACTTTAGAGCTACATAAATAAACGCAGATCACCCACATTTCATGTTATCTTGTATTAGTAGCCAAGCAATTTATAGTTCCTTGGATTTATGTGCTTGGCAATAATGTTTTCTTCTGAACAGATAACAGCGCCAGGAGAGGCCATTGTGGGTACACAGCTGTAAAATACAGGGGGTCAAAGAGAACTCGAATCTGAATTATGGCTGTGTGTGAACCTGTTGAGGAATTTTGCTATTTTAAAATCTTGCTTATGATATTTCAGGTATTTTCAGAAGGAATTGTCACCTTCACAGCATTTAGCATAACTACGTTTATTCATTCCAGGTTACCTGTACCAACGTTTTCTCTCTAGTTATCATTCCACGCTTGCAAAGACTGCTTGAACCAATCATCAACAATCAGCAAACTAAAAATAGGGGATAGGAATCATCATAGAGTTCTTCAGAACATGTAGTTAAGATGCCTGCTCCCATGGTATACACATATGGTAATATTTTAATGTACCACAATATAAAATTTAAGATTTGGGAAAAGTGACATCTGAATATTTTAGTTGTATAAATGTAGTCATAAAACTATACAATTTTTAATACAACACAATAAGCGAGCGTTTTGGAGAAGTCTGTAGTAAAGAATTTTAGCCGACCCTTTGTTAAACTTATTATGCTTTGGGCATTCAAATAACTTCCCCATTTTTTATGCCAATTTAAGAAAAATTTAAACAATTTTTATATAGCAGCTAGTCAAGAAGAGGGAGGTCAGGTGCACGCTGGCATACATCCATTTATCAGAAGTCTCAACAAATATTAACATCTTGGAAATGTCAATGTGTTGGCACAATACAGGTTGTTTCTGAGTGTTTTATTGATTAATGCAAATGTTTTAGGTGACAAAATGACTTTAAACAGTTGCCAATTTCAACACTTGTATCCAGTTTTCTCTAAAGTGGCTGATGCACTGTTTCTTTAAGTTACAAATGATTATATAGGTGATTGAACAACTGAACCAATGCTACATTTCTCACATTCCCTGTAATTCAAAATAATTATGGTTTATAATTTATTTCTACAAGAAAACACTAAAGGCCTCCTACTTTTGCGTAGTTTTTCGCTGCGGCCAGTTTTTTTTATGAATTTTAAATTACTGTATAAAATGTATAAATGACAGTTTTTTTCTATCTGAACTTCCATTTGTAGTTTAATAAGATAGCACAGGCGTACTTTCTTTTTTAATATATTTTTAATATTGTACTAGGCAGTATTATATGTACATGTTATTTATATTTATTACTGTGAAAACTCTGTAAATTAAGCAGTTAATTATTTTTTGTCAAAATGTCTTATTTGTATGTTTAGTAAAGGCATTATTCAGTTGGCATGGATTGGCATGATATATATTTATTTTAAAATCACAATATGGAGACTTTACCAGTAAAGCCGTTGGAACGTACAACCTGGAGAATCCTGACAATAATTCAGCCTGGGGTCAAGCTCATCCAATTGGAGTAATAAAGCAGTCCCAACCACGTGCGGCAGACAACACTGAAAAAGTGTATTTTCCAATTCTATGCTGTGCACAGTGTAAATTAGCAGCCTGTATTGCTCCTACCCGTCCCCCTATGAATGAGCAGCCTCCCGCACTCCAACCCTCACTGCACCCAGTATGGAGTATGGCCTTAACTAGAAACCCCAGGGCCCTCCAACTACACCAAGGAACATGTCCCATAGTGCCAACTTTGCCCCAGGCTTATTATTATTGCCATCTTATCCCCAACAGCGTGTCTGCCATCTTTGGTCCCAAACAGCTTGTCAATGCTATCTTTATCCCCAACCAAACAGTTTGCCTGCGCCCCTTCCTCTGTGCTGTGCGAAGAATCAAGCATGCAGGAAGTGGATGTGATGTCACTTCCTGATTGCTGGATCAGTCTAATACAGCTAGCAGGGAGAGAGTGAGAGATCATCCAATTGGATGATCTCTATATTCTCCATGCTGCTAGCTGCAGGTATTAGTTGCAGCTACCAGCTTTAAAGTTGCAGACAAATGGGGCAAGTAGTCGTTAGGGCCCCTAGAGTCGCAGTTGCGACCATGACTGTTCGTCCTCTGATCCTGCCTGGAGCACCTTCAATTTAACCTTCACCAGCATGGACGACAATTCCTAGGGTGATAAGGATATTATTCAGTATATATATGTATATATTTGCTTTAAGCCAAACTGTTCTCATTCATTCACCGCTATTTGTACACACAAAAGCGACATTCCTCAAAGGCCTTTAAAGAGGCAGGAAGGGACCATGGAACATACCACTTGAGGCCGGGGGAGGTGTAATCTATTCTCAGTTTTACCTAACCTCACCTACCTTATCTGCCTCTAATCATATCCTGACATATCGGTCTCTGATTTTCTGTGAGGAAAGGGGGCAGCTGTCCATTTTGCCTTGTGGTAAATATGTCCCCTAGTTGTCCTGTGCACAAAGCAACTACTTGCAGTTGCAATTACTAAGTTATGAGTCTTTTACCTGCATTATCTATGTAAAAAGGGTCTCGAAAGAAAATAAATTCAAGAAATCATACACATGATAATGTATTGTACATCGTTACTAGGATTATACTTCTGCAACAACTCAATAACAGATCTAGGCACATCCATACAGATTTTTTAAAAGTCTTTTTTAAAACATTAGTTCCTCTTTTAATCACTTCATAGCAGGTCTGACAGATAGAAGGGTCTGGTAAGACTTCCATTCAGTTCTGAGAGCCGAGTAACAAATAGCAATTGCCTCGTTTCCTCTACGCAATCAGGTTAAAAAGGTAGAAACTGCTTCCCGAGGACGAAATTCTGACATTCTTAAGGTATTGAATAAAACAGTGGTAGAGTCTTAACACATTCAACTCAACTATTGCATTTGTGCGTATGTATAAGTTCCCGGAGCTTCATAGCCCTTAGACACAGATAAACTTTACAAGCACCTGTGTATTCTGGAGGTCATGATCTGGTTGAAAAGTGCATTAAAGTGTAAAGCAACAGTACCGAGTTTATAATAAGACTATACTCCTGAAAGGAAACTATTTAAAACAGCCAGTTGTTTAATGACGATATAAAGAGTGGGAAGCCAGTGGTGACCGTGTGGCAGCTAGAGAACAAGACACTGAGGGGTGTTTGGTTGGTCTTTATTAAGGCACGTCAGCTTGGTATATCGGTGGGCGGCTGTCCCAAGAAGCTTCGTGTTGATCACTATTAAAGTTCATGTAGATGATGCAACTGCTGTTTCTTCTGGTGTCAGCTGGAAGGAGTATTGTCCATGGTGGCTAAAAGCGTAGCCAGCTGGGCTCTCTGTGCTGGGGTGATCTGTTGGGTCATTTGTACAATACAGTCCATGGCTACTTCAGGATTGGCTTGGATTAAACTGCAGAAAGAGGACAGGAGTTATATAGCGAACGTCCACTTTTTTTGTTAGTAGGAAGGCATTCTGTAAGATAAAAAGGTTCCTAGAAAGAGAAAAGATTCTTGACGTATATATTGGCTTATACTAGAGAGAGAGGAGGCCCTGGCACAGAATGGTCAAATCTGCAAATACTTCATTGATTTTGCTGCACCTGTTTGGTGTCTTATTAACATGTATAATACTTTCGTATATGGGTTTTAGGGAAAAGAAAAAATGTCGGTGCGCTAAGCTAGTCTCAGGCTCAAATAATACAAATGTTGAGAGTGTGCCTTGACGTGGCGGGTGAGCTTAATTATGCTTTGGCCAATTCATATAACCAAAACCTCTCATTTATATTATGTTTATATATTTGTTGCCAACTTTATTAGGGTGAGAAGCGCAGACAGTATTTTGTTTTTTATATGGGTTTTTACACTCACCCTCGAATATGCTTAAGGGCATAGTCTCTCTTCAAATACTTTATATTCTCCCGGATAGCAGATCGTGTTCCATCTTCCTCTTGCAAGTGTTTCTCGAGCCACTCCACCACTACCTGGTTATTGTCCCACAAATAAGCCTAAAGGAATGAAGTACATGTCTTATTCATGACCTATTATACAGTAACATAGGCTGAAAAAAGTTCAGCTCTTCCCACGTCTGTTAATTGCTGTTGATCCAAAAGAAGACAACATCCAGTTTGTAGCGCTTTCCAATCTTGCAACAAACTGGGAAAAAAAATCCTTCTTGACCCCAGAATGACAGTCAGATCTCTCCTTGGATCAAGAAGCCATTTCCCCATAATTGAAAAAATTATATCCCTGAATATTATGTTATATCAACCTATTCTATTTCATTTCCAAACACATCTTCGTCTCAAGTCACAGTACAGACGGAGGGTGATATTTTCAATCTAGCAAGATGCTGTTTGACATTTATAACTTAATGAGACCCAACAATATTAGAACAAACGCCACCAGCTTCTGTTTGGACAAAGGTGACAATCACAATTCATCACCGTTGCATTAATGAAAATCCTAATAGTATAGTGAATTTTTTTATTATTATTATCTTTTATTTATATGGTGCCAACAGTTTACGCAGCACTTAATACAATACATATATTCAAGGGATATGACAAGACTAGAATAGACAGACTAAGACAAACCGATACATTAGGTGGAGAGAGCCCTGCTCGCAAGCCTTCAATCTTTAGAAAGATTATAATCACAAGTGAAAATGTGAGTACCTTTACAGCCCCCTCTGTTTCCATAAACCATCGACGGAGCATAGACTGGATGTGGATGTCACTGAGTTCACTATTGGCATGAAGAATCTCTCTTTTCACTACCTCTTCGAGAAGAAGGCGCCTTAGTCTCCAGTAGAGGAAGGTTCGTGCATCCTTCCACTCCAGGATATCCTGATGGTACAGTCACAGGACATAGGTTCTAGCGAGGGTGAACTATGCTGAACATTCTCCAAACACTTTGCATTCGCTGCTTCTTAAAAGCAAGGATATATCCTATACATTTATACCACATAATAAAACATACACAATTGTGTTGCTATATTACACACACACACCAAACAAGGGAGCACAATTAAAAATGTGTACTTTACTACTCAAATCAGTAAGTTACTTTTAGGTGACATTTTTGGGTCAGTCACCAAAGCAGCCAACAAAACTATTGTAATAGCTCTATCAGAATCCCCCCCCCCCCCCCCATCATTTTATGAATTAATGGTCATTAAATGGGTATCTCTTAACTGTGATGACTCCTTTTTCCTGCATTCTTCCCGGGGTGTCATGTAAATCTGCAAACTTTACGGCTACTTGATGGTATATGGGGAGCAGCATCTCCTCTCGGGCCTTTAGCTTCATCTCTAGCTGCTTGCACTGTGCATTGGATAGCTCTGGAGTGCCTGAAGAGAGAAAACAGACTTAAAACAGGACTGGTAAAAACTGGGCACGCTTTCTGCCAGGGCATGGCATTTGTAGAATGTGAGATTCTTAATTGTTAGATAAAAATGTTATGATAGTTGATGACCCATACTCACCCAGCTGTTCCACAATACCAGCATAAACAGGGTCTATCCTCCTCATTGTTTTAATTAGGTCTTTTCTTCTGAAACGGATTTCCACTGTGCCTTCTGCTTCCAAGACCCCACCTCTGCAAAACAAAATGGAAGATGGGACGTTTGAAAAGCATGGTAGGAATGGGTCCCTTCAAGCTGCACTATTGTTCCTCCAATGCTTTTTTGCTATTCTTAAGGCGCAAACGGGTAGAATTGTCAAACAAGACACATCAGATTATTTAAAATATTCTTTGTAGTTACCGCTGTGAAGCAGACATAAAAACTCACCTGCTGTCTTTGTCGGCATAAAGCTCCATGTAGAGAGGATTAATAGTGGGGTCAATAACAACCCACGATCCTCCTCTCAACTCAGCATAAGGTGGGATGTATACCAGAACAGGCTGCTTGAACTCCCTAAGGCTGTCTACAATATACGCCCCAAACTTCAGCACTTGGTCATACATGTCTAGAAGAGAGAGAAGCAAGTTTTGTAATTTGCATCTACACATTGAATCCATCAACATATGTACTATTTTATACACGAGTAATTTCTTCTTAAGTTTATTAAAGGCACACTCTATCCATACGCACATATGCTTTCAATAAAATTGCCACATAGTTCAACCATATGGTAGGACCGGTCCTGCTTACCCTTCATGCCTCCAGAAAAGCCTCTCCAGTTCGCAAAAATAAGGAGAGGAAGTCGCTCTCGGTTGAAGTCCTTTATTGCCTGGGCAGTTTTGAAGGCAGAGTCTGGAAACCAAACCTGTCCTGCCTGTTGAATTATCTATAAAGCAAGTATATATAAAAACAAAGTGAGTGAGTGAGTGAGTGAGTGAGTGAGTGAGTGACTGAAAGAGAAAGAGGTGGGAGGGAAGAGAAAAAGATGAGATACATGTTAGACAGCGGAAGACTTTATGAACTACCATATTACCTTAGCTTCTGAATCCAGATTGGCAGGGTCAGCGGGTACTGCTATTTCCACACTCCGGGTTTCCACAGCAATAACTCCCACTGGAATTCCACCCAATCTGAAAAAGGAAGTACAGTATCTCAAAAAAACCATAGCCTTATTCATATTTTAATTATGCTCTTATTTTTTTGAAATTATTTTTTTTCTTTTAGGGTAGCTTTCTAGGGCTTACCGTGCCCGTCCCACCACAACAGTCTGGGCCCAGCGTTGCATGATTTCCATAAAGCTTCCGTGATCAAAAAACCCTTTCTGCCATGCCCCTTTCACACCTGCAGAGAAGAGGCACACAGGTTCATTCTCAAAAGACAATCACAGCATTAAAAGAGCCAGAGACTGACATGACATGAACAGTTCACTTACTTGGATGAGGTCTTCCAGCCAACAACCAGCGGGGGTCATAAGGAGCTTTGGATGGCATGAAATCAATCTGTCTGTCAATGGGGTCGGTGGGTGTCATGACTGGCACCGGGCTGTATTTATCCTGCAGTAATCAGTTAAACAATGATTTATTTGTAGTGCAGAGAGGGAGAGGAAAGCATACATGTACTTTTTATACAAATATGCAACTGTTACTATAATGTTATCATTGGAAGAATGGTACAAGAATCAATCAACAGCAATGTACCAGACGGCAAGCAAAAGATATATTGTAAACAGTTCATCAGATGGATTTTTATAGACTTGGAACACTACGATGTCCAGTCCAGTAGTTGGTCCAGACTATTTGTACATTAAAAACTACAGATTATTGGGGCAGGCCATGACTGGGTACTGGATACCCCCATCATGACAAGAGCAGAATTAAAAATAATTCTATGGAGAATGTACCTTTGGCATGTAAGAGAGCCATTGAAGAATAGTATAAACTCCCTCAAAATCATCAGGAACCATAGTGTGGGACACGCCATTGTTGCACATGATCTGTACCCCTCCTAGCTGGTTGTTTGATGTGTACACTTCACGCCCCAGGACCTGCAGTAACCAAACAATGTGTCATTAGTCGTCCCGTAGAGGTGCTCGGACTGCATCCAAGGCAAAGAGAAAATACAACATACTTTGTTCAAAGCACTTGCTCCGGTCAGTATTATATGGGAATTTTCCACTTGTATAACACGCTGACCCAGCCTCACCAGGTAGGCTCCAATCCCAATTGCACGGCAGGTTACCTAAAAGTGAACACAGGAATCACTCAATAAACCAACAATGAATGCGAGGTGTGCACAGCTAGAAAGCTCTGTAATATCACGGTGAGTAGAAGATATATATATATATATATATATATATGCAACTAGTGGACAGACAGAGCCTCTGACATGGAATCTGGACACTTAAGTCTTTGCTGTGTAAAGAAGATGTTAAGCATACCATGCTTATGGTAACTATCTCATCGTATGCCAGTGACGATTCCCCAGCTATTGTCCCCGATCCTCTCAGGTTCTCCACTCCAATTCCTTCCTCCTTTCCTATAATGTCAGTCACTACATACCTGTGAACGGACATCAGAAACTGATCAAAAGACATATTGCCATCGGCCAAGAAAGAAGCACATTTATTAATGACAGTAAAACCATTATATTTTATCCTGGCTTGGAGGTTCAAGTTCTTTATATGTATATTACCTACAGAAACATGTTCTAACCATGTGTGGGTGCGTGCCGGTGGTGGCAGGGATGGAACAAGTTAAACAGTTCTGTGTGTGCAAATAATTTAATAGGAAGATGAATCTGTATAAATCATAATTTTGTGTGATCCAAAAGAGAGATATTTTCAATTAAATCAATGATGAACTATTGAAAAGTGTATGAAGGACACTATATGGGTTACCACTGACAGTTTTTCAACCTCATGCATTAACAAGATAACACAAATCAATAACTTTCTAGAAATACCAAGTGTATTCGATAGACAAAAGGAGAAGCCATGCTTGTAAAACACATTCAGTACATCACGGCTGGTAGATAATCAATGCCACTGTACCTCGATTCGCCCTCATCCTCCACATGCTCACAGTGTACCGAGTTCATAGAGCTGATTTTCGTATAATCTTGGGGGGTCAGGTACAGATATTTGAAACCCTAAGAGGAACAAAACCACACTTTTATATGTGTTGGACCAGTATAAATAATCTAAATACCGGTAAAGGACTGTCAGGACACCTACAAAGTCACGCTACACCCGATAGAAAGTCCTTCGAAACTGGGACATCCATATGAACAGATGGCTATTGGGGCAAAGTTATGCTGTTGCAGCTCTCTCAATAAAACCAGGACTGCTGGCAATTATGAGCACAACTAATTTCATTTTCAAGCAAAACCATTTAAAGTGGATGTATAAAGGTTACCATATGTAATTTGTAACATCTGCCAATAAGTGTTGAACTAGAAATCTCATGGCATCCAATGTTGTGTGACATGGTGTTTGTAACAGCAGGGCAGCTATCTGTGGGTCGCTTCTGCAATATAAGCGATATAGTACCTTTCCATTAATATATTTATTTTACATTTTACCTTGTAAGGGTCTGTAGGGTCATTCCAGGCAACCTGAAACATGTGCCTGAGTTCCTCTGCCAGTCCTATTCGTGCACCACTGTTGGCCGCTATGTAGATTCGAGGGATCCCTTCCTTTCTAGCCAGTTCTGAAACTCTGAGATAAAGCAAGTCTTCTTGTGGTCCAAAGGAGCCAATCTTATAAGTGATGTCATTGCAGATTACGATGACATCACGACCAGATGGGTATTCCGGGGTTTTCAGATTCATCTTGAAAGCCACCATCCCAACCTAATACAAGTGTAAAGCTTAATAAAATAATGTAATGATTATAGGCCTATAATAAGCAACTTGTGGTTTGTCATGGAGTGGGGGTCATCAACTAATATTTTAAAGCTAGGGAGACAATTACCGTAGCCTCCAACTGAATACAGGATAAATGGTTGCTTTTGTAAATAAAATGCTTCAGCTAAAAAGTTGATAATATCAATGTGTAAAAGATTTGAAACACATGAGCTTGACAGCTACAGACTGGCTTACTGAAACATGCATTGGAGAAGTAGTTTTGCTAGTGTTATTATCAATAACCATTGTGGTACCGTAGGCTACTCTATACACTGTTTGTTGTAGATCTGCCATAAGTGGCTTAATAGGGGTGGTCTGCAGCAGACACAAACATGTAGGAATCACCATTCCATTTTGTGTCACTAGTAGATTTTGGGACTAAGGCTCACCATTTTTTTTCCAAAAAAACATATCACATTTCATTAAAAAGAAACATATATAAATAGTAATATGTATAGTAAATGTTTACAAACATGTCAGGAAAGAACAAAATGTAAATAAACTGGATCAATAAGAATATGTTCCCTACCTCATTACCACCAGGCAACCTGTTCAGCTGCACCAGCTGTCCCTGGGTGTCTAGAACCAGCTCAGTGTAGGTGAGAATATCTTTGGGGTACGTTTCTCCTGACCGCCATAGTTTGAACAAAGCCTTCAAAATGACAATATGTACCGTTACTGAAATCATGATTAACTTGACAACATTTCTGAAAATACATTTTTTCACCTGCAAGTAGAACTGTCTACCATCGATTAATGGTTACACCAGATTTTTGCATTACTTAATTCATGAATTAAAACAACGCAACTTGCGCTTCATGTTTGTTAATCAGTCTAATTATTTTGGTGATATTTTGTTTAAAAGTTCTTGGAAGCAGAGAATGGTGGCAGAGGCACGGTTAGCCAATACATTTTACTGCTCTCCTCACCCACTTTTAAAGGCCACAGTAACAACAATCAGAAACTTGACATTAGGAGAGAAATAAAATGAGTAGAAGAAATCATACATCTCCTAAGAAATAGAAACATATACACATAATGTGGGTTTTGTATTACATATATATATTATTGATAATTTGAATCGTTAACCACAGTTACATGAGTTTATTTACTATATGGAAATACAGGTAGGTAGGATTTGGGACAAGTGACAGATGCGATCCCACTCACGTAGTCGATTAAATTAGCGCTACTAATTACCAGCAAGATACCTAATTAAGGAGTTAAATTCTATTTCCTATTTACCCTAAGGGGAAAAAAAATCAAGCTTTTCTTACAAAGCAAACTCCAAGCCATACATGATCCAAATCATCAGCCTCACCTGTCTGAACATCTCGGGAAAGTCGTAAACATACGTGGTCCCCAAGGACTGGGCCTGAAACCTCTTGGACTGCAGCAGATCTTTGGTCACGTATGGCGTGTTGATCAGCATTCCATGCATGTGTCCATGTTTATCTCCATAAGAATGGAACATGATCTGTGAAGACAGAGTCTCATTAGCATCCCAGCTGCCAACTTTATTTCCTAGAGGCCTAGAGATGAGGATACCCATATTTATGGAATAACTGACCTATTTAAAAAAGTGCATGCAAATAATACCGTAATAGACAAATATTGATTAAAGAAAATCTAGATCTATTCTAATTTCTGTTAGTACAGTGCAAAAGCCCCTCAACAATTAGAAATAATGGTAATAAATATCACCGACAGCATTATTGTCTGCCTGGTTTCAATTTATTAGCAATGTCAGCTGTGGTACAGATGTTTCTAAGGATATAAACTTGGGAATAGTCAGATATTAGCATTTGATGAGATATCCACATGGTACCATAACGTTAGATGCTTTATAATTTCACCATAAACATAAAACAAACTCAGGCTATACTCTTTGTCCATGTTGCCTAGTATCTAGCGCTGTGATCCCTTCCATTGTCAAGCTTTATTCAACACAGCTGTCCCAGTCTTTAGTCACTTTGTCATTTGTCTCACTGTCAAAGGGATCTAAAGTCACCATGATGATTTATTCAATGGGTCATTACCGACATCACCCAGGAAGCCTTAAGGTTGTGTTAGATTTACTGTGGCAAGACAATAAGCTAATATCCCTTGAGTCTTTGGAGAGCAGAAGTCATCACAAGCTGCACAACATAACAGCAAGATAACAGGGGTAAATGTAATGGCCCTTCCTCCTTACACTTGTAGAATGGAAGTTTCCTTCTTAATGGGACAAGGACAATATTGGTCTCTTGTAAAATACATACTAATACTAGATAGAAAAAAAATAATCAAACGCTGCTTAAAACCTGTTTGGTTTTTTTGCAACATTTAAAAAAAAAAAAAAAAAGATAGTTAAAGCATTTTCTTACTTGTCTTCATGAAACTGACTTTATATCCACTTCTCTCAGCTGTGAGTAGAAGCATTGGTGCTCTTAAATTGGTCTTGGTTCTCAAACCCATATGATCTCATATCCATTGCCATAGGAGGTCAAGATGTTCAACAACAGCTATAGCATCATGCGTTGGAGTGACAGAGATCTTTATGCTCAGCTAGGGACAGTTATATATATATATATATATATATATTTATTTAGTCTTCATTTGTAACTCTTAGAAAGTGGGCTAACGATTGCATTACTCACATGCCCAGTGCTAGGATCTGTCACTTCTTTGTAGAGGCTGATATCCAGATAGTAACCAGACTCATTGGTCAGGAACAGACGGATAGGTATTGCTTTCCCTGTAGGTGTTAAACGGATGTTTATCTTGACTTCAGCTTGAAGTACACGCAGCTTCCACAGGCGGCTGCCATATCGCATAACCATAGAGCGGACGGACTCCTCTATCTACCGGGGAGAAGAAAAAAAATAAATAAACGAAAGGAAGGTCAGCAGGACTTTAAAGGAACAAACTTGTATGTGTGCTGGAGCAAAGAAAATGCAATAGAGAGGTTTTCTTTTAGACAATGCAATAATTGAAAATAACATCTTAAAGTAGGATAAATATTTAGACTAGAAAACTCTCTACAAGAAAGTCGGTCAGGTTTGGCGACAGCTTGGAACAGCTAGATTTTGGCGACAGCTAGATTTTGAAAATATCTTACTTGATCCAATTCTCAAGTGATTTTGAATAATTTCTGCATAATATCATACGAATGGTCCTGGGACATGGAATTATTAGATTTATGAAACATATGTACCTTGGAAGGGTCCATAATGACCGTGGGGACAAAGTTTAAGAAGATATGATTGCAGTCGGTGCGGACGCTGGTGTTGTTAAAAGCAACTTCTAACTCATCCATTGCCTCAAGCAAAAGACGCTCACCTTCGTTCTGCAAATATTCAAAAGAAGCTTCCTGGAAAGAGACAATTCAGAGAGAGGAAGGAATTAAGTTATCACACTGACTTGTAATTCCTAAATGTTAACCTAGAAATTAACAGTGAATTATGAATCTGCTCCAGGGGTACAATCCAGACACACATAACGTGCAGGCAGGAGGTAAATACACAATTGCATTACTCTGATAACGAGATGATAAGAGATGACCCTACTCAATAACTCAACACTGTCTGACCCTGTCCATTTAATATGAGGTCAGACATGTCATTTTGTGAATCATGTGATACAGCAGACAGAAATCCAACACTCATATTTAGTAAACTGTACAATTTCCTAATGTCTGAGTTATGACACCATTACGGTTACAGCAGGATATCGTTTTACCTTTGTGATGAGATCAGAATGACGGATAATGGCTCGGACAAAGAACCTGTAATCTGTCACTTCTACTCCTGCTGCTACTTTTGCTGCACCCAGATAAAGATGCATTTTGTGGTTTGCACATGGCACCGCATTCAAGTCAAAGTTACGCATCCTGTTCAGCTCTAGCTGGAAGGCCAGAGCGGGTTCAAGGTGTCTGTATATACGATCTTCTGCAAACTGAACACGCGAAAAACAAAACACCGTCACAATCAACACAGATACGTAATATATTATAGGAATATAACAGTTGCTGTTTTATATTCCAAATACTACCAAACAATTGGTATTTTTAGTGTATCTATTTAATACATGGACCTTTAAGTTGTGAAAATGAACTGTATAGCAAAAGAAAAAGAAATGCACATAGGACAGTGAGAGGAAGACTTAAAGAGAGAAGAAAAAGAAGAGAAAGAAGAATGGAAAAAAAAAAAAGAGAAACAAAAGAAGTGAAATAAAAAAGCAGGTTAATCATTTTTTTTTTTGAAACTCCATAGAATATGAAAAATGAAGCAGCTATACCTCATCTCTCGCTCGGAACGTGAAGAACTTTGGAAACTCTCTCTGAAAGTTAAACAAATACAGGGGGTGTATTTTAGATTAAGGCAAAGACTTCCATCATGTCTTTTGTTTAACAATATAATTATTTATACCCCAAGTTGGACATCTATCTACCCCATGATTAGCATAACAAACCTGCTGGGCTATCAAAAAAGTGATTCTTCGAAGACCATAGTCCACCAAGATGTTTTTCTGCAATGAAATAGAGACATATGTATTAAGAACACACAATCCACAGGAGTCCTACCTGCCATTCAGTATCAGATCACAACGCTTGTATATGAAAATGGTTGCATAAAGTGTGCAACTGAAATACTTTAGCTCTAACGAAATATCTAGTTACTTTATGACATCATACTCCATGTGGAACAGCACTTGCATTACTGATTTACAAACCTTTGACTGAGAGAACGTTCGGAATACGGACACCAATTCTTCATCTTCAATGCGCTCGACAGACTTTATAGCCACATTTAAAATGTGGATGGGTTCCTCACGAATGCTCTGTTGGAACATAATTAGCAAATTAAGTTTACAGTAAAGAGCATAGTTTAACTCTCCTAAAGCTAGAAGGTGCGCAAAGTACTTTAAAGTAAGTTCCTCGCCAGGGCTGTACAGGACTACACCGGAGAGCTGTTCTCAGGAAAATAAATATACAACTCTACATTTACAACGGAGTTAACCAGAGTAGTATAAAAAAAATTAAGTACTTAAAAATGCTCATTTTTACTCCCACATTAATAACACTGGGACCCGTTCTTTGATTAATTTGGGCTACTTATATCTGGAGATTATTCTATGAAGTAATCTAAATTTTAACGTTCACAAACATTCCTCAAGTATTGTCCTTAAAACTACATCACCTTACCCTAAAAGCCATCCTCTGACCTGTAAGCTATAATACTCTCTTCTAATGTCTTATCTTTACCCATAACCCTTATCATAGGACTGTTTCTAAAATACACTGCATTGATTAAAGTATGTGGACACCTGTTGAACATCTCAACATCCTAAATTAATATGGAGCTGGTGCCCGTCTCTATTATAACCGTTACCTCCACCCTTCCATCAACAGCTGCATGTATATTGGTATGTGGCAAATATAAGTTAACAGATATCTACCCACCTTATTGTCTTCTTCGTCATAAAAAGTGGACCGTGCCTCGCTGAACAAAGGGCTGTCCAAAGGAGGGTCTGCAAAGCAGGAGATGACCTCATCAAAGTTCCTGGAATGAAGAGATATACACGCTGCCACAGTTTGATCACAAATCCCTTTCCTTCTACTCTGGTGATGCCCACAATATGCATCAGGCACATAACGTACTTAAGAGACAAGAGCAGGGTCAAATTCTTCTTTAAGAAGGTTCTGTACTTGAATGTAGCCCACAATTTTTAAAGCACTCCCAGGTGCCCACAGGTCTTACCTCTTTACCTGCGATACTCCTTGATGAGTGCCGGGATATGATGTTATATCCAGGCAACTGACCGCAGAGGAGCGCACTGCACCAGGTACTAAAGAAGCCCATCTAGTATAATCTGATCTCCCCAATCAGCCCATGGAGCAGCACTACACTGGGGAGCGTGATTGGACATCAGTAAGCATAGACCAATATAAACTGCTGCTGATCCAAATAAACGCAACAAAATATACACATTCTAAAAATAATATAAAATGGACTAGAAGATGGAAGATCATTCTATTGGATTACCTTGTGAAATCCTCAAACTTGTCAAAGGCTACCATAACCCCCATCCTCTGGCACAAAGGGGAGAAACCACTGTCCATGAAGAGTTCACTGCTTTGACGATTTAACTCTAGGTGTGTGGCACTGACGGGCAGAGACATCCTGCAGAGGAACAAACAGAACATGAGAGTCAAGCGGCAATGTCTACCATCTGCTTGTTAAACCAAAAAAACAAAAAAAAAATAGTTCCACATCCATGTAAAAGAATGTCTGTAAGGGTATGCGGGGTTCTCCATGTGGTATTTTTATGCCAAGGTTTGCCAAGCACTGCTATACCAGCAGAAACTTTCTTGTGCAGCTTAGGAAGCATTGCCCATACCAAGTTGTTTTTGTCTAGCAAGTACCGCAGGAAACACCTGCCACCGCATGAAAGCATGTCTGTTTTGGTACTATTTAGAAAAAATGGTTATTTTAGACAAATGTACTGTAATGATCTGATCTGTCGAGTACTGGTAACACCCTTTCCTTGCTTCCAGCAATACTCCAGCAATCCCCATGCAGCGGTGCTGGCTTCTCAGTATATTTCCAATTTAGACAAAACTTTATTTTTTTGTTATTTTTAAAAAACACACTCTTACTTTAACCTTAGCAGGCAAACTGAGACCTATTCAAATCAACACAGAACAGGTCCATGAGATATAGAAAGCTACAATATTGTGTTGCTCTTTGATTTAAAAATAATAATAATGTAAATCAACCTAACAAAACAAAAGGGATAAGTAATTATATATAGAGAGAATACTAAAATTATATATATGGTTATATATTATATATGGTTAAGATCAACCTTGTAAGAGAATACTAATATATATATATATATATATATATATATATATATATATATATATATATTAGTATTCTCTTACAAGGTTGATCTTAACCATAGAGGCAAATTTTTTACCCTTTCGAAGAAAAAAAAGAGTGTACTAACTGTACTGATACCCATGAGATAACATAATTGTATACATAAAGGAACATGACATACACTGAATTTAAATTAAGAAACAGCGTTTGGGCAACTACAGAAAGCGCAAAATAATTTAAAACGGGTATTAATCAAGCAATCGGAAGTACAAAAGAAACTAGTCTATCGTAAACAAAGTCTAATGCTTGTGTACATCATATCCATGACACAGGCTATTTTAATATTTTTGGGCCATATAAAAACCTATAATCTATAAGAAAGACACCCAAAGTAGTCAACTTTTCAATGTTCTTGATAAGCTGTGGCTATCTATACCCGTAATTTGTAAAGCACCTTCCAAGAAGCAGGCAGCTGTCATCAGTAAAGAGAACAAATATGTTTCTTGTTCCACTAAAACAAAATACTAAGACCCCTGGCAGTTTTCACCTATTCATAGAATAATCAGATATGGTCCCTGATCAGTAGAAAGAATTGTTTAAGCTTGTAGTAAAAGCACTGAATGAGAAGACTACTTATTTAGTACCAAGACTAACATTCCCATTAACACACTGTATTTTGTCTTCACTGCCAGAACGGTGATTGATGGATTGCCAAACCTTTAGCATCAAGTGTGAGTAGCCAATTTAATGAAGAGGGTTTTTTCTGGCAGAGAAGCATTTTCCATTGCATTTGCTATCGAGGGTGGAAAGAGCAGCTGTTAGAGCAACGCGACTATATCAGTAAGGGGCACACAGGACACAGGCCATTAGGAGATACACTTTTAAAGCGGTTTGCCAGGAGGCTTAAGGATGTCCACAGAGAGCTGAAAAGGCAAGAGATGAAAGCACAAACGGCAGCAAAATTGGAAGAGATTGCGTTTTGGATTAATGGAGATATTGTCCATGCTGTAGGATAAGAATTCTGCACTCATACCTGCTCAGTGTAGGGCTGATCTCTCTGTAATTAAATTAGCAGATAACAGGACAATGAGTGAAAAAGAAAGTTGTGCAGTAAATCTACATTTCCTAAATGCTCATTTTACATAATCCGCAGTAGGCTTCCCAGCTACGGAAACACTCTCTCCACAGTCATGCCGTCTAGTAGGCTAACACGGTCAAGCGCTCTTTTTATCCGACGTAACCCGCAAGAAGAGCCAATGTCTGGAGACCTAAAGAAGAGTTTACGTCAGATTTGTACAAGGTTTATAAGGTGTTAATCCTCAATAGCCGTACATGTTTTATGGACATCACCTCTACCGGTACTCATACAGGGTTTCACTAACAATGGTGCCAAGGAACGCTGATGAAAATTGTCCCTGGCACTGTAACATGTGTGCTGCATACAATGCTCTGACATGCTATCAGTGTGAGGCTGCATGTACCCAGCCAGATGATCCACACCAAAGCATCGGATCGGCTGCATGACTAGTGACAATTGTAAGTAGTGAAATTTGTCCCACTTCCTCTCTTTACAAGACGAAAACAATACACATTTCATTTGGATGGAACTTTCTGATTCTTTCTGGAACCCCCATTTAGGCGGCACTATCGGCCTTCTTATTTGCCTCAAGTGATTAAGTCTTGTACTACATGGCTTTTAACCCCTTAAGGACAATGGGCGGTCCCAAAACCCATTGAAAACAATGCATTTTGAGCCCGTACATGTACGGGCTTTGTCATTAAGGGGTTAAATTAAACTTTTTGGCCAGCATCGACATTTTCGCAATATGATATGAATAATAAGTGTCACTTCAAAGCTGATGAAGCACCTTCGTATCTAAATTGGTGCTGCCCAAAGCACAAAGCTGGATTCCATGCAGAGATCAGAGAAACATCCTATTCTCTGTCTGGCAAACACAGCTCTCAATACAGCACAAAGCTAAATGGAGCAGCATTGGACTTTGGCTGAAAAACACCAAAAATAAAATAAAATCCTAAACTTTACCTGTTGGGATGAGAAGAAGGCAACATAAACTGGAACTCCACCACACGTGTCCCATCCTGGAGCTGGTGGTGGTGTAGGCTGTTTAATTCATATGCAATGTAGCCCCTTCTTACATATACCTGGAAACAAATGAAATACGTTGAAGTCCAAGACCTGTGTAGAACCTTACATCTCCCACTAAAAATATCACCCCTTTTCCTACTACATGACATTTCTTCAATGTACAACGTGACCAAGAAGTCATAATTAGACGTTAGTTTGTAGATTGTTTTTAGTTTACTTTTAGACTTTAGTTTGTATAGCCTATTCAGGGCAGGTTCAGATATAACAATAAATAAAATAAATGGCAAAACAAAAAGGAGTGTATAATACCATCATATTATAATACTACAAGATTTACAAGCACACATACATTATTCCTGGTTGTTATTGGTAAATTCTTAGGCAGTAGAAGGCAGTCTTTCATACCTTAAAGTTTATAAACTTAAAGTTGTCCAAGAGAAGTTACTTCTTGCCACAGGATTTTATAAAGATTGCAATGCAACAGGTAAAAATCTATAAAACTCAGAATGTGGCCAACATATAAAATATTTTTCCCTTTTCTAGTTACTTTACAGTTAAAAGCACACGTAGCTGGAAAGGAAACCATTTACTACTGGTTCACAGGTCATGAAGCTATACCCGACATGAGGACACGCATCAGTTATACAGGTATCTGGCTACTTTGAAGAACATCAGCTCTTACCTCTAAAGCAGCCATTCGAACCACCTGTTTGATGTGATAGAAGAAGTTTGGGAGGACATCAAAGATTGATGTTTCAGAAAGGATGAGTTTCTGAAATAAAAATATGGATATCAGCAACAGGCAGCAGCGTCGATATTCTGATAAAAATGTCCTGGTTAAAGAGTGGTTTAAAACCACAAATGGAAGACAATATACAGAGTGAACAATATCCAGCTATGTCTAACACAGAATCAAAGGGAACTGCACACAAACCAATAAAAGGAATACTATAGACACCCTGGTTATATTTGGAGATATATTTGGAGATGTAAGGGCTGCAAAACAAGACAGGAAAAAACATTTATGGCAGAGACCCAAAGTCTTCTGATCAGAGAGGACTGGGGGGGACTGGTCAGCCATGTCCTAACTACAATTTACCATATTTTAGTATGTTTTGTTTCAAAGGATCCTGCAATATAAAGTGCATTAAACTGTCAGTTATTGATTACATTTTACAGACTGGAGGGCTTTCCCCGATGTTTAATTTACCCAAGAGCCGAGGAGATATTACAGCTGATCAAGTACAATGTATTTTGTTGACTATGCTAGGCATAGGAAAACAGCTCATTAACTTTCAAAATCTTACCTTTAGGTTTTCTGGACAAAACTGATGACCATAAAGGTCTATGGCGGAGAGGAAAATAGATTCAACCTGATTGTGTCTCAGTTCGTAAGATGGGAGGTGAGAGGCAATCAGAACCTAATGTGAAAGACAGCTTGTGAATACATGCAGCTTAACACAACATTATTTTATTGGAGCTGCTACCAGGAGTTTGCATGCCAGCTTAACAATTTAGCACCTGTTAGAATTGATAATAAATGCAGAATTCCTGAAACCTATTTCACAGATTCAATTATGCAAGAAACCCTATTTCTTTTTCTAGGAGATGCTTACTGGGTTTGGCCCTCCATAATACATATTGAAGACGCCAAACTTTTTCACTCAAATGCATGTTGGAGCCCACCCTAGTGTAGAGCAGTGTTTTCATCTTCCAAACCCCCATAACAAATAGAAAAGCATTTACATTTATCACACAGCTTGGCATATACATACATATATGTAAAAACCTTGCACCCATCCTATTTAATCTTTTTATATACATATATGCAGATTAATCAGGACAGGTGCAAGGTGTCTGGTGGCTTCTCAGGTGGAATCCATGTGCTACTGCTGTCACTATTTGTCACCTCTCTCTCATTATCTCCCCTTCTCTCCAACTCACTCCTATCTATTTCCCAATCTCCCTCTTTTCCTACTGTCTCTCCTCTTTCTCACCATCTATCTCTCCCCTTCTCTTACATTTCTTAATTCCTGTGGTGGGAGCATGGTGTCTGTTCCTACAGATCTCTGTTTCACTGCTCCATCATGGTGTGCACGGCTTCAGTGCTGGGTGGTGGGATACGACTTCATATACCGATGCTCAGCATCAATAGCCGACACACTGCGCAAGGGAGGAGTGAAATAGGGCTCTCTATAAACAAACCCTTTATTTTGGGCCGATTTATAAAGTTAACCAGTGAGTCGGCAGCCTGGCCGTGTGCCACAACAGAAGCCCTGGCTTGTCTGCTGCCATAGGTCAAAACCAACACTTTATAGTATCCCTATCATCATGCTTAATGAAACCATTGGCATGAGCTTATGTTATCTGGTGGAAATCACTCTAATATACACTTTACAACCAAAATAAGTATCCAAGTCTTTGGATGAAAAATGAAACTTCAGCTTGTAATTAGTAGGATCCATACATATTACCAAATAAGGAACTACGTTAATACTGCTTAAAACCATAACTGAACTTCCTAGGTAACATTTATACATCATTCTTTTAAGGTTTGATTGTAGACCTTAAGTTGAAGCACCCCATTATGTGTTTTACTAACATGTGGGAGCTGTTTTTTAGATAATAAAGTTATAATGTTATATAGTTATAAATAGAAAACTTTACAGATAAACAGTAAATACAAATGTTTGAATCCCTATCTCCCAGATGGTTAAGCTTATTCTATTAATTGTGCTGTATGAATTTTCTACCCGATTATTAGGACCTGGGGAATACACATAATGTTGCTTCAGAATGTCATGCTTTAAAGGAGCATCTAGATCTATAGACTCACCTGTCTAGCCCTCAAGGCGACTTTGGAATGTTCCGTTTTGCTCAGCTGTGTCAGTTCATTGAGTATGGCCATTAATTCATCGGTGAGGGTTGGGTCGCGCCCACAAAGCTGGTTCTAGAGGAAATTATACTGTCACGGGACAAGGTTTTCTGATTCATGCTTTCATTCATGCTTTCCATAAAAATATTCTTGAGGTTTAAAGGGAAATGATCACAAGATACTGTAATCTTTGGTAAGGGAAAATGCCCGTCATTGGTTCTGCATAGAGTTTTGACGACATGCTGATTTCCATTTAATTTGTCATCCAATCTCATTGCCATTTAATAATCTGCAATGAAGCTCGTTCTCTCTTTTTCTGTAAGACGTGCATGTACATATATAGTCAGTATAAGAAGGCCTTTAGCATATTTGATGTGTCATACTTACAATCAACATGGTGACGAGCACGTTCTTCTTAGCCACCTGGGCATGTGAGAAGATGCACTCTAGCACAGGGGTCATGTCTGGCTTATATTGTTCCCTCAGGTTAATCACACATTTGTCATAGTGAGCTTAAAAAACAGAAAATACAAAAATGTGTCTAGATTGTAAAATTTATCACGTGCACAAGGTTAGAATAACCAGAATGCCATCTATATCACAAGCAGTAAAGTATGTGCTCAGTGGTGGCTCCTGTCCTCATAGAAACATCTATAAGAACACACAGCTTGTAGAGAAAAATAAACAGCTCCCAGTGCCTTACATCGCTTAGCAGTGCTTAACAAATAGATCCATCACTAAATTGCATATTTATCTAATATAAATCTGGTTTTCAGCAGTTTCTCAGCAGCAAACAATGAGGAGTAGCAGTAAGACACGGGTGGGAGGAATGCAAGATGAGGAGTCAAAGACATAGAACCTTCTATAAAAGATTGGCTACAGTCCAGAAAACCTTACTTCTTTACTTACAGTGTTGGAACTGCGTCTCAACCTGTAGGTATCTTCTAAGTAAATCAAGAACAACCGACTTCATATAACCACGAATGCCACTGCGGTATCTGCCAGAGAAAAAGAACACGGGTCATGTATGGACAGCAAGGATTCTATAAAGGCATGTTCATGTGGATAACAATATTTCTTTCACAACTACTCATGAATCTAAAAACAAAAATACTATGCCTTCAGAGTTACACAACGGTCCAGAATGGATTATTTAATCTCTGAACAGCGTGTATGGGTTTGCAGAAGTAAGGAACCCATTACCACCTTTGTGGCTGTGCTTCATGTCCTGCAGGCATCCAGCCACAAAAAATGGATGGCCCTCTCTAATAAAACTTCATAATGAATAGGTTTCAAGCTAAAATCAGTTTCCCCATCAATCTCACCTCTGCACCAGCTGCACAATGCTCTGAGTGTTCATAAAAAACACTTCCCGGTCTGCTTTCCTCTGCAAGGTGGCCGCATGGCTGTCTAAAATGTTGGCAATCTGAGGATAAAAAGTCACATTCTGCTCACTTTCAGTTCACATACAAATTAGAATACCAGTTTTTATTGAGAGATGGAAAACAAAAATCAGCTCTTCAAGTTGGTGGCGTCAGTAAACCCACCTGCTGGCTTGGGAATTGGCACAGTACAGAGGTAATGTTACTGGCATACTGAGCCATCACTTTGCGTATGGCTTTCTCCACAGAAGGTGGAATCCTGGTGGACACACTGGTCATGATCTCTTGGAGCTCGAGGAGAGGAAGGGATGGATCTCGTAGGGTCTTCATCAGCGTAAGCACCCATTCCTTCACCTGTATTGAGGAAGATGTGACAAAGTATATACAGCATAAATAAAACCAATAACATATTTTGGTACCGTGAAGTTATTTCAAGTAGATGTATTGGATATACTCATGCTACTCCCATGTTTAAAAAGTGTCACTCTGAAGCACGTGTGCAGACACGCTAAAATACAACAGTCACATAGAAAAGAAAGAAGATGCGGTAGGAGAATCTGGTTCACCTTACCTTGTTAGTGAAGTAAGGCTCAGGCAAGCAGTATCCATTCATTACATTGATCAGATTGTCCAGCACATTATGAAAAACCTGATGAAGTTTTTCTCCAATAATGGGAAGGGTCTGTTGTGGAAGGAGGTCTCCAGTGTACAGCTCTGCCTACATAACAATACAATTATTAATATCTGTACTCTTGGGAGGCCTAACAAAATGTCTTGTGCATCAGAGAGTCAATGTTTTAAGAAAGCCTGGTGTGTTCTTTTGGCTCCTTACGCCAAGGTTAAGAAATTCTGTTTTGGGGAAACTCCACAGTTCTAGACGTACTCGCTATTGAAAGTTCATAAAAAACATACACAATGCATAGATGCTACTTTTTATCTATCTTAAGTATGTCATCAGAAGAGAAGTGGTGATAACAGTATTCACTAACGTGCAGTGCTAGTAATTACGGACCCCATTTAAGAACATATTAATACAATACCTGGTGGACCTTTGAGGGGTCATCTAAATCAAGACGGGCCACCACACACCCAGACTCCAGGACAGCTCCAGGGCGCTTCACATAATGGATTTGACCAGGCTCCTGTACCACCAAGGCCATCACCATCTTCATTACCTGCAGGAAGAGGCTTACTGTGTTTAAAACATCAAAGGTTTATCACTGTTTATTACTACTTAGATACTAATAAAAACAGCATGACCCTTCAGTCTGCTGCATACTAATACAATCCACCCCAACCACTGAATCAGTCAACATCAAAACCGCAGATCAGCCAAACAAAGTATTAAAACCAATAACATGCACTACTGTTCAAAAGTTTTGGTTTTTTAAAACCCTCTAAATCAGTATGGCTAACAGACGAAAGCCTGAATTCTGCTTACAGGCCTCAACAAGTGTTTGTTCTGGATTATGCATAATGTATATTGGGGCGTGTGCACACACACACACAACAGGGTCCAAAAGTCTACAATCTGCTTTTTGTTTCAACATTTCTGATACAAAATTAATAATTTTCACCCCCAAAAAAAAAAAGTTGTTAGTACACAATGATTACAAAAAGCATTTCAACTTATGTCCTACAAAGGCCCTAACAGGAGCACTTGGAGGAGCATTAGTAAAACCACTAGCAGGTGGTTATTTTTAATAAAATGGATATCCAGCATTAATTGTTAAAATAAAACGCACGTGTGCCAGAAAGCAAATGGTGCTTGAAGAGGATAGTCACGTCCATGGCAATGTTACCTAAAGACTTAACAAAGGCATAAACAAATTGATTTGCCTCAGTGTTAAATAAATAAAACCAGATGGTGATAGTGGACATTAGGACAAAAATATTATATATATATATACACATATATATATATATATATATACATACACACACACATTTACTTTGATACAACAGACTGTCAGAAGAACTCCCTAGATTGATTTCACATCTGCAATGGACATTTCAGCTTTTGCCCTCATTGTTAAGAAAACCCCGAGGACATGACATGTGGATGATGTCCTATTGTCAGTTTGCTGGGGACTTGGCAGATGTTCAGTGTAACATCTGTTTTGCCAGCAACAGTTTACCAAAGTTTTCCTCTGATTGGCGGTCATTTTTTACCCCAGACAAGAGCAGCAGCCCCAACATACAATAATTAAAGTCACTAAATAAAAGTATGTAATTTCACAAATACTGCATCTTACTATATACCCGTTGTACAGCGCTATGGGATTTGATGGCGCTATATAAAACAATAAATAATAATAATATATATATAAAAAAAATGTACATAATAATCCCCTAAACAAATGAGAACGAAGGTAATACGGACACATAGTGGGAAGGTACCTCAATTTCAGCAAAGCACTCTCCTGCACAGACATGGCACCCATCTTCCACAGTATACTGGAGCAGTTTGCCAGTGGAGGGAGAACGCAATACCGTTGGGTCTTTCTCCTTCTCAAACACACAGGTTTTGTTTCCTATGGTTATTCGGTACCTGTGGAGAAAATTGCAAAGTTTTGTTACAGTTGGAGAATCAAAAATGTAAATGTATCTGGCAGCAGTATTTTGAGTTAAGGTACACCAGGTATCATCCGAATATTGCGGGACCCATCCAGGCTGAACTCGAGCACTGGTTCTACAGCTGCAGGGTCCATGCAGAAAAGAGACATCCAATTCTCATGCATCAGCTAACAGCTATATGGTTACCATGCATTACGGTCTCTCCTGCGAATTTCTGGCTACTTTTAGCGCAGTCTTTTATAGAAGAAATGAAAATGTGCAATGTGGATTTATCAGATGTTAGCATTATTTTGGACGTGTTATAGGGGATGCAGTACAGTAAGTAAGAATGCCCACCATAAGGAGGGTGCAGCAATCAAGATGGGAGACATAAGAAATTAAGGTATTTGTGACATCTTGTGTGAGGAACATGCAGATACAAACAATACTATGCAGAAGCCAGAATCTTATAAGGGATGAAGAGATGATGCATCTGGGTTTGGTTATTATGAGAAAGAGTTATTTTAATGAATATATTAGCGCACATAGCAGAGTCATCTATTAAATCTTTGCTAAGGATGGCGATTAATACTGCGTAGGTATTTATAGCCTTATAGGCCTAGAGGCCAAACATTAACTACAATCTTTGACACTATCTCAGTGAGTATATGTTCTCATCGTTCACCAATTCTTCTCCTATTAGCCCAGGCTGATCTGGGTAAAAGCATGACAGGATATGCACAAAAGAGTCCATACAGTGGTTCAAATACACTGTAGGATCTAAAGGATTGTCGACAGAAACCCATTCATACCGGTCAACTTCCTCCTTCATGTAAGTGGTGTAGCTATTTCCATCATAGGACAGTAGAAGCCCTCCATCACTCAAACGGTGAACATCTATCTCTATGTGAGAATTATTCATAATGATTACATACGTGGTGAGGGACTGTCGGGCAACCTGGATCAGGAGGGAACAGAAATCAGTAACATGACCTGCTTGTGTCCATCATCATTTAAACCATATACTTGCCAGGGAAAGCTCAATGCACTTGTAGGATTTCAATGTATAGGTTCACATATAATAAAGGCAGCAGCACCGGAAAAAAAAAATATTTCCACTACTCAAATGTCATAGGGGCTGCAGAGTATAATGTAAAAAAAAAAAGCTTTAGTACCTTTAATGAGTATTTCACACCCTCTGAGATAAGTTCCACATCAACAATGTTCAACAATGTGGCAGCAGGGAGTACCTGTCCTCTGAACAAGGGATCAAAAAGTAGCACAGGTTATAAAAAGAGCGACTGCAGGCTGAAAGGGCCACAAGTATAAAGGAAAATGTACTTGTTAATGTTTTTATGTATTAGCTACCAATATGAAATACGCTGTTTAACCTACATACAAAAACCTTATTTACAGAATTAGTGCTTTGCCTACAGAAGGGCCTATACCAGCATGATAAGGTCTAATATCTGTACAATATTAAAAATAAAAAAAGGCTAAAATATTACAAACAATATAAGAAGAAGCCACGGAGATCATACCTTTCCAGAGAGTGAAGAAATTCATTCATACAAGTCTGGAACAAAGCATCTGCCACATTTAGAGCACCACAGACCACTCCAAGCATCGTGTCTGGTTTTTCAGCCTTTGAACGACAATGTAAAAGAACAATAGAAAATGGCAAGCAAAAAAAACCAAAAACCTTCTACAAATAGACAAACCAATAAAGTAATATAGTACAATGAATAGGATAATGTACAAGGGTGTAGGGTTTAACAATGACTACATGAGTTGCTTACCTGGACCTTCTCTGCAATCAGGTGGTCCAGCCACCCTGTATCAATATCATTGTTCTGGAAGCTCTCGGTTTCCAGTAGTTTGATGAGGTATTCCACTGTAGTCCTGAAATCTCCCCGAATAGAAAGCTCTTTAAGAGCCATAACCATGTTCCTGCAATAAATGCATGGTATGGAGATCAGATACCATATAACAAATTGAATTTTAAAAAATTGCCAACACTAATAAAAAAAAAAACACAAAAAAACACAAAAAAACACATTGCTAGCAAACTACACAGGAAGAGAGGGGACGTTTGGCATTCATGCATCCAAAAACGCAGACAATTGGCTCTTTTCTGCCATCACTAAGTATTCCTCTATACAAAATAGATTACATCTCTAAAGCAAAAAAAAATAAACTTTATACATTTTCCGAGAAAGGGAAAAAAAAAAGAAAGAAAACCCTACCTCATTACAATAGAAGTTAACCCTTGTAATACAGCACAGTACTTACGAGATGGCTTCTTCTCGGTTTTCTCCCCATGAGAAGCAGTGTCCAAATTGGGAATCCGCAAACTCATGCAGGCCGCCAGCGGCTGCTACGCTGAAGTATCCCCATACATTCTTATTACTGCGAAAGTTCAGCTCTTGGACTGTCCCTGAACTGGGCTTAAAACCCTGATGGAAAAAAGAGTGGCGTGTGTTAAAATTCAGTAACCGGGGCTTCAAGATAAAGATACAGAAAAAAGAGAATTCCCTAGCTCCTCGGCCCATTCCAGTTCTATGCAGTGAATTCTATTCCAAAAAAAAAAAATAGAAACTAAATTATATCAATTCTTTTTTTTCGAAACATTTTCTACTAAGATATTAGCACAATATAAAAAAAACCAGGAAAGAACAAAAAAAAGAATCAAAAGGCTATGTTCTCATAAGCACAAATTATTTGCAGTTTCAAGTAAATGGAACCTAAACAATAAGATCTGCGGGCTGTGGAGTTGTTTCTGGGGTGTCTCTGTGGTTAGCACTTTTCAAATGCCAAGATATTTACCAGAATGCACCTTATTTTTTTGGATTGGTGACTAGAAATGACATAACACATGTCTTAGAAAGGTTAAAGGCTATGGGTAGTTGTATTCTTTTAAAAAACTTTGTTTTGCAAGAGGACATTGTTACATTGTTAATGAGGTTGAAAGAAAAGAAAAAAAAAAGACAAGTCCTTCAAGTTCAACTTTTCCAAGGAAGAAATGTAGATGTCCTGTAGCAGAACGCTGCAGGGTTATTTATCAAATTTACTGTTTAGAGACTAGCTTTCCACATCCCTTACCATCTACTTAAACCGTCCACATTTTGGCGCCGAGTATACATCATTTAGTAGAGCAAGCTGCAGTGGAATTTATTACATTTAAACGTTTTAAAACCTTTTACTTTCCACTTAAACCATCCACATCTCACCTCATCTGGATTCTCACTGGTTATCCTGGCAGCAATGACATGACCTCTCGGGTGAGGAGTATTCCCTGGGTTCTCAAAACTAATTGGAAAATCTCCCCAGGGTGTCTCCCCATACAACACCCGTATATCCTTTATTCTGTACAAGGGAATTCCCATTGAGATCTGTTGGCAAAGTATATAACATAAGTTTTATTTCTTATTTCCATCAAATTAAAGATCTTTATTTGTTGTTACAAATATGGAAGTCATATTAGTTTGAACATGTCCACGTCCCGCCATTTCACCGAGGCTGTGAACCGAGATTTTATAATATGTGTAGATTGCCCTACAGTGCAACCAAAATCAGGCAGGGGACAGATCACAATCAGACACATCTTCCAATTGAAATATTTTTGTGATGAGATATTTCTACACATTTTGTTTGAGACATTTTAGATGGATACCATCATATCAAATAAGCTGTTAAGTGTTCTTGTCTCTCATTTGATTTTGGTGGCCCGCTAAGCCCCATCATGTGACTAAAAGATATATATATACACCAGTCTTCCATAAAAAAAGCAGTCTAGCAAACAGAAATTCAACAAGAAGAGCAAGCCACGCCACTGTACCTGTAACTGAGCAGCCGGGAGGTTGACATCGCAGATCATTTCAGTACAAGGATGTTCAACCTGAAGCCGAGGGTTAAGCTCCAGGAAGTGGAAGCTTCCATCTTCGCTGTACAGATATTCCACTGTGCCAGCACTCACATATCCCACCATCTTCGCCAGACGCACCGCACACTGCTCCATGTACTCAAACACAGAAGGGGCAGCCACAGTGGCAGGCGCTTCCTCTATTATCTTTTGATGTCTTCGTTGGATGGAACAGTCACGTCCAAAGAGAGACACAGCATTGCCATATTGATCAGCTAATATTTGGACTTCCAAGTGTCGGGCATGTTGAGCCAGCTTCATTACAAAGACAGGTGACCCAGGCACCTCAGTCTGTACCTAGGAAATAAAAAGCAATATGCTCTATCACCTAAACAAGTTTTACACGATATTGCCATGTCGTGTACTAAAGAAATAAATTATTTTAAGACAGTTAAAGAAGCATTTAATTGTGCACTCCAAATGCCGAGAACACTCACTTGTCTAAAGAGGTTAGGAAAATCCTCAGCTCGCTCAGACATGCGAATACCTTTCCCTCCACCGCCCTCAGATGCTTTTATCATCACCGGGTATCCAATTCTCTCCGCAGCCTTGATTTCAGAAGGAAAAATTTCTACATCAAATTTTATAGAAGTTGCAATTTACAAGAATACTCAAGGATCTTTGGAGACCAAGTCGTCTCTGACTGGAGGTTGACTATGATGAGGCCGAATCAAACTCTGTAAGAATGTGTGTATTTTCCATTTGTTTCCAGCATTTGATGTCAAAGATCTCCACGCTGGGGTTTTTTGCCTTCTTTTGGATCAACAGCAACAAATTAACAGATATAGGAAAGGCTGGACTTGATGGACTTGATGTCTTTTTTCAGCCTATATAACTATGTAACAATTACAACCGTATATTCTAATCCAGGGGTGTCCAACCTGCGGCCCTCCAGCTGCTGCAAGAGTACATCTCCCGTAATGCTCTTTCAGCTAAGGGGCTGGCAGAGGAGTATGGGAGATGTAGTCCCGCAGCAGCTGGAGGGCCGCAGGCTGGACAACCATGGATTAGAATATACGGTTGTAATTGTAATAACCTAGCGTGCAGATCTTTGACATGAAATGCTGGAAACAAATGTTATTAACACAAGGAACAAAATTAACTCCAGGTTTCTAGGGCATCATATTACTAAACAGATCTCTTTCTTAAATTAGTCCCAGAAACATATCAAATATCTCACCCATAACAAATGCCCTCTAAACGATTACCTCTAAACCTTCATCCACATCTTTCACACAGCCTCGGGCATACACATCAGCAGGGACACGGATGATACTTTGCTGCTGCGTATCTTCTGAATCATAGTCCAACTTCAGTCCTACAGCAGACGATATAAATAAGGGTAGCATCATTGATTGGGGTACAAAAGGACAACACTTACCTTTTCTCTTAACCAACTCCCCATTGCACAATAATTGAACCCAAACAGTTACCGTCTCCACTCCATGAGAGCGTTGGAATTCCCACAGTCTGAGCAACAATTGTAGAAGCCACTTTGTCACCTAATGCCCACATCGCATCGCTGGGAGGACCTAGGCAAAAATATTTCACATTTAAGATTATTATTGTATTGTAATGGCAACTTCAAATAGCATTTATGATTAGCATAAAAAACAGGAGCAGGTTTAATTCATCTGTAAAGTCAGAAGGGCCAAAACAGTGATGTCTGATACCCCAATAACAATAACTCATGCTACTTTCCATTGCATATTATTCAGGACCGAAATCATTACCCATGAATGCAATGTTCTGCTTCTGTAGGAGATCTGGCAGCTTAGGATTTTCGGAAGCATGGCCCCATCCAGCCCACACGGCCTAATAAAACACAAAAAGAAACATTTTAAATTAGTTAGTAATGTAATCAGCTTGAAGCAGGGTACTAAATCTGACACATTTTGATATTTTTAGATGTTCCCTTCACTCTACTCTGAAAGCCATCTATAAAATATATAAGCAGAACAGACACAGTCATGGTCAATGACACACTGAGGACACACATAAATTCATATCCAAGCAGTAAACCAGCAATGAAAGTCATGTGTATCGTGTATCCCAGTGATACGATAACACTAATCATATGATATCTGCGCTTCCTCTTCTCTTTTGGGGTGAGAAAAGGAGTTTAGTGCCATCTTCCTCTAGGTAATCTACACAAGGATATCACATAGCTGGATAACACACAAGTTATTATACGCACAAAGTATCACGATCAGGGTGATTCTGGTTCAGTACACAACTCAGTGAACTTCAAGTTTACCTGCACTGGTATACGCTTGGCAATGTCAACAATTAACTCCACGTTGGCATAGTTATTATTGTTTGGTCCCCCTGGGACTGGTACGTAATGGTCAGCCATCTTTATGTATTCTGGGTAGATAAAAGTAGAGAGAGCCTAATTAACAGTAAGGCTTGGAAAACAAAAATAATTGAAAGCTACAACCCATAAAAGCAGATTGTAATAACATGCAGTATCTATTTTCTATGTTGAATAATACCACATAGGGTCTGATCTCAACAATGGATTTATATTGAGAAGCAAACACTTCTAGGGTGTGGGCACTAAGTCTACCATGCCTTGATCTACTTTTTGGTCATATATTTCTTCGTGTGCCCATTGCAAAATATCCAATTCTAGATTTGTATGAACGCAATGGAACAAGTTCCCCAAATTGGACAGGGCTTGGAACGGTCTGCATGTTATCGAGACATCAAGATACATAGGAATATATATATATATATATATATATATATATATATATATATATATATATAATGGACAAGCAGCTAAGCATACTCCAGGCTGTAGTACTTGCCAGTTGTCTGAAAGCAGAGAGTCTTATGGCTGCTAGGAAAGAAGCATGATGGGGCATCTTTGAGGAGTCAATCAATACAGATTGATGGTGGAAAGAATGTCTTTAAAATTTGTAAATGTGTTACATTTCCAGAACTTTTTTTTCTTGTACTATGGCAACCTAACATTATATACTGTACATGTTTAAAAAAAAAATGTATATTAAAAACACAACAATGTGAAATAAAGAGAATGCTGGTAGCAAACAAAATGCATATTGTTTAATGGGTAATAATGTGTTATTGTGGGTATGAAAGTAAAGCGAGAGATTAGGTATACAAATGTTCATTTATACCTAGAAACGGCACAATATCTTGGCACTGCTCCCAAACAAACCTGCATTAGCCTTGAGGTCTTCTGGAGTAACCATAACCACAAAGCGTATGGCGCGCTCGTTCCTAAACATTTCGTACGACCACCTCCGGATGGAGCGCATGCACTTGACAGCTGCAATGCCATTGTTAGCTATGAGGACCTGCCAATGATATAAACACAGAAAACATGTAAGTTCCACAAAGGTGAGAAAACCAAAGATTCTTTTCCTGGGAACCAAAATAACTTAAAGGGGTAAAACAGTAGAACTTAATTTGATTTCCATATGCTTGAAAAAAAATAAGTATTAACCTTTGCTGGCAGCACATCGGCAACTGATCAGCCAGGTAACCATGTTTCAAATTGCCAATTAACCAGACATGCCAGTATTTGCCTTTAATCTTGTAAATGAGCACAGACATAGCTGCTCTACAGGCCCTTTTATAGCTTATCCTTTTATTTGCCTATAGATGATAATGACTGTATTGGACACATTTTCAGAACATACATTTTAACAAAAGAGATCAAAACATACAGGACATTCTAAGAACCCGGCTGAATATTAGGATAGGGAAAAAGGATGATTTTTACCAATTGTTTTGACCTTCCTAGAAAAAGTGTATGCAAGATGTACTTGGGATGCATCCATATATCTCCACAGTTCTGGACTCTTAACTCCAATTCCATACTAGCTTTACTAAACAATCAAGAACATGGTCTCTATATTCAAGCTTTGGGATGGTCTTTCTAACTCACACTCACTCACAGTTTTTCAGAATCTCAGTGATACTTTACCAATACACAAACATATGGCCTTTTGGCTGTAAACGGGATTGTCCCCATTCAGATCCTCGAAAAGCGTTGTCTCTAGTAGACAGAAACTTGTACCAGTATATGTGGGGTCCTGCCTGGGTCTCTAGGATCGGTAGAAAGGTTCCCCTGAATAGCTTATTCTTACCTTCTCAATAATGCGATTCCCCCCAAACCGAGTGACAAACTCAGCAGGGGAGGCGACAGTAAAGTCCCGATGGAGATCCAGTTTTTTCTGTTCTCTGCCTTTCTTTACAAGATGTAATCCAGACATGCTGGGCCTGGGGAAATGCCAAAGACATTAGAGTCACATTGTGACTGGACAGAACATTACATAAAACATATTAAATAAAAATATCGAAATGGATATCATTTTATAAACACCAATGAGACAGCAGGAACTATAGGGGTTATACCCAGCTACTGTGTCCTGTAACCATCATCACAATTCTTAACAAATAGCAATGTAATGGTAAGTACGCAGAGTGTTGGCAAATGATCACATCTGGCCATCACACACACACACACACACACACACACACACACATTAGCTTTAGTTAGCAGGGGTTCTAAGCTCCACTCCTAAGAATTCACAAACAGGTCAGGGTCTAAAAAATTACAATGTCCAACTGCAGATGGCTACTTCATTGATGTAGATAATTTGATGGATCTATCTATGGGGTAAGATGGAACTATTGGACACATATCAAAGTCAACACCAACTTTTACATACTAATAAACACTGCAAATAAATGCAATACCCAAAAATGAGGGGTAATTATGATAAAGTCGTAGATTTTTATGATGATTTTAAATCCATAACCTGCAATATCCAATAGGCAAGAAGAGTGCACTTGTTTTGATTAGCAAATTCTTCACAATATTGCCATTTGCTTGTTTAACCTTGAAGTTTTACGAAAAGGAACACTATAGGCCATAGCAGAATGTATCTGTTTAACCCACAGAATGTTTCCACTGGTTGATTGCCTTGATAAAGAACACTATATCAAGTTGTCCAGATTAGTACTGCAACTTGGGATACTTAAATATATAATACATGGACATGGTGCCTCCTTAACCTCTCAACGCCACAATGGTCTTGATTGACTATTCCGTTTTACCTGAACATTCTTCATGTATTTTTCAGACGGTAAAACGCAAACAGTGAAAGGACATTTCTGACCTTGGAAAGCTATGTAAGCATGGAAGGAAATGTCAGCTATGTAGACGTTGTCTACAACATGAAGAAAGTATGATTGTACAGGAATGCTTTCCTTCTCTGCAGAGTTGGGTTAGAAAAATACCATGAAATCTGTAAGGGTCACGATCTTGGAATTAAACATCCCTTACCAGATTATAATAATGCAGATTGATAGATAACTCATAAAAAAATGAATAAATAGGTTTTCGTTAATTCATTTTAAACAAAAATCTATAAGGGTTAAAATGAAGACCAACTAACTGTTTAATCTACAGCGTCTTATTTACAAACACCCTTTTAGTATTACGCCAGGGTGGCGGGACATCATATGCACTTTAGTGCATATGATAGCAGAGTGTCACCTAATGTAAACTAACATTGTTTCCATATAAGACACATGGAGGGATTCATGCTGGGAGTTCTTGTCATTGAACACAAAAGCAGACATTAACATGTTGTTACCATAGAAACTGTTAAGGTTCTTTAGAGGTTTATGCGTCTGTATGTGATTAAATCTTCAGAGTAAACCATAATATGTCTGTTCTGCTAAGTAAGTAAGTGGAACAGAACCTTCAAAGCAGGAATTACCAAAGAAACTTTGCACTGGTTGCTACGGCAACAGCCAGTACAGTTTAAAAGTTGATGTCGGTAGGCAGTACCGGTATTGCCCCCACAATAAATGCCCTAAGGTAACTTATCAAAGGTAAATGTCCACCTATCCACCTTTGGAAGGCAATTATTTTAGTAACCAGTCAGTACGCGGTCTGTTTCTAGGTTCAGATTAACAAACCTCTAGCCCAGGGCATTAACAACACAAAAATCTTCAATTGTCAGTCGGCTAAAGCCCTGGGCTCAATCTTAACATAACAGACTCTTCAAGGGTTAGGAGATAAAGGTAGATGATAGCACCACACTGCCAGTCCCGTCTGATGACTTTTATGCTAATTGCTATACTTGGAAGATATCTGATATTTTTCACGGTGTCTAATTCATACTTTTTAATTAATAACCAAAAGTGTAGATCTTTGTTTCCAATGCGTTCTGCTGCTTTACTCTCAGAACAAGGTATAGTGGAGAATTCTACCTTTCTATATCCATGATTCTCAAACAAGTGTTACTTTGCAAAGCTCTAAACAAGTCGGTGAAAACAACACCATATCGACTCACAGTGTCATATCAGAAATGCAAGAGCAAGATACGAGGGGGGGGGGGGGGATCAGCCCGACTGCATCAATGAAGATAACATGGCGAACAAAAATACGATGTATAAACAGCCAGTAAAATAAAATAGGCAGACAGTTATTTTGTTGGTTGTACTTTGTACCACTGTTTCGTCACGTTTCTGCGCACCGTAAGCACAATGACTCTGTGCTGTTCTCAAATCTACATACATGGATCACGTGCTTGTATGCTGCACGAGTGACATCTAAAGAGACTAACAGCTGGAACTCTGCTTCATAGCACCCTATACTAGATATGTATAAAGCAACCAGAATATGCAAACAGTGGAGCCAATGTGTCAGTGGGGAAGGGACCAAAAAAGTGACATGTGTTGTGCCCTTATCTGCATGTCTCCGCCTAGAATTCCTAGAGTGCTTTGGAAACTTTGGACATTATGGATATAGAACAGGAAGGCAAGCCCATATAGAAAAAATGCTGCAATTGCTGGCCAGAGCGAACCCATATCTTCACTATAAAACCCCACTCAGTAGCAGAATAACAGTGCTTGTGTGACACGCTGAAAGTTAAAGTGCCAGCAACCGAGGGGTTAACCAGACACTGCTTCAAGCCAACCAATAGGGGGTCTGACTGCAGGCAGTATTTCTGGCATCATGCAAAACCTTCTACCTTTGACCTCAAGCCCTGGCACTTGCCCCTTGACTGTTTCTATTGTGGTTCAGCTGACTGTAAGTAATGTCACTGATTCCTCCCCGCTTGTGTCTCAAGGCACAGCTGTACCCTAACCCTAAACACTAGATTAAGGAGGTAAGGCACTGGGGCTCCACTGACCTCTTCATACTGCCGAGCCAGCGGTTGTCCTCCTTCTCCATTCTGGAACATGTCTTTGTACTTTTATATGTAAGACCCTCCCCTTTCATTCCTCCTTCATTCCTCCTCCTCCTCCAGCTTCACACACACACACCCCCCCCCCTCCCACTCCTCCCCCTTGCTTCCCTGGATATGGCCTCATGTTGTTTCCTCTCTAGCAGCCCCATATGGTGTAAAGGTAATCGTGGAGACACGTGCCCTTATACATATAGCACATAACTGAATTATTATTTATTGTTTTATATAGCACCAACATATTCCACAGCGCTGTACGATGTATTTGATACGAGCCACATAAGGAGTAGAAAGTCCCCTTGCGAAGCACTGCTAAATCTGCGCTAGAGGGAGATGCATACAACCAGTTTATCTCACTTGTTGGCGCCCCTCTTTTCTAGGAGCCCACCAGCTAGTGACATTTTGTAGCCTAGGCCCAGGCCTACGGTAGCAGGTGCTGCAAAACCCAGGGCCAGGTTGCCGTCTCGGACGATCAGGACCCCCAGTGTCCTGCTGCTCAATGGGCCGTTTACAGTGAAGATCTTTTATCTCCCAAACTCTGACCCATTTAGTCGACAGACGCCGTCCATAAACTAATGCTGCGTGGCTTTAGGATATGATGTATGCGGGTGCTTAGTATCTTAAGGTGTGTGTACAAACTACCAATCAACATATATTTTTATACAATGCATTTACTAGAACAATATACTAAATCAGTTTCCCTCGCCGAAGAAAATTACCCTGAAGTTTGAAAAGCATAAAAACTGCAGATAAGATTTTAAGAAGCCTTTTCAGCTTATAAAGCAACAACCATTCAGGGCCTGCGTTTGTGTCAAATGACAATTAAGCCTTGTTAGCAAAGTTAGTGTCAGGAATATAGAAATACAGAATGTCACAGAACAATTTGGCCCACTTAATCTGCCCATTTTTCCTGTTTTAAAGAGTCAAACCTTATAGCCATATGCTTATTCCATGCATGTTTAAATTCCCTTACCATATTAACCTCTACCTTAACCTCTGCTGGGAGGCTGTTCCACTGATCTACCAACAAATCAGAAATGCAGAAGCACGATGAACCATCCCGATCTAGTAAAATCTCTTCCCACCAATACTGTGTAAGACAGCACCTTGCCGTATACTCTGTATCTTTTAGTAGGATGGCAAACGATGTTATTTTTATTCATTGACTTATAAAGCACCATCATATTCCACCCCGCAGTACAATGGGTTAACAGGACATGAGAAATGGTACAGAACAATTTTCACTTACAGGTAAGGAAAGTATGGTCCTGGTCAAACAAGCTTACAATCTAGAAGGATTTAGTGTGCATCACACAAGAGATAAAAGTGCTATTTGTTGCGTATAAACACTGGATGGATGCTTCCACGGCTGTTTTTTCCACAGAGCAATGTAGAGTCTAACCAGTGGCTCATTCATCAACAAAAGCCTGCATGGCGGCTTTAACCAAAAGACTGAAACAGGGAGATGAAAAATGTGAAAAAGAAGCCAAACCAGAAAAACCAGAAGCTCGACTTGACTTGGGGACGTTTCCTAGGACCTGGCTAAATCTCAGCATTTGAATAAACACGGCTACTAAGATTTTACAGCCGGCAACTATTTTTTGGTCATGTTGCAGGGATCACTCATTTTTATATGCGTAATAGATAAATTTAATTTCTTATCTACTAAAACATTTGTCAATTGTTGTCAGGAGAATTTGCATGGATTGGTGATTTTGACTCCACTATACATTATGATAGGCCAACACCAGCTCGGCTGGCCCTGTATAATGCATAGTCAAGTCAGAAAGATTTCCCCAAGTCTTCTTGCCCATGCCATACTTGCCAACTTTTGCTCCAGGTGTCCTGGGACCCAAAGGAGGTGGGGCCTAAAGTAGGTGGAGTTATGAGACACAACATAACCCCACCCACTTTAGGCTCCAAACATCTCTGTCTCAGGGTATCGGGAGCTTATTTCAGACACATACAGCTTAAACCTGAGGCTGCCTGTACGCAGTATAATGCATTGTGCATAGGCAGTCTTTATCGTGGGACAGTTGGCAGGTATGCTATGCATTATGGAGGGCCAACTTAGCCCTTGCTGGAGAAACTTGCCAGTGATGGTCTTTCATAATAAATAGGGACGTGAGGGAGATGGAAACTGAAGCATAAATTGTTGGTGCTATATAAATAAAAGATAATAACTGTGACTGCCATTAGTCAATAAATCCTTGTGGTTGACTCCTAAATTCCATGTATATTAGTCCGGCTGTGCCTCGCGGCACAATTTCAGGCGGAAATGGTCGTAAACCATGAGAACAATTCTGGTCTTCAGAGCGTCGACAAGCACATGGGCGCATCCAGCAACACGTCTGAGAGGTTACTATGAAAGATGAAGGATCAATAACATGCTTAACGGAAATTCCGGCTGTGTTTTCTTTACACATACAGAACATCTGTGTTCATTTACGTGAATACCGCCACTGTACGAAATAAACCTACCATGCCTTCAATTTCACTAACTAGGGAGTTTCCAGGAGAGTGGAGCCTTTCAGCTCTTTAATTCAATCACAATGCATTATGAAGGGACCGACCAAGTATGCTTCTCCTACAAAACGTTTCATTTGGCCCTGCGTAAGGCATAGTTAAATCCGATGGAAGACTTATCCTCCTATTAATGCACACAGAAACAGCTCAGCCCTTCTTACAAGAAAACCCCAATGGGATTTGCCCTTAATAATGCTACAAAAACAGCATCATCCATACTAAATATTTTAGAATTACCATAATTAACACAGTGACATAAAATCACCCCCGGCTATTTAGCTACTATTGAACAGCATTAACTCTTTACACGAAGCTTGCTGACAATAACTGGAGCTGTTCTCTAAAACGACTGGTTGAGCCAGTGTGGGGTCAGGTCTAATGCTTGGCTCGGGGTGGCTCAGGAGTAAGAGGATGACCATCCAGGGCTAGCTTTAGCAAACCTTATGCCTGCAGCCCGGGGTGTGCCAAAGATGGGAGTTGGCCGCTCATCCAGCTGGGAGTCTGGCGTGAATCTGACCCTTACCCCACCTGTTCTACAGGTACAATGCATCTGCTTTTAAGGATAGCTTTGAAAATATAGCTTTAGATATATATACAGAGTTCAGCCATCTAGTCAGTCTTTATTACTGTGATTTCTATGGACAGGTCTATAAATGGGTGTTTGTGGTATCTTGTAAGCTGCTTGTATAAGCATGCCACTGAGTTTGTTATAATGCATACATTTCCTTTATCCAGTGCTTTTGCTGTTGCGTTATTTAATACATGTGCACAGTTTTTTTTCTAGTTAATATCTACCTATGTTATTGCAATATGATCACAAACACGTAAGAATACATTCTGTGCCCTAAACTAATACTATTACCAACAATTACCTTAATGTGCCCTTACAACAGCATTGTAAGGACTCAGCCTGGGGTTGATAAGCCGTTTTAGCAGTTCCATCACTCACGAAATGCTGGTACATGCATAGAAGAGGCACCCTGGACAATTTGGTCTTGTTGGGACAGGAGCATGGAAACACTGGAGAAGGTTTGGGGAGCACTTGCACAATGTGTTATCATTCAGAATACATTTTTTAACAAGCCGTTCTCATGATCATCTTAGAGAAAATGTACTTATAACATCCCATATCAGAAAAGGACAATCAGTCTGCGTAGGGCAGTGGCTTCTAAACTTCACTCTTCCAGCCAACAGTGCAGGTTTTGTGACTCTCCTCGTCTCAGCACAGGTGGATCCACCATAAAGTCTGAGGCTCTGATTAATCCTCCTGTGTTTGTAGAGATCCTGAAAGCCTACGCTTTTGGGATTACTTAAAGATTGCCTTTGAGAAAGAATTATTACTCTCAACCTCGGTCCTTCTAGATAGTTTAATACCTAGGCGTACGAACCTCCTAGCAAACAGGACAGGGCTTTAGCAACACTTTGTACATGATTTTGTGATGCTATTTAATTGATATTTATTGATTGGTCTACTTTATTCACACTGTTTAAAATATAAGATGTTCCTATACTTTTAGAACTGTAGAGCACTGTTATACACCTATACACAGAAAACATTCTGCTGCTCTAGATAAGAGGGGCATCAGAGGAGGAAAAAGTGATAGAGGGATGTGGTTCCCAAAAATCTGGACATGTTACATCTGAAACTAATATCGAGCTCTAGATCTCAATGGGGCTTATTCACTAAAGGGTGAGTTCTTTCAGCTCCTCGAGCGTACTTTACATTACGAAGGTCCAACCCCAGTAAGCTTCTGCTGTGGGAAGAGCTTGGCTGGCCCTGTATAATGTAGTCAAATCAATGAGATTTCTCCATATCTTCTCAGACTTTAAATTATGCATTATACAGGGCCAACTCAGACCGACCTTCTGGAGAAATTTGCTAACAAACAGATGTCATTTTTTCAAATGTCCAACACTTCAAAATGGGTAAAATTTATAAAAAATATCTATAATTTATTGACTTACCATTCAAAAATGTCTGTTTTCCACAATGGAGCATCCAGTACTATGCTGTGCCTGAATCTCCTACACTCACTGAAGAGATCACCTTTGCTACTTTAGTTATCAATGTGCCTTGAAAATTGGTAATTAAATTTACTGTACAGCACATAAACAAACTACGAGATAAACGAGCACTGTTTTATAGCAATAATATATATTATCTAGTTGCTATGAACTAAAACATATCACTATCCAGGATTCATGGCTACAGTGGAATTTGTTCTTGGGTGATATGGAGCAAGACGTGCCTGCTGTCCTGCGCAAACAAGGGCTCTGTACGATAGAACAAATATTTGATACTCCTCAATCTTGATGCAGGTGTTTGTAAAAAGCCCAAGAAGCTGTATAACCAGATGTTAACTTTTATTGGGGATGTTTGCTAAATATTGTCTGTACCAGCTGTAGTGCTAGAGAAATCGATGTGAATTGTATGAGCAAGAAAAAAATCCTTAGGAACCTGGTTCATCAATCAAGCCAAAAATAGCACAAAACGATTGGCACCAGTGAGTAAATGAGTGAATATATGTAAGTGTTTAGGGGCAGAGATGGCACAACCAGGCATTGGAGATGGCATCAATCAAGCCAACCTAAAACCAGCACAAAACGATTGTCATCAGTGAGTAAATAAGTGACTATATGTGTTTAGGGGCAGAGATGGCACAGGCAGGCTTTTGAAGGGGCAGAGAAGACACAAGCAGGATGTTTAAGGGGCAGAGGCGGCACAAGCAGGCGGTTTAGACATTAGACATGGCATCATTCAAGCCAACAGCACAAAATGAGTGTTTAGGGTAAGATTTGGCCCAGGCTGTTTAGGGGCAGAGGTGGCAGAGGCAGGCGTTTTAAGGGGCATAGATGGCACAAGCATGATGTTAAGTGGCAGAGGCGGCACAAGCAGGGCATTTAAAGGGATTAGGTGGAACAACCAGGTTTAGGACAGACAAGTTGCTTGGGGAAAAAGACATCACAGACAAGCTGCTTGGGAACAAAGGTGACACTGTGAGACATGTTGTTTGTGAAGCTGGTGTGCCAATGTGGTTTCTAATTACGCCCCCCGTGTGGCATGTGGGCACATGAGCTTATATGGGGCTGGTTTCCAAAATTTCCTGGGCTGCTTTTCATTCCCAGTCTGGCCCTGTAACTGGATCCAAACAATCTGCTCATCGGTGCAAAAGAACAAGACTTCATCCTTAGCTTGTTTTGGCTTTATACCTTGTTACGGTCTATATTAAGAAAACAACAACCATTCTTGCTATTGCTTGATTGCATGACCTATGTTGCTCAACCAGCAAAATCCTGAGTATCATGGAGGTCCTGTTCAACACCAGCTAGTTTGCAAAACCTTATCTTAATGACAACTTAAAAATAATGTTTCACCTTCACAGAGCTACAAAAGTGAGTCCTCCCAGAGTTTGGTTAAAAGCTGTTTCTGTATATACTGTACTGTTTTCCCTCCTTTAATGTTATGAAGATTGTGATAATTATGAGAAGTTTTGGAAAACTTCTACCGTACAAATGCTGGCTAATAGAGCGTACCTACGCTCCCTCAACTCATCAGCTTACCTGGTCACCTTGGCAAGCTATTTCTTGTACGTCCTTACCTCATGGTTGTGGTCAGGGTTTCAGTTTCCGGGAGGGAAGACAGAGAAGGAGTCTGAGAACCGAGGCTGGTGAAGCTGTTTCTTCTGGCAGCTTTGAAAGGCCCGCACTCATCATCATCAGAGTTGTCCTCTGAGGAACCCAAGATAAACCTGGATAGTGGTGGGTTTCTTGTCTTTTGGCTCCTAGGTTCTGCTTTACTTCCACGAGAGGGGCCAAATTTCAGCTGTTTCTGCTCTGTTCTTGTTGCAGTAGAAGGAGTAGTTGGAGGTAGAGACCCACTACTGGGGGGTATTGAGTCTTGCGTACGCACGGGGGGATTCCTATGACTTTCCCCTAATACAACGGAAGAAGCAGCATCTGCTGACTGGCTGTCTCCAGGTTGTTCCTTGTCAGCTTCCATGATGTGACTCCTAAGATCGAGAAATGCTTGGAGACGCCTTCCAGCTGTTTTACAAATCGACCATACTGCAATCAGCAATGATGACAAGATCCAGAGAATTATCATAGGAGGACCTGTAAAAAAAAAATGTACACATTAAAAAACAAATACTATTCTGGAAACATTCCTGACCTCGACCGGATCCTCTCTCCTCCAACATTATACTCTTTCTTCTTGTCCTTAATGATTGCGGTATGTATTGTGATAAAGTATTTAAATGTATATTTGAAAATCAAAAATGCATTAAGGTACGTAGTGTACAGAAATATCTGTCAATGCAATTACTAAACAAAATATGATAACAATTAATCATATAGCTGCACCATGCATTTTATATACTATTGAATAAAGATATATATAAAAAAATACTATTCTGTTGTATTCTGTCTTTTGTATAGGTAGTGCAGGTCTTACCTTTACAAAAGACCATGTTTCAAATATGTACTATAGTGGGGGTTTTTTTACTGTTAAACTACGAACTTTCAATTCTTTTTGACCATCTTACATGCCTGGTAAATCAATATAAACTAGAGAGTGGTTGTTGACAGTAAACCTATCGTATGCGATCATGTAAAAAATTCTGTATGACAACACGGTGAAAAGCAAACGATAAACACAGAAACAGAATTCAACAGCAGATAAGCACTATTCGGCCCCATCTAGTCTGCCGTGAGGCTGTTCCACTTATCCACTACCCTCTCGGTAAAGTAAAATATATATATGGTGGAAATCATTGGTGTTTTGATATGACAGAAGGTAAAAGGAAACAACACTAAAGGTACTGCATTAGTATTAGTAGGTTGTTTTTTTTTATTATTTTTAGCATATTACTGTGCTTGTTTTGTTGTCCCAATGAACCTTTACTTTTGAAAGGGGGTATATATTTATTTACTGTCACTGATTCCTGTTCAACACTAGGTGTCGCTGTGTAATAAGGTGTAAAACACACAAAAACAGTTTTTGAAGGATTTCTCCTTAAGCAGATTTATTTTGCACACACACACACATATATATAAACATATGTATGTATATATATATATATATATATATATGTATGTGTGTGTGTGTGTACCTTCTGTATATAAATATATAAAAACACAAATAATAAATACGCAAAACAAAGAGAGAAATCAGCGCATAACCCAGTGAATACCATTTAAAACACCTATCCAAGACATAAACATTGGTGATTCCATCTCACCATATGTGTGCAATTTAAAGCCTTCTCTGAACACCGTAGGTGCTTCATTAATGGAGTCCGGAGTAGAGGCTATAAATTGGTTGAGAGTCATGTTTGGGTTAAAATGCACTACAGACCCACTGATTCAGCATCTTAGTAAGCAAAATAGCCACGAAAACTTTGATAGGGCTCGCCGAACTTGGGGTATTTGGCGGCCTAAGCAATATACAGCAATAAAGTGTGACGGAATCCCCAATATTTATGCCTTTGATAGGTAGGGTATTTTTGAATGGTATTCGCTGGCTATGCCCTAAAGGTCTACTTGCAAGTATAAGAACTTAATAATTTGATCTTTACATACCTTGTAATTCTTTTAGGGAATAAATCAAGCTAAAAAAGCAATACTGATGTATGTGTTAATAAATTATGCATTTACATGGAAGGAAACTATAAGCAAGCATCCCTTTTTGGTAAAGAACTTGCCTCCTGCTCACATAAGCAGTAGTTTGGAGTAGGTTTATGAAGCAGGGAGGAGGAATTGGGACAGATATTGTGGGGCAGCTTCACTTTGTGGCCAAAAAGCCTGGTTCTGCTGCGATTTCACCTGGAGACTACATGGCAGGTCTGTATATATTACAGGTTTCATATTGGATTGCAAACTGTGGCACAGTGGTGTCTTAGAGGGGGCTACTGGGGTTGAAGCCCGGAATCTAAACTTCATAGTCCCGAATGGAAACTCTAGGGCTAAACTATGCCTTAGCTGGTAAAACATACTTGAGCTCCAGAGTCTCCATTCAGGCCTATGGGCCGGTTGTGGATACCATAGATTCCCCTTCTAACCGGCCCCAAATAAAGAGAGTGTGCCGGTTATTAATGCAGAGCGCCGGGATAACATTGGGCAGCATGAAGAATTAGGAAAAAACAAATTAAAAAAAAAATGCATTGGCTCGCTGTCATCAATATCAAATCCGATGCCAGGAGTCACAATAAATGGGGGCATTTCTGACTCTAATATATTTGGGGTACCCAACATTGGTCATGGACAGGTTCCATACACCACATAACAGCAGGTAGAACCTACGCATCAGCGTCATCTGACACGTCAGATTTTGGCTTCGTCAGAGACGTAAAATAGAATATGCTTTTCTTTTGTACCTTTTCTATTTTAAACTTCACAAAAAAAAAAACATTTATTTTTCTTTTTTATATATTTATTTTTCCCTCCATAAACTTCACTTCCTACCCAGTTCCTCTTAGCCACATTACTAAACTACCCTAAAGGGCGTAAGAGGCTGCAATATAATATTACACACTGTAGCCACAATGCCCTTTCTCTCTACCCCAGACCACAAAGATGGAGGAGAGGGGCAGAACATCTGCATTAACAGCGATGCGATCACATGACTGCATTGGCCGCTGATTGGTTCTCACGTGCCACATGAGGTGTGCATCTGAGCGCACCGCGGGACTTTTTATTGGATGTACCAGGTACATCCTATGGACACAAAGGGTTAATACTGTATTGGCATCCATTTGGTGTGAGAATCTAATCATTAAATGCTCTACTTTTCTATAATAATATAATGCCCCGGGGCTTCAGCACATGAGGCTTTACTGTATAATACTCACTCCTGGGAACTTCTGGGCTCCGGCTACCCAGAGCCTTCCCTTGCGGGACACGGCCAGGACTGCCCACTGACCTCAACGGGCGGTCCCGTCGACTATGGTGGGCGGTCCCACTGACATTAATGGGAGTTCCCACTGACGTCGGGGGCGTTCCTGCTGACGGCAGTGTGAAACACCCCCATTTAAAGGAAAAATGGGTGGGGAGAGGGGCATGTCAAGACCCCGCTCCTGCGACCCGGAGGATTTGAGTCTTGACCCGGAGAACCGGAGGAGCGGCTCTCACCCGGCAATCTCCGGGTCAAACTGAGAGAGTTCCCAGGTATGATAATACTTTAAGAACTCAACTGTTTATGAGGTTACATTTTGCATTCCCCCCCTACTGAGGTTACACGTGAAGAGGAATTTCAGTCGCTAAAGTAAAAGTTGTGGTTTCAGCTTTCACATACCAACATTAGTAAGTTTCTCCAGCATTAAGGCCTGTAAAATGCATAATTTAATGCATGAGAAAGTTCACTGATTTCACTATACATTATACAGGGCCAGGGAAGCTCTTCCTGCCACAGAAGCTAACTGGATTTGGCTCCTCATAATGTATAGTGGATGCACTAAAATACAAACCGCTATGCCAACTCTGCCTTTATTGAATAAACCCATAGGCCTAGAAACACTTTTATTTACTTCGCCGTATTCAAGGAATAAGGCTGGCAGCCGGCGGTGCTGTAAGTTAAGAGGCTTAATGGAACCCTTCTGGGCGCGTGTTTCTGACAGCAGGTATAAGGTTCATTTATTAACTGGCTTAAATTTCAGTGTTGACTCTTGCAATGACGAGAGTTCTGATGAGGACAGACTACATCTCCTGCCAGAACATGGTGTACAGGAACGCCACACCACCGTAATTAGATTAAAAGAAAGAAAACAACAGTGTTTACCACCCTGAAAAGGCACAATAAAAAAAAAAGACCAGCACTAATACTACTTGGAACCATTGGTTTTATTGTTAAAAGCTCTAGTTTTCTAATACACCGTTTTTTTCAAGAATACCAAGCGGCAACAAATAAAGTGACGGCAAATCCGGTAAATCACTGAGATCCATTCTTTGCATACCACACATTATGCACACAATTATTTTTATTTATTGTTTTATATAGCGCCATCAAATTGCCGTAGCACTGTACAATGGGTAGACAGGACACAACAAGTAGTATGTAACATAACAAACTGACTAACAGAGACAACAGGTGAGGAGGGCCCTGCTCAAACAAGCTTACAATCTTGATGAAATAGCTCAATAGTTGTTTCAAAGCCAAGTTGTCTGCATCCAGTAACCTTATACTTCTGGAAAAGTAAAGAATTGCACAAAATAAAAATAATACTCTGTGCAAGATATAAAGTAGATACTCCAAATTCTCAGCTTAGGTATCAAGATTAGTAAAGGATCAGAACCTCATGAAGAAACAAAAAAGGAAAATAATAAAAAACATATATATATATATATATATATATATATTTATTTTTTTTTAAGTGCCCCTTAGCCCTACCACTATAAGTAAAAAAAAAAAACTACCCCCAAACTCCATAAGCTAATAGTATTAAAAAATACGTCATATGGGGTAATATGTAAATCATGGATGTGGCCCTTTTGATCATAAAAAAGTGCTTGGGGTATGACTGTAATCAGGAGATGTTGCTGAACGTAAAGTGGGTCGTTCAGCTGTGTCACCTATGATATAGGAGAACATGTAAGCAAGATTACAGAACATGTGATTTGGGTCTTTTTTCTATTTTAGTAAAAAAAAACAAATATTTTCACAAATATGATCATGTTTTATAGAAACAGTAATTGGTGGGAGCGCGTAAGGAGTTAAATATATGTCAACCTTGTTTGGAAATAGTTTTTATAGTGTATGTTTATTTTTAGATACTTTGTTTATTGACAGAAGATGTCTTAATTATTACATTGTTTTACTTTTCTAGATCCTGTACTTTTTATTGCTGCTGTCTGGGTTTACAAATTTAACTCCTTAAGCGCTCCCACCAATTACTGTTTCTATCTTTGCTTTATTGTGTGCGTAGAGAAGCCACATCTTTGGTGTTTTAAGGCAGCAACTATGTAACCCTACCCAAGAAAAGATCCTCTCTCTCCCTTCACTTACCATACATTATTTCATAACCTAAAGACCAACATTTGTCATTTTTACCATATTCGCGAAACCATAATTCCCCTTTTCCATATTTGAGACAGAAACCCGAGAGGTCTGATTATAAGCAGTAAGCAGTATACTTGCTCACTAAAGAGTGACAAGAGAGTGTAATACACTTGTTATTAACCCCTTCACTCCTAGGGTTTTTCATAACCTAAAGACCAACATTTGTCATTTTTACCATATTATTCGCAAAACCATAATTCCCCTTTTCCAGTGAGCAACTGAGCAAGTATACTGCTTACTGCTTATAATCAGACCTCTCGGGTTTCTGTCTCAAATATGAGATGTCACACTTCTTTATTCTGAAATAGAGCAACGGAGAACGGTGAAGTAAACGGGGTTTATTACATAAAAGAAGTACATAAAATACCTTACAATTTAAAACAACGGAACACTCGGATCCCTACTCCCAAGTCCTTGAAGCCGTCTCTGTATAAAGCAGACGGTTCGGGATAGGATGCCCTTGATGCTCTCCGGCGACACGTTTCACCTCTTGCAGGTTTCTAATATGCTCTATTCTTGGTCTCCAGTAACGGGGATTTCACCATTCACATCCTAGTTCCAATCTCGTTGGTGTCATAGTCTCGCAAGATCATCCTCCTGCAGTTCTCTGTGTAACAGGATCCTTGTCAGTGTGTTCCAGCTTGAAAATTAACTCTTTGTTCTCCCGATTGCGTTAGCCTCGTATCATAGCGTTCGTGTATCGTTAAGTCCATAAAAGAATCTCCAAAAGATAATATAGCTCATAAAAACAATAAATACAAAGTGACAAAAGGAGAACGAAAAAAATGCATATTTATCATTACACAATAGAAACAAAACAGTGCAAATTAAAATGCACCATTTTCGTCATTAAGGTAGCAATCACAGGATTTTAAAAAAAATCAGCATTGAGTCCATGTGAGGAAAGTGTTTAAATTTTATCGCTCCATTCCTTCTCTAATTTGCCCAATTCTTTGATTGCCTCTCCCCGGCTCTCCAGTGTTTTCTACCCTTTGCTATGGCAATAAAAGCCGTTTCTTTGGGGTTGCTAGAACATGTTAAAAAGTTTTGGAGCGCTATGATTCTCTAGTTTGTGTTTAATGTTATTGCTGTGTTCATTAACCCTCTTCTTCATATAGTATATTACGCCAGTAGTTTCACAGGTCCCAAAATCCTTTAACTTATATTCAGCACCTGTGATTTTAAAAGTAAAAGTGGTTATTTTCCTTGTGGTTTACTTGGTTCTTTTACACGCCCTAAACCTATTACATTTATAGAACCCTGGCCCCTGTATAAGGAAATTTTAAATCCTTAAATGATGTGCCCCTCTAAACATAATCTTTGGTTTATCAGGTAAACTATCGTTGAAAACTTCATCTTGTTTTAAAATGTGCCAATTATTTAGGATTTTTTTTGTTCACAAGCTCTGGAAGAAGAACCTACAGTCTATGGAAGGAAAAGTACTAAAGGCTCCGTGCCAATAAGAAAGCGACGTCCACCAGTGTATGAAAGAAAAGCAACTTACAATATGAATCCTGAATAAAACCATAGTTAATAATATTAATATAATAGGAGCTTACGCTGCGGCAAATTGCTCAACTACGTGTAAAGTTTACAAGTTTACATCTCCTGGAAGCTGTGTCTAGAAATAGGAATGGAATGCCGTGTATTTTTCGTGTCGGACTCTTTCGTTGCCTGTAAAGCAAGCAGTAACCTGCAACGCGATAGATTCCAGATCATGCATTTTTACAAAAGACCTGTTTGAGTTCTGTTCACGAGTCCTATTTTCATGGAAGCTGAAGTCTTCCAGCAAAGGACAGGGAGGTTCGAGATACACGCCAGAAACTGTTTACGCTCCAGGCTCTGCACCGAGTGCCAGCGTGTTTCCAAAGTATTCCCACAGCGAAGAACCCAATCAATGTATGGCAAAGGTCGTCTGCCTCATGTCTCCTTATCTAGGTGACCATAGCCATGTCCTACAACGTAACTATTTCAGGTCTATGAAGACACGTAATGAAAGAGCAAAGTTAAAGAGGACGTGACCTTAACCGTTAGGACACAACGATGGTTGTGAAAACCACCAAGAGCACGTTATTTCCTGATTACTTTTGCTTCAACATTTAGTGTGGAAATGAAAATAAGTATCCCAGGCAACTTGTAAAATCTAAAAATGACGGTAGTATTAAAAGACAACATAGTGTTAACAAGAGAGGACACAAAACCAAAGTAAAGGCCGTTAATAAAAGGGTAGGGCTTTTACGCTGCCCTGTTTATATATTAACAATCTCGCCAAGTACAGCAGTCATTCTTTAGCAGAGACGGATCATCAGGGATGTCAACTGGTATCGCTAAAAGGATATCCAGTTTATTTATTTTCATATTTCTAAGACACCTTGGCATAGGTGTGCATTCATTTCCTAACTTTATACATCAGAAGATGGCAAATACCTATATGACTTTCTGAGATATACAGTAAATACAAAACGTTGATTCTGATACAAAGTTTGGAAAGTGGTCGCCAAAGCAACCAATGAAATGATCAAGCTGTCTGGACCATACCATCGGTTGCTGTAGTGATAAAACCACTTTCAAGCCTTCTACCAGCGTCACTTTTTTTTATCACACATCCTGCATATTTCACGCCTGTCATCACTCCGCTGTGGAAATTTAAACCAACTTTAGGTGCCGCCAATTTAAATTTCAGAGTTAAGTTCCTGCTGGAATGACAAATTCACCTGTGACTCCACCAAGTTACCCAGAGAACCAAAAGAAAAAGTGTCTACAGAAAAAAGTTCCCTGCAGAATGTAACGGGATACACGGCCAAGATGCTTCCCGCACAACTTGAGAGTGTCATGGAATATATTCATCCGACATACAGGACCCTCACACAACACAATAAAGCGCTGTCTAATGAACACACACATTGCGAACACTTTAATGTGGAGAGGTTCAGGACTTTGGATAGAATTACTGTTCAGGTAACCATCTCGTTACTATAGTAATAATATGAAGATAGTTATGGAGCTTGGAGTCCCTTTGGACCCCAATACTACCCCCATATATCTAGATATAATTAAAATAATATAACAGGAGAAGTTGTTCCCATATGTGAACCCATCACACAGTTCGCTCTCCTACAACAAGAAGATTTCCATATTCTACAAAATTCGTCCTGCTTGTTATCAGTGATGGTCTCTTACCGATCCATCCCAGGGCGCCCGAGGCCGTCCGTCCCGATTAGATTGAGGCAGCTGTTTGTGCTGCTCAGGCATGGCTGAGACTGACAGCACCAGTCCCCACCCCCACCCCGCGGAAGCACCAATCACAGGAAGCAGCAGCTGGGGAAAGCCAGCCCACGTTATTATGACAATAAGGGAAGAAATCCGCGACAGGCGTAAAGCAAACTAGCCGACAGCGTCCGTTCCAAAAAGGGGTTACCAGAACGGAAAAGGAACAGAAAGTTATCGGCGGGGAACACGGAAATAAACGCGAGGAGGAAGCGGTAGCCGTAGAGTGAAGCTGCCGTGACACTGGAAGTTGAATGGCTACATGCTGCTTCTCCTGCGTGAAGGGGGGGGGGGGGGGGGGTGACGTCTGTATTGCTTCTTTAGTATTGCTGGGGTCTGCTGTTTTTCCATGAATGCCGTTCCAGGTCTAGACCGGGGATGGCCAAACTTGCTTACCGTCACCCAGCACCTGTCTCAGTCATACGCTGTCAGCCAGCCACATAGTCTCACAGTTATGTCTGTCACCCTGCCCTTTCACACAGTCATACAGTCTGTCACCTAGCCACATAGTCTCACAGTCATGCTGTCTGTCACCTAGCCACATAGTCTCACAGTCATGCGGTCTGTCACCTAGCCACATAGTCTCACAGTCATGCGGTCTGTCACCTAGCCACATAGTCTCACAGTCATGCGGTCTGTCACCTAGCCACATAGTCTCGCAGTCATGCGGTCTGTCACCTAGCCACATAGTCTCGCAGTCATGCGGTCTGTCACCTAGCCACATAGTCTCGCAGTCATGCGGTCTGTCACCTAGCCACATAGTCTCACAGTCATGCGGTCTGTCACCTAGCCACATAGTCTCACAGTCATGCGGTCTGTCACCTAGCCACATAGTCTCACAGTCATGCGGTCTGTCACCTAGCCACATAGTCTCACAGTCATGCGGTCTGTCACCTAGCCACATAGTCTCACAGTCATGCGGTCTGTCACCTAGCCACATAGTCTCACAGTCATGCGGTCTGTCACCTAGCCACATAGTCTCACAGTCATGCGGTCTGTCACCTAGCCACATAGTCTCACAGTCATGCGGTCTGTCACCTAGCCACATAGTCTCACAGTCATGCGGTCTGTCACCTAGCCACATAGTCTCACAGTCATGCGGTCTGTCACCCAGCTTCAGTCCTTACTCAGTATTTGACGTTTAACATGCTCACTGTGTTGTGGCCTCAGGTGCTTCTGCCTCAATGCTGTCATAATTCTCCCAGTTATATTATTCTGTTGTATAGTCGACAGCGATCCGATGTGCAGATGTAAGCATGCAGCTATGACTTTATTTTTATTATAGGAGCACTTACCTAAGCTCTTACCTTGGAGGTAAGTATGTCTGTTCTTACAGAGAAAAAGTACATTTTTTTTTTCAATAATTTGGCATCCGTGGCTTATATAGTTACCAGTAACATTACTATGTATGACTTATATTTTTACAGCACATTCTATTATAAATAACACCCTTCTTTTGTACTAATCTAAATAGTTTCAAAAATTAGGATAAGATGTGTAATAATATGTACCTTGAATATTTCATGTTCCTTTAATACTAAGAAAATGCAATGTTTATTCTGTGAAAAAATAAGATGTCAGTTTGTTCTCATGTGGAACCTTCACTGGTAAAGCAGGCATTTGCAGAATGATACATAATATCTTGCATGTCTTAATAATACATTATCAATTGCTAATTTATTCCATGACACTTAAATTGGGGTTATATATACAGAACAATTCTGCTAGAAAATAGATGCTGCCCCCATAGTAACAAAGAATGTTCCCGCTGATTGTTGCACCACTTAACACATTACAACAAAAACGCTCTTTACACAAACCCCTCTTTTGTCTGATGTAGGTTTCTTGCTTGATTTTCCTACAGATCGCAGCTGTCAAAACATACAGTATTTGTAGAACTGTAATATTTCTGAAAAGATTACTAGAACTACAAATTTTCTACAAAAACACATTTTGTGAAGGTTGTTTAGATGTTTATTTTATTACAGAAATAGAAACACATGGCTCATTGAAGCTTTCATCCAAACTATCATCCATCACACAATAAAACATTTTCTAACTTTACAAACTATATACAATTTATTTACGTGTAATCGTAATGTACAACCACCAATTCTTTGTAAAAAGAAGTTACAACAATAAGACAGTATTGCAATCCCAGTGAATTCAGGGGTATAAACCGAACCAACAACCCCTCTATCTTGTCAGTATATTTTTACTTTTAGTACAAGAGGGAATCCTGAACATTACATATTTTCTGTTATATTGCATACTATGCACGATTTCAGGCAATATTAAACCGTAAAAATGCAAGGATTTAATATTTGAATCTCCAACATATTTAGTGCCCCCCCCCTCCATTTTTAAAGCTTTCTATGAAAGCTATTATGCCCAAATTACTTTAGTGATAAATATATAGCTGTATCAGCCTCATTTTACTTTTCAGGGCATACTGGAACTCATTCAGAATGTATACGGAAGGATATAAGCGCTTAAAGCTGTAAACCATGTGAAACTATGAACATTATTGGGATGCTGACATACTTAACAGTTAACAGGAGCGTTATACACATGCCTCGCTAAGCAGGTGTTCAGACAGTCTGCAGCAAGAAGAAACTGGAACATTAAATGTATTGGCCGTGCCATGATGTGGGAGACGAGTAAAAATAAAATTGCATCTCTAACATTCCCGCACAAAAATAACTAAAAACAAGAACACTTCCCTAACATGAGACAATCGTGTCACATTACACAGGAAATGCACCAAAGACAGGCTCCAGGAATGGGCTTTGATTTGACAAATATACCTCATTGACGTTGCCCTGGAACACGAACACTTCTCCATATTGTGAACTCTTTTTGCCAGTAGTCCCAGTAAAGCAGTCTTGAATGATTCTGGCACATATCACCCCGGTCCCGTTAAAACTTCATGGTTTTCACAGAGCTTTCCAGTCAATAGGTTCTTTCCCCAAGTCTTTTAGAAATGCATTTGTTTTAGAGAAATGATGACAGCCAAAAAACCCTCTGTGTGCCGATAGAGGGGAAGGGTGAACAGTCTGAAGAACGTGGTGTCGTTTCTGCAAAAATGAAAACATGGAAAGTCAACATTCACTTACTGTATACCAGAAGATAACATCTCATAAGAAAAGAAGAGGAGAAGAGGAGAAAAGGGCACGTTCAAGGCACAATACAATATACTTGGCAGTCGGGCCAGGCTTACTCTGTCTATATTGCAGCCTTTCTTCTGCGCATAAGCTCCCCACAGCATGAAGACCAATCCATCCAGGTTCTTGTTCAGCCATGACACCACAGAGTCAGTGAACTGCTCCCAGCCACGGTCCTTGTGGGAATTTGCATTATGAGCCCGGACTGTCAGAACTGCATTTAGAAGCAAGACCCCTGACAAAGGAGTTAGCAGATATTTACACTAGAGAAAAGGCCTTCTCTGCTTATGTATAGTTACATAGTTATTTTCAATATAACAAATTATTAGATATCTCAAATCACATTTCCTGTCCGATATAAAATGTCAAGAAACACTAACATTCACTTTTACTTATGCACAGAATGTGGTGTATATTACATGATTTAGTCAAGTGACAGTCTAAGAGTTCATACTGGTAAATTTCTCACCTTGCTTGGCCCAGCCTGTTAGGTCACCATGTCCTGGGTGTACAAAGCCCACAATATCAGTTGTCAACTCCTTATACATATTCTCCAAGCTACAAGAGGAAAAAAACACTGTATTCATGGATACATTTAATCAAAAGGAAAAGAATTGCTTTAATCGATCCCAGACAAGAGCAATTGTGTTTCGTGTTTCATCTCCATTAATAAATTCACGGACACGCTCCACAACATATTATAAAAGTTGTAGCTCAGACCTGAAGCTATTAATTAGTATATACAAAACATGCATTTCCATGGAACAGCAATTACAAAACACTGCTGCACTCCCAACTGGTTTTGGTGACTACTTGCCATTTGGCCCACCTTGAAAATGGTGTAGTTGGTCTGGAGTGCAGCAGTCCTTTGTAAATTACTGTTCCAATGATAAATAAATCACACACTGTTTTATTTTTTAAGAAATAGAGACTGTTATGGATCGGGACAACTTTGCTTTGTAAACACTAAGCAAAGATAATAAATTACAGATTTGTTCTTCAAGAACCATGGGCTATTATTGCTCTCGGACACCAACGTCATCTGCTTGTATGGTGCGTATTTTAGTGTTTACTGTGTCTCTGTTCAACTGCAATTTCCTTTTACCTCCATTCACATACAAACACAAACTATATTTTTTATCAGCACAAGTAAGGTTTTCTTTTGAAATATATTCATATATGTAAAGGCATTTGTTTGTATAACCCATACAATTATTAGGAACAGTAAACATACCAGGGTATTAAACTGTGGCAACATTGTTTGTTTTTTTACACATACAATGTACCGCTGCTTTTTATTTCTCACCCAGAACATAATTGATTGCAAAAACAACCGCTATTTTGTGTTCAGTAGTATAAAAAAGTTAGTTTAGCTTTCCCTATTCAAATGAGCCCATATAACATTTTTATTCTAATAAAGTAGTCAAACCATCTTAACAGTATTATTACACTTTTTTTAATTTCAACAAATTCCCTACAATGTATAGATATCCATTTGGGGGTCTCTATTAGCACAGTAGAACCCATACGTAACACACCAAATTGCATTTTTGGTTGTAAGGTTGGGATAACTAACAAAATTATAATTAGAATAACAAGTGCAATATAAGCTATTCTAGCAACGACTTTCTGTTTTAAATCAGCACTTATATAGGTGTCCTAAACAAGATCAGTTCTCTGAAGCATCTGAGAAGGTGGCTGTACCTGGGTGGAGGTGGGACAGGTTTCTGAACACTGAAGCACAGTCCATGAGCCTGGTTGGGTCCATGATATGGATCCTGACCCAAAATAACCACCTTCACCTAAATATCAAAACGATCATTTAGCATATCCAATTGTGATCTCAGACAATGCATACAATACTGGAGGCTTTTTACACAAAAAAAACCAAAACACATCAGTATTCACACACACACACATATATATATATATATATATATATACATACATACATACATACATACCACACACACACACACACACTACAGAAGCTAAGATACCCGACAGTTGGGTGATTACTTGCCATCTTAAAGCTGCAATATCTAAGGGAATACGTTCAAGCATTAAAAGGTCACATTTTCTTTTAGACACGTGTCATAATTACAAAATATACTCTTTATACAGCATCCTACGTGAAATTCTAACATGATTTCCTTCACATTTCTAAACCATAGAGACAACTTATATAATATATAAACATATATGTATGTGCCCTCATCTTCCTTTTATAGCAAAAGAATGGCAACAGTTTACATAAACAAACCTAAAAGCATCAATACATCCCATAATAAATGTTTGTGTTGTATCCATTATATACAATCAAAAACAGGTTCTAGTAATCAACGTCTGCACTCACGTCTCTGATATCACACATCTGCGTCCAGGTAAACACCTGATGTGGTGGAGGATATACAGTGTACCGCTTTCTCTCTTCTGTAACGAATGCATTCAGCTAGGAGTAAGAAAAAAAACAGATGATAGACGGCTGAAAGGGAATGAGCAAGAAACCGATCCTTGTCTAGTATTACATGATGTTGCATTCATGTATAAAAATATAACAATAAGATATAAAGAGGGAAATCCCTAACAAGCAGCAGGGCCTCTGCATCAAACTTGGACAGAGTGGAATTTAAACTTTGCGGCTGATTGTTCAGGTGCTGGGAAGAATATCCCAATGTTGGTGCGGGCTTTTAGAGGTGCAATGCGTCATTTTTATATATATATATAAATATAATATTTACTCACAGAGTCCATTGCACACCATTCCAAATATTCCAAGCCCGGTGCTAGTAACCAGCAGTTTCCATGTAAAACACTTTCAAAAAGAAGGTCAGCACTCCAGGTCTTTAAATAGACAATTTCATTTTATTCAAAGTCAAGTCAAGTGACTTGACTTTGAATAAAATGAAATTTTTCTATTTAAAGACCTGGAGTGCTGACCTTCTTTTTGAAAGTGTTATATATATATATATATATATATATACGCAAAACTCAAGGCAATTTGGAAACCAAGCTTTCCTTTTTAACATGCAAGCTCTTAGGTACACGTCATGGAATATTATCATACCATGTTAGTAACCGGAAGGAGCATGTTTGGTAAAAGATGATATCTTTATTGGCAGAGTGGCACTACATTGCTTAGGTCACTTCAGGCATTTTAGAATAGGAGAGTAAAATATGCCTGTGATTATTATTTTTTTTAACTCCCATGCACTTCAGATTAAGACAGTATCTCGAGGTGGAATGAGGTACCGTTTCTTGCTACAAAGCCAGTGCTCGTCATTACCTTTACAAAGTAAGGTTTTGTAAACTCGGCAAGCAGTTCCTGCTTCCAGCTCTCTCCCACTCCCTCCGGCACAAGGCGGGCTGCAAGTTTCTGCAGCGCAGCTTCCTTATTCTTCTTAATACGGTCCAACTGTTCGGGGCTGAGAGGAGGAGACACAATCTTCGGGCTGTCTTCATCCTCGCTAGGTTTCGGCCTTTTCACTGGTGTTGTCTGAGGACCAGAAACAGAAGACTTCCGCGAATTGTAAACTTTGCACATATTTTTAACAATAACACCAAGCTGGCCATTCCTTATCCTACATAAAAACAGCATGTTCCTGTATAAGGTGAATTCACTACTTTTCTTAATACACCCTTTCTACTTCCGGGTATCCTGACAGCTCCACGCTTCTTTTCCGCGCCAAAACAAAGTGACGCGTCTTACTGTTCGCCCGCCTATTGGCTTCAACGCCCTAGGTCATGTGACAACCACGATAGAATTATGTCTGTACTATTTGATTCACGTAGCGAATGTGTATTTTTTGGCCATACGTCGGAGCCGCAAGCGACGTATTTTTTTCGTTCAGCTCCAGCTGACTCGCTGCGAGGAAACGGGGTCGCCAGGTAATCCGTGCGGTTATTTCAAACTGCTAGCGCTCGGGTCCCGATCTCATTCATCCGACACATCGTACTCGAGTTATTCATGCAGTTTATACGCTTAACTATATCATTGCCATTGGGTGTACAACATCCCACTATGGAGAAAAAAATATGTATTGTGCTGGCTCTGCGTGTTTGCTTTCATTTCACACGCCCCCTTGGAGTCACCCGGCTACCGAGGGCTACTAACAGTATCAGCCTTTGTGCATAATAGAATTAAGGTATGAGAGGAGCTGGCCGTAATATGATTATATATTAAAAGGAGGGCCTGGACACGCTTATCCAGCTTCGTATCTCGCTGTGCACGTTCGACTTAGGAGAAAATAATGAAACCGTCTTCCAAAACCATGTGCAGAGTCTTACCTCTTGAGGACACACGGTTTTATCATCGCGATCCTCGGAGGCGAGCTTTCTCTTTTTCGTTGCTGGACCGAAAAACGAACTGATGGTTCTCTGGCCGATCATCCCTCCTCTGTTCCTGTGAATGTTGCCGAGAACCGAATGTGTCTGTCAGGATCCTCGAGTTGTTAAATATTTGGCGCCAAATATTGTAAAGAGCGCGTTCACGCGAAGGGTAGAGGAAGCGGTACCGGGTTGTCATGGTTACTGTGGAATCGTGCATATAAGTGCTTACCAAGTCAGATGTTCAACTGTATTGTTTTGCTGACAACTCATTTTATTGAAATAAGGAAGAAATGATACAAATATTATTTCTCTCATTATTTCTCACGATTGTTGTGTAGTAGTATTTTAACCCTCCTGTATTGTTGAAATAAAAATCACCCAAATTAGGCTGCAGTGTTGCATCTTAACACTCACCTTTACACAGAAACTGCCATCTTTACTTTAAAGTTATGCGCAGGACTTGTGAAACCATATTTGCCGGCACATTTTCAGTATTTACACAATCACTGGCTAAACAGGAACAAAACTGCTAAATGGTGCCATGTTGCTTCCCAAACAGCTAAACAGTTCCATATTTATATCCAAACATCTAATCAGCGCCAACCTGGCCCCCAACCAAGACCAAAACAGCTAAACAGTGCCATTTTTACACCCAACGCAGCTAAACAGTGCCATCTTGGTACCCGAATAGCTTAATGTTTGTCCCAAGATTTCCAGTGCCACCTTTGTCACTAAACTGCTTCTCATAGCTATATTTGTCACCAAACAGATTCCCATAGCCATCTTTGTCACTAAACTTGGGACAATGGGAGTTTGTCCCCAGTCTCCCATAGGCCTCTTGTCAGACAAAGAGGACTGTCGGAAGCTGTTTAGTGACAAAGATGCCTATGGGAAACTGGGGACCAACTCCCATAGTCCCATATTTAGTCACTAAACAGTTTCCCATAGGCATCTTTGTCACTAAACAACTTCCAATAACTATCTTGGTCCCCAGCCTCCCATTGCCAACCCTGTCCCCACTTTGCCAACTTACCTGACAGAAGACTTCGCTTGATCCCTCCAGTCCTTCACACGCCCTGACATGTTGCTGCCAAACTGCGCTCCACCCACGAAAATGATTTAGCCATGATGGCGGCGCCCACAAAAGTTATTGAGCCGCACTGACTGTCTTCTTTTTCAGATAGACAGGGCGGCTTCTTAAAATGCCACTCTAAGATCCACGTCTGTTGAGAGCCTGGGGTGCGGGGTCACCCTACTTTGTAGACCCAAATCCCTCTGCCCCACTTTCTCTCCCTTGTTGCCCACTCTTAAGGTGCATATGACCCACACCCTCCTATACACAGGGCTGATGAAATGAAGAAGTAAAATCCCCTTGACGTGATAAAACAGCATATAATGAAATACAGGTCTTCATATGGACAAAAGTATTGGGACACCTGACCGTTACACCTACAGCGACTTTGATGATATGGTATTGTAAATAGATAGAGAGTAATATGAAGGTCCCCCTTTGCAGCTATAACACCTTTACTCTTCTGGGAAGGCTTTCCGTAAGATTTCGGGGTGTTTCTGTGGGAATATTTTGCGGATGCATCCAGTAGTTGCCAAACTGCAGTTGCCAAAAAAAAAAAACCTGGACTGTAACAGAGATGCATTCTCTATTCTGTGCTCAAATTCTTGGGAGAGGGCATGTGAGGGTTCTGCATAATGCAAAGTGTGAGCAGATTTTGTGATCTCTCCTATGCAACTATGAATGACCAAGTCTGCCTTTGTTGCAGCAGGAGCTCACTGAGGTTGGTGCTTCATAGAGCACAGTAAAGCTGTTCCCTTACGAAAAAAACAACTATTGTCCAAAGAACCCAAAGGTAATGGAAACCTACGCCTATAGTCTTCTGCCAGGAGTCAACATTACCATCACTATTACTTTGCGGGAAATCATTCCTCCTTGTACAACTAGGCAGGCCTAAGCTGCTAGCAAATGACACTTCTTCAAACCATGCAAGTGCTTTGGCCCACCCCTACAACTAATTATAACCTCCAGTTAGTATACATCTGTTATCCTGGCTCCCTCTACTAGCTGTAGAACTTCTAAAGATAATAACCTATATAATTAGTGCACCAAGATTTGTCAATGTTTTTAAAATTTATTTTTACAGAAAATAATGGATGCATTTGTAACTAAGATCTCCCGTAAAAGAAAAAAGTTGTGTGACGCAGACCAGGCATGCCAAGCAGAAGAAGCAATACCAAGCAAAAATGAAGATGGTGGAATACTGGCAGAAGGTTTCACATGGGAAAAGATCAGAGCAGAGAGTCTGAACTGTGATTATACGCTCCTGTTCAGAAAGGTCGAAGCTGATGAGCTATTTCAACAACTAGAAAAGGAAATTGTATATTTTTCAGGTATTGTTTTGCATAGACCTATTAATGGTTGCCGGAATTTTAGTGGCCAATATATATTTTTCATTGGAACAGATGTGTAACTTGTTATCATTCAGATTACATATACCCTTTTACAATAACCGTGAAAGTAACTAGCAGCGCACTACTAGTTCTTTTATGGTTTTACGCATGACGCAACTTTGCTATGTCTTTGTGATAGATGCGTAAACTGATAGGCTGACCAGTCTTCCATTTTCCATTTAATATAAATAATGTATATTTAATATTTGATTGCACTACAAAATTTTGAATTATTTCAATGTACTGGCCCCACCACCTCTGCTTGGAGTTCTTTGTTCATGCCACTGTATGTGAGTTATTCCAAATCTGTTGGTTTGGTCGTCTTTGTCTTGTCTTTATCGTTACACTTTTTCACCCTTAAACAGTTTACAATAGATTTTTCATGAAGGAATTAAAAACATATTGTTTTATTCAATCTTAGGGGATCTGAGTAGAGTCCAGGTATATGGAAAATGGCACAGCGTTCCCAGGAAGCAGGTTACTTATGGAGACGATGGGTTGACCTACACATTTTCCGGACTCTCCTTGTCCCCCAAACCGTGGATTCCGGTGCTGAACTGTATCAGAGACAGGGTGAAGCTAGCCACAGGGCACACCTTTAACTTCGTTCTCATTAATCGGTAATTGTATCTGATGTTTGGAAAATCTAAAAGAAAGTTGTGCCTTCCGATAGGGCACCGAAACGGAGTTCTGTAGGAAAAGCTGTTGCTCTCCCACCAGAATTAAGAAATAGAGAGAGAGTAAGAAAATGGACAGATAATGACAAATATAAAGGGAAGAGCTAGAGAAACAGGGGGGATAATGAGAAATAGGAAGATATTACGAGAACTTGGAACAGAGATGGAAATAATGGGGAGAGATAAAGCAAATAAAGAGTTTATCTACATTTCACACACAGCATGTTTGGTTCACATTTTTATTAACCATACCTATGATTACCTAATTATAGATGGGTTTTTAGCGTGGCCAGTGTGGAAACTGAATGTGTGTACAATATATATATATATATATATATATATATATATTATAGGTAGGTCGATCTGTAGCTTTTGTATGTTTGAATGCGTCAGTGGAGATTTTTGGTGCTGATTGTAGTGGTCACGGAGTTGGTATTTGCGCATTAATAGCTAAGTGCCATGCTGTTAACGATATAAGATGTATTTTAATGCAATTGGAACGTTAGAAATTGATCTTCACTTGCGGCCTGATAATTAAAATATTGCATTACATGCAGTGAAGCTAAATCAATGGTTTACTTTCACTGGTTGATATTTATTCCTCTGCCAACGTCAAAAGGTTGGCATACTATGGTGCCATTCATGCACCCACTGCAGTTTCCAGTTAGCCAATAAAGGTATCAGCATGACTACTTGTTTCCTGTATTTACATGGCTAACACAGTATAACTCTCCTCTTGTATTATGACCTAAATATCCCTGTTATGTAACATGACCCACTAACAATAAGACTGGTGTCTACGAACTGGATTAGACTATTGAAAATGTAGAATTATGTTGCATTGTAAAACCTTATTTTATTCTACTGATGTGATCATCCTCTGATTAAGCTCTTGATGTACTTTTTATATTTAAATCTGTAGCTATTTTTTTTCTGCCTCCTCTTGAAAGGTACAAAGATGGGAGCGATCACATAGGTGAACACAGAGACGATGAAAAAGAATTGGTACCCCAAAGTCCTATCGCTTCAGTCTCTTTCGGGGCATGCAGAGATTTCCTTTTCCGTCACAGGGATGCTCGCTGCAAGAACGCTGTACGTCAGATTGAACCAGTGAAGGTGGAACTTTCACACGGCAGCTTGCTGATGATGAACTTCCCCACCAATGTCTACTGGTATCACAGCCTTCCAGTGCGAAAGAAAGTACTAGCTCCCCGGATAAACCTAACCTTTCGAAATATTGTTCCACGTGTCAAGAGATAATACAGCTTGAAAACATCTGGATTATAACAGCATTCTGATATAATACAAAATGGTCATGTTATAATTGAACCACCATCACTACTTATTAAAGCATAGGGAAGCATGTGAAGCCTATCTTGGGTACTTTAAAAATCCAGTTTGTAAAATGGTTTTGTGTCAGTATTACCCCAAACTTAAACACTAGGCACTTCCTTGTGTAAACCTGGCATGTTAATGAACGGCTAAGCTTGTGTCTTGCCCTGCAAATCATAGGGGAAAAAAAACATATGCATATAACACACACCGATCCTCATGCTGACACAGGACTGTTATTCAGAATGTTACTGTGAATACAGGTGATTGGGCTTGTAGAAGGGCCAGTACCCAGGTAGCCATGGTTCCCAGATTTCTACCATTTCTGTGCCATTTATACCCTCTGTGAACATATTTGTGGGCCCTGAGTTAACTTGTGGATATCCATGTTCTAGAAGATGGTAGATCCACGTCTTCTAGTTTGTATTGGTCTGAACGGTTAGCAACACGCGACCGTAAACGCCAACAGAAGCTGGTTTTTCATGTTAGAAAGACACCACAAAAAGCATCACAGGGCTTACCATGTCCCTTTACAATTTGCTTTGGTTGTTACCCTTAATGCAGCTAGACATTTCATCAATAGAAAAAGTACCCCCCTTCACAAGGCTTTCAACAAAACATCTTTATTACCATTGGTGTACATCATATTAAAACAAATTACATATAATTTAGTACAATTTTTCCAGATAAGAATAAATATCTCTTATGTACATTTATTTACACAAAAAAATCCTTCCAAAACCCACTCCATGGCACATTACATCTGAGGTTCTAAACTGAGTATGAAAATACTGGGTTCTATTCATTAAAGCTGGCGTTGGGGAGAGTTGCAGTCTCTGCTGAAGGAAGGACCGACCTAAGATTCTACTGTTAAAAGCAACTGGTCAGCCCTGTATCAGGCATAATTATATCAGCAACGTTTCTTTAGTCGCCTCACAAATTAAACTATGCATTATGCAGTGAAAGATCAAGCTTTATTGCAGGAGAAACACACCTTTATATTGCATTGAGAAATAAGTGGTTGACTGCAACCCTCAGGCAAGCTCATTTTAGTGAATAAACCACACTTTGTAACTAATGCAAAGGGGCATCCTGTAATCACTTGAGTTAGATAACTTGGCAGTGCTCAGCAAATGTGGGTGATCTTAAAGTGTAATGATCATTATATGAATCGCATTGGTGCTTTATCCTCACAGTCCTTAAATTATTTGTCGTTTATTTTCAGATCGATCATTTTATTTTCATTTTGCTTAGATTTAGAAATCACTGAATGTGATAATAGGTCTCTCATGCTCACTGCCCTCAGCTTTAAAATAGTTAATCTCCGGCAGGATACGTAGAAAGAGAAGCAGCGGCACAATCAACATCTTTGGTACGTTCTTTTACACATGCACACAAAAACAAAATGAATGAGCGTAACCTTACATTATTATTCCTGATTTAAATCACTGTTAAAACATGTACGAGATCTCTGGTGGATATAATAAAGTTGATTAGCATGTGCAATATTCCGATAACATAGAAAAGTAGACAAATCACACGAATGAGCGCAGCTTTTAAACAAGCCCTTAGACTGCTAAAAGAATTTCCTGATAATCTTGTCCTTTTTAGATAGACACTGATCAAATGCGTGTGAATGTTTCCTGCTTTAAAGTTTTCTTTAATGGCCCCACTTACTCTCTCGGTGGCTTTACTCTTCTGAACGGACTACTTGATCTGGACTGTGGGGCTTTGATTGGACACGCTCATAAAAAAGTAGGTAAGCACTTGAAGAAAGGACCTCCTGTAGACTGGCCCTGCGCACAATGTCATCTGAAACCCACAGCCACTGCTGGCTAGAAGTTTTCACAGGGGAAGGGGAGCGTCGGTAGGTCACAAAATGTCCAGAGTGCATATCGCCATGATGAACGATGACCGCTGTAAGACGGAAAAGGTATGCAGGGCGCCTGGAGAAGGGAGAGGTATTACAAATTCATTCAAAATAAATTTAGATGGGGTTAGTGCTAGTAATCTAGCTTTTTTTTTATTTTTTTTACAATTACAGCACAGATGACTAGTTAAATTTGGGGGTATATTCACTGCACTTTCTCCAAGGCCACTATTCATCATGAATTTTTAACCCACTGGCTTTTTGTTGAGACTGATGTATAGTTAAATCAGAGGGATTTTTTGAAGGTCACTCCCCTGATGGAACTATGCAGTATGGAGGGGAAAATTACCTGGGGTGGTCATACTGCATACTGATGTCAGGGAGTTGGCTAATAAGTGGCAAGCAGGGCCGGCCTTAGGGGTGTGCGTCCTGTGCGACCGCACAGGGCGCCATGGTAGCAGGGGCGCCTGCCCTGGACTTAACTTAAAACATCGGGTTTTTTTTGTTTTAACTTTATTTAACATCATTAATGTTAAATAAAGTTTTAAAAAAACCCCGATTGCTTTAATCTAAGTCCCGGTCAGGGGCGCCGAGCGGTTGCTCGTGAAGTTCTCAGCAACCACTCGGTGCCCCTTACTCTCCGTGACTCCGTCGCGGTGCCAGCATCTCATGTTGAGCGCCGGACTATTCCGGCGCTCAACATGAAATGCCGGCACTGCAGCAGAGCGAGAAGACGGATGCCTCCCGCTCTCACCGCAGGACTCCAGCAACAAGGTAAGTGGGGGGGGGGGGGGTAGTTTGAAGGGGCAGAGGGGGGGGGTGTAGTTTGAAGGGGCAGGGGGGGGTGTAGTTTGAAGGGGCAGGGGGGTTAGTTTGAAGGGGCAGGGGGGTTAGTTTGAAGGGGCGCCAGAGGAGTAGTCCGTACAGGGCGCCACAACGCCTAAGGCCGGCTCTTGCGGCAAGTGAGTTGACATAAATTAAAGCCAGGTCAAAATCTAGCCAAGGCACCATCTTGACTTTTAGGATGCAATAATTAAAAAATAATTTCAATTAATGATTAATGAACTGTTGCATCTGATATAACGGTATAAATGAATCCAGCACTGACGCTAACTAAAATGTTTTGCAATCACAGCCACATTTAAATTTTGTTAGGCACTAAACAAAAAATACTTACGAGCATTCAGAGTATGAGGTCAGTTGATTTGTGAACGGATGTGAGAATGATGATGTCGAGGAGCAGGTTCCATTCAGGAATTGTGCCTTGGGATTATGAAAGTCAACAGGAGCTGCGGAAAGTGGAGTCAGTGAAAATGGATGGCGCCAATGAAGTTTATATTCAACGTACATATAAAAGGTGAAGGGACACTCCAACCATCGCATGCACTTTGATGCATATAATCATCTGAGCTCCCTTTAAATTTATGTGGTGTGAAGAATGCAAAAGTACTTGCTTAATATGCATTCTCTTAGTGGAGCTGTCAAAGACTTAGACTGTCCCTTTAAGGATAAGACATTATTTTCTAGGTGTATGCACCAGTCTGTTAAGGTCAAAATGAAAACACATATACATTTAATTTGGATTTCATTGTTGTCTAAAGATGGACAAAGGCAGACATAGTTAGAAAACAAATCCACTTTCTTCAGTACAAGGTAACCGAATTTACAAGGTCATGCTAGAGGTCTACCACAGACATCTGCTTCATCATTATAGCTGAGTGAACCTTGAAACAAGTTCAACACCTGGCTCGGCTTGTCAATGTCCTGTGATTCGGTCCTCAACTTCTAAACAATGGAAGAATTCACACTGGCTTCTTCCCTGCAAGAAACGGAGTCTGTGGTCTGGCCATTTTTCTACATTCGTTTGTGTGAACTTACCTGCTTGCACGTCTGCTGTTCCATGTGCCACGTTATCTTGGTGACTAGGTAAATGCCGCTGGGCATTTTTGTTAAGCCGGTACTTGTATTTGTCTAAGGCCAGGAACTCTCCAAACTGGACATGCTCGTTGCGTTTCAAGGGGCTACCCTGATTAGACCAGCTAAGACGCTGCAAGTGGATGCACAAGCACTGAGGGAGCTGCGGGAAACAAACACCACAATTACCTCAGATCACCCACCTACTAGCCCATACCGTACATACCTCTCTGACTCATAATAGATTTAACACACACTCAAAGCAAATAATTAGATTTTCATAAAGTCTAAAATCTAGTGCCCGAGGTTCGTCGGTAAATAATATCCCACCTTCCCCAGCTGAAGCTGCTTGACAAACGTTGTTTTCCGGTTTTCTGTTACTTGCCCGTTCGGCCTCTCCCCAGCTTGAATCTAGAAACAATCAGAAGAAGGTATTGTAGCGTCTGAGTCGGTAGCTTCTCACCGTTGTGTACACTCGGACTGGCTTGTGACATTTAGTTGCAATATTGTCCAACCGTTTGGTCAGCAGTGAACAGTTTCGAAACAGGCCACGGGGTGATTATGTAACGGTTATGCAATCTCTGCCTGTGGTCACTGGAACTATAAGTGGGGAAAGGGGCAATTTTGTAGGGGCCCCTGAAGGCTATTGGACCCTGGACAAGCTGCCCCTTTTGCACTGTGGTAAACACAGCCTGGCTCATTTTGTTTGCAACATCAATATGAACCTTAATCTATAACCCCTAAACACATTTGCCTAAACATCCCAAAACAAAAGAAAAAAACAATCGAAACTATTCCGAAAATAATAAATTCCCTGCTAGCTACAGATATCTGTTCACATTGCCTGACAAATTGAACCTTACTTGAGCGTTACAGTTCACACGGCACAATGACCCAAAATTGCGGAGTTTATAAGATATTACAGTTTAAAAAAGAAACCATCCAACACCTCTTAATCCAAGCTCCATGAGGTCAGCATAGAAGCTTCTCCTAGGGATTCATTTCCCTCCCTCCTCTCCGTGACATTAAGCGGCGCTGATTGATTGTGTTACGTTACGAATGCATGTGGCCAGTGTTTTATTTCGCTTTGTGTAGTATTGGTATTTTTTCAATGAAATTGTGTTTCTTAGACTTATTATGCAGAATCGGGACTTTAAAAAGAATGATATTTGACACAGTTGCTTTAAGTGTAACCTTTGTGTCTATGCTTCTTCATAAGATAGGAACACAAGCACATGCATTGCAAAACTGCTAGTGATGAAAAGATCATGGCAGCGACATCACCCGATCGATCCCGTTGTTCAGTCTGCAACTTACTTTGGTGCAATTTTCACAGACAACATCCTTCACCGATTCAGTGGAAATGAAATGCTGCAAGCAGCGATCCAGCGTCACAGCGCGACCCTAGAAACAAGAGGAAAAAAATTTACTGGAAAGCATTAGACACAACAGGGAAACTAGACGGGTCTACCTGCCAAATGTTGGATACACCGAAATTAAAAAAATCAGAGCGCTGGCACCACATCTGCCTTCTCCAAAACACAGCCTTACGTATGATACATACATGCTAGATTCTGGTGAGCGGCAGTGTATTAACCCTTACCCTTCTGCTCCATGGTAATTCCAGGCTTAGAGGTTAGGTTGGGAACAATACTTAAAGCTGGAATTTCCTTTGATATGCTTTCACTTTATTTTTTATTTTTTTTTAAAGGATAAGAGCCACAAACATTACAAAAGAGAATGATCGTTTCCAGAAAATATGTCGTAGATACATGTAAGAATTAGGTGTGAGAGTAATTTAATTAAAACATTAAATAAATGACAACATATGCCTTCAAAGGGAAATAATATGGTTGAAGATGATTAAGTAACGCAGCATAGAACTACGGAGAGGAAAATAACCTGGTTCCAATGCCAGGTTGACAGGGCAAGTGTCCACACATTGGAGAAGTCAGAAAGGTTATATAACAACTCGGGTGATTCCGTAAACCTGCTAAGCGCCTGTACAGCAAAGCAAAATTAGCATTTCACTTAATGTTCCTGAATACCACCTAGTTTAATGTGCTCCTCCATAAATATTCCATCTAACCAATGGGTTCACATTGCGATCGGTATCATGATGTTAAAACTTACCCAGGTAGCAGCAGGAATGCTTAACGAAAGGCTGTCAAAAGTGTCATATCTCATAGGACTCTGGAAGAAATAAATGTGTCAATTATATTATTACTAGTATATCACTTCCCCATCTATCCTGCACCTAGAATGTATACAACACAAATGGCTCTCCCCTTATTGTTAAACTCAACATAATCCAATAAATACACAATTTTCTATAATTTTTGCCAGCTTCATCGACTTGTCATTCAACTGCTCAACTGAACTGACGATACAGGTTCAAGATAGTAAAGATAGATCGTGCGTATCACTGACCACAAAAAAAAGTAATGAGTCCAGTCCCCCTGATCTTAATGACCCCCAACACAGTGACAACCTAATCTTACCTGGTGCTGGCAGTGCTTGCAAACCATGTTACTGGTAAGTCTCCCATGGAAAGGGTGTTGAGTTTTCCAGTGATTTGGAATGGGGTGAATTACTCCTAAGCAGGAAATACCAACACATATCTTAATGGTGATAATTTGGCCTTTGCAAAATTCTACTTATCACATTGGAATTGTCACCAATAATAAATGCCTACCTCTTGTTCTGCAATGGATCTGGCTTTCAGGATTCTGTGGGAGCTGCTTGGAAGAATAAACACAGATAGGTGTTATTGTACATACAGGCTCTTGAGTTAGAAGGTAAAGTGGTAACTGATAACATCTCCTTGAAGATATGGTAACACAAAAGGCAGTATTTATGTATATATGAAGCAACAGTATGTAAATGCCAGATGTAATCTGGCCAGTGTAATCCATTACATCATGCATCTCGGTGCTATATAATAAAATGTTGGTAATATTAACAATTACATCATATACACACTGCACAAACACTGCTCATAACAAAGATATATTCATTCATATATAACACATAATACACTAACCTCTAAAGACTGCACATCAAAGAGGTGCGTCACATGAGACTGACGATCTTTCTCATCTTCCAGTGATGATGTCAACACATGGAAGAGTTCATGGGCATCCTGTTGGTATTCATAAAAAACGTTCAGTATGATTTCAAAATAAAATTTAACTAAAAAAAACTACTTCCCGCACACACACATACATGTTAGTAGCCCAAATGTAATTGGGATTAATGTAAAAGGTAATTGGGATCTATACTAAAACAAACTAAGTGAAACAGCAACTCTGCTTCAAATGCATTACATATTATAGAAGTGAAGAAGTTTAGTGCAGATAAGCATTATTCTATACAAAAAAAATTATGTAGGTAGGAGTCCAAAGTGAGGGTAAATATTTTATGCTAGAGTTGCTAAAGATAAAGTCCACCGGCGCCCCCTTTTGGTGGAAAATTATAAAGGCAATCCAAAAAAAAAAGTCAGCCGCACTTAGCTTTTGGTGTAAATACAAAAAGCACTACATTTATTAAAAATATAGAGCAGAGGCACACATGACCCCTTTGTCAATGTGCAAAGCCAACTAAGTGCGCCTTATTTATTTGGATTGCCTATTATTAATATATATAAGACACACCGTTGTTTTACTGTAATCCAGTAAAGACAAGCCAATTTATTTACCTACACAAACAGAATAAAATGGGAAACAATTAATTCATATGTGGGAATAAAACAAGTGAAACTGACCAGGCTGACAGGTCTGATGTATATATTTTTAGTTTCAAGGAGGTGGTAGAGATCAGACAAATGACTCTGTACCTTATTTTAACACTTGTATGGGATCGCAGCACAAATATTCACTAACCTGTTCTTCAAAAGACGAAATCTGCCACCGGTACATGCGTAGCACTTCCAGAAGGGGGCTGGCATCTAACACCTCATCCTCTGTGGTCTCCTGGTTGGATAACGCTAAAGGAACAAACATAATATTGTACACAGACTATGCCGAGGCAATAATCCTATGAAATAATTGTACTTTACAAGAAACAGAAAGGCACATGCTGTTTGTTCAAAGATATTAATTGCTGCATTGGTACCATTCTTTGCTCTAGAGGCTGTTTAGATAAATGAATGCTGTACAGGAATCATTCTGTCTACACCCAGTAACTGCATCCACATATCATTCCACCACCTTTTGCACCGAATGTACTGTGGGTGCTCAGGCAACCCTAATATAATACATAAGTGGTATCCCGTAAGAAGGCGGCAGATAATTTTTTTATTTTTTTTTTAGTGAATTGCTTTAATAAGGAACACATAATTCAGCAGTTTGGGTTTTTCAAATGAGAAGCTTATTTTCTTACTTCACACAGGATAGTTGTTCAACTACAATTACCATGATCCTTAACCAGCTTGTTCCCAATCAACTGGGAGCTGAAGTTCAGCAACATGGTCAGTTACATTACTAAGTTTATATAGAATGAAGGAAGCCAACAGTATACCTCCGCTGCAGTTAGTCTTTGTAATATATCTGTACCATACCTTTTAAGAGCTTCAGCAGTGTAACAGAAAGATACTGATTTTCTGTTGAGTTCTGTTCTGTCGTATATTGTGATATGAATTCCTCCAGCCACTTAATGAATGACGGACAAGCAGACAAGCCTTGGAGCAGAGAATTCATAAAGCATGTGTTTCCCAAATTTAGAAGGCCTGGTACAAGCCCTAATAAACACAATAGAGAAAAACATAGAAATGTTTAAGATTGCTTTAATAATTACACAAGGGAAAGCATTGACAGTAGGATACAAAGTCGATCCCAGTGTTTGAACCATTTGACCCAACTAGTCTTCCCATCGTTTCTATAATAATATTCATCTATAATGAATAATGCAAGAAACCCTACCAGATTAGTGTTGGGAGTTTGGACACAATTTGCAAACCATATATCCCCAACAGCACTTTGTGCAGCTCTACGTTGTGTAGCCATTTGGACTGATGTATGTTTTTTAAATTTAGGATGCCAAAAAAAAAAAAAATAAGGCTATAGAGGGGGGACACGTTATATGAAACCTTGAGCACATATACATAAGTATTAATGTACATTTACATATATCCAATGGTAAACTGGCATTCTAAACCCTCGTATGAAAACGTATAAGGACAAACCCTGGGACAACCTACAATAGTTGTGACCAAACAGATCCCATACACATCTGCTGGCAGAAATGCCATGTCTACAATATTTTGTTGGCACGTCATTTGCCCCAGTACTTACTGTTTGATGAATGATGTTTAACATCTGATAAACATGACAAGTGCCTTTTTATATTGACTACTAATTTATATAGAGTGGCCACAACTTACTCTTTCTACTTACAGGTTGTGGGTTAGAGCAGTCAAAAAAATCTTTATGAATTTAGTAAATAGGGAAATCCTAGCGTATCAGTGTTTGCTTACTGCATTTAATATATATGCAATATAAAACATATTATATATTGATCCTGCAATAACAGGGTGGCATCTCCTTTTCCTACCTTTTTTTCTTTGCTTTCTGTCAATTATAGGACCCCATAAAACATATATTCCAGCTGCCAAAGCTGCAGCAATGCCACCAATCACACCCCAGTTCTTCATCACTTTATACCTAAACATTATTGAAAACACAAATAATTAAGAAATGGTTTTTGTGCTGGTTTCGCTTGCAGAGAAAACATCTAAATGAGTTGGATGCTGCTCTTTTAATTCACCCAGTTCCAGTACCTTCAGCTGTAAAGTATTTTACCCCGTCTCTCAATACCATTGTCAGCAGAAAAGGCTCATGTAAATTACAAAGTGTTACACTCTTATTGTGTTATAAAGTATAACATAAATGACAACTGCAACTGATTGCATGCATTTAGAAAACACAGAAATGCACTAAATGAATGAGGTTAGGACTCAGCTGGCAGTAAAGCTGGGTTCATAGGGGATATCTTATATTATATGCTATGACACTGACTGCTGATCTGAGCATCACAATCAACCTTTGGTTCGATCTGCCTTAAATCCACGTCTTAGATTTGGATTAAATATCTTGAGCAGGCTGCCTCGACATACTCCAGGTGAGGCCTGCATAACCTTCCTGCTGCCAACAAAGCTGAGCCTTTCAGAGACTATCCCCCCCCTTCAACTCCTACATATAGTTACTATTGCCTGGGCCTACTCTTGACCTGACACCGGGACCTCTCCTCAAGAAAACTCCCACGCTCCTGTCTCCGGCCCGGGTTGCGCCGCTAAGCATCGCGCTCAGAATAATCACCAACAAACGGAACCAAGTTACTGCACCTAGCGGTGGCCAACTGAGACAGCGCGCCGGAAACTAAAAACCGGAACACAAGCGGAAGGAATTCAGAGCGCACTAACGCTAGCGTTTGCGTTATTAAAGTCATATACTTTATGTGTAGCAAAGGCATGAGAATGCATTGTGAATTGATGGTAGTTATACTGGAGAAGGGAAATAATATATTTTATCTTTCCCATATGATATAAATCAGTTTCTTTTAACAAAGGCGATTAAATGGTTTTTTTTCTCAGAAAGGTAAAATGAGCAGGTTTTTAAAATGAAATTGGGGACATTTTTAATGCTTAATTGATCTGGTTTCACCAAATTATAAGCAAAGTATCAGTCTAGTAGCAAAGTATGCATACCTCCCAACATTTCAAAATCTGAAAGAGGAACTCACCGATACAAGCAATTGCACTTAACAATGCTGCACTCGCATTGCCACTTAACCCCTTAATGACAAAGCCCGTACATGTACGGGCTCAAAATGCATTGTTTTCAATGGTGTTAGGGACCGCCCATTGTCTAAAACATGCTTTGTTTTTGTCAGCACAGTCATGCATATTAAAAATAACCAACACATTGAATTGAATTCCCATGAGGCTCAGCCAGACATACTACTTCCATGATGCTGACTGAGCGTCATGGGAAGTGCAGCAACAGTAAAGCCTCAATGTTAGCCTCCCTCCCAGGACCCTTACACACTGCCTTTACACACACCTGCCCATAAACACACACATACACTGCCTTTACACACACATTGTGTGCATGAGCAGAGACTACTCCTATTTGATATTAGTGATGTCCGGATCATGAACGAATCGTTCATTTGATCCGGTTCTTTTTAGTGATCCGGATGAGTCGGTTCACTAGACTGAACGATTCGTTTGTAACGGTTCAGTCTGTGAATCATGCAGCTGTAACCTGATCCTAGAGCTGTGAGTCATCTGCAGAGCACTCAGACACAGACTCTGGGGTCAGGTTACAGCTCATTAATTCACACAGGAACGATGACTCTTAGAGTCAGAGAGTCGTTCAAAGAGTCGAATGATCCGAAGAGTCGAATGATCCGAATCTTACAGGGATCCGGATCTTACAAGGATCCGAATCTTACAGAGATTCGAATCATTCAGAGAATATCACTGATACCATACTTTTATAAATAAATACATTAATAATGTTCACACTGCCCCCAGGATTTAGATTCCCCTGAGTTTGCCCCCCCTTTACCTATAACTTCACCTACAGTTAACTTTATTAAATTAATTAAATTAACCCTCAGTCATCAGCATAAAATTAACCCTTATACCCCATCAACCATAACTGCCCCTGAAATTAACCGTAAAGATCCCATTAACCATAACGGCCCCTGAAATTAACCCTAAAGACCCCATTAACCATAACGGCCCCAGAAATTAACCCTAAATACTCCATTAACCATAACTGCCCCTAAATTAATTGCATGTACTCCAGATAAATTACCTAATAAATTGGTATGGTTGATGGGGTCTTTAGTGTTAATTTGGGGGCAGTTATGCTTAATGGGGTGTTTAGGGATAATTTAGGGGCAGTTATGCTTAATGGGGTCTTTAGTGTTAATTTAGGGGCAGTTATGCTTAATGAGGTGTTTAGGGTTAATTTGGGGGCAGTTATGCTTAATGGGTCTTTAGTGTTAATTTAGGGGCAGTTATGCTTAATGAGGTGTTTAGGGTTAATTTGGGGGTAGTTATGCTTAATGGGGTCTTTAGTGTTAATTTAGGGGCAGTTATGCTTAATGAGGTGTTTAGGGTTAATTTGGGGGCAGTTATGCTTAATGGGGTCTTTAGTGTTAATTTAGGGGCATTTATGCTTAATGAGGTGTTTAGGGTTAATTTGGGGGCAGTTATGGTTAATGGGGTGTTAAGGGTTAATTTTAGGGGCAGTCATGGTTGATGGGGTGTTAAGGGTTAATTTTAGGGGCAGACATGGTTGATGGGGTGTTTAGGGTTAATTTAATGGTGAGGGTTAATTTAATTAATTTAATAAAGTTAACTTAAGGTGCAGTTGCAGGTAAAGGGGAATGTAAATCCTGGGGGCAGTGATTATTAATGTATTATTTATAACAGTATGGTGACATTCTCTGAATGATTAGAATGCCAATGAAGGCAGAGAGTCGTTCAAAGATCCGGATCTTACAATGATCCGGATCTTACAATGATCCGGATCTTACAGTGATCCGGATCTTACAGTGATCCGGATCACTGTAAGATTCGGATCCCTGTAAGATCCGAATCTTTGAACGACTCTCTGCCTTCATTGACATCACTGGAGGCAGGGGGGAGGATTCATAATGAAAGGGGCGGGGCCAATCGTTAGTGTGCCTGCACGGAGTTACTGGAAAACAGTAACTCCGTGCAGACACACTGAGTGATCCGAAGATCCGGATCATGAATCGGATCATTTCAGTGAACGAATCGAAATGATCCGATTCACTTTAATGATCCGAACTTCCCATCACTATTTGATATAATTAGAGAACTTTCTTGTCACTGATTGGTGCTTTAATTAACCAAGACTGACATAAAATATTCGACTGTGGAGGAGGTACAATGTACTTTAATATGCATTCTTAATTGTTTGGGCAAGGAAAAGACCCCCGGACCAGTGTTTGTCCCCCTTAACGCCAGTGGCGGGCCAGGCACATTGGCTGGGTACAAAAGATGTCCCAAATAGGACATGGGTGCATATTTGAAATAGCAATACGCCAGTTGTACTTATTGCCCTTTAAGTTGAAAAAAAAGCAACAACAAAAAACAAAACATTGGGTATTTCTAATCTATTTAGAATGGGTTTTTTTTAGCTTTTGTACAGGAGCGTAACTAATAACCACAGGGCCCTAGTGTGAAAATTGCCCAGGCCCCCAAATTCACGTGTCTGTGCCTTTGTTGCCCCCCCTTCCAACATACACTCTGGCACACATATGTAAACACACTTACCCATACTCACTAACACATACTCCATTTCACCCACTTGCACATACACATCTGTGCTCACACACACACACAAAATTACACATCCATTCTGACACACACAATTACACATCCATGCTCGTATATACATATTAACAATTATTCTAGTCCACCATCATTTCATACCTTATAGAAATAAAGACCAGCCCTCCCTGCACTGCTTTACACCACTGGGTTAATGGTATTTTATATTATATATTATTATTTTTATTATATTTATTTATATAGCGCTTCTTACAATATGTTTATTCATGGGGTATGGCAAAACTAGATATATTAGGTATTAGATTCCATCTTAGAGAGACACAGTCCTTGCTGCTGCTATTACTTCCTACATGAGTCAGCTTGGTGATTTATACAGTGATACTACTTATAGAATCTATTTTAAGCAGGTGGGACCTCTGGCTGCTCTACAGCTCTGGTGAGTTTTATCAATCAGCTCTGACCAGCCCTGCCTGCATGACACTGCTAAGCTGCCATAGGTAGGGGGGTACAATGAAAAGCCAATGAGGACATTGCCTGCAGCAACCAATCTGGGGAGGTGTGAGAAGCCAATGGAGGGGTGGTTTAGATGTGAACACAAAGGAGGGGCTCTGTGGCCAGCTAGTCTGGCGAGGAACCATTCCTGAAGTCTGTCGCATCTGCTGGTGCTGGGAGCACCCGGGAGCTGTCCAACTAAGAGACCTCCTGAACCCTCAGCACAATGTGACGGTCTATGAGAGCCCTGAGAGCATCTCTATCATACACAACACAGAGATGGAGGATGATTTGTTCCAGCTGAGACATCTACCGTGAGTAGAATGCAAAGAACCCCTAGTCTAGCCTGATTGTTCACCATCAATGCATGGAGCCTCCCTTCCTCCCAGATCCTGCATCTTCTGTAGGGAGCCTGCCTGGATTTACCATTCTAATCATATGTGTATCTCATTTATTAATGAATAATTCTAGAGCCTGCCTGCAATGAATTATTCACCACTGAAGCAGAATTTAGAAAAAAATGGCATCATTGCCTTAACCCTTTCGAGGCTCCCCAGAGAATGAGTTTTTAAGTCTGTATCTATCAGCCACCAGTTGTCATGACAATAAAAACCTGTTTAGATGTAATTGGAGTAAATAGATCATTTGGGATAGAGCCTGTTCTCTCTATTGTGTGAAATGTCTAGTGTTTTCATAGCCAGCTCTCCTGATTATAGTAGTGAGCAGCGATGGCATAATATCCACATTTTGATTGTGTCTAAGCATCTGGGGCTTTATGGTTCATTAATTTACAAGGAATAACCTCAAAAACCACATAGTGATGACAGCTGCAATATAATTAAGAAGAGATCAAGAAAGCTGTGTACTGTAAAATACATATTAAAAATGTTAATCGAAATCAGAGTTTGCGGTTTACGGTGTAACATTAACGCTTAGGGCACTAAGTTATAGAATATTCATTTTTATGGTAAAATAATATGCATTCTGGGGGAAAGGAAGCGGTAGCAGCACACAGGCCATTCATAACCCACATGGAGCTAATGGGTGCCCATGTAGTGTATAAAGTACTTTCCATTAACAGGGTAGTTTAAAGCTAAATGGTCTGCGTAAACAATGTGAGGAACACATTTATAAAGAATGCAACGCCTGGCGAGTCCATAAATATACTGAAAGTCATCCACAATCAATGTTGCATGGAACAGAATGGCTGTTAAAGTTATTAAATGTACTGTGTTATGTCTACCTTATGAATGCGCCGATAACTTCTCTTCTCCATGCTGCATGGTGACAGCTATCATTATACAAATGGATATGAAAGCTAGTGATATGCTGATACGCATTAATCAATGATTTTACTACAATCTCCTTAAAACAGCCCATTGTAACAAGTCCACACATTGTGTATTTTGCAAATAAAAACAAGTTGTCGATTAGAGTGTTTTCTTTTTATCGTTCTGCAATCTCCCTGTAGCTTGTAATTGAAGCTTATTACTTTGGCACTCTAGTTGGCTTCTTAATAAATTAAGATGCAACTCATTATGTATTTATTTAATTGATCAGAATCATAAAGCAGATTTGTCATGTGACTCAGTTAAGAAAAGAAGGATATTATAATCTTTACATCCAAATACATGATATTAACAGCCCTAACTTTATAAGGAAAGCAAGCACACCAACAAGATCAAACCATTTAAGAAAAAGATTGGTTTTAGATTTTGCTTAAAGATTGCAAGATGTTTATTTGTATCTATATGTCAAAGCAGATAGAAACATAGATATTGACTCAGAGAAGAACTATTTGGCCCATCTAGTCTGCCCGTTGTTCCTGATGTAAAGACTCAAACCTTAATCAGCCCTTGGTCTCGTCTTAGATGCAGGATAGCTTTCAACTGCTACATTCATGTTTAAATCCCCCTCTCTGTATTAGCCTCTACCACTTCTGCTGGGAGGCCATTCCATTTATCCATCTACCTTTTAATGTTAAAACAAAGGCTTAATTAATTAATTTTATGGCAAAGCCACATAATATTTAGTAATGCCCTCAGTCATAGGTACTAGCACCTAGCTATGTATTTTCCCATGAACCTTTAATAAGCCTCGAAAAATGAATAAATAATGTAAAAAAAACATCTTTATTGTGTAGTAGCAGATCTGTTGTAAGGGTGGCCAAACCTCTGCAACCGGAGCTAGAAAAAGTTTGCATTTTAAATTGGATGGTAGCTACATGAAAAAGCTAAAAGCTTTTGGGGAGAAAACGTTTTTTCACAGAGCTTAGCCCGTATACAGCCCTTGTGTGTTTTTTTTTTTTAGAAATATAACTCTCATACCATTCATTCCAAATTTCTCCAGGGGCAATAATGTTGGATACATTATTATTAATAATAATTATTATTTCAATAAACTTCTTTCACCCAAAGACCTGTAAGCAGCCATTGTAGGCAGTCATGTGATAAGCCCTACTTATCTAATGAAGTTGCTTCCTCTATAGGTTTTAATAAACAAGCAATCTCAGATATTGTATTGTTTGTCTTGGTGCAGTATGATACGGACTTGGTGTCTTTAGCTAGAAGACAGACTGGGCCGTTGAGGTACCTTCTTCTTTTCCAATCTCATTCATGACTACTGTACCTATTACACAATGGCACTTACTATACCTCCCTATTATACTGTAAAGTGCCAAGTATGCCTGTTAATTCTAAATAACTAACAAAATATTCATACATATTTGGCAAAAATATATAAAAAACACATTATGTAAGCTCTGGCATTGCTTTAAAATTTAAAATCTTACTTTTTAAAACTTTTTTTCATTAAAGAAAATCAGTGGTGGGAGCTCTCCTTTAAGGAGTGATTTGTACACCACTACATTCACTTAGTAGCATTGCACAAACAAGGTTTGAGATTCGGTACGAAGATGAAGGGGGCCTGGAACTTCTCCTGGAAGTAGATCGCAATTAGATACTCACAGAAACTTAAATATAGGTAAATTAATTGATAAATGTACTTAATACCAAAATTGATATTGGTGCAGCATCAGTGTTAATCACCACAATAAATATTAATTACATAAACATAATTATTCTTCTTACACATATCAATAAATATATAAATAAATAGAAAATAATTGTAATAAATATAAATATATATATATATATATAGCCTAATTCTAACCCAAGCAATAATAGTTATATACCAACATTACCTATTGCCCTACTTGACATTTCTGTAGCCAGTGTCTTGCATTATATTTGGATCAACAGCAACAAATTAACAGATATAGGAAAGGCTGAACTTGATGGACGCATGTCTTTTTTCAGCCTATATAACTATGTAACTATGTAACTATGCATGATGTTTTAAAGTGCATACATTAAATAGGCTAAAACAATTAAAAGGGGAATGCAAGACATCACTTGCAGTAATAGAGATCCAAAACAGTAACAATCACTATAATGCACCATGGTGTAGGCTGTTTATAAAAAAAAAAAAAAAATCATAAATGTTCGAGGAACCATGATATTTTTGAGAACAAGAATCTAGGTGTGACATATATATATATATATATATATATATATATATATATTTATTTTTTTTATTTATTTATTTTTAATTTTTTTTATTTAATCATTATGAAAAAAAGTAATTAGCCACAAAGATTACATGTTTTCTAGGGAGCACAGTAGTGAAATACCTAACCTATGTAAAGCAGAAGTGCTTCAATTCGGCAAGATTATATACTGTAATTGTCATGGATTACAGCATGCGCATTGATCTCAACTGCAAGCCAATCCTAATTGTCTAGGTTCTTTGTCTCTTTTTAGGTCAGCCCTACACACATCCATGATAGATTCACTTGAGATCAAGTTAAAAAGTTGTTTTTATTGTGTATATTTGTGTGCAAATCCATATAGGTGTTGACTAATCAGTGTACCAGTCTCATAGGAGTCTAGCCTGTCTATTTATGCAAATCCAGGAAACAATGCAAGTCAAGATAAAGGCTTTATTTATGTACTGAGAAGAATTAGAGGGCAAGCTGTCAAGGCGTCTTCTACATCCCAAAAGAAGAGGGCTAAGTTTTTGTCACAGCCAGCGGTCCCAGGTTAGGCTGGCTTCACAGTGCAGGGCTGGTAAGATACACAGGGCCCTGCACGGGACAATCAATCCCCCTTAACAACTGAATCTGAGTGTTGGTCCTTGTCTGCATGTGCCTTGGACGTTTCCTTGGGTGCCATCTTCAGGTTAGATTGAGTAAGCAGGAGCCTGGTAAGCAGGAGTCAGTGGGTAAAGCAGGCATCTGGGCAGGAGTATGATAAGCCAGGCCACAGAGCAAGAGTGTATCACAGGAGTCTTTGGTAGACAATGCAATGGCACAGGCGAGGAACCAGAAAATAGGGGCTATAGTCTCAATCCAGGCCATGTTCAAACACATGATAAGGAAGCCAAAACTCAGGAACCAAAGGATATTATGAGCACACGATACCAGGGGAAACATGGGAACAATAAGCCAATCAAGGGTATCAGTGAGTACACTAAAAAAAAGCCTGAAGCCAGCATCTAAAGCCAGATTAGTAGCCAATCAACTACATGATCACAAATACAAATACAGGTTATAATGCTCCACCACTGAAAGTTGGAAGCCACATGATATTTATTTATAGGCATCTGATAGGGAACATTAGACACGGGTGCCAAAAATGAGCCCAGAGAAGGTGACAATAACAGGAGTCCTAGGTCTCAAAGTTGAGAACACCTGTATTCTACAAAGGAAACCTAGACTCCAATCCCCAATGACCCAGCTTTCAGCTGATACTGACAGTTGTCTTGAAAGCTTGTAAGACAGTTACATGTATGCTGCATAAGGTACCACTTTCCATCTATATGCTTTTGTTGCCTAATCAGCATATCCAGTAGAATGCAAGTGCTATACGTATCCTCTGTTTTAGCTTTATTTCTTTCATTAAATAATTTAATAATAAAACTAGGAAAAAATGAGAGAAAACATGGGCTGCCTGTGTATTCTCAAGAAGGAACACTCCATATGCACTTTAATGCATATGCACGGTACTTTTAATGCATTCTTATTTCAGGAGGTTGTCTACGAGACTGGAGTATTCCTTTAATTTGTCCTGTTTGTTTTATATATTAGTTTACTCTGATAAAGTACTTAAAACTACAAAGTATTTAAAAAAAACCCCCACTATATTTACACTTTAGTACATTGCAGCATCCTGTCTTTTTTCTGGAGCTAGTTGTCCAAAGTGTCGCTGCCTAAATCAATCCACTTCTACCAAATTCATTTGACTATTGAGGAAAGCACTGATGTAGAAAATTACTATTTTTCCATATAGCTGGCATAGATATGAGGATCAGCTGCATTGATTTATCTTCAAGTAACCTGCAGGACAAGACTTTAGCGCAAGCTAATGCGTAATATTCAACAAATGCTTCTGAGCAGCGGCAAGGGTTTGATCAAAACCTGTGATCAGTTCCATTTGGGAAAAGCATGGATTCCTTATTTAAACATCTACACAAATCCCTTTAAGTTCCTTGAGAGCAAATGTTGTCTCATCTAGCAGAAGTCCAATAATGCCAAAGGCTCTGGGTCTTATTAATTCAGCACGATTTATGTGCATCCTCCATAATATCAAAGTCACAGATATCAAAATAGTTACAAGAACGCCCTAAGCTCGATGCATTTAAACGCTAGCCGATCAATGTCCAGCTACAGCCTCTTCTTGAAGTACAGTTTCTTATTAATGTCCTGGGCTGCCATAGAGGAATTCAATCAAGACACGGATCATAGAAACATAAATACCATGAGAAAAAGGATAAACAAAGCCACAAAACAGGAACAAGAAGAATTAGAACTCCCATTTCTTGTAAGGATGCACACTGTAAGCTTATTTGTATTTTCAATGGCCTCAGTCCACTTAATCCAACAAAAAATGCTCTTACTTCTTCATGACTCAAACATTACTAGTCCCATTGATAATTTGATTATATATATATATATATATATATATATATATATACTCAGTGTATGATGAAATGTATGTGGATACCTGACCATCTAATTTAAATGAGTTTGTTGGACATCCCATTCCAAAACCATAGCCATTAAAATCGAGGTGTCCCCACTTTGCAGCTATAACAAAGTGCTATAAAAATGGGTTTTTTGTCTTCAGAATAATCTCACAAAATTTCCAAAATGAACAAGTTAATGCGCTTAATAAGCACTGACTGTAGTACGTTCACTAAGCACACATTATAAAAAGCAATTGCTTATTGCACTTCCATTTTTTTATCAAACACCTGTTATTAAGGAACAGTTAATTAATCTTAGATTAGATGACTGAATAATAGGAAAATTACACTTGAAAAATGAAATGTATTATTTAAAAAAAAATCAACTCATATATAAAGATAAGGTCTGGAGCAAAGTGCTAAATGTAGAGGAAACAGCAAACCATTTTTATTGGTTGCTATGGTGGTTGCTTCACATTTAGACTAATTGCACTTAATAAAAAAAGGTCTATGTTCTTTCTTAATCCTGTAATTTTGCCTATACTGAGTACCCAATTTCTGTCCGCTGAAATGAAATATTATTTAAGATATTGCAAAAACAAAAGCTGATTCCGAGGAGTTGCGTCATTGAAAGCATTCTGTAGTATTGGCTTCGCTGTTTCTGCTCTATTGCTAGACTGTTGAAGAAGATGCTGACCGTAGAGCTGGCATTTAGAAGATTGGCAAACTAGTTGCTTTTGAACACAACCTTTCCACGTCCAAATATGAATCATGTAATTTTCTTTTACTGCAACCCAGCTAGAGACTTATGTGTGGTACTCAAGAACCATCAGGCTTTACTGACATCGGTGTAGCCGCTTGCTCTGGCTTGACAAGTGTTGAGGAGTGTGAGCCAGCGCTAAGTCTTAAATTCCTCCTCTCGTTCAGGATTTCCATCCTTCTGTAGGTCATGAATCTGGATCCAGTTACTCAACTGATGCTACCAGTCACCTTACCTTACCATCAATGAACAAGCCTGGTACCTAACCATATGCAGGCCAAGAAATGCAGAGAACTAAGACACATTCATTCCTTTCTTTTATAATTTTCCCTTATATGTAATGTTTGTTTTTCTTGTGAAGAGATGCTTAGGTCTCAAGGTGTCATATATCTGATTTTTTTCAGCGTTGTAAAATTTCGACGGACAGGGGAGAGTTCTAGATCAGAAGATGATAACATTTCAGGAGAACATGAGATTCAGATCGGACCGGTGCAAACTGATTTGGAAGCAGTGGAGTTGGAAGATGGAACCACGGTGCCGAAGGAATTCGCCAACCCAACAGATGGTACGAAATACCACTTGACGTTAGAACTGTAGCTGAAGGTTAACCCATATGTGGTAGAGACTATAATGGAAGCCAGAGTTGGTAGCTTCACACTCCTTCTGGTGTGGACTGCAGTGCCAATTATACATGTCTCCTCATGTAGTCTACCACAGCTGGAGTAGCATATTGTGTGGTCAGGCAGCATAGGAAGAGGTAATAGAGGTCCGGACACAAGGATGAGCATTCTCAAATAAGTAGATGTTAGTCAAACAATTTTTATGTAATTCTACATTTCCATGCTTGATTTTATAGCTTAATGGGATCTGCTTTTATTTTTAACTACAATGTGCGCTTGTGTGTATATTAGAGTTAGGACTAGCATTACAGAGCCTGCTGGAGATGCTTTAATTGCATGCTGCTAATAACAGTGATTACACACAGAGCTCATGACACATAGAGATAGAACAATAAGTACATGCAGCTTAGTTCTCTGGGTACCTCCTTAACCAGTGAGCCAGCAATGCACAGTAGAGCCACATGAAAGCAGTCATTTGCATTGAGAATCAACATAGCTTGAAGAGTCATAACTTGCAATAACCATAAAGTCCATATTCTACAAGTCATCGATACTTAATTCAAAATAAATCCTAAAATGAACACTTAACTCCACATTTACATATTGTAATGACTGACAATGACGGGCTATGTGGTTGAGATGATGATATGTGTGAGGAGCCCAATAAATAATAGTGTAGTGATACTATGCAGAATCCAGATATAGAGGACTGATTTTTTTTCTTACATCACCTTGCAGATACATTTATGGTGGAAGATGCTGTGGAAGCCATTGGTTTTGGGAAATTCCAGTGGAAACTTTCTGTCCTCACTGGCTTGGCTTGGGCAAGTAATTCTGTTCTTCACATGTTTACTTGCAGTGTGTGAATATTATGGACCTTACACAGGGCTAGCAATGGGGTTTCTAGCTTCCTAGGTAAACTATATTCCTCACACTCACACCTCCTGTGCTCATCTGCTTGCTAATGAACCTTGAGGGGGCTTCCTTTAATCACCCAGAACCCTAGAGAGCAGCCTATTTTCGTTATATAGTAGAAATCAAGTTTTCCCTATTTCTCTTCTGTTGTATGCATTACCTTCCTTGGTCTTGCATTGCCCTATTTGTATTCACATCTTGCAGCCTAGCTTTGGCTGCAGTGTATAGTGTGCTACATTATCCCTATCTTTCACTTGCTAAACCATAGAGGATTATCCATTAGACACATGAACTCTGGCCGGTCTTGGTGTGCTAGTGGATAATTTGCCATTGCTTTCCCACCAGCCACATAGCAGTAGCTGCACTGAGCAGCCGGGGGGTTCCGCTTGCTAACCCCCTCCCCTGCCTTAACGTTTCAGCTGAAAAAATCCCGATCTTATGTCTTGCCATGTAACATTTTAGGAACCATTTATACATGCAAACTTTACAAATCTTTCACTGGAGCTTATGTTCCTGTTTTCCACAAAAGACAACCTTCTAATGCCATCTACTACTGTTTATTTGTACTATCCTACCATATTCTTCACTCCTATCTGCCCTCGCTGACAATTTCAACACCCCTTCTTTTATACACTGCTCACTCATAATCTCTCTTTCTTTTCTCCTGGTGACCTTGCAGATGGCAGATGCCATGGAAATGATGATACTTAGTATTCTGGCCCCACAACTCCACTGCGAGTGGCGGTTACCCAGCTGGCAGGTGGCACTGCTCACATCGGTAAGAAGAACAATCGCCCCCATCCACCCAAAGCTTCCAGGTGTTACTTTGACATAGCTATCTGTCCGAGCAATTGTATTAATCCCGAGTAAACACAAGTTTGGGCAGAGGTAAAAGTAGAAGTGAAGCAGCATGGCTGTGAATGTATAAAGAATACCTATGAGTAATTTAATAATTTAGGGTCAGCATTGTATTGTTTGACATAGAGCCAGATGTGTGGGACTGCTATATGTGTCTGTAAGCGTCCCAGACGACTTAATGGGTTTTAAGTAAAGCTAGAAGGAAAACACATGTGGAAATTGGACCCATTGTGAAAAATAAGAACCATTCAGCCCATTCAGTCTGCCCAACATGACGAAAACAGAAAAACAGCAATGATTTAATATAACGGTACAAAATACTCAATGCACCAAACAAAATGAAATAAAAACTTTACAGTATTGTTTGCATCACAATAAACAGAAAAAAACAGGATCTGTATTGCAGATGAATGAGGTATGTACATTATTGTGTAAACTATAATAATTAGAATAGTTCTGGACAGTATTCATAAGGTTTCAATTTAACAAACAGACTCCATACAATCTATTTTGCTTGTCGCAGTTTGCTTTATTTAGTTTGATATGTGACGGATGTTGGCTATATTTAATTTCACAGAAAGCATCTACTGAATTAAGAATAACTCCAATCTGGCTCAGATCCAGACTACTCATTTATTTGATTAAAAACACATTTAATCCACTATTTCTATATTTCTTAATCTTAACCAGCAGTCATAAACTGCTTTTCTAGGACCTTATGGAAAATAATATTTTGATGCTGTTGACGGTAAAAGTGTAGCATTATGAAGCAGCTGGAAGAATATTCAAACCTTTTCTCTTGTCTTCTTCACAGGTTGTGTTTATTGGAATGATGTCCAGCTCAACTCTCTGGGGGAATGTTTCTGACCAGTATGGAAGGAAGACTGTGAGTTTAAAATCATTATTTAAGTGATTGGGCATGCTGGTATTTTGACGCATCCCTGGACTGAAGACTCATAATTTTATATCTGTTTTTGGTGCGGTTTTAGTTGATGTCAATATAAACGGGTTAATTCCATTCCAATCTAAGGTTAATCATTGAGATAATTAATTTTAGTGCACAGATATTGATTCGTCTTTATGTCCTGTATTATAATCTAAAGGAAATATTCACTTGATTAGAAGTTTTTGAGGATCTGTGTGCTAGCAGACATGACCTGTAGTGATATAAGTTTATCATTTTTGATAAGAGTATAAGACACCAGGGCACTTTACGGCTGTCAAATGCGTGTGTACTCTGTAGTTGCTGTTTTATGTGCCATGAGATCAGTATGTCTTAACTGTTTGGAGCATAAGCTGTATAAGTATGACAAGTAATTTACTTTAATTTAATGTGTAGTGGCCTTATATACACACCTTGAAATAACTCATTTTTTCCGCATGTAGGGCCTGAAGATCAGTGTGTTCTGGACCCTTTATTATGGGATTCTCAGCGCCTTTGCCCCAGTCTATAGTTGGATTCTAGTCCTCCGGGGGCTGGTTGGCTTTGGAATTGGAGGTGTACCTCAGTCGTAAGTTTTTGCACGCCATTATTTTTATGTGCTATTTTTTTGCCATAGCATATTGTATAGCGTGATAATACAATGAAGTAGTATTTTAAATTGAAACTCACCATATCTCAGTGGCGAATAAAAGTTAAATGGATAACAGACAACGAACGGTCACATATAGCTCTTTAAAAGTAGACAAGGGGGGCGTGTCTGACCGCCGAGGAAGATGGCCGCATGATTTGACTGCTCCGCCGCCGCTCGCACATTTTTCTTGCATCCTTGCTCCAAATCTGCCATGGGCCGCTCACGGAAGGTGGCCACGGACTCCTCCACCCCGGGTGAGCGTTCCCGGTCATCCTCGGCATCCTTGAGGGAATATTTCCGGACTCCTGCGGACTTGGCCTCGCAGGCCCCGGACGACCATGAGGCTGCATCGCCTGCCAGTTCCTCCTCTGTGGATGACTCGGCCTCTGCGGCACGACCGCTCTCCTCCTCTCATCCTCCGGAGGTTCTGCAGCTCTTCTCCTCCGCACCCTGGAAGTCAGACTTCTCCTTGCTCATCACGGAGTTAAAACAAGTGGTGCGTGATGAGGTTTCGGCTCTTCGCTCAGACTTGTCTTCGCTGGAACAGAGGGTCCTGGCCCTAGAGGACTCTTCTTCCCGCCATCTCCGTGCCACGACAAATGCTCAACAGGCAAGTGACCGCCACACAGCTTACCTGCGAGAGCTTCGTCGTCGCGTAGAAGACCTAGACAACCGGGGCCGCCGGCAGAATATCCGTGTCCGCTGGGTGCCTGAGTCGGACACCCCTGAGGACGTCCTGGCAATACTTACCGAGCTGTTCAACGGTCTCCTGAACCGGTCGCCTGATACCCCAGTGCCGATAGACAGAGCGCACCGTGCTCTTCGTCCTAGAGGCGGACCGGGAGCGCTGCCGAGGGATATCATTTGCCATCTTTCTGACTTTCGCCTGAAGGAAGCCATAATGGCTAAGGCCCGGGAGCTTGGCACCTGGCCGCTGCAAGGTCACCAGATATCCTTCTTTGAGGACCTGTTGGACCTCACCCTGCAGGCGCGGCGGGCCCTAGCACCATTGACGTCTGAATTGCGGAGGCTCCAGATCCCGTACCGTTGGGGTCATCCCTTCGCCCTCGTGATCAGGTTTAACAACCGGCCCCTTACCATCAGACACCATCACGACGTCCCTACTGTTCTACAACACCTTGGCTTGCCAGACCTGCAGATCTCGGACTGGGTCGACATGGATGCGGCCCTCGGTGCGACCTTGCTCCCCCGACCGCGACCTCAACGGCCTCCTCGCCCTGATCCCACACGACGGAATTCCCCTCGCGGTGCTCCCGCTCCCATTCCCATCTCTCGCCGCCTGGGCGCCATAGAGGAATAGGTGGTCGTGAGTAACTCTGTTTATTTGTGACGCTGCGACCTTATACATCACACCGCATACTTCGCATCGCATATACAAGTGTTCCGGACGGATCCGCGGCTGTCATCATGGTTACTCTCTCACCTGCGTAACTACTCTTCACTGGACTGCCGTTCGCTGCTGGCCGTTGCTGCTAGTTTGCATGTTGGTTATATGTACGCTCTCCATTATGTGCTTTGTTTTGCTGAGTTTCGTGACGGCCTGGCGTTCTATGATGTTTCGCTGGTATGCGTTCTGTGTTGATTCCCTGGTATACCTCTTTAGGGGTTTTTTTTTGTTTTTTTTTGTTTGTTTTTGTTTTTTTTGTTTTTGTTTTGTTTTTGTTTTTTTGTTTTGTTTTTTGTGTGGCTTCGGAGTCTCCATCTTGCCACCTAGTGGCTGCTGCCGCGCATGGTTTCTCTTGCGCACCGTTCCACTTCCGGTCCACGGGTGTCTGTTCGCAGCGCTTCTGTGGCGCTTGCTCTCTGTGGCGGACCACACTCACTTCTGCACTATCACACTTCTACACATCTGTCCCATCATTATACTTTTGCACACATGGGTTTGGGTTTTTTTTTTTGTTGTTTTTGTTTTTTGTGTTTTGTTTTGTTTGTTTGTGTGTGCCTGTTTGCAGCGCCCTCTGTGGCGACCCACATTCACTGATACACCACCACACTTTTACGCATTTGTCACATTACTATGTTTCTACACATATAGGTGTCGCTGTTCGTTATATGGCCTTATTGTTTTGTTGTGTTCTTGGGGTTTTTTTTTTGTTTGTTTTTTTTTCTTTTAATTTTTATTTGTGATGCCTAGTTTTGTGTATGCTGTACTGGTTGGAGGTACTGGGGGCTCTGCGGTCTCCCACCCGGCTCTGCTGTTTCTGAGACTCTTGCCACTGCTCCTCCTCTGTGCATTGGCTCTGTAGGCCGAGCTGCTATTTGTCACATGTTAACTAAACCCAACCCCCCCCTTTTTTTTTTTTTTTTTTCTCTTTTCTCCCCTCTCTGTGCCAATTGAGTCTCTGTCTGGGGCCGGGCTTGTTGGGGGTTCTGGGGCTTCCCTTCCGTGCCTCCACCCATGTCTCGCACCGTTCCTGCCTGGTGGCTCTCCTTATGCGCGGTCTCTTCAGCACCACATTACACCTCCTGTTAGGTTGTATTTCACCAATAGGCTGTTATACTTCTCCGCGTCTGTCTCATACTGCGGACGCATAGTTTCTTCCTACGTACGGGTTTGGTTTTATCGGTGGTAGCGGCATGGCCGCACTTATGCACCCTTACACACTACTTCACACCCGTCTGTTTGCCGCTATCCGTTTGTATTCTATGGTATATTGTGCTTCTACTATCTAATGATGTGTGTATCACAACAGACGCATGGTTTATTCCTGTATATGGGGTATTGCCTTCCTACTTGTACCAGCGTGGACACGCTTGTGCATCATTACACACTACTTCACACCCGTCTGTTTGCCGGTATCCGTTTGTATTCTCTGGTATACTGTGCTCCTCCTATCTACCGGTGTGTGTATCACAACAGACGCATGGTTTATTCCTATTTCTGGGGGGTTTTGCCTTCCTGTTTGTAACAGTGTGGACACGCTTGTGCACCATTACACACTACTTCACACCTGTCTGTTTGCCGGTATCTGTTTGTATTCTCTGGTATATTGTGCTTCTACTATCTAATGATGTGTGTATCGCAACAGACGCATGGTTCATTCCTGTATATGGGGTTTTGCCTTCCTACTTGTGCCGGCGTGGACACGCTTGTGCATCATTACGCACTACTTCACACCCGTCTGTTTGCCGGTATCCGTTTGTATTCTCTGGTATACTGTGCTTCTACTATCTAACGGTGTGTGTATCACAACAGACGTGTGGTTTATTCCTATTTATGGGGGGTTTTGCCTTCCTATTTGTAACAGTGTGGACACGCTTGTGCGCCATTACACACTACTTCACACCCGTCTGTTTGCCGGTATACGTTTGTATTCTCTGGTATATTGTGCTTCTACTATCTACCGATGTGTGTATCCCAGCGGTCGCATGGTTTATTTCTATCTCTGGGGGTTTTGCCTTCCTACTTGTAAAAGTGTGGATACACTTGTGAACCATTACACACTACTTCACACCCGTCTGTTTGCCGATATCGGTTTATATTCTCTAATATATTGTGCTTCTGCTATCTACCGATGTGTGTATCACAACAGGCGCATGGTTTATTCCTATATATGGGGTTTTGCCTTCCTACTTGTAACAGCATGGACACACTTGTGCACCATTATACACTACTTCACACCCGTCTGTTTGCCGCTATCCGTTTGTATTCTATGGTATATTGTGCTTCTACTATCTAACGATGTGTGTATCACTACAGACGTATGGTTTATTCCTCTAAATGGGGTTTTGCCTTCCTACTTGTAACACCGTGGACACGCTTGTGCACCATTCCACACAACTTCACATGCCCCCCCTCCCTTTTTTTTTTTTTTTTTTTTCTTCTTTTGTTTTTTTCTTTTCGCCTTTATCACTTTTATGATGTTTGGTCGCCTTTTGTTGGAGCGCCCTTTCACTGTTGCTGCTCTCCTATTTTGATTTTTTCTCACTCTGTGTTCTTCTGCGCTGCGAGCGGCGGCTCGCGCTTGACTGTTTCTTTTTACGGTTCTTGTTTGTCCTTGATTGCGGCTCTACCCACTCGGTGGTGGTAGACCCTTCCCCTACACAGTGACGGCGCCTGGCGAGCTGAATCTTCTCTCTATTAACGCCCGTGGTCTGAACACTCCTGAGAAACGTTCCACCCTTTTTCGGGAGCTCAAAAAGCAACGAGCTGATATCGCGTTTGTGCAGGAAACTCACTTTTTTGGGCCTAAGGCTCCCAGGCTTCACAACCGGCTCTATCCTACCGTGTATCTGAGTAACAACCCTCTCGCTAAAACTAAAGGGGTGGCGGTGCTTTTTTCCAGTCGGGTTCCTTTCCAGGAACTGGATTCTCGGGTGGATCCGGAGGGGCGGTTCTTGTTCGTGAAAGGCACGATTTTGCAACAGGTCTACACCTTTGCCAACGTTTATCTGCCTAATCGGGGGCAGCATCTCGCCCTGCGTGCCGTTCTTCGTGAGCTTGATAGCTTTCAGGAGGGGTTGCTGATCCTTGGGGGAGACTTTAATGTTGCTTTGCACCCTGCCTTTGACACCTCCGCGGGCAGTACGAGGACTCCTCGTCATGTCACGAATAGAGTTGCCTCTCTCCTCACAGATCGCAAGCTGGTTGACTGTTGGAGGGCTCTCCACCCTGCTGCCCGTGATTATACCTTTTTCTCCACGCCCCATCGCTCCTACTCCCGTATTGATTACTTTTTCCTCCCCTGTCACTTCGCACCACTTTTGCGCCGGTCCACTATCGGGATCTCTACTTGGTCCGATCACGCTCCCCTCTCCATCTCCTTAGCTTCTCCTCTGACCTGTCCCTCCATGCGTTCCTGGCGCCTTAACGAGTCCATTCTCTCTGATGCGGCGTTTTGTGCTGAAACTTCTCAGGTCCTTGAGAATTTCTTTAAGGACAACCTGACCCCCGAGACCCCCAGGCTGACTGTCTGGGAGGCTCACAAATGTGTGGTCAGGGGACACTTCATTGGTGCCTGCTCTCTGCGAAGGCGCCGCGAGGCGGAGAGGGTAGAGGGACTCTACCAGCAAATAGCTCTGGCTGAACAGGCACACAAAACTTCTCTGTCTAGTGATGATCTTCAGCTCCTTTTATCCTTACGCGGCGAACTGGCCACTCTTCTTCACTCTAAAATGCAGCGCTCCTTTCTGAAATCCAGGGCCTTGTTCTATGAACATGCCAATAAGACGGGTAAATACTTGGCCCGTGCGCTTCGTGTGGGTCGGAGATCCACGTATGTCTCCAAACTCCGCTCTCCTGATGGCCTGTCCCGCTCTCTGCCCTCGGATATCACCAACTGCTTTCGGGATTACTATGAGAGGTTGTACAACCTCCGCCCTGCTGCGCCCTCTCAGCCCCCACCGGGGGTCTCGACAGACCGTCATTCATACCTGGATAGGACGATCGGTAGGAAATTGACAGTTGAGGAGGCTGCCCTTCTTGACGCTCCGATCTCTTTACCGGAGGTTGTTCTGGCCCTTAAATCCTCTAAGTCTGGGAAATGTCCCGGCCCCGATGGGCTCTCCTTGAGATACTACTCGGTGTTCCGTGAGCTTTTGGGTCCCCACTTTGTAGAGGCTTTCAACTCCATCTTGGATGGTGGTCGCATCCACGATCACACTTTGGCGGCTTCGATAGCCCTGGTGCCCAAGGAGGGTAAGGATCCTGAGCTGTGTGGCAGCTATCGTCCCATTTCTTTGCTGAATGTGGACCTGAAGCTCTTCGCGAAGATTCTGGCCAATCGGATGAAGCCTTTCATGTCTTTTTTGGTCCATCCTGATCAAACTGGCTTCGTACCTGGCCGGGAAGCTCGGGACAGCACTATCAGGGCCTTGAACCTTATGCACTATGCAAAGCATACCTCCACTCCGACTCTGCTGTTATCCACCGACGCGGAAAAGGCCTTCGATAGGGTGGACTGGTCCTTCTTGCTGTCCACCCTGTCCCATATGGGTTTTGGCCCTGGCCTGCTCTCCTGGATAGGATCTTTGTATACCACTCCTTCGGCTCGTGTCCGTGTCAATGGTTCCCTCTCCGATCCCCTCTATATCCGGAATGGGACTCGACAGGGCTGCCCGCTTTCCCCGCTTCTCTTCGTGCTTGCTCTAGAACCGTTCCTTCAGGCCGTTAGGATGAACCCGGATATCAGCGGGCTTCAGGTTGGGAGGACTCATCATAAGGTTCTTGGCTACGCTGACGACCTTTTGTTTGTTGTCACCCGGCCCACCATCACCCTCCCCAATCTTCTCCGGGAATTTTCGGTCTATGGTAAGCTTACCAACTTCAAAATTAATGCCTCCAAATCAGAGATCCTCAACATAAATTTGCCCCCTGCTGTTGTTTCTCCTTTGAAGTCCTCGTTTCCCTTCTCTTGGTGTTGCCCCAAGCTTAAATACCTGGGTGTGTGGCTGTCTCCCGACTTCACCCAGCTCTTTTTGTATAACTTCGCGCCTCTGCTGACTGTCATTCAAGCTGATCTCCGATCGTGGAAGCGGCTAACAATCTCCTGGGTTGGCAGGATAAATGCGATTAAAATGAATGTCATGCCCCGTGTATTATATCTCTTTCCTCCCTATTGCTATCCCGTCTTCCTTCTTCGCCTCCCTCCAAATGGCTTTCATGCGCTTTGTGTGGAACTCGCGGACCCCCTGGATCCGCTTCACTACTCTGATTTTGCCTAAGCCCCTGGGTGGGCTGGCCTTGCCTTGTCCACGCTCTTATTATAGGGCCTGCCACCTGCTCCGAGTGTTGGAGTGGTATCACCTCCCGGGCCATAAGCAATGGGTTGAGGTTGAGTCTACCCTGCTGGGTTTTCCTGCGAGGGTTCTGCCCTGGCTTTCCGTTCCGACGGCTCGTTGTGCGGCGCTGCCCCACCCTTTTACTCATGCTACCTGGAAAGAGTGGCTTTCCATTCTATGGAAGTCCCGGTTGTCTTCTATCCCCTCCCCTTTGACTCCTGTTCGGGATAATCCTGATTTTCCGCCTGGGGTGGGTGCCACCCTCTTCCCCTCGTCTCCTCCTGCGCGGAGGTCTGACATACGCTTTTTTGTGACTACAGGGGGTCTTAAGCCGTTGGGTCTGCTTGCTACCCGCTCGCCTCCCTCTTTCACTGATGTCTTCCACTATGCACAGCTGCACAGCTTCTTCTGCTCCTTGACTCCTCAGCACAATGTGTTGCGTGCCCTCACGCGGTTTGAGGACCTTTGCGCAGCGCCCTCACTCCCTGCTCACGGTATCTCGCGTCTCTATGGCCTGCTCCTTGAGACCTCCTACCCTGACCACCCCCCGTTTATGGGGCGGTGGGAGTCTGAGCTTCAGATTGTTCTCTCTTCTGAGCAATGGGGGAAGATCTGTGACCTTACCCGCCACTGCTCCAGGAGTAACAGGGATCAAGAGATGGCATATAAATTGCTTGCCCGTTGGTACTGGCCCCCCTCTGTCACGTCCAGATATCATCCTGACATTCCGAACAAGTGCTGGAGGTGTGATGCTGCCCCGGGCTCTCTTCTGCACTTGTGGTGGTACTGTCCCCGCATCGTTCCTTTCTGGGAATCTATTCATCACCAGCTAGCTCATTTTACTGATAGAGAAATCCCATTTACGCCTGAATTTTTTCTTCTTCATCACATTCCGTCTCGCCACTTCTCCTGGATTCCCCCTCCTTTTCTTTCCTCTTTCTTTCTCTCCCCTTTTCTTACCCCCCCCTTTTTTTTTTTTTCTTCTCCCCCCTCCTTCCCACTCCTTATCCTTCCTACCCCTCCCCTCTGTGTCACTGTTGCTCCGTGATCAGGTTTCCCGGTCTCGCGGTGCCACGACAGTTGCTCTCCTCTTATGAGTCCTTTACTATGTGCTACTGGGCTCCTTCTTTCTCACACGCTTGACCCACTGGTCCTGGACCTTGCCTCGTGGTCCGCTTGTTTTGTTTCCGCGACCCTGCGGATGCTGCCTTCATTTTCCTACTTTCGCCAATTTGCCTCACACACGTTACACAACTACATGGTGTCCACCTGCTCTGCTGTTCTGGAACCTGTGTTAACGTTCACCTGTGTGCTTTTGGTTTCATCCATGCTGTACCCTCTTTTTGAGGGACATGTGCCTGGTCCCTTGTTCCGTTGGTTTTGCATATGTCATTCTGTGTGATATTGCTCTTGCATTTCATCATGGCCCGTCTTTTGTTACGCGACGGCATGCTGGGAACCACTCCTGTAATCTACTGTGATGCTACCTATGTCCCCCCCCCCCTCCCTTTTTTCCTTTCTGTATCCCTCCCTCTACTGTTTGAAAATGCAATAAAATTTGATTTACCCTAAAAGTAGACAAAATGTTGTTTTTAAACTGTAGTTATTCTTAGTAACTGGTAATTTGCTTCACACTAGCTATATGTTATTTGTGTATTACGGGTGGCATATGTTCCTTGTTCACTTATGTTAATCGATATTATACCTCTGTGTTAACATGCTCATTGTGATCCTATCAATAAATGATTTTATTAAAGAAAAAATAACATTTTAGAATACTGGCAGATGCCCTGTAGGCCGATAGGGTCACAAACTTACTGAAACTACTATTCTAGCTGCAAATCAGTTGGTGCAATGTGTATAAAAGTGTAACGTGGATGCTATTACAATAATGATATAATTTACCTAATGCCACTTGGTCTAGGACCAGATCATTACACAATATAACTTTATATTGATGCTATGAGTTTATTTTATTCATGTTATCTTCTCTCCTTAGAGTGACTTTATATGCAGAGTTCCTACCCATGAAAGCCAGAGCTAAGTGCATACTATTGATTGAGGTAAGACTATGCTGCATATAATGCTCCACATTGGACCACAAGGAACTTAAAGCCCAGAGACAGCGCCCCAGTGCCTGCGGGGAAAAGAGTAGCCAAATATTACATGGAATGGGGTCCCTTCTACCATTGTACAACCCCGATTGAACCCCTATTTAATTTATTCACAAGTTGTGGCTGAGTTCACTGAAGAACCCTGGAAAATGACCTTCTAGTATCTACTTATGCTTTATGTAAGAGCCATTTGGCACAGGAAAGCTTTCCAGGGTTGACCTTGGCTATCATTTTAGCTGAGACTGTTTGTAACCCTGAATGTCTGCCAATCCCATGTTTCCATTGTAAATTAGGTAGTCTCGCAGAAATACTGCCATAAAATATCATATCCTAGCCAGTGACTCCTCTGTGCCAGTATAGATAACAAAACCTGACTTTTGTTTTCCTTGACAGATCTTCTGGGCTATAGGCACCGTGTTTGAAGTGCTTTTGGCAATCTTTGTGATGCCCACTTTGGGCTGGCGTTGGCTTCTCATCCTCTCAGCCTTGCCTCTTATGCTGTTTGCTATCTTGTGTTTTGTAAGTGGTTGTACAAAAAGTTAAGTCTCATTGACTAACCTTACACATGTGTAAATATATGGTATATATGTACAGAAATCCTACAGTAGCCCAATCTAGTTTCCCCAAAATATTTATTAAAATATAAAGGATGGGTCATAGGACAGGGGTTGTGTCCCAAACATACATACATACATACATATATACATACTGTAATGCTTTGTTATACAGCTCCGTTTATTATATTTTTATAATATTGTTTTATTTATATATTTATGTATTTTATATTTTTATATTATTATTATTATATTTTTCTAGGACAATCTAGATGGAACATTTCCTTTTTTCAATTCTTTCTAGCAACATTGTACCATAGTGTATATCCAATGGTGTACCTTTAATGAAAGCAGTGCTAGTATGAAATTTGTTATCATTCAGGCTATGTTTTGTTCTTCTTTAGTGGTTACCAGAGAGTGCTAGATATGATGTCTTGTCTGGCAACCAAGAGAAGGCCATTGCTACATTAAAACGCATTGCAACTGAGAACGGGGCTCCCATGCCTCTGGGAAAACTCATCATTTCAAGGCAGGTCTGTACCTTAAATACGTTTTCATGGGGGGGAAATCTGGGTGAATCATAAGATTGTGCATGATTAAGGCATTGAAATACAATTTCTCATATGACATAAAATAGATAAGATTAAATAAAACATGACGCTTCTAAAATGCTCAACCCATCAACATACCTTCTTCCACACACAGTAGATATGTAAAATATGACATGTTGCATTTTTGGTAGGTTATTCTGTTTGTGTTATTCTCTTTGTACCCGATACAGTAGAGTGAGACAGGGGTGGACTAATACCACACAGAGCCCCGGGCAGCAAAAAGTCATAGGTCCATTGTGGTGATGCCCCTCCCTTAACCACGCTGTTTCACCACACTTATTCCTGGTTAAGCCAATCCTTTGTGGTTACATCCCCACAAATGTAATTCTTCAGTATTTGTAGTAATAAAAAAAGATAACTTTTAAACAGTGGAAAAAAATGTAATTTGTGGTTTTCACTCGACCTTAAAAAAATATAGTTCTTATTAAATATATATTAAATAATATGGGCAGAGATGTAAAAATACTAAAATATTGCACACATAATCTTAAGATACATATAAATCATAAATACAGAATCTGAAAAAATGTAAACGTAAATATATTTACTTTGACATCATATTCCAGCACTCAGCATCAGTAGCCAGCACGCATTGCAAGGAAGAGATCTGCCTTTGCGGGCCCACAGTCCATAAAAAAGCTGCAATATGATGTCTACTTATACATCTTACATTGTGTATGGTCTTATGAATGTATTGGTGGTCTCGCTGACATCAGAGGCAGTCCCTCTTATGTCAGGAGGCATTCCTGCTGACATCACAGGAAACACCCCCATTTAAAGGGGAAATGGGCGAGGAGTGGGACCTGTCAAGACCCCTCTCCCGTGACCCGGAGAACTGGAGAAGTTCCCAACTTCTTACGAACTGTTATGAAAAGATATCAGCATATGGCTCCCCACATTTCAAATGGACATGAAGGGACAACGAGGGATGCATTTAGAGGCTTACCTGGACTTTTTCTAGGATTATGTGACCTATTTCTAGCTACTAAATTTATGTAATTGATTAAGGCTTTAGGGAGAAAAATAATTATATAATTGCATTTCCTCATGCAATGCCATTATATATACATAATTGTGAAATGTATAGCTGGTTATACACTCATGCCCACTAAACATTCTGAGCTCTTACATAAGAGCGTCATGCCATTACGTGAGGAGCAGATGGGTCTTGGCCCAAAGTGGGACTATTTCAGCCATTAAGTAAATCCAGGTTCTTTGTTTACAGTTAATTTACCAGTTATTTTCTAAGTATACAAAAGAAAAAAACCATAGAATAAACACTTTTATTTTAGTAATTACATTTTTTTCATGTATAGGAAGACCGTGGTAAAATACGTGATCTTTTCTCACCTCAGTTCCGACGTACAACTCTGTTACTTTGGTTTATATGGTAAGTAATCAGATAGAATAATGACTGTATATTATGTTTGTGGTGTGTCTTTTAATACGACGCATTTAGTAGATTCTCACAGATTCTCCAGAAAATGTTGCCTAATCGGTATAAAAAATAAGGTGTTTTATAATCTGACACTTGGTTCTAGGCAAAAAAAACAACCTGTGTGAATATGTTTGGGAAGTGCAGGAGTGTGCTAAGAAAGCATTCTAATATAAGCATTTATATAGAAATATATATATATATATATATATATATATATATATACAAACCAAAACCAGGTGCTTAGATAGGAAGTCCTTTTCTCGCACACTTGAGACAAAGAGTTTCTCATAATGATCTTCTCACTTCTGAGGTTTTAAGAAAACAGCTGGTACAGCTCCAAAAAAAGATCAATTATCTGTTAGTGTTTGTAAAATATGTTTAAAAGCATTCAGTTTCTAGGTACTGATGTCACAGGGTCTAGTAGTTAACCCCCATTCTTCTGCTTTTGACACCTTAAATCCACTCCCAATACTTCTTTCAAAATAATCTCTTTATCCCATTACCCTTCTTCTGCTGCCCCACTCTGCCAAATCATCCATTGCTTCCCATAGCTGTAGAATAAAACTAGATCCGTGTCATTGTAACACTGCAACACCAAATACCCTCCTAACCGACTTTTTTCTGCTTCTCGCCTCAACCATTATTACTTCATTCCATATACATCTTTAGGATTTTGCTAGGCCTGTACATGTTTTCTGGAATCATTTGTCCGAGTCTGCCTTACTTAGTTTGATTTTAAAATGCTCACCAAAAGTCCACCTCTTCAGAGAGCACGCAATCTGTACTATAAATACCCAGTTTTCATTCTGACAAAAAAACATCATTTCTGCCCACCGTTAGAGGTGCCCAGTTCACTAATGTTGCCGTAAAACCAGCACTACAAAATGTTCACCCAAAAATTCCCTCACCTTCTGTCTTTGCCTCTCAAGCTCCTAATAGAATGTAAGCTCACGAGACCAGGGCCCTCTTCTCTTTTTATACACATATTTCTTAAGGCTGTTTTAATGTTATTGGTGATTTAGCATTCTTGTCTATTGTTATAGTGCTACGGAAGCCAACAAGTCATGTTTGTCTATTGTTCTTTATCTCCCGTTTGGAAACAATGAAAGGGAACCTCTAAATACCGCTTTATGAGAATGTGATCGATGTGGAAAAGCTTGAATAATTTCTGTTCTAACGTTTTGATCTCCTACATGGACTTTTAGTAAAGTTTAACTCCCTTTAATCCCATCCAGGTTTTCAAATGCTTTCTCTTACTATGGACTGGTCCTGCTAACAACAGAACTGTTCCAAGCCGGAGATGTATGCAGCAGTAAGTAATAAAACGTTACATTACGCCCTGCCATAGTATTTACGCTTTATATGCTGTTACTGCTTTATTACACTGAGTGTATATATTATATTGTGGTCTTTCCAGTTCAATGGGAGATATCAGATTGTATTATTGATAAGGTCTTTTTTTTGGCCATGAGTGCAATGTTACATTACATTATCTTATAATATATTTATAAAAAAAAACATTTTCTTAGTTTTCCATGATGCATATATAATAACATGAAAAAACTTAAAATGACTTATGTTGCGGATAATAAAATAGGAACCAGTGAAAGTTCTTCCTGTGGAACATAAGGTCTCCAAATGATCACATTATAGCAGATCTAATTCCACGGATTTTGTGCAAAGATATTACGTGCCATAATGCTTTTGTTCACATTTAAAGTTTCTGACCGGAGGAAAACAGTGAAGCCAAAATGCAGTCTTGCCTGTGAATTTTTAACTGGTGAAGATTATACAGATTTACTATGGACCACTCTGTCTGAATTCCCAGGTCAGTTGAGATATAAGGTACATATGATCACAAGAATATGGCTAATCTGTGATTCTTTAATGTGGTGACATTTTACCCACATTTCTTGAATGCAAGTTCGAAAACAAGGGGTTGTAAAGACAGGTATCTTAAGTGATAATAAACTGTCCGTTATACATAAATTCAGTCTACGAGAAACAAAGCCATTAGTGAGATACATACACATCCATGTTTGAAGTAATCTTACTCAGATGTAATGATTCATGTTTTGTTTTGTGTCTTGTTGATGTCAGGGGTGTTGGTCACCTTATGGATCATTGATAGAGTGGGTCGAAAGAAGACTATGGCCATTTGCTTCTTTATTTTCTCTTTGTGTTCCCTTCTCTTACTCCTTTGCATTGGACGGTAAGTTCTAAACTTCCGACAACCGCCACTTGGCAGTAGCTATGATCATTTTAACGATTTTAACAGGGCTATGACAAACCTGATGTCTTCAACAAGTACAAAAATTCGTAGCTCTCTCCACCTAATGTCTCGGTTTGTCTTAGTCTGTCTATTCTCGTCTTGTCGTACCCCTTGAATTTATGTATTGCATTAAGCGCTGCGTAAATTGTTGGCGCTATATAAACAAAAGATAATAATAATAGCAGATTATTAGAAAATGTAAACGTTATTTTTTTGTCAGGTTATTTTTCTACTGATTAGTCAGGTGGATTCATGTACAGTTAGTGCTCAGATTGAGCAGCCAGGAGAAGTAAGAAAATGGTTCTATAATGGTTTATAATGGTTCTATAATGTAACAGAAACAGATGGAGGAGGAAAATACACAATGAGGAAAAGAAATGGCAGGCATGGAGGAACATGAGGTTGTCTTATATTCCTCCATCAGACAATGACAGCTTGATCCTTCTATTTGGCTTTTGCATCAGGTTTCTCAAACCTTTGGATGCATGTGCTTTATGTGATTATGTCCCTCACCTTCCGGAGGACACTGTTGAATAGGGGTGGAACATGGTGACTCTTAAATAATGTCCTCCCCTGGAAAAATTTTTGCAGACCCCCTTGTGTTCAGCTGGTCACCTCTCCATGTACATGATATGACTACTGCCAGTCAGCTGTCCCCTTATAAATAAAATTCTCCAATTTATGAACCCACTGTATGTTACTTCTTCCTTGGACACTCGTATTTCCACCAACAATGTTGAGTGATACCCGTTCCCTGTCACCTACAGGAATGTCCTCACAGTCTTACTCTTCATTGCAAGAGCCTTCATATCGGGTGGATTTCAAGCAGCCTATGTTTACACTCCAGAGGTAAAACTGTAAGAGCTTGCACTTTGGTCATGATTCTATCCTAGAAAAACAATTTATCAAAATGTTTAAAACCTAGAAGCAAATTATTACTCTCTTTTAAGTTGCATATACTTTATAGAAGAAAAGTAAGCAAGAATCAGATCATTTACAGCATCAAGGGCAGCAGAGAAGGAGAGAATAAAGAAAGAGTACAGGGTCCCATTTTTAACAATAGCTCCCCTCTTGTTGCCAGAGTGTAACCTTTGTGCCTTATTGTACTTTAGTACACACCAAGAGCCTTGTTTGTTTTACTGTTCCAGGTTTATCCCACAGCAACACGAGCCCTGGGTCTGGGAACATGCAGCGGTATGGCTCGCGTCGGGGCATTAATTACACCCTTCATTGCACAGGTAAGACTGAAGGAATAAGATCCGTGATGTAGCTTTTAGCTGCTGAGGCATCTCTGCTGCATTTGCTTTTGTGCAAAGAAGTGGCATGTCCTAAAACATTACACTGTGATCTACAACTATGGTTAAACTTGTAGTCTGTTTATGTGCTGTTCAGGCGTTCTGTTGCATTGTTATCCAGTCTAACCATGTGATCATTTTGAATTGGGAAGCGATTTCATTCACCGGTGTCAGGGACACCGAAGAATGCATACTGCTCATGCGCAGTGGGTGTGATATGTGTGTATGTGACTGTGTCTGTTTGTGTTGCTGTGTGTTTGTAATGTTTGGTAATGGAGGGGGATTACTGTCTGAGACTGCTCGTGGCTGGTAATGGAGGGGGTTAATTGTCTGAGACTGCTCTTGTCTGGTAATGACCGTATGTATATTATAATATAAATATGACTGTATGTATATTATAATACAAATATATTATTAAATCTAAAATAAGTATGGTCCCCAAGGCCTCCTAATTATTTCTGTAATATGAAATGTATTTTATGTGTATGTGACAGTGGAATTCATTATTCTTTAACCCCTTGATGACAATTGCCGGTCCGGGCACGTCACGGGAAATCATGTCGTTAACGACAAATGACGTGCCAGGACCGTCATTTGTTAAAACGGGTAAAAAAAAAATTGATCCGTGATCGATTTTTTTACCCAAACGGCGTTGCTGTAATGCCTCGACCTCGAGGCATTCAGCAACGCCATGATCGGAATCAGGGGCCATGTCTGGCCCCTCCCCGGGGCGTCAACATCCGCCATACAATGTATGGCGGCGGACGCCCGTTTTAAAAGCGTTTAGGAGGCGATCAACGATCACCTCCTAAACTTAAATGGTGTCGCTGGAATGCCTCGATCAGGAGGCATCCAGCGACACCAAACACTTACCTTAGGATGGACTGTGACCGCTCCGGAGAGCGGTCACAGCCGCAGCTGCCGGTGATCCCAGGAAAAAAAATAATAAAGACGAAAAAGTTCGCTAGAAGGTCTCCTGACCCTCTAGAGAACTCTGGCTCCACTTGCAGGTTGAATACAGGTACTGCATTCAACCATGCAAGTCAATGGAGCTCAGCTTTCTAATCACAGTGTGATTAGAAAAAAATAAATTAAAAATAAAATAAAATTAATAATCATTAGAAAAAAAATAGTAAAAAACCAGTAAAATGTAAAAATAATTTCCCTCTGATGTCACTATCAGGGGAACCTGCAAGTTGAAAAAAAATCTTAAAAATGTTTTAAAAAAGGCAAAAAAAAATTAAAATATATATATAAAAAATATATTTTTGTGAGCAAGTCCTAAAATTAGCACATTAGCTTAAAACAATTCTCGCATGGAAAGAGTTAAAATACTGGCATATTAAATGCCCATGGGGTGTCTACTTTTAAAAAATTTATGATTTGATGGGGTAAATTGAATTGGCCGGATTCAACAATGTCCCAAATAACACGGGGGGAAGGATGGCCACACATCTAATTTCCAATTAGAAAAATGCACATGTACCAAATGTGGCCTTTTAGTTCCCCCAAAAAATGACAAACCCATGCATGTGGGGTATCACTGTACTCAGGAGATGTTGCTGAACACATATTGGGGTGTCGTGTGACAGCGGCATACATAAAGTAGGTGTGTGTGGGAAAAATACACACACAAAAATACTACTGCAAACTTTGAAAAAATGCTGGTGGTAAAATGTGTGCATGCAAAGAGTTAAAATACCAGCATTTAAAATACCCTGGGGTGTCTAGTTTTCAAAAATATATGGCTTTATTGGGCACACTGAAATGGCCCGGCTCAAAGATGTACCAAATAGGGCATGGGCAGTGGATCCCCAAATGCCAAAGTTCCACATTGAAAAATGTGCACGCTCCAAATGTGGCCCTTTTGCCCCCAAACAGCCAGGCAAAATCATTCATGTGGGGTATCACTGCGCTCAGGAGATGTTGCTGAACACATATTGGGGTGTTTTGTGATAGTGACATATACGAGAACTTTTTAATTCATACCTGAAGTAAAATGTGTGTGACAAAACCAATGCAAAAAAATGACTACCACAAAGTTTGACAAAGACTGGTGGTAGATATGGTGCATGGAAAGGGTTAAAATACTAGCACTTAAAATACCCTGGGCTGTCTAGTTTTCAAAAATATATGACTTGATGGGGTAAAGTGCATTGGCCGGCTTCAAAGATACCCGAAATGGCACATGGGGGGAAGAATTACCAGATTTGGAAAAAAAGGCTTTGCCCCATAATTTGTAGAAAAAAGCAAAAAAACATAAAAACATTGGGTATTTCTAAACTCAGGACAAATAGTAGAATCTATTTAGCAGGTTTTTTCATTACCTTTTATAGATGAGTAAAAGATTTTTCAACTAAAAGTTAGAAACAGTCATTTTTTTCTAAATTTTTCACCATATTTTATACTTTTTTTAATAGTAAATAATATGATACAATCAAAACAATGTCATCTAAAGAAAGCCCTTCTTGTCCTGAAAAAAACAATATCTAATGTGTGTGGGTTCAGTAAACGGGAAAGAAGAAAATTACAACTAAACACGAGCAGCGCAGAAAAGTAAAATCAGCCTTTGTCACGAAGGGGTTAAAGCAATTTTAATGTCTTGCGGGATTACTGTTGATTTAGGAATCTTTGACTTTTTCAGGTGATGTTGGAGTCATCTATATATCTTACAGTCTTGGTATATAGCGGCTGTTGCATTTTGGCAGCTGTGGCCGCCTGCTTCCTACCCATTGAAACCAAAGGCCGTGGCCTACAGGAGTCCAGCCATAGGGAATGGGGCCAGGAGATGGTGGGAAGAGGACAACACAACTCTGGAGTCACCCATTCCAACTCTGGCTCTCAAGAGTGATCAGCATTTCATTTGCACACTGCACATACACACATACACCATTTACATGCAGGAATAAGCAGGATGACAGCCGAGGCCAAAGCACTTCACAGAGAAAGAGAGCAGTGGTACTGCTTCCGAGTGCAGGATACAAAAATTATTATGGTGACTAAGTAGGGTTGTATTTTATTACTTCATATAATAACAATCTCAACAGAGATAAGGAATAATGTCTATAGCGCTATGCTATCAGGATAGAAATGCAATATTCTGATAGCGAGCACAGCATATTTTTTATTTGGTAAATAAAAAAAACGTAATACTGAGATCTATTTTAGCACTAACAAAAAAGGTCCCTTATATTTAACCATGTCCCCACTGATGGTCAGTTTGTATGCATCAGTGCTTCTTAGTACCTTGAGTAAGATCCAGAATGTTCACAGTGGACAGAATTGGAGAATAAGTGGAGAATCATTATACCCTTTCAAGTGCAAGTAAGGCAGATGATTCTAACTAATAGGCTAACTAATAGTCATGTGATCCTAACAAAAGTTTACATATACTGAACACATTTGAAATGATTTATATCATAAACCTCTGCCATTTGACACATAGTTCTATTCTCCTACGCGACAATAGCCTTATAATACAAAGTACCGTAAACATTTAAAGTGTATATTATAAAACCTGTGACACTTAGATTCCCAGGTGTGTTTTCAGCTCACAGTACAGAACTTGAAGGCTATAGACATTGTGTCATAAAGGAAAGGTTCGGGGCAGTAAACAGAAGAACAAGTGGGATATATCTTCTGACTACAACATTTAATCGTTTTGAATGATATACCACAGGGGCTGGCTTTCTAAACTGATATTCCATATAACTTGTACCAGTGTCCCCTCCCAACAAAAGACAGCCCTATTGTTTTGAGTGCCATTGGCAAACAATGCCTTCAGTGTCACCCTCTTCTTTCTAACATAGTGGAGATCATGTTGATGGTGTTCTCACCAGCCGACGTGGCTATCAGTATGGTGCAGCTAGCCCTGCTCCCAACCAAAAAGCCTAGGTTCTCAAATGTTTTGCTGTGATCAGAAATATCAATTTTGTACCTATAATATCTTTTTCTAAACAGTATATGGACAAAAGTATTGGGACACTTGACCATTACATTAACAATGACTTTTATGACATATCATTCTAAATACATAGACATTAGGCTATCCACAATACTTTGGAGTGCTTCTGTATGCTGAGGGGACATAACAAGACATCTAGGACAATGCAATGCTTCCAACTTTGTGGGAACAGTTTGAGGAAGGCCATTTACTATTCCAGCATGACTGATCCCCAGTGAACAAAGCCAGGTCCATAAAGACATAGTTGGATAAATTTGATGTGGAAGAACTTGACAGGCTCCCAATCCCACTGAACACCTTCGGGATAAACTTTAATGGAGATTGCGAGCCAGTCCTTCTCTGCCAATGAAATGCTCTACTGGATGAATGGGCGAAAATTCCCATAGAAACACTCCAAAATATTGTGGAAAGTCTTCCCAAAAGAGTGGAAGCTGTTATAGCTGCAAAGGAGGGACAGCTACATAATAATGTCTATGTATTTAGAATGTGAAACCCTGTTTGTGTAATGATCAGGTATCCCTGATATATATATATATATATGTAATTTTATCCTGTTTCAGGGTGAATAGGAAGCTATGTGAATGTATTGATTAGGAATCCTGTTTTGATAGACATTTGTACATTATGTAACTTAAACTAGTCATTTATCATGAACAAGAAGCAGATGCTATTACAATTTGTATACCCTACTGACCTTATTGTTAAGTGCAAAAATACCACTCCACAATTATCTCAATACTCTGCAGATAGTTTAATTCCAGTAATGTCAAAGTAACACACCAACTAAGAGTCTGCAGAATGTAATCTCTACTGGGTTAACAATACATGATTTTTTTATTGGTCATGAGAAAGACACAATTGACCATCTCATCTGCAGTCCAGTTGTATAGTCGAGCCAAGATGAGACAAGAGTTGGACTAGGATCATTCCTATATATATTTTTCACTGAGTGGCAAGTACTACAAGTACTAAGCAGCAGCTGCAACAAAGCAAAATGTCTTTGTGTCTGAATGTACAGACTTCTCACTGAATGCATCTCAATGTTTGAACGTCTACGTGTAAGAAGCTTGTTGTATGATCTCCTCTTCTGTCCACAATGCCTTGTTGACTTAGATTTTACTGTACATGGAATAATTTATGTGGAATAAATTTTTTTACATAAAACTAACTAATCTCTAGTTTGCCCTTTGAAACAACAGCTGTGGTTACAGCATTGCATATGATAACATCATAGGTATAATAGGGATGGTGGAAAGGAATTGTAGAGATGTTGTGGTCAGTGAGCATGTTCAACCAAAGCGCTAGCAAATAGACGTACGCTAGGATTTATAGGAAGAGGCCTGCCATGTGCTCTTTTGCGGCACGTAAGATAGGCTGACGCAGAGGTCCAAAATTCCCCACTCATGGAGAAGGAGGCACAACAGGGTCACACGGCACAATGTCATAGGTGCTCATATATTGTTCTTATGGCAAGTAGCCATAAGCATACCAAGTGTCAAGACCTTAATCCTCCGGGTCGCGGGAGCGGGTTCTTGACATGCCCTGCTCCCTACCCATTTTTCCTTCAAATGGGGGTGTTTATCACTGCCGTGATAAACTGTGGGAACTCCACCGATGTCAGCGGGAACGCCCACCGACGTCAACAGGACCTCCCACCAACGTCACAGGACCACGCGCTGACGTCAGTGTGCATTCCTGGCCGCGTCCTGCAAGGGAAGGCTCCGGGTAGCTGGAGCCCAGAGGTTCTCAGGTATGGTCATAAGGAAGCACTCGCACGGCCCTTTAACTCCTGACGGCGAACTTACGGATTTCCGCTCCCGTTAACTCCTGCGATGCTGCGTAGATAAGGTAGGCTAGATGGGAAAGGGGCCAGGGAGATAGGTTTCCCTGCTCCTAGAATTAAAGGTCCGTATGAGTGACTCTATTGGTCATTCGTACAGACCTTTAACTCTTGGAGCCAGGATTTTAATAGTCTGTACAAGCGACTCTATTGGTCGTTGGCAGGGGGCTTGTCTGCCATCAACCAATGGCAGAGGAGCTCCCTGCCGGCGACCAATAGAGTCGCTCGTACAGACCTTTAACTAGTGGAGCGGGGAGACCAATGGTCTCCCCAAGCCAAGTTCCGTGCCAGGAGTTAAAAGGCCGTGCGACCGACTCTATTAGTCGCCTGCAGGGGCCCTGTCAACGACCAATAGAGTCGTTCTTATGGCCCTTTAACTCCAGATGGCGAACCTACGGATTTCCACTCCAGTTAACCCCTGCAATGCCGTGAAGATAATGGGAGCGGAAATCTGTAGGTTCGCCGTCAGGAGTTAAAGAGCTTTAACTCTTGCAGAGGGGAGACAGGCCGTGTTCCCCGTCAGGAGTTAAAGGGCCGTGCAAGTGACTCTATTGGTCGCCTGCAGGGGCCTCCTCTTGCATCAAACAATGGCTCATCTGCCATCCACCAATTAAGTACAGGTGCACTTCATTGGTTGATGGCATAGAAGGCCCCTGCAGGCGACCAATAGAGTTGCTCGTACAGACATTTAAAATCCTGGTGCCAAAGGTGCTGCATAGTGAATACTCTCCCGAACCGAACACAGTTGGCCAGCGCCAAAGTCTATGGAAAACCTTATGCATATGGCTGAGCAATACATTGTACACATAGGCAGGCAGCCAATAGACTCACTCGCATGGCCCCTTAACTCCTGACGGCGTAACTTGGCCTGGGCCTGCTCCAAAAGTTAACGGTCTGTACAAGCAACTCTATTGGTCGTTTGTAAGGACCTTTAATTCTTGGAGCGGGGAGACCAGTGGTCTGTCCCAGCCAAGTTGCAGCACCAGGATTTTAAAAGTCTGTACGAGCGACTCTATTGGTCGCCAGCAAGGGGCTCGTTTGCCATCAACCAATGAAGTACAGGTGCACTTCATTGGTTGATGGCAGAGGAGGCCCCTGCAGGCTCGTACAGACATTTAAAATCCTGCTGCCAAAGCTGCTGCGTAGTGCGTACCGCGCACAAAGAATGTACACTAATATTCGCCCGAACCGAACACGGGAACAGGCAAATATTCCTGGAATACGAAGATTTTTTCCCCCACGAAGACGAACACGAAGAGTTGGCCGGCGCCCAAGTCTAGTTGTAACATTACTACAACTGTACATTACTGTAACATTACTATTACACGTAAATAGACTGATGAACTATAAAATGCCTATACATATACATATATTATATACCTATATATACTTATATTGTCTCATCCTCATTTAAGCACGTTTGGCTCCTCATTAAAAGACAACAGTTCAAAATCAAAAATGATATATTGCATTTATTCTAAAAAACCTAATTATTGCATCTGAATATGCATGTGATAATAAGCCAATTGTTAACCAACAGAAAGACCCCATTTTACAACCTTAAGGCAAGTTGTAAAGCTTTATTTTGCTTCAAGGCTGTATCCCAGTAAGAAGATTAGTGTCTATTAGCTTTTGTCTCTAGAGAGTCACAGTACTATGAAGATGTATCGGTTATTTTACAGGTAATGTGAGCCTTAATGAGGCCCAATACAGCAAGAACCTATACTCCAGCCATACTGCGCAATGCTTCTTGGGTCCATATTACAGAGAAGACTTGGGAGTCCTTAATTTCTTTTCCTCCACAATCTGCCCAAAAATCTTTGCTGCTTCCATTGCACAACCCCAATGAATGGTGAGACCAAAACCACCATGGCCATAATTGTGTATGAGCTGCAGAGAAAAATGTTTGAGTATTAATAGGTATTATTATCACCACCATCATTGTTGCTAGTAAATATCCTAATACCTTTAGAAAATAAATTGCATTAGGAAAACATCTATCCTCGGCATTTACTGGCAAATATTAGAGGGTACACGTAACTTTTACATACTGCAATTGCGTGATATCAGCATCCGGAGAATGCTGTTCTAGGGTAGCGGCTGTGAAATAAGGGCAGTATTGTGATTTATTACATTTTTGGGGTAGAGGATTGTTTACCAAATATCACATTTATATAATTATTCACTATACTGTTTCTACTGGTACCCTGGTGCTAAAATTGCCACAGGGCCCCCCAACTTTACCAATCAACATGTCCCACAGGGCCACTTTTGCCCAAAACAGTGCAAAATGGGGTCCAGGTCGGAGGGGGCCGTTCTAAACAATTTTGAATGGGTATGAGGAGACAGGAACAAGGTTGTAGTTAAGCCACTGAGTAGATTAAAATATCTTCACGTGAGTTATATCTAAAATGTGCAAACCTCGCTCTTCAAAGTTCCAGACACAAAACGTTCTCTCTCCAGCCTCACTTTGCTTCTTACAGGCCTCAGTCCAGTCCAGTCATGGATAATCTTTGCGTTCTATGCCAGAAAAAAGGGGCAATAGAATACACACACCATCTTAATGCAGGACTGATTTTCAGTTAGCAGTAAATAAGGAAAGGGAGGGCCAGATTAATAAAGAGCAAATCCTCTTCACATTAAAAAAAACTGTAGAATTTTTATTGATATAAACAATATCGGATGACACAGTACACAGATTATGTAACGACACTGAAAAGCCAAGGTGGAGCCAGGTCCCCTAAAAGGTCAGTGTTTTCTGATGAGGAAACGATTGTTGATTGTTTCAGTGGTCCCAACCCTTGTGGGGGGCAAGAAGATCCAGCCCTCCTGCAGGCCTTATGACCGGGGAGGGAAGGGACCGCATATCCCTCGTGGAGTGCGACCCCAGAGGAAAACGAAGAAGGGGGCTGGGTGTCCACCACGGCCTTAAAGGCACCTTGGCACTTTTTTTCACTGCGGAGCCACTGACTTCGGGGCTTAAAAAAAACAGAATGTTCCTCCACAATATGGAACTCTGAGCTGCTTTTTAAAGTACTGTTTAACAATAAAATACACCGATATTTAAAGGGGTAAATTAATGACTCAAAAAAGTTTAGCTCAGGGGTTCTCAAACTGCGGCCCTCCAGCTGCTGCAGGACTACATCTCCCATACTCCTCAGCCAGCCCCTTAGCTGAAGGAGCATTATGGGAGATGTAGTCCTGCAGCAGCTGGAGGGCCGCAGTTTGAGAACCCCTGGTTTAGCTGTTATTTTTTTCAGAGATTATATGCCACAGCATCCTAGGTCTCATGGGCCTCTCGCTTGAAAACATTAATTAAAACTGACTTGCCAAACTGAAATTCAATTACAGCAACAATTCAATTCAAAACTAAGTCAATACAAAGACAAAAGAGCAACTAGCAAAAGAATGATCACTTAAACTGTAAAAGGTTTAATCCTAGTAATACACTATATAGACAAAAGTATTGGGACACCTGACCATTACAAAAACATCATGGTGTTATTACATCCCATTCTAAATACATAGACATTAATATGTAGTTGGTCCCCCCTTTCCACTCTTCTGGGAAGGTTTGCCACAAGATGGAGAGTTTCTGTAGGAATTTTCATTCAGTAGAGCATTTGTGAGGCCAGGCACTGATGTTGGATGCCTGGCTTGCAATCTCCATTTTAAATCATCCCAAATGTTTTCAATGGAGTTAAGGTCAGGGCTCTGTGGGGGCCAGTCAAGTTCTTCAACGCCAAACTTATCCACCATGTCTTTATGGACCTTGCTTTGTGCACTGGGGCGCAGTGGTGCTGGAATAGAGAAGGGCCTTTCCCAAACTGCTCCCAGAGTTGGAAACATAGCATTGTCCAAAATGTGTGAAGGGGACATACTAAGATATGTAATGGTCAGGTGTCGCAATACTTTTGTCCATATAGTGTACTTACCAATAGCAGCACCTCTTTCAGCATTGTAATAGAAATATTTTTTTTATTTTTTGGACATTTTAACAGGAAATACGGGAATTTACCTTATAGAAAATTACACCTCACCTTTAGACTAGGTAGAAGCTCACAACATTGTTCCCAGATCCATCCATTATCTTCAGAGGTGCTTTCTTCATTCCAGTTCCCCAGCTGGTAAATCCCTCCCAAGGTGACACTCTGAGACCTGTACACAGGGGCAGGAGGGGGAAGCAAGAATAAACCACACTGGGGGTAAACACTGCTTGTTTACTATACACACAACCGTTTTATATAACTGTTCTTTTAATATAAAACACTAGTAATAAGTGAGACACCTCCATAGACACTTACCCTGGAATGATGTATGGTGTAGTGTAAACGCCTGTCTTCAGATCATGAGTTAAAATGAAATGTTTTACCCATGGGGCATGCACCTGGAAAAGATACATTATCAGGATCAGTTTTCACATCATGTAAACGAGGTAGATTACTTCTCCTATACAATACATGTTAAAAAATGTTCATCTACTGACTCACTCTACACACTAAGATGCCAGACAAATATTTATTTGCCAACACAGAGACATCATATTCGATAACGCTATACACTATTTGATCTCAATGACTTTATGCATTGTGAAGAACCAACACATGTGAGTTTCATCTGTAATAAAGGGATCCACATTACGTAAGCGCAAACTGTCAATTCTTTCAGAAGAAGCTTGATATATAAGACCTTAATGTATAGTACAATGTGGCTGCCATGATGCAGATGTGTGTGACTGTATTTGTTTGCAGCAGAAACAACCGCATCTGGAAATGTTAACACAATGTCCACCAGGAGTCACACTGAGATAGGAGTATCCGTGCCAATGCTAACATCGGCTTCTATGCCAAACCCAGTTACAGAAATATGTATGTGCATGAGCAGTCTGCATATAATGTAATAGAGTTCATTACTGCTATCTGGGCAATCCCAATCAGGATGTGAATGTCTGGGAATTCTGAGGTCAAAATAATTACTTTTTAGGCAAGGCAAACATCAGAAAGTAGCTGTTTGTAACGTCTGGATCATTGGCCTTCAATTCCCTTGTATTAAATTCACTAAGTACTAAGAAACCATGCTAACTTCAAAAGAGCGATCGCAGATAATGAGCACCTCATAGCAATCACCTTGAGACAGATTATGCATCAATACAAATAAACGTGCTCCTTTCCAACATCATAGATTTAGTGTTTAGCTCTTACTATAGAACAGAAGCTATAAAAAGCTTATAAACACGCATCACACCCACTTGGACTAGACTAGTTTGGACGAGATCCACCAAATAGTGTTAGCATCAGACATGGACCATGTCTTAAAGGTGTTTCGTCATGGTGCAGTGTTGTCAATTTAGTTTTGTATGTAACTCTTTCTGGGAATACCTAATTGTAATGTGACACAAAAGCAGGCACTGTTTTTGTGTTATTTGCATGTGGTCTAACCTCCAGAAGAAAGAATAAGATTTGCTAAGGTTTATTTGCTTAACGTACTAGAGAGCGCAATTACCTTTTTTATTTAAGCGGAGCAGCACCTTTAAGGTAATGTGACTTCACGCAGGTTCTACATTTTACCATGGAAAAATGATGATAGTATCACTGTTACCTTTAGGATTTGTCCTCGGCCTGGCTTTAACTCAGGATCTGGCTGTAGTTCTCCTGAACGCACCCCTGTGCAGTTAATGATAATGTCTGCTCCTAGTGCAGCCAACTGTGGAGTAGTTACACAAAGCAATATTTGTAAATCTTTGTTTAGTGCAGGGTTGGCGTCATTTATTCACTGTGTCAATCGACACGCCGACTAACTTACTTCTCCAAAATTTTCAATCTTCCTTTGAATAAATGTGACTCCTCGTTTTAAAAGACTGCAAGAATAAATGAGAACCACAGGAATGTAAGGCTGAATTTGACAATATACAGTATATATATATATATATATATATATATATATAACTGTATTAGACATGAATCAATGTGTGCACTTATTGACTCTAACGCCACCAAAGGTGAACACTCACCTCTTGGACAGCCATGGTAGATAACTTTTCCCCTCGATCATCAGTGCAGTGTTAAACCAACCATAACTAGAAAGGAAAACATGAACAAGGACAAGTGTTTGGCCAGACAAATTTTAATGGTTGCTGACAGTGGTTTCAAGGACAAAATGCAACAGTTAAATTGTGACTTGATCCATTTTGGCTTAAAGTGTGACAAGGTCGCTCAGTCTAGCAAGATCTTTGATAGTCTGGCCCACTCATGAGGAGCAAGGTTTATGGAAACTTGAACAACAGGATGAGAAATTGTCATAATGAGAATTAAACGTTAATGGTGGAGTCTCTGGCTGGTCTTCCCATATGGGGCATGGTATACGCTTTGTAGGCATTGGATCTGAACCTCTCATGTAAAGGCTAGCCCTTGTACCCTACAGATACAAACCTGTATCCAGGAAATAGCTTAAGCTCTTCAGGGGTTAGATGGCGAAATCCAAGCACAACGTCTTTCCATGAGGGCTCCTGCAAAAGTGAAAAACACTTGTTTTAATCTGAGGATTAGTGAGGTTCCACCAGTTAGGCTTAAACACTGAAAACTTAAAAAAGAATGACATTAAAACTATACAAGTCATCATACTTTCATAAGGTGAACAAAAAACTAAAAATGTTTAAATAATGCAGCACATATTGACCCTCAATTTCAGCATTTTGTTGTTTTACAACTCATGTAAACTAAATGCGATACATATTGTGCTTCCTAGTTTATGTATGATTACTCTTAGAATGACGTACAAATAAATCCTATTTTCTGGCATAGTATTATATTAATATCTGGCCAGTGAAATCTGAAAATATTTAATTGTAAAAGAACAGAACAGTTGCTTACAGGGGCTGGGTCTTTCAGTATATTGTAGCCAGACTGCAGGAAAATTCCCATGTCCTGTGCCGCCTCTGAGTTGACATATTGTAGCAGGTAATCAAATGTCTCTTTGTTCCATTTTCTGCAGAAATATCACAGTAAAAACTTACAGTAATCACTAAGCAATAAGAAATGCAAAAACATATATATATATATATATATATATATATATACACAAATGCAATTAACTTGCTGTATTGTTGTATTTCATATACTTATATATATATATATATATATATACGTAGTTGTTATACCATCTCTCGTATGTTCTTTCTATGCTGTCTTACTCTGAGTACATGTATGTCTGCCATAGTGATATACTTTAGATTCTGTACCCCCCATTTTAAAAAACATTAAACATTAAAGTAGGAATTTAAAACTATATAAGCAATGCTTTTCCATGGAAAGACTCATATAAAAACTTCCTTTTCATTGTGCTGACTATATCGCAAATCACTTATCTACATCGCAGATCCTACTGAGCCCACACCAGCTTTTGCACATCATTATATATCCTATACATACCCTATATTAAAGAAACTAAGTAAATAGAGCTTACGTCTCTTGCGTATTTCCCTCATCATAGAGGTATGGTTGCCACAATCCTGCTGCTCCATCGCTAGTAGTGAGCGGGGTGAATTTATCTGCATATATCTCGATTTTTAGCGGTGACACGGTACGGTGGTACCGCTCATGGATACAGAGTGCTGTGGACAGTCCGATGACTCCAGCTCCTATCACTGCAACATGCATTTTCCTGAAGGATATGTACCTGTAGGAGAAAGAAATCTGCACCATAACCAAAATAATTCATCTTTTGGCAGTATTTAAGGAATTATACCCCTAGTAAGAATCTGTTTGACTTATTTCAGGGATAAACCTTCCTAAACTGAAGTCATATAAGGACAGTGAGGAACTGTCCCCTTTAATGCAGACGCTTGCAAAATCTAATAATGTTAATAACAATAACATAACAATAAAATATAAGGGAAGCTGCTCATCATGATATACAACATAGTAATATCTTTATAAAATTCAATAAAAAAACTCATAGTGTTGCCGACTTCAACTTCAGTCTATAATCTGCATAGCTCCTTGGGAAAAAAAATTACAAGAGCTCCCTAAATGTTCAATAAAGATATCAAGGCTTGAGTTGAGGGCTTCATGGATCTGAATCACCCCAGACATGCAAGTTTGAGTAAAAGTGAAATCACACGCATAAGTCCATGAACAGATTTGGGCTGCTCGTACACATTTTACAACTGGCCCTAAGCACCAAGAATGGGCCCATCAAAGGTACCGACGACAATAGCAGCATTGACTTAAAGTCAGCGGAGTGGCTCGTATGGCTTAAGTAAAATACTAGGGGACAACAGTTTGCTCTTTCCCAAACCTCAACACACCCTTGCTCCATTCATTCTTGGTCCTATATGATATGATATCCATAGGATAGTACCATGACCAGATTGCCCCTTAAATCAGGAATGCTCATGAAACATTTATATCACAGGACTTCACTAACATTCTCTGTCTTGCATGGTGCATTTCAATAACATTTTAATGGCTAACCGTATAGTTCCACATAGACAAAACAGTAAAGGCACTCTTCAGAACGTTAATAAACTTGAATCCATCTTTCATTTAATTTGTCCATTTGAAAGCTTGATCACATAAAAACAACACAGAAATGTTTAAGAGGCATTTAAGAAGCAACAACCTATCAGCACCTAATTTTCTGTCACATGGAAATTAAGTGTTCCCAGACAAAATTTCATAAGATGAAATACATTGTATATGTTTATATGTTAGCATAAATGTGGATGTGTTTGTGTGTTGGCATTAACATATATATTTAAGGGAGTGTGTTAGCATGAGTGTGTATGCATAATTCTGTGAAGGAGGCAGTGTGTTACCATGAGTGTGTATTAGAAATTGTGTGTTAGTGTAAGTGTGTATGTGTATTAGTGTTAGAGTGTGTAAAATCGTATAAGTGTAAGAGTGTGTGTAAATATTAGTACCAGTGTGTATGTGAGTAACTGAGGGGGGGGGGCAAGGGGCCAGTAGGGTCTCTTTAGTTTACCTGCCCCCAGGGCCAGAAAGTGCTAACCCTCCCCTGTTATAAAAGTAGCACCTTTAAAGGTGATAAAATGTATATATCTGCAAACATACATAAAGTAATGTATGTATGTTTGCAGGATGTAATTTGTTTTAAGGACAGGATCAGGTAATGCTTGTTGATCCAGTGAGAAATCAGGAATTTTTCTCCTTTTTGAGGCACAAATCTTGAGGGGTATTTCTTTTTGCCTTCTTCTGGATCAACAGCAGACTTTTGTCTTTTTTCAACACAAATTACATTATTCTGTGTTTTATATTTACTGTAATCTGTTTTCATGCAGTTGTATAAAGCAGCACTTGGTGAAAGGGTGTGAATTACATTACAAGTCATGTAACACTCAAAAACCTGTACTGACAGTTTGCCACGTTGCACTCATCTCACGTTTCCTTATAGAACGAATTAGAGAATTACCGATTCATTTTTTTCATTTAAATTGGAAAGACATGTAGTTGCAACTTAATTTATTTTCCTCTTCCTTCCTCCAATCTATACATATTATGACCGCTTGGTCTTTCCTGATCATTTTTATAGCTGCTGGCAAGTGAGTTTGCTTACACAGAGCCTAGGGTGGCATATGAGAAAGTGGCCTATGGTGCCCATTACACAGTGTCTGCTGCGTGGACCTGCTGCAAATGTGAATGGGTGTTACATTTGTAGTGAAGCACATCTGGGATAACACAATAAGAGTAATTCTAGCTCAGTGTGGTAAAAAGGGTGACTGCACTACCAACAGAGTCAGGCTATCCCCTGATTTCAAATGACGATATGCTGTAGAAGGACACATTTTCAGACAGTCAACTGTATAGTTAAGCGACGGTTACTTAAAAACATTATTGTACCGGAAAAAAAACCTCCATATGGTGCCTGATGTGAAAAATGGGTTCATCTGGTTTCTGCGCTCTATTACTCAAGCGGTATTTTATTTCCATAGAACACATTTGCCAGTATATGTTTTGAGAATGTAAGGACTTCCATTCTTAGGTGTAATCGATGATAATGCAACAGCTCTTTCACCTGTACATGTCATTACGGAATCCATCATAAACAGTTTCAGGCATGAAAGAGAAATATTCATATCCAGGAAAGGGAACAGAAGGATCTGGCGGGTGAGAGGGAATTAAAATGCAAAAATCTTTACCTTTTAGTGTAAGTCACACATGACTGGGCTCTTCTGAAGAACATGGGTTCGAGGAAGTAAGCATTTCTCTCAGAACGCACACTTAAGAAGGCATCACACTAGGAAGTGAGCGCACGCAGTTTCATTTTCTGTTTCTAATACTCTATGGTAAACGTGTGTGTGCTGGGAAGCTGCTGGGATGGACGCCTGCCAGCGTTTCGGAGATTTCCTGTTTTATGGATTGCTGATCCATCTGAGTTTAACTCATTGAACACTAACATGAAAAGAAGTCTATTTTACAGAAAGGGTAGTAGATACCTGGAATAAACTTCAAGCTATTCAAAAGGGGCAGATTATTAAGAACAATTGGTTATTTTCGGCTGTGACTATGTCATACCCTCCAGCATTCAGCTGTCCTAATCAGGACACCTGCGATGGGTAGTGTGACGAGAGGTAGTGGGTGAGATAGACCCAGGAGTGGTCCGGGCAGACCTTCATTGTTTTTTCACCTCCCCGGCTTGGTCTTGGAAGATGTAGGCAGTGAGGCAGCTACTGGAGAGGCTGGTACTTTCCTGTCCAGCAGTGGCCCCCAGCCACAGACACCCCCTAGTAACACACACTAACCCAGTGTATTTACCTAGGGGCACTGTGGCATATTTCATGCAACCGTCTCTGCACCAACATGTGGTTTAGAAAAAGAATGTACTTTTCATAAATATTTTGCAATTCCTGACTGGATGTGAAGTACTGGGAAATCCCTGATTTGTATTCAACATCCCTCAAGTCTCACATGCATTGGTGGACCTTTATTTAGTTTTAACTCTACAAAACTATAGATTTTTGAAAATTGGGCAACCCAGGGTATTTTAGTAGGCACAGTGGCATGTGTCATACAACCGTTTGCACGCCAACGTTTTCCAAGGTTGGTGGTTTTTAAGAAAAAAAACAAAACATGCATTTTCTCATGTTGCAATGTTGCCCTGAATTCTCACTTGAGATTTAACCGCAGGATAAATGGCTGACTTGTGTTAAGCAACATTATATACATTGAGCATTGCAATATTATACACATTAGCACGTTTTGGTGAGACCGTTAGTCACGTAGTAATCCAGGCATACCCCAATTTGCCCCAAATACCCCAAAGTCACGGTAATGTATTTTAACTCAGAATCCAGAATTAGTCCCACAAAAGTAAATTAGATCCGATGTACCAAAGTGGCTTACAAAATAAATTGGTATATGTCAAAGGTTTATTGAATTTGTTTTGGTATGTATTCTGCAGATTCTTTATAACATTCCAAGTACATACAGGGAAAAAATCCCTCCCTGAGCTTTTTAATCATTTGTAAAGTAGCAGCTTTGCCTAGCAAGTAATTGTTACTGTTGCAGATTTCAAGACAAGAAGGCTGAGCACCTGGGGAGCTGATCGTTTGTAATTAAACTGTTATTTTATGGTAAATGTTGCATTTTAGAGTTATTAGTACCTGCTGCCGTTGACAATAACAAAGAACTCCTATGTGGATTCATATATACAGAAATCCTTTATTAGGGTAATACAGAACTCTACTGTTTTAATTATATATTAATAATGGCATTGTTTACGATCTTGGGGGGAAGGGATCAATAGCAAGTGACTGGTAGGGTAACTTTAATAAATATAAATGCAAAAATAACATACATTATAAATACCATAGTAACGATAATCAACGTATAAATTCAACTAATAATCAGTTAACTTAGAAATGGAGTGTATGTGCATCATTTTGGTTGACAGTGGTCTATGGGTTTGTGCATCAGTTTGGCTGAAACGGTGAGGATTTTGAGTGGATGTGGTTGTAGTAGTGAGTGTGGCAGCAGAGTTATGGTGCTTGAAATAGCTTGATGTAGTGTGCTCCGGAATGCTTTGCTTGAATGATACATCACTAAGGAGTAGCAAGTGATTTTTTTGCCTTGACTAGTAAGTCTATGGGATATTTCTCCGGTTTTGAATACATATATATACGTGTAAGATCTCTGATCTCCCAACTGGCCATAAAAACATCTGACAACAGATAAGAACTACCTAGTCTACCAGTTTATACTATGAGGGAATGTGCCAAGTCAGCCATCCACTATATAGTATGCAGTACCTGGCACCATGCAACTTTAAGAGACAGAGTGCTTGGATATGATGTCATGTTCTGATGCTCAGCAGTGAAGAGTATGGCCCCACCTGAAGTAGCTGTCCTGAGTCAGGCCTAGTGTAGCATCCAAATTAAGTATACCACTGACTGGAGTTCACCGGTGACAATGATGCCTTATGCCTCCTCCAGAGTACACACGCTATTTTAATTTTTGGTTAAAATTAATACATTCTAACACTAAATACCTTGTTTGGAATTCCCCACTGATCAGGGCTAGGCAAAGTGTCAGTGGCAAGGTTTGTGAAGCCCATAGAACATCATTAAATTGTCTACCACAGATCCCAGTAAATGTCCACCATAAGCAATGTTGGTGCCTTCCCCTGCCCCTGACTAACCACCCATCCAAAACCACTAACCAATCCTAATACTAACTAAAACAACTTTTAAAATGTCAACTTAACCAGCCCTATTGAAACTAAAGATTACTAAAATGTAAAAACATTTAAAGTGCTGCCCTACAGTATGTGAGGATTGTAAACTCACAAAAAAAGGCATCAATTACTGTTATATTTCCCACATACTGCATGGCACCACTTTACATAAGCTGGTCGCCAACATGTGACACGTACACATGCCCTGGAAAAATGGCTGAATGTGAGTAATCTCGGCTGGAAGGGCTTCAAATAATTAACATGTAATTAAACTAGAAGAAGGACTGTTTAATAAATGGAAGATCTATGGATATTGATATTTGGATTTGCCACTTCCCAAAGTGTTCATTTGAAAGCAATCATGTATATATAATGCACTTCTGTAGGCATAACACCCACAAGACATGTCTGGAACAGGGGCTGTGACAGAATGACCTGTCATACAGGGGCCCAAGGTACTGAGAGTTGGCTCCAGCCTGGCTGCCAAACAGGCAGGAACTCCATTGTTAAACTAATCCCATTAACAGGATGGCTACCAGGCAGTGGCGACTCTAGAAACAATATATAGGGGGGGCACACAAGATACCACAGTCAAACTGGGGGGGCATTAATAATTTCCAAAAGTAATGTGCTATGGAATTATACTTTTGTTATTGGGCTAAAATAATACTTAATCATTCAACATGGGAAGCCTGAAGCCACAATTGAGTGCGACTAATCCTTGAAACAAATATTATAACACAATAAATAACTTTTCCACTAAATTATTTCAGGGCCTTGAACGTTTTGTCCCCTGAAGTCACTAGAACTTCAGGAGGGCATTTTATCTCTGGATAAATATAAATTAAATAATTCCTACTGTAAGTTAAGTGCCAGGAAACAGATGACAAAACACACACACCAATACAGGCTCTGTCACACCGACACCCAGACACACACACCAGGACAGGCTCTGTGACACAGACACACACACCAGGACAGGCTCTGTCACACCGACAACCAAACACACACACACCAGGACAGGCTCTGCCACACAGACAACCAAACACACACACACACACACACACACACACACCAGGACAGGCTCTGCCACACAGACACACACACACACAACAGGACAGGCTCTGTCACACCGACACCCAGACACACACACCAGGACAGGCTCTGCCACACCCACATCCAAGCACACACACACACAACAGGACAGGCTCTGTCACACCGACACCCAGACACACACACCAGGACAGGCTCTGCCACACCAACACCCAAACACACACCAGGACAGGCTCTGCCACACCAACACCCAAACACACACCAGGACAGGCTCTGCCACACCAACACCTATACACACACACCGAGGACAGGCTCTGCTACACTGATAACCAAAAACACACAAACAGCAGGACACAATCTACGTCACAGACGTCTACATCAGGATGGATTTTTCACACTGCATTGTCGTTTATACCCCCCTTAGTGTTTTTGCCCCTTGTGTATTGATGTCCCTGCTGCCCATATATATTAACATTAGCCCCAGTTGCCGATAGCAGGTATAGATCAACACATTAACACACAAACCAAGCTTTGCATGTATAGGTCAACTGAAATTCACTTGTGATCTCAAATAAACAGAATCAGACATACAAATCCTGTATTTGCAGGTATACAATAGTATATGAAACGTAGCATTGCAGGTATAGATCAAATAAATACATGGAAACAGCATTGCAGGTATTAATCAACTGAATAAGACATATTAACCCTGTATTTGCAGGTATACATAAATAATGTATGGAAACATAGCATAGCAGATATGGATCTACAGAATAACACACAACCCCAGCTTTGCAGGTACAGATCAATTGGAATTCACAAAAAAACACGTCATTAAAAGGTATATTTAAAACCCCCAAAATTACACGCATAGATCACAGGTTGCATACCCCAAAGCCAGCCCTGGCGTCCACACTGCAATCACACTCCTATCATACCCAGGCAACCAGTAAATGCTGGTACCTAGGCATGATGGGACTGTGCTTGATGTGGTTGCTGTTAGCAATCACACTCCTATCATGCCAAGTCAGCCAGTACATGCTGGTACAAGGTGGCTGTAAGTGATGTGTAGACCCCATCCTGCTGGCAGCATCAATACACAAGGGGGCAGCTAGCTAGGTTTCAGTATGTACTGGCTGACTTGGCATGATAGGCGTGTGATTGCTAACAGCAACCACAGCAAGCACAGTCCCATCATGCCTAGGTTCCAGCACTTACACATCCAACCAGTAAATGCTAGAACCTAGGCATGATGGGACTGTGATTGCTGTTAGCAATCACACTCCTATCATGCCATGTCAGCCAGTACATGCTGGTACAGGGTGGCTGTAAGTGATGTGCAGACCCCATACTGCTGGCAGCATCAATACACAAGGGGGGCAGCTAGCTAGGTTTCAGCATGTACTGGCTGACTTGCAGTGGCGACTCTAGAAACAATATATAGGGGGGGCACACAAGATATCACAGTCAAACTGGGGGGGCATTCATAATTTCCAAAAGTAATGTGCTATGGAATTATACTTTTGTTATTGGGCTAAAATAATACTTGATCATTCAACATGGGAAGCCTGAAGCCACAACTGAGTGCGACTAATCCTTGAAATAAATATTATAACACAATAAATAACTTTTCCAGTAAATTATTTCAGGGCCTTGAACGTTTTGTCCCCTGAAGTCACTACAACTTCAGGAGGGCGTTTTATCTCTGGATAAATATAAATTAAATAATTCCTACTGTAAGTTAAGTGCCAGGAACAGATGACCAAACACACACACCAACACAGGCTCTGTCACACCAACACCAAGACACACACACCAACACAGGCTCTGTCACACCAACACCCAGACACACACACCAGGACAGGCTCTGCGACACCGACAACCAAACATACACACAAACACACCAGGACAGGCTCTGCCACACAGACACCCAGACACACACACCAACACAGGCTCTGTCACACCAACACTCAGACACACACACCAGGACAGGCTCTGCCACACCGACAACCAAAAACACACACACACACATCAGGACAGGCTCTGCCACATCCAAACACACACACACCAGGACAGGCTCTGACACACTGACACCCAGACACACACACCAACACAGGCTCTGTCACACCAACACTCAGACACACACACCAACACAGGCTCTGTCACACCAACACTCAGACACACACACCAGGACAGGCTCTGCGACACCGATAACCATACATACACACAAACACACCAGGACAGGCTCTGCCACACAGACACCCACACACATCAGGACAGGCTCTGCCACACCCACATCCAAACACACACACACCAGGACAGGCTCTGCCACACAGACACCCACACACACCAGGACAGGCTTTGCCACATCCAAACACACACACACACACACCAGGACAGGCTCTTCCACACCCACATCCAAACACACACACACACAGACAGGCTCTGACACACTGACACCCAAACACACACCCTAGGACAGGCTCTGCCCACTGACAACTGAACACACACCAGGACAGGCTCTGCCACACCAACACCTATACACACACCCGAGGACAGGCTCTGCCACACTGATAACCAAAAACACACAAACAGCAGGACACAATCCACGTCACAGACGTCTGCATCAGGATGGATTTTTCACACTGCATTGTCGTTTATACCCCCTTAGTGTTTTTGCCCCTGCTGCCCATATATATTAATATTAGCCCCAGTTGCCGATAGCAGGTATAGATCAACACATTAACACACAAACCAAGCTTTGCATGGATAGATCAACTGAAATTCACCTGTGATCTCAGCACTGAAGATATATATCAAATAAACAGAATCAGACATACAAATCCTGTATTTGCAGGTATACAGTAGTATATGAAACGTAGCATTGCAGGTATAGATCAAATAAATACATGGAAACAGCATTGCAGGTATTAATCAACTGAATAAGACATACAAACACTGTATTTGCAGGTATACATAAATAATGTATGGAAATATATAGATATGGATCTACAGAATAACGCAAAAACCCAGCTTTGCAAGTAAAGATCAATTGGAATTCACATAAAAACACAGCATTAAAAGGTATATTTAAAACCCCCTAAATTACATGCATAGATCACAGGTTGTGCACCACAAAGCCGGCCCTGCCGTCCACACAGCAATCACACTCCTATCATACCCAGGCAACCAGTAAATGCTGGTACCTAGGCATGATGGGACTGTGCTTGCTGTGATTGCTGTTAGCAATCACACTCCTATCATGCCAAGTCAGCCAGTACATGCTGGTACAGGATGGCTGTAAGTGATGTGCAGACCCCATACTGCTGGCAGCATCCATAGACAAGGGGGGCAGCTAGCCAGGTTTCAGCATGTACTGGCTGACTTGGCATGATAGGAGTGTGATTGCTAACAGCAATCACAGTCCCATCATGCCTAGGTTCCAGCACTTACACATCCATGCTATCACACACACACTCATTTATTCATATAATCATTCATTCACAGATTCATTCCCTCAATCATACATTCTCATTTAAACTCCCTCCCCACCCCCTTACCTGCACTGCAGCTCCTTGATGCCGCTCACAGACTTCAGCAGAGGGCGCGGCCTCCCTCTGCGTTCTCTGGTAAAGCACAGAGGAAGCGGGACTGGAGCAGAGTCATGTGATGTCACGTGAACTCTGCTAGGTTCCGCTTCCTCTTTGCAGTACAGAAGACCCTCCCACAGGTAAGTAGCAGGGTTCGAGGTGCGGCCCGCGTAAGATCGGTTGCCTTGGCTGCCGATCTTACTCGGGCCGCACCTCTCTCTCCTCCGCGTTAAAAAAATAAATTAAAAAAAAGAAAGAAAGACGGGATCCAAATTTAGCAGGGGGGCAACAGGGGGGGCAAGGATTAACCTAGGGGGGGCAATTGCCCCCCCTTGCCCCCCTGTAGCGACGCCACTGCTGACTTGGCATGATAGGAGTGTGATTGCTAACAGCAATCACAGTCCCATCATGCCTAGGTTCCAGCATTTACTGGTCGGATGTGTAAGTGCTGGAACCTAGGCATGATGGGACTTTGATTGCTGTTAGCAATCACACTCCTATCATGCCAAGTCAGCCAGTACATGCTCGAAGTGTGGCCCGCGTAAGATCGGTTGCACTGGCTGGCGCATGTTGGACGCCCCTTCCTTATTACTTTCTAACCCCCTCTCCCTCCCTTATCACTTTCTAACTCCCTCTCTCTCCCTCCCTTATCACTTACCTGGACTTTAGGTCCAGCGACGGAAGCACGAGGCTTCTGTCTTCGTTCTCTGCTGCGGTGGCCGCTGCTTCATATGACGTCATATTTCGGCGGTCAGGATGAAATGCCGGCACCGCGACGGAGGTAGAGGCCTCGTGGAGGAGAATGGGGGGCGTTGCTAGGCGCCCCTCTCTCTCCTCCGCATTAAAAAAAAAAAAGACGGGATTTAAAGTCGCATTGCGACTTTTTTCCAAATTCGGCAGGGGGGCAACAGGGGGGGCACTGATTAACCTAGGGGGGGCAATTGCCCCCTGTAGCGACGCCACTGCTACCAGGGGATTAAAGGTTGGGTTGTCTACATGTTTATCAATGTTAATTTATGTTAATGAAGTTCTGTGGCTATATCAGTCTATGTTTTACATCAATAAACTGTTCATTCCTGCTGTACTCAGTTCAAGGTAGTTGTGTCTACTTATTGTGTACACATAGCAGGGTTCCAAGGTGCGCATGCTGACTGGTGCTGGAAGTGATTTCGGGGACAACAGGAGGATACATGTGCGTGATCTCTGGGACTTACTACAGCTCTCTTGGTGAACCCGTTACATGGGCAATAAACAATAAGCAAAGAATTTACACTAAGGGTAAATCATTCCCGCTAATAGCATGGCTAGATTAAAAAGATAATAAGTCATGAAGCAGCAAACATATTTTATAATATAAAACTAGCAAAATATTTTTCAACCACAAGTTAACCATGACTTTCTTTAATTCGCAGGGGAGTTTTTCCTTTACTCACTGGCATTATACTTATAATAAAGTATACATTAACAACTCACCACTTATTCCAGTTGAAGCTGTCTGTGGTGGCCCTTCGTAATATAGAATATGTTAAGAGTATTTTAGCTCACCAAAATGTAAAAAAAAAAACAGTTTATTAAATAAATACTAAAGCAAATCACTCAATTTATTTTCGATCAAAGTGTGGCCTGCCACGCCGTGAGCGAGTCCTTACAAAATGCATCTGGAAGTTATTCAACTCCTCCCTGTTCATGCTGCAATCTGATATACCATGTCATGGCACATATCTGCCTTATAAATACATTATAATAATATAAAATCATGTCCGAGAGAGTTCAGAGGAGGGCTATTAAAATGGGGAATGGTTTGCAGGATAAAAACTATCAAAAAAGCCTATTTGAGCTCAATGTGTACAGCTTGGAGGAGAGAAAAGAGGGGACATGTGATAGAAACTTTGAAATACTTAACATGTTTTAACAAAGTACGGGAGGAACGTTTGTTTCAAAGAAGGAGAAATGTTATAAGAGGTCATAGTCTAAAACTAGAGGCTTACATGTAATGTAAGGAAGTTTTACTTTACTAAGAAGGTGGTGGATAAATGGAACAGCCTCCAATCAGAAGTGGTAGAGGCTAATACAGTGTGGAAATTTAAACATGCATTAGATAGGTATAAAGCTATCATGAATCTAAGACGAGACCAAGGACTGAGTCTTTATAGCTGGAAAAATTGGGAAACTAGACAGTCCAAATGTTTTTTATCTGCCATTAAATTATTTTCTATTAAATTGCATTATCTGTTTATTGTTTAAATCACCTTGATACCGTAATTCATATTCTCACACAAAGATATCTCAATGTGATATTGCTTCATTACAGAGGCTCTTTGCCTATTTATATAAAAAGCTTTTTTATTTATTCATTAGGAAGGTGTGCAAGTAGTCGTGGAATATGTATGGGCAAGTCGTGGAATATGTATGGGCAAGCCTGGTTGACCAAGACTACAAGGTATGAGGCTGGTTTTTCCAAGGCACTCTGTTTCCTTTTGCTCATGTAAAATCCCAAGTTCTGTCTAGACTTGAATAAAACTAATTGTTTTACATAAGCAGTGTCTTTGATGACACAGAGGGTGAAATACAGATTCTTAGTGCAGATATTGATCGAGTTTATTCAAGAACTGAGCATACATTATATACAAGGTAAACTGTGATGCAGCACAGAACTCAAACATCTGCAGCTTAAGCAAGGACATACAGCGATAGCATCTGTATACTGTCAAAAACCAACAGTATACCTGAAAGAAAAAGTCATGGTAAATACACAGAAGCGACAATAATCACATCATACACATATGTAAACACCCTTACACAAGTTACACACACTTACTCATACTCACTAACACACACATATACATTCATTCTAACATACACTCCATCTCACCTCACTTACACATCCATGCTCACACACACAATTACACATCCATGCTCACTCACACACACAATTACACATCCATGCTCACTCACACACACAATTACACATCCATGCTCACACACACAATTACACATCCGTGCTCACTCACACACACACACAATTACACATCCATGCTCACTCACACACAATTACACATCCGTGCTCACTCACACACACACACAATTACACATCCATGCTCACTCACACACACACAATTACACATCCATGCTCACAAACACACACACAGATCTATGCTCACACACATACATCCATGCTCACACACACAAACAATTACACATTTCCAACAACAACAATTCCAGGGGCGCATAAATAGGGTCTTTGCAGCAGGAATAACACCTGGGGATGGGAGATGGTGGGAGGAAGTGAGTTTGACAAAGCTATGCAGTCATGGTAATAAAGCACACCAAATGGGACAAAGGCATAGTAACAAAATCCCATGTTGGCCTTAAAATATTCCCCCAATAAATAACATATGTATCCTGAGAAACCTGGACCTAGAGAATAAGCTAATTTAAAGTGACATGCCATCCATCATATGCACTTTAAAGTATATGATAGCTCAGTGCTCCCTTCAAATTTACATAATATCCACCATGCAAATGCATGGGGAGAATGCCCCCCCCCATTGTTTCCCGTGCAAAAGTTGTGATTGGCTGAACACATCTCTTTTCACTAGCTTATTATATTACACATAGGTTGCTTATTACGCATTACATTGATTTATTTAGTGTATAATGTAGGATACAGGAGAAGTGACAGATTGGTCTTAATGCTAAATACATGCCAGTTCTAAAAAGGCAAATGCTAATTAAACTCTATTCCCTCTCCTTCCCAATGGTTAAGTAATAAATGAGTCAAATTTTCTTTCTATCTTTAGTCCCAAGTCTATTGCCTCAGCTCTTGGCTGGAGTTGTAGAAATAATTCCAGTGGCGTAGCTGCAGCCTGCAACCACTTGTTCCTGTCTCTCTTTCTCTATTGCTTCAAAATTGCTCAGAAAGGGCCCTTCTGACCTGGACCATGCTGGGACATAAAGTTGGAATGACCCATAAACAAACCAGTCAACTGAGTAACACATGTGAACCCAGCATTGCAGGTATAGATCAAATAATAACCACATGGAATTATAGAGATCAACTGAATATTACACACAAACTCTGCAGGTATAGATCAAATGAGAACCACATAGAAACAGAGATCAACTGAATATCACATGCAAACCCTGCATTGTGTGTATAGATCAAATGAGAACCACATGGAAGCAGAGGTCAACTGAACACACATATTAAAAGCAATGCCTATAGCATTTTTAATAAATATCCCAACAAGATTTACTATTTTAATAATAAAATATGTTATGCACGTTATGTCCCTAACCACCATATTTATATCTCCCACCATCATCATCGTAATATTTCTCACCACGATGATTTCCACCCCTATCACCCTATAATGCACCAAAATAACTTCCCTTCACCTTTTTACCCAGCATTATTTTCCCTTCTTACCCTCCACCAGCATACCCCGATTCATATTTTTGTATGTGTGTTAATCCACTTACCTCCCTGTCCCCGGCCTCTGAGCCTGTCAGTCTGCCTGCAGGTCCGTGATATGATGTCATGTCCAATGCTGCGCTGACTGGCAGATGTGCAGTGGATGGGAGGTCTGTGTCTCAGTCAGCACAGATCTCTTTTATGTATATATTCAGATGCCCAGTCTTGGTACACATATACACTGCCCTTACACACGCTTGTCAATAAACACAAGCCTGCCAGTAAACTTGCTGTGACATTCTGCCCTGGATTCCTGGCACCTGTATTGTGCATTCAGGTTTTTGGGCTGTTCCTAGTTCAGCCTCTAGTGGCCGCCTTGCCTCTGTTTCTGCTCTCCTCCTATTGTTGCCACCTGGCCTTGTTACCTGCAGCCCCGCAGTATAAAGGCCTGTAGCTTCCTGCAAACTGGGCCTTTGCATTGTTTGGCTTTGGTTCTTGTTCTCATGCTAGCAGCATTCTGTTTTGGATTATCCGTTATGAACTGGCTTGCTTCTGACTCTCCTCCTGTTTACCGATTTGGCTTTGATACCGTCCTTCTGATTCTGACCCAGCCTGCCTGATTACGTCTGCCCTGCCAGTGGGCTCCCTGCCTTGTGTCCTGCCAGTGGGCTTCCTGCGGTGTGCCCTGCCAGTGGGCTCCCTGCAGTGTGCCCTGCCAGTGGGCTTACAGTCGTGTGCCCTGCCAGTGGGCTTACAGTAGCGTGTCCAGTCGTGTGCCCTGCCTGTGGGCTTCCAGTCGTGTGCCCTTCCTGTGGGCTTCTATTTCAGCATCATCCTTGCCAGTCCTAGCCCTGCTCTTCTTTCTGCTGTGTGCCTGTCTACCTTGCACCATAAATCGCAGTGTACAAACAGACAACACTATCCCTGCACCGAGGCGCCTCGCAAACCTGCTTACCCAGTGTGTGATACTTGGAGGCACTGTCCCGGCAGGTGTACCGGTATATGTGTCTCTCTCTTCACTGAGCTGCGAAGACTCAGTACAGCTTGTGGGAGGGCTGATAAGCTTTACTTAGCCTCCGCAGCTCAGTGCAACTGTATCTGAAACATGCAGATAGGAGTTATATTGTACCACCATCTGAGTCTGGCTCAGTATATAGTGATGGGAGTGGTGTATCACTGTCAATGTCTGGCTCAGTATACAATGATGGAAGTTATGGTATCCCAGTAGAGTAAAGAGGGAAGGAGAGAGAGAGAGAGAGAGAGAGAGAAAGAGAGGGGTTAAATAAAGGGATTTAACAAAGTAAATGAATGAAGTTTACTTTAAAAGGAGGAGAAATGTTAGAACAAGAGGCAGAGATATAATGCGAGGAAGTTTTACTTCATTAAGAAGGTAGTAGATAACTTAAATTCTTCTCTATAGTTCTTTTTACCACCCATAATTTTTCTTAACATATTTTTTTGCCCATTTCCTTTACATTGACTTTGTACTATCGTTCAGTCATCCTGTTTTTGTGTATTAAATTTTGCTATAAAAATGTGAAATTACTTTCTCCCTCTTTTTATGATGGACAAAGTTGAAAAACCAGACTTCCCAACTTTGCCCATGTGAGTGGAAAAGCAAAAGCTAACAAATGCCTTTGTTTAGAAAGCATGATGTGGATGTCTGCACTCCTCCAGTCTGTAAACATTGCTCCTACAGTTCCTGGATAACACTGCACTGTTTATTATAAATATGCACGAAGCTCGTATTTATCTGTCTGTTTTCTAATACGATTTGGATTGTTAAGGTTTTCTGTGAATGTAATCATAGTCTGACCGCTCACTGAGAGACACTTGATATACGTAGGTAGCACAGTGCAAACGCATTTAACAAAGGTAGGATAGGAACAGTAAAAATCAAAAGGACATTATTAAAAAAAGAATACCAAGGTCAGGTGCAAACAGAGGGCAGAATCAAAGTGAAAGAGCAATCAAAGGCTACATGTCATAAAGGTTTTTTACAGCAATGATATTAAGCAATCCAGATTGCACGTTATTTACTCGTTCCACTTGAATGGGTGCCACAGCTGCTATAAATTGGTGCTAATTGCATTGCCATAAATTCTAAAATGTTAAATTGGTTTTACGCAACTCTAGATTTACTTTAGTCTTTCATTTTCTGTTGATGTATATTGTTTCTATGTTATAGATTGTAAGCTTATTGGAGCAGGGCCCTCCTCAACTGCTGTTGGATGTCATCTTGTTATGTTATATACTAATTGGTATGTCCTATTATTATTATTTATTGTTTTATATAGCGCCATCAAATTCCGTAGCGCTGTACAATGGGTGGACAGGACAAAACAAGTAGTATGTAACATAACAATTTGACTAACAGAGACAACAGGTGAGGAAGGCCCTGCCCAAATGATCTTACAGTCTCTGATGGGGCTCTATAAAACAATAAATACTACTACTAATAATTATATGTTTTAGGAACTGATCTGTCCAGTCAACCCTAGCCACCCATTTTGGCCTGAGCTCATACCAAATCATGGAACGGATCAGATGGTGAAATATTTTCTGGCAAAATGATCATACCACAAACACCAAATATTAATAGCCACGTAATATTAGAGATAACTGAAAGGAACACCCTAGCCTTATACTAAATTTAACATGCAAGTTAATTTTGCATAGAATCTAATTCATTATGCTGCATGGAATTTGCCGCATGTGTTCTTCTGTTATTGGGGTTGGAAAAACTTCCGGCTCATTTCCTCCCTGCTTCTTAAGCATGCTTCACACGTGTTCTTTGCTCACACTGAAGTCAGCGATCGGCTAGCATTTATGCAATTGGTTTGCCACACACGTAGTGGTTTGCTGTGTCCACAGTGGGACTCATCTCGGGGAATCGGTGTCTTCAGTGACTTATCCGCTTTGGAAGAATTTTACGTTTTTAAGCCAAAATACAAAAACGTTTTCTTTTTTTTTTCTAGGGAATCTGCATTTCAGAGCTGAAAGGAGTGTTTTTCATTTACTTTTATCTCTGTAATTTATGGCCAGGCACTGACTACAATACAAACTGTATTCAAACTTAGTTTCAAATGTCATTAAATTTAAAAAAAAATAAAAAAATTGCAATTTTCACAACCTTTGATATCACCGATTGTAAATGAATTATGGAGGAGGAAGGATCTATCCAGGGGGAACCAGTAGCGGTATAATTGAAAACATTAACAGGTACTTCTTTTGGGAGTTTTTATTAATTGATTTACATAGCACCATCATATTCTGCAGCGCTGTACAATGTATGAAAAAGAAAAAAAACTTGCTGGAAACATATCACAATCATCGGAATTCTGACCTTTAAATTGTTTTAGTTGAAAACATTACAGCTACCAACACGTTCACCATCAGTTTACATAAAACATACATTTAGCTGAATTTTGTACAATGGAATGAGCATGGTATGTGTTCTCTGCTCTCTTTTCTCATGTTTAAAAAATACGTGCAACATGACTTAACAAGGTCAGAGGGCCGATCACTACATATTATATATTATAGAATTTTATATTTGTCACAGCCTTAATGACTGAGACAAAAAATACATACTCTAACTACAACCTACATACAGAAGGCTCAGCTGCCTTCCTCTACAGTAGGAAACATCTATTGTATGTCTCAGTCATTAAGGCTATGACAAATATAATAATTTTTTTTTGCTGATTTTTTTTTACTAAAAGCCCACAGAATATATGTAGTCATTACTCATTTTTTATGTGATACACAAAAAGGAGGATAAGAGCTCACCTGTACACAGTGAAACTGGAAGTGGTAATAGAAGGGCAGCTGCAGAAGGTTGTGTGCAGCTACAACCCGGCTCCCTTTATCAAAGGTTGAAGTATCACAATGGGCAAAGGTTTTCCTGCTCACGTGACTGTGTCTAATATTTATACATTACAGTGGTACTTGACTAGATGGATCTTACTTTGTCAGCTATATTGGGTGTTGCAAGGCTTATGTATTAAATTAACTTGCTTAGGCTGCAACTTTATAGAGTTACGGCATTATGAGATTGTTTGTACTTTAGTGCGGAATAAAACCATTAGATATGTGGAAATAAAATAAAAAAGTCATGGGTTTTTACTGTTATTGCCATAATTCTTCTATAGCTAAGCAACCCAAGTGGCTCCTGTAGTGGCTCTAGGTTTTATGGGGCCCTATAAATCACAATGTAAAGGTGCACAAAGAACATTAATTGCACTAGTATACGAAACAAATAAAGCTTAAAAGATCTGTCATTTTATTCCTTGTGAGGTTAAATGACTTTAAAAAAAAAAGCACTGAACTGTTAAAGAAGATTTTTTTTATAGAGTTTCTATAATAACAACGTATTGCCTGATTGTGTGTCATGTGCCCAGTGTTTCCAGGAGATATGATCAATGAGGCCAAGTATTACTTGATAAATGAATTTCTGGGAAGGACACTCTACAGTCCTCTGGATGATGTTAAATTCAGCAGAGTAGATGGGAGAGCACCTTTAATAGGGAAGTAAACTTAACAGGGTTAATTCACTAAAGGGGGCTGCCCGCTTAGCTACTCATTATAAGGGGCCAACACTGAAAAGCTTCTCCTGCAAGAAGGGACGTGCTGGACCTGTATAATGATTTATTCAAAGGAAGAAGAGACTAAAGAAACCCACTGATTTAACTATACATTATAAAGGGCCAGCCAAGCTCTTTCTGCAGCAGAGGCTCGCTTGGGTTATGTCCTCTTAAGTAAATTGTGTTGAAACACTACCGATTAATCCCTGTTAATTGTAAACAAACTAAGGAATTCATTAAGTATTTTTCCTAGTAGCTTAACTATAGTTTAGAACACAATTAATATCTAGGGCTAGAAGACAGCACTTATTTGAATCAACATGCAACACTAAATGAGTTAAAAATGATGCACTTGTTTGTGTGTGTAATAGCAAAATCCAGTGCAAGAAAGAGGAATTAAAAGGGTAAATCTATCCAGGGCCAGACTGGAAATGAAAAAGCAGCACTAGGAATATTTGGATATCAGCCCCATTTTTTTAATGCGAGGTCGAGCTCATGTGCTCACAGGCCACAGCAGAGGAACTCCAACTTCACAAGCAACATGTCACACAGTGCCACCTTTGCCCCAAACAACTTCCCTGTGCCATCTTTGTCCCAAGCAGCTTTTCAGTGCCCCTTAACAGCCTGCATGTGTCATTTCTGCCCCAAAACATTTGTACATTCATTCACTCACTAATTAATTCAACCTCCACACCCCTTACCTCATCTGCCGATTTCTCTGGTCTGGGGGCTTGCTGAGCACCACTGGCGTTGATATCTATGCCACCTGGCGACCACCTAACGTGGGCCTGGAGCTTGTGTTGTGGACCAGTTGGCCCACCAGGTGGGCCATTTAATGAATAAATATTCATTAAACAAAGTAGACCCTAAGGAACTATTTGCCAGCCCCACCTGAACATGAACGCCATGTAAGTTTTGATGAACAGTTAGTATTTTATGAACAGTAAGTAGATTTAAACATTCATGGTGTAGGAATAAAGCTATCCTGAATCTAAGACAAGATCAAGAACTGATTGAGACAAGTCTTATATCAGGAAAATGGGCAGAGTAAATGGGTCCTATCTGTTGCCAAATGCTGTTTCTATGTTTAACTTCACTCTGATTAATAGTACTAGGTAGCGACTTTGTAACGCTATAGCCACAAATAACATAACTGTAGGTAATAATGGTATTCCCAGTAAGTACCACGATTTAAGTAAGTGGAGAGATGGTCTAAAATAAGTTAAAATGCACATTGTAAATATGTAAATGAACACGAGCAGCTCCTCTTATTATTTAACAGGCTACACATGATGAGTTGGCATAAAAGGCATTATCCATTCACCTACCCAACAGAGATTGATGTTTCCAAATCTGTCCCCAGCATAATACAGTCAGGTAGCAGCGTTAAGAGAGTTTACGACGCTCAGCTTCCTCTTCGCACATTACAAAACACACAAGAAATAACAAGGCAAATTTAAATGACGATGACTTTCCCGTGTCACTGGAGGGTGCCAGTCAATTGGATTTTTTTTAATGTTTTCTTCCTTATACGCTTATATATATATATATATATATATATATATATATATATGTGTCTAAAAATAGTACACGCGCCCAAAAACACCACATTTTTTTATTTCTGTGAGCAGGAAATAAGAAAAAGATACTAGTTCCCTTGCCATCTGAAGGACACCACAAGGCTGAGCTCACATGTACTGGTAATTGTTGTCGGTTATAATAAAAAAATAACACTGTTTTTGGAGGATCTGTCATTTTAACTGTTTTTGTTACAGTTGAAAGTCCTGAAGACTTTACTTAATTTAGCTAGGTCAAGGAGGAAATGGTTCTTACACAAAGTAAGGGGGTAGTATATATATATATATATATATCTATATATATATATCTATATATATATATATATAAAATAGATGGATAGATATAGATAGATAGATAGATAGATAGATAGATAGAGATAGCCAATACGGATGTGTAAAGCATCCATAATTTGGATAAGGGCAGCATTGTGAGCGTCTATGTTGGATCATGCAGAATTAAACAGATACCCATTGTCCATAAGGCCTATTAATGTCAAGGCCTTGTTGACAGAGTACCAATTCAGGGATGAAAAATGAATGTGATACATGTCAGCACTTGTGGGAAACAACCCTAATTTGGTGATTAGTGGCTTTTATTTAGCTGTCAGGATGTATAAATAAAAGATGACATACAAGATATATTGACATACATTAAGAAATCACGTTTTAAATGGACAAATTAGCAGCACTGATAGAGTTACAATGTGTTTTGAAATCGTATTACAGACAATAGTATGACCTTGGGACAATCTTACAGTGTATGTGGGATAAAATGCAAATAAAAGAATTTATATTTATTTCACAAACACACATTGTATGGATTATGAAAAGCAGCAAGTAGGAAAAAATCATCACTCGGAAATCTTCTAGAAATGCAGGTTATTAGAATAGGGAATTGACTGTATAACACTGCATTTATAAAGCACCAAAGCTCACAATTTTCACAAATGCATTGGTAAAATGGACTTGTCTTGTTTCTAAATAGGCTTTATTCCTCTTTTAGTATTGTCCCCAAACTCCCTACTAAGCTTTTAATCATCTGCAGCTTTTTCATACCAATGGTGATTAACATCTACTCATTTCTCTTATCAAGAATACCGTATTTGAATATAAGATGAGGTTTTTCTCAGAGCGAATGCTCTGAAAAATACCCGTTGTCTTATATTCAAGCTCGTTTTATAATCCAACCTTAAATAGAGGTCTGACTATAAGACTAAGATCCAGATCCCCGCAGCGCTGCAGGGGACATGGATCCTCCTCTCTGGCAGCGGGTGGACATCTGCGTGATGCACACAGACAACCTCTGCTGCTGCCGACACTTCTTCCAGACCTTCTAGGAGTGAACACTGGCGTGACATGACCTTGAAGTGCTCGGTCATAGAAGCCCCGGCGGAAGTGCCTGGTAGCAGCAGAGGATGTCTATGAGCATTGCACAGACGTTCACTGGCTGCCCCCACTTCAGACTCCCTGGACACCAGGGAGTCTGAAGCACAGGGGGCAAGTCTGGGGATGCATTGGTAAATCTGGGGGGGGGGGCAAAGCGGCATATAGAGGGGGTATAAGGCACATCAGGGACGCAGAGTGGCATATAGGGGGGTACAAGGCATATCTGGGGGTGGCATGTTGTGGGACAGATGTGCATAACTGGGGGCAAGTTGGCAAATAAAAGGAAATAAAAACAAGAAATTTATTTTTCTCAATCATAGTTTTTATCAAATATGAAAAAATAGTTTACATGTGAATTGATATTTACTAGTAAAACTTGTTTCTTATAGGGCAGTCTTTTATATTCAGGCTTTTTCTTCTAAATTAATATTAAAAATTTTGATAAAAGCCTTGACAAAGAAGCCCTAAACGAACAAACCTTAGCTCATGGGTCATCTTGACTCAAACCACAGGCCTAGTATGTCTTAAGCGCCATTACAGTGGTATGTGGTTTTAGTCATGACCGTATATGCTTTCTTTGCTTGGCAACTTTTTAGGGGCACAGTAATACAATAGTCACTACTGGCTTAAAGCACCCTCCATCTGCTAAGGACCAATGCCAGTAGAACTGATAAGGTATCACCCAGAGGATCCTTCGGTTTGGTCCAGGCCGGGACTGGCCATCAGTCACACCGGGCATTTGCCCGGTGGGCCGGGCCGGAGCAGGGCCGCGGCCGGGCCAGCCAGGGCCGAATTGACTTAGGGACTAATGGAGCTGCAGCTCCTTGCCCCTACCTTAAAATAGGCCCAGTCAGGACCGGACTGACTGGGCCTATGCGGTCGTCCTTAACGCAGGGCAAAAGGGGCACCTGCCCCTTAAGCCTGCAGCAACTACGACCGGGCCCGCTACTTACCAGCAGACGCGCGCGAGCAGCGTCCCTTCCACGGCCAGGGGGACGCAGGAATCCAACAGAGCCATGTGACGTCACGTACGTCACATGGCTCTGTTGGATTCCTGCGTCCCCCTGGCCGTGGAAGGGACGCTGCTGTGCGTCTGCTTCCCCTGTGCAGATCCGCGGAAGTCTGCGAGCGGTGCGTGCATCATCGGTTCAGGTAAGGGGATGAGGGAGGCTGTATGGTGTATGTGAGATTGAATGAAAGAGTGAATTAATGAGTATCTGTGAAGGAGTGAGTGAATGAATGTTTGTGAATGAGTATATGTAAATCAGTATCTGAATGAGGGAATTAATGAGTATCTGAATGAGGGAATTAATGAGTATCTAAATGAGGGAATTAATGAGTATCAATGTATGAATGAATATCTGAATGAGTGAATGATTATCTGTGAATTAGTGAATAAATATTTGTGAACAAGTGAATGAATATGTGTGTGTGATAGCATGGATGTGTAAGGGGGGCAAAGATGCCACAGGCAGGCTGTTATGGTGGCAAAGTTGCCACAGGCAGGCTGTTTTGGTGGCAAAGTTGCCACAGGCAGGCTGTTTTGGTGGCAAAGTTGCCACAGGCAGGCTGTTTTGGTGACAAAGTTGCCACAGGCAGGCTGTTTTGGTGGCAAAATTGCCACAGGCAGGCTGTTATGGTGGCAAAGTTGCCACAGGCAGGCTGTTTTGGTGGCAAAGTTGCCACAGGCAGGCTGTTTTGGTGGCAAAGTTGCCACAGGCAAGCTGTTTTGGTGGCAAAGTTGCCACAGGCAAGCTGTTTTGGTGGCAAAGTTGCCACAGGCAGGCTGAGTGAAACCGTGTGTGGAAACCCTCCGGATGCGGGTGTCAGTGTGGCAAAGCCTGTCCTGGTGTTTGTGATTGGGTGTCAGTGTGGCAGAGCCTGTCCTGTTGTGTGTGTGTTTGGGTGTCGTGTGGCAGAGCCTGTCCTGTTGTGTGTGTGTTTGGGTGTCGGTGTGGCAGAGCCTGTCCTGGTGTGTGTGTGTATGTGTGTGTGTCGGTGTGGCAGAGCCTGTCCTGGTGTGTGTGTGGGTGTCGGTGTGGCAGAGCCTGTCCTGGTGTGTTGTTAGGGATATTAATGAGACAAAATAGGTAAAACCAATATTTTATCACACACGCAAAATAACGACGCTACCAAAGATTGTAGAACCACATCCACAATGTTAATTTAAGGAGATACCCTATATTTTATCTCCGATCCTAAATCCTTTCAGATCGCCGAAAATTATAATTCAAATCAGATATATATCACAATAATAATCAATCAAAAATATTTATTTATTGTGAATACAATTTATAAAATCTATATATGAGTCAAACAGTGCATGATACAAAACACGAAATTCTTAAAACATGTCAAATTGCAGTATATCCAAATACGGTATATTATCGAAAGTTATCAATATGAATTAGTACTTTATGAGTCTAACACAGCATTAATTTCCATCCCACTCAGCAACCAAAAATGATAATCAGGGCGGTAATAAAAAGATCACTAACTCTATTATATTAGTTTAACTAATATGACAATTTAAAATAATTTAATAATGTCCAAGAGTATTCAGTGACATTCCTAATAGATGCAAATAATGTCAAACTTCATCTACAGGTAAAAGTACCTTTTCATTATTGTTATTATCACGGGTTATAAGCTGCAGTCTCACAAGCCGTCATATACAATAATGCAATATACTATTTCCCAGAAACAGGGAATTCTATACGAAGAAGACAAAATTCACCTCTAGTGAGAATAATAAAACAATTATATTTACCACCACTTGTTGCTGTTGTCCAACTGGTCCTTGTAGAAGTTAATCCAGGTTCAGTGGCAAGAAATTAAGTGGAAAGAAATATAATTTACTAAAAGTTATATAGATTGGGACTCAAAGTAATTCTAAGAGTAAGATTATGGTGCCAGGATCTTAAGATTCCAATTCTCTGGGGTAAATTTAAATGAGTCCGTCAGGGTCTGTCTGTTTCAGGTCCGTCTCTTTTTTTAAGGTCCCCCCCCTTAATTATTAAAAACCTAAGCTTTTAAAGACAGAGCTTATTATCATAGCCTCCACCTCTTGATTGGAATTCTCCAATCATAATGGTGGGTTTTACCCATTATAATTAGGACTTTTACTCGTATTTACATCGTTGTAATTTCTTAATTTACCTGCGAGAGACGCTCTGGTCTAAGAAATAACTTAAGACCATTACATATGTGTTAGGAATTTATCCTTGGTCACCTTATCTTTAGATGTTACCTCCTATATAGTAAATCAGGTCTTTGTAGTCACTCATATCTCCAGACGTTGCCTCCTAGGTAGTAAATTAGGTTTTGGTGGTCTTACGACGTATCCCCCATTCCAATTTACATTCCTAAGGATATGCAGTGTCTACTCCTTAACTTTCTCATGGAAGATAACATTAATTGGATCATATATACTGAATACTTCTTTGTTCTCAATTATTGAGGGAACAAAGACACACAGAAATAACCGTTATATGATTAAATAAAATAAAATGGCTCTGACTCCATTTTGTGCTCATGTAAAATACAAAATATATAGAATACATGTTTTCTAGCATAAAATATCTGACAGTGTGTTTGTGTATGGGTGTTGGTGTGACAGAGCCTGTCCTGTTGTGTGTGTGTGTGTGTTTGGGTGTCGGTGTGCCTGTCCAGAGCCTGTCCTGGTGTGTGTGTCTGGGTGTCAGTGTGGCAGAGCCTGTCCTGATGTGTGTGTCTGGGTGTCAGTGTGGCAGAGCCTGTCCTGATGTGTGTGTTCGGGTGTCAGTGTGGCAGAGCCTGTCCTAGTGTGTGTGTGCGTGTGTTTGAGTGTTGGTGTGGCAGAGACTGTCCTGGTGTGTGTACGAACACAGAAAAGAACCCCAGTACTCTAATCAGCTTCCAATCCTTAGGTTACTTTACTCAAAGAAAGCAAAACAAAAAAGCAACATTCCGGCCAAACAGGGTCTTTGTCAAGCTCAAAACGTTGCTATTTTTGTTATGCTTTCTGTTTTTGTTTTGCCCTTTTTCCTGCTAGCTCCCAGCTTCCTGGGAGTTGAGTGCTGAAACATTTCTTCTTTATTTAACTGTCCTGGTGTGTGTGTGTGTTTAGATGTCGGTGTGGCAGAGCCTGTCCTGGTGTGTGTGTTTGGATGTCGGTGTGGCAGAGCCTGTTCTGGTGTGTGTTTGGGTGTCGGTGTGGCAGAGCCTGTCCTGGTGTGTGTGTCTGGGCGTCGGTGTGGGAAAAGCCTGTCCTGGTGTGTGTTTGGTTATCTGTTTCCTTAATTTACAGTGGGAACTATTTCATTTTAACTTATCCAGAGATAAAACGCCCTCCTGAATTTGTAGTGACCTCAGGGGACAAAACATTCAAGGCCCTGAAATCACCCTGAAATAGTGGAAAAGATAAGGTATTGTGTTATTTACTCTATAATATGTATTTCAAGGATTAGTCACACTAAATTGTGGCTTCAGGCTTCCCATGTTGAATGACCAAGTATTATGTATATGTATGTACATATATGTTTTTTCATAAAAATGGGCTGCTCAGTCTGAAATGCCCAGGCCTATTTTTTGTCCCAGTCCGGGCCTGGTTTGGTCTGACGTTGTCACTCCATTTTCTTTGGTAAATATTATATCATTCCACTGTCTCACCTCTCTCATCTGCAGTTTAGTCTAAATGCTGCTGTTAGGCTTATCTTCCTTGCATACCGCTCTTCTTCTGCTTCCCCACTCTGTGAAATCCTCCACTGGCTCCCTGTTATCTTAATAATTACATTTACAATCATTGTCAACATATAAAGCAGGGGCGGGCTGGGCCGGGGGGCAGGGGGCAATTGCCCCCAGGCCGCCCTGAATCCGGGCCGGCAGGCTGGCCGGGCGGCCAGCAGATGACCATTCATGGCAGCCGCAAAGTTAAAAACTAAGCGGCTGCCACCGGGACTGGCCGCCGTGCCGGTAGCGTACCTGGTGGGGGGCGGTCTGCCTGGAGTGCCGCTCACTGAGGGGTGCTGGCACGCCTCCGAAAATGATGCGCGCGGCAACTGTGGCTGTGCGTCGGGACTTGATGTCAAAGCCTGGCGCACAACACTGAAGCCACGCCCACCGTCTTCCGCACACCGGAAGGACAGGACACAGAAGAGGAAGAAGAAGAGGAGGAGGAGGAAAAGTGACAGTGCCAGAGGAAATGTTATGCTGTAGTTTATGATGAATTTTATGATGCAATTCAGATTGCATGGAAGTGTGGGGGGATAGCATGGCATAGGAAGGCTGTCTAGGCATGATAGGAGTGTGATTGCTGTTATCAATTTTTTATTTTTTTTCATCCTATAATTCAATAACAGTATTAATAGATATATATGGTTGCAAACAGCAATCACACGCCTATCATGCTAAGTCAGCCAGTACATGCTAGAACCTGGGCATAATAGGATTGTGATTGCTGTTAATTATATGTATATATATATATATATATTAATATTGTTATTGATTTTTTTGTGTGTAATTTTGGTGTGTTACTTTTAATAAAGTATTTTAAACGTTTTTTTTTCGGTTTTGGCCAAATTAATGCAGAATTTTCAGTTTAGGTCCAGAATTTTAATTTCGGTGCATCCCTACTATATACTAAGCCAGTCACTGAAGTGGTAGGCCTACACCACATCAATGTTTGGCTTAGTATATAGTGATAGGGGTTGTACTGCAGTATTGTCAGTGTCTGGCTCAATGTATAGGCACACATTGACAGTGGTACAGCGTAATCCCTAAGTATATAATGATAACAGTTATGCTGTACCCCCGTCAATGTGTGCCTCAGTATATAATGATAACAATTTTGCTGTACCCCTGTCAATGTTTGCCTAACCATAGAAACTATGCAATTTTCAAGTGTGTGTGTGGGGGGGTGCAACATACAGGATCTGCCACAGGTGCCAAATACTCTAGGTACGCCCCTGCATCATGCAGCAGTTAGACCCAATGGCCATTCCTCAGCTCTTCGTCCCACGTCTTAAAAGGGGTGGGATAAAGAGCTGAGGCACGGCTATTGGGCGGCGCGGTGCGTGCACGCCGGCCGCTTTAATTTCATTAGGCGCTGGTGGAGTGACTGCTATCAATGTTGCTCGCAGCCCCTTTGGTGGCGCAATGGGCCACTTGACTAGACTTGCCCCCCAGGCCTTAGGCTGCCAGCCCTCCCCTGATATAAAGCCCTCCATAACACTGATCCTCAATACATTTCTGCCCTCATGAGCAAATACTCCCCATCTCAATCCTTAAGTTCTTCCCATGGGCTAAGTCTGTCTTCAATTATCACCATACCTGGGAACTTCTCGACTCCGGCTACCCGGAGCCTTCCCTTGCAGGACGCGGGGTCTTGACCCGGAGAACCGGAGGAGCAGCATTCGCCCGGCAATCTCTGGGTGAAACCCAGAGAGTTCCCAGGTACGATTATCACCTCTTCCTTTCCCGTCTACAAGACTTCCCTCGTGCTGCCCCTTACCTCTGGAATCTACTTCCACCGAACCTTCAGCTCTCACCCTTCCTCCCAACATCGAAGAAAAATCTAAAACCCGCTTCTTCAGAGAAGCCGCACCATTTTAGCTGCTAGAATTTCCCTGTCACTGACACAACCCCACACCATCTCTAACCTTTCTCTGTTCCTTATATTTGTCCTCACCCCATTCCCTTAAGACAGTAAGCTTACAAGCAGGGCCCTCTTCACCTTACATATCAGTGTGTCTCAGTCTGTCAATTCTCATCTTGAATAAATGTTTTGTAAGGAGTGCTGTGTAAATTGCTGGTGCTAGATAAATAAAATATAGTAATGCTAATATTCATATGACCTGTCTTGTTTCTGGCTATGTACACTTCATGCTTTAGGTTCAAGTCATGTTCTACAGCAAAACCTGGATTCCAGTGGCGGGTAGGAAGAAACCATCAGTATTAGAGGTTTCCAGTATTATTATTTGAAGTTTGGAACTATGGCATTCCAATGTGGGTTATAGGCTTAACCAAAGAATTATGCTGGTCCTGGTATAACTTACTTTTAAATTAGTCTTCACACTAATCTTGGAAATTCCTTATGCACCACAAATTTATGGTCCTTGCATTTTTGTGTGTGGTCACATATAATTATCCATACTTATTTCCTTGACCTGTACATACTTCCACATTCTGTTGCACCTACATCAATTAATATATTGGCTCTTACAGATTAAGGGTTTGTATCTAATTCACTTTTATTGGAACTGAATCACCTACATCACTTAAATCTGTTGACACCTCCAGAGTTTGTACTTATACCCCGTCTGATCATATCATGGTTACACCTCCAGATTATCTTTTTTCCACCTAAAATTCTTTCTCCTGATGTCCTGCACATAGTTCCAGATTATGTTTTATGTAAATGACCTCTCTTAGTGATCATCCGATAGTAACACACTTTATTTCTCACATACATTACTTTATCCCTGGATCTCCAGATTTAGGGTTTGTACATAAATCACTATAATAAGAAAAATAAATGATTTTCTTCACGGCTTGCTGGTACATAAACATTTTCAAAGAAAAAAAAGATATTAACTCAGATTTATTTTATTTATATGTTTTCCGTATGATCTAAATTGTATTTAGCACCTATATCTCTTAACTAAGGAGAATTGAAAAGCCCCGTCTCTTCATGGCCTGAGAATAAATCAATTTTTTTTAAAATTCGAATCCCTTTTCCACAGCATCACATCACTTCTCTTCATCGCCTGAGGGTTAATCCTGATTCGAATCCCTTTTCCGCATAACCTGCTTCGCTTCGTGGTCTCTGGGTTCCTGCAGCTCTTCTTTCCCCCGTTGCTGAAGCCTCCATGTTATGGCCATGTACCCAAATTCCCTGTATAGCTGACCCCGGATAGCCCTCAGCCTCTGCCCGCTGTATGAACCCCCTCCCCGGTAGGAGGAGCTCGGAATCTCCCAGGAACATCGCGAGCGTGGTGCAGCTCACCGGGGGACCGCCGGTACCGGTAATCTCCCTCACCTCCTAGCGACCTGCATCGTAGCTGCCGGACAGTGAGTGCTGCTCAGAGATATGCGCTCGGTCCTGGTACCGTAAACTTACCTGAGCGGCACCGTCTTATGCCGGCTCGGAAACAGGCGGCACCGGAACCTGCCGGGAAGCAATGATTAGGCCCAGTTTGTAGACTCCACCTGGACTTCGCACAGATTGGTATCGAAGTGATTGAGACGAAACCTACCCGGTCTCCATACCGGCTTCATTAAAACAACAGAGAACCGATAACCATGGCCCTAGTGACCCTGCAGCGGTCCCCGACCCCCAGCGCTGGCTCCTCAGCTAGCACGAGTGAGGTAAGACCCCTTTCTCCTCCCACCATTAGGGCGCAGTAAACACCGGGGATGATGCAGCGAGCATAGGCCGGAGTAAGGAAAGCCTGTGCCGGCTGGGAATTCAACGCATAATCTACGGTGTGACCGGTGTGCAGGAGAAGCACCCTCTACGGCCAGGGATACATAGCTTTTCTATGAAGTACATGTGTTGGCCGATTTATAGGCAAGAATAAATGGTTAATGTTCCGTACGGGACTCTTGGCTGCCCCCTAAATAAAGTAGTTGTATTGGTAGCATTAATGTTTACGTTGTATTTTAGCAGTGATTCTGCATGTAGAATGGCATTGGTGTAAGAAAGTGGTATAAATAATGAAGCGAAAAAGCCGATTTTCAATTGTGTCTAAAAACACCTTTTCTGACTTAAAAAACAGGTGCCTGTCTTCTAACTGGATCAATGCTATAGTCCTTATTAGCCTTTCTGAAAGCGCCGTAGGCAGTGACTTGTATTCTACATCATTATCATCGGGCTGGACTGGTGGTACACGGGGCACGTGCCTGGTTGGCCACTGGTCCATTGCGCAGGATGTTTCTTCATGCTGTCCTGTGGATATGCTGGATGTGTTTGGCCATATGAAAGCGTAACTTGCAGCTGATGGCATTAAAGTGCCACCGCCACTTTTCATCCTTGGGGCAATTTTTGCTGCTTTAGGTGAAAACTAAACAGAAGATGATCCGACCATCCAATGCACGTGATAACTGTGCCCCCGTATAATTGTTAGGTTTTTTTTCTTCTTTCCTGGCAGATGCTTAAAGAGATTCAGCAGAATCCCCCTCTATGTGTCTTGTCCTCTTTCCCCACCTACCAATTCCTTTTCTCTATGGCCGAGATGCCTTCGGCTAAACAATTCCCCTCAGAAGTCTTATACTTCACACCAGCTGGCGGATGTGTAAATTCCAGGGGATCTTCCAAGACCCTCCTTGTGTACTTGAGCTGAAAGAGCGCCCCTCTGATTTCAGCTGGAGCACTTTCTTGCCATTGAATGGCTGATTATCATGTAGGTCTGTATAGAGTACTGGAGCATCCCTTTAATGAAACAGGTCACCAGAGAGTGTTTTTTATTGGCCCTATATATATCTATATAATGTTTTTATATATCTGCTAAGATGCCTTTTTTGAGTGTAAACAACTGCAGCTTTTCTCCTCTTTCTTAAGAATTAAGCTCTTTTGATTCTGTTTATTATCTGGAAAGCTGACTTAATATTTCATGCACCGCAATGTTCTTATGAATAGATATGATGAATATTTACGGTGGGTGTAGCGGATGCGTGACCTTTGTTTTAGGGACTGCAATTTTACATTGACTTGCAGGGGTTAGGTTATATTTTTTTTTTTTTGTTTTTACCTTTGTTTCCTTTCTATGTGTACTGTCTCACTACTGTCTCACTATCACAAAGCCTGTACAGCTTGCACTCTTGAAAGGTATATACTGTATTTGCTTGATTATAAGACAAATATTAATTTGGAAAAAGCCTGAATATAAGACTACCCTGTAGGACGGAGGTTGTCTATGCACATTGCGCAGACGTTCACTGGCTGCCAGAGAGGAGGATCCAGGTCCCCTTTAGCGCTGCGGGGATTCTCCTCTTTGGCAGCCGGTGAACGTCTGCGCGATGCGCTGATTATTCTATGTAGCACCATCTATGTGCAGTAGGTAAACATGTACAAGTAGTAAATAACATAATAATTCAACTTATAGAAACAAGAGGTAACGAGGGCCCTGTTCAAACAAGCTTGCATTCTAGAGCGAGTTGAGGTATTTTACACAAGAGGTAAAAGTGCCTCTGCTAGGGCCACACTAGTATAAGTATTGTCTGAAGGCAGGTGAGGGACTAGGAAAGATCTGTTAAAGGCAGAGCAAATAAAGCGTTAACGTGTTAGTTTGTAGGCATTAAAAAGTGGGCCTTGAGGGGTTTTTTGAAGGACCCAAGGCAGGGAGAAAGATTGATAGGCCGGGGAGGGCATTCCACAGGATAGGGGCAGCCATTGAGAAATTTTGCAAGGGTACATGAGAACTAGAAATCAGAGCAGAGTAGTCTTCACGTCATTACATGAAAAGCACATGTGTAATCTATGTAAAAATGCAAAAAGATGTATTGGAGTAACAAAGGTTACTTTGTCTTCTCTTGCATATGTCACCATATCACCCTGTAATGGTATCTGCCCAGTTAAGTTCTTAAAAATAAATAAATCTGTGAATCAAGTAAGGTTGAGGCTTACACAGAGCTTAAACAGACAAAGCTGTGTGGTGGTCCAAGAGCTTATGTGCTGTCTGTTTCCATATCAGAACGCCTGCGCTGGCAACAAGTCCACCTCTGAGTAGAGAGCAAACTGCTATGTTATGATAAACCAAGCTATTCACATGTGATTTTAAAGATATAAAACATTACATTTATCACATCCCTTTCATTTGGTGGAAGCTGTATTTCATAGATCATTTCTGTAGTCCATAGGCCTTTTCTTTACCTAATAAAAAAAAATAAATAATAATAATTAAAAAAAAATTGTTGTCTAGGTCTGGCGAAAACACATCTTCTAGTTTGATAATGTATTTGCAATTTAGCTACATTTGCGGTTTTGTTTATGAACTAGAACTTTGCTCTAAAGTAGGACATACAAAGCTGGATATAGAACGAATGCTCCGCGCATTACCTCTTATCTCTGTTTACATCACGATACCTGTTACCTTACTCTACAAAACTTCACCAAGGTTGTCCGATTCAAGCAGACTTTTTGTGACTATCTTCTTGCTCTTTTTGTGTGTGTGTCCCGATACTGAATTTTACTTATGTAGGTTTGGGGCATCCTATATTTAGAAGTTATATGATAAGATATTTTAGCTCATCTTAGTAAGTTAACATTGTTTTACATGTACTTCAATACCATTTCTTTTTCATGCAGGAGTTTGGCAATGATGAAGATCGTAAAGCGAACGTGAGGTAAGCAATGCATGGAGAAACACTTTTATTTACTATTTAATTACTTTTAATACTTTATACATTGGCTTATGGCTGTAGAAATCCTAGTTCCAGCGTTTAAAAGACATTGTCTATATGTGGGAGCTGGAGTCAGTTTTCTTTTGAATTATACACAGTCATGCTGCAGACAATTTAAGCCTGTATAATAAATAAGGTTAAATAGACCATGCGTCATATTACTTTAATGCACACGATAGCAGGTGGTCTCTTTACGTCTTCATGTGGTCCACATGGGGGGGGGGGGATTCAGCAGAACACCCTGCAGAAGATGCATTTGGCCGAATATACTCCCCTCCAGGCAACTCCAGTGCTGGCTCTGCTGTATTTGTATAAAGTCTTCCAATTCATTTTAGTTGGAGCACTTTTCTGACCGGCCATACTGCCATTGATTCATTGGATGTACTAAATGCCACTTACTGACAGCTGAAGCAGCCAATCGGTGACAAGAAATTTTGGATCATGGAGAAACAGAAGATTTCTAGCTGGGCTAACGTAATTGTGATAAAAGGCCTTTGTACGCCTATGAAGATTAAAAATACCCCCAGATATGCCACTCTGCAACCCCCATACTTACCCCCATGCTCCAGACTCTTTGGTGCCTAGTAGGGACAGCTGGTGAGCACCTGCAGGATGCGCATAGACAAACCTGTGCTGCTGGCCGGCACTTTTGCTGGAGCTTCTATGACTGAGCACCGTAAGGTCATGTGACGCCGGTGCTCCATCACAGAAGTCCCAGTGGAAGTGCCGGCAGTAGCGGAGGTTGTCGGCGCGCTTCGCACAGATGCCCACCGGCTGCCAGAGAGGAAGATCCAGGTCCCCTGCAGCGCTGCGGGGGATCTGGATCTTAGTGTTATTATCCAACCTCTGTTTGAGGTCGGGCTATAAGACGCAGGGTACTTTTAGAGCATGTGCTCTGAAAAAGCCCTCATGTTAAAATCTACCTCATGTCCACTACAGGGAGTGAAATCGTCAATTGAATTTGTGCAAGCAATACCCGGCACATAGGTGTGAGTCTTTGAGGGACACCTGACAGGTACACATTTCAGCCATCATGGAGTGCACTTGCTTCGGCACTCCTAGACCTCGCACAAGCAGCAAAATAATATTCACGCAGTTTGTATTTGGCTGGGCGCTCTTGTGCGGCGGATCTGTACTTTCTGTCTATGGGTTCCAGTTATACCAGTCCATCAGCTGTAAAACCTACAAGGTGATGGGCCCAGTACTTGCTGGGATAGGGCTGGCATGTTTAATGATGGCAGACTTTACTGCCATACGAGAGAAGAGAAGGAGGGAATTAGGAGACCCGTCGGATCCAGATAGACGCTTCCTCTGCGGGAAAAGCAGGCAGCTTGCGCAGTTCCTAATACTTGGGATCCGGTTAGTTGCTCGAGGGGTACTAGTTAGTATCCCAGGACTTGTGGTACCAGCCTGCAAGCCAGTATCCAACACAGGCACAACCCCTAAAGTCTGTAAAGCTAGCGTACTGCAGATAACCACCTTCGCACTAATCATCTTGTGTTTCTGCTTGGCTGTCTGTATGAGCAAATACCATCCGGCCGGTGACTGTGAGGAGGACCCAGAAGTCTCCAGAAATCAGCCAGTTCCTGAAACCGTGGGTGCAACAGGACATGATACGTCAATGAGCGAGGACCCTCCTTCCTACAACAGTGTCCTATTTCAAAGGGGCGACCATGAATACAACGTTCTATGGCTGTGCGGGCCGACCGTAGAATACACCGACGAGTGTTGCCCTTTGGAGCCACCTCCAAGATACGAGGACATATATCCTACTCAGCCGGAAACCTGAAGAGAGTTCATCATCATCGTATTACTCTGTTTCAGAATCATTGGAGTCGAGCGACTATGAGCTCACACCAGGACCCTAAACGTGGAAAGTCTGAACTATTGGGGGGTTCTAACATTTCGACTCAGTACAGTGTTTGAGCTGGAAGTGTCACCCAAAATATCACATCTGACAATATCCAGGTCTGTAGATAAAGGACTGAAATCAGACTGGGTTTTTTGTCAGTGCCAGCACCGTACAAAACAGAAATGCCCCCCCCTTCCCCCCATGAGACTTCTCCTTTAAATAACGGATAAATAAAATGACATCATTTCATGGTTGCCTCTCAAACAGTATCTGTGCGTGTTTGTGTGTGTGTTGGATATACCATGTGTACGAGGTCACTTTATCGTATGGAATCTATAACATTAATCTCTTACATGTGAAATCAATGTGTTATCTATGGCTTAGAACCACCTCCAAGATGCAAGATATTAGGGCTGCAACAACTAATCGATAAAATCGACAATGAAAATCGTTGCCAACGAATTTTATTATCGATTAGTTGAATCTATTTTTATCGATTATAAAATGAGGGTTTTTTTGAGCAAATCCACTGAAAAATACCCCTCGTTTTATAATCGGTTTCATTCAGTGTGACTCACAGCAGTTACTACTTATAGTCCCTCCCTGCAGTCACTCTGATGATTGGCCCCACCCCTTCTTTCTACCAGTCCCTCCCTGCAGTCACACTGAAGATTGGCCCCGCCCATTTCCAGTAGCGTCCACATGGCTCAGCAATTCATCTAACTGTGAGTATAAAATTAACATTTGGGCTGCTGAAAGGGGAGGTGGGGGTTAATTTAGGGGCAGTTATGATTAATGGGGTGTTTAGGGTTAATTTAGGGGCAGTTATGGTTGGGGTGCTTAGGGTTAATTTAGGGGCAGTTATGGTTGATGGGGTAATTAGGGTTAATTTAGGGGCAGTTATGGTTGATGGGGTCATCGGGGTAATTTAGGGGCCGTTGTGGTTAATGGCATCTTCAGGGTTAACTTAGGGGCAGTTATGATTGATGGGGTGTTAAGGGTTAATTTAGGGGCCGTTACGGGTGATGGGGTGTTAAGGGTTAATTTAATTTAATAAGGTTAACTTAAGGTGCAGTTAGAGGTAAAGGGGGGGGGGCAAACTAAGGGGAATCTAAATCCTGGGGGCAGTGAAGATTATTAATGTATTTAATGAGCCTGTGAATCTGTCAGGGCACTATGGGATATCTGGGGGGGGGTATAAGGCATATCTGGGGAGGACGGAGTGACATATCTGGGGAGTATAAGGCATACTGGGGTATAAGGCATATCAGGGGGCACAGTGGCATATCAGGGGGTATAAGGCATATGTGGGAGGCAGTGTGGCATATCTGGGAGGCAGTGTGGCAAGCCTGGGTTCAGATGTGCATATCTGGGAGGGGCAGGTTGGGAAATAAAAACAAGAAATGCATTTTTATCAGTTTTTTTTATTATTCTGTCTTTGTTTTTAACATACAGTTATTTTACATGAAAAATTTACATTTATTTTTTTATTCGGCTAATCGAAAAAATAATCAGCCAACTAATCAATTATGAAAATAATCGTCAGGCGCAGCCCTACAATATTTGCTTTTCTTTCAAAAATAAGGAAATTTCTAAGTGACCCCAAACGTTGGGGGGAATAAAATCATTTTGTGAAGAGTTCAAGTCCGGATGCTCAGGCCAGCCACGTTGATCTAAAAGGGAAGCACATCCAGTTACAGCTTTTACCACAATGTGGTAGCAGCGAGTCAAACTGAGAAAGAAGGACAGGAGCTGTCATATTTATCCGCCTGGTCTCTTTAGCATATTTGTTAACGTTTCTTATCATGTGAGTGTTTGACAAGCCTGCTAGTCACTATGAGCCATTACATGAGTCACAGCGGGCACATTCATATCTTTGTGATCACATCCCAGGGTGATATGAGAAATGACAAAATAATTGTCTAAAAGTGAAGAAGAAAAAAAAAAAAGAGTACTTTTAGCACAGTAGTCTGTACAGGTGCCGCCAATGTTTTAACATGTAATAATGTTAGTGGAAAGAGTTCCAGTGAATCTTACAAATGAGTCGTTTCCACCATTTTAGAATACCCCATTTTCACAATTACCTTTTTTTTGTAGCGCTTAATTTGTGTGATGAATTGAGGGGTGCTTTTGTTTGTTGTTGTGACTCTTTTTTGTTGTTGTCTTAAAGTAATTTGAAACACTGCAGGGGTTAATTTACCAGTACATTTATGTAGTACATGTTAAATAAAATAAAGAAAAAAAACAATCGGACACTGAATCATATCCCGATATTGGGATTTCAGGAGGATGTGGTAAGAGTTTTCCTGTGTACTATAGGCCTCTCTGCTCGAAAACCTATGCTAAATATAATTTCATGCCTATATAGTGCTTTATTTTCACATTCATTTCCTACCTATTGACTTCTGCAAATCCTATAATGCTATCATCTTATTGCAACTCTATTTAACAGCACTGGAACTCTCCACTTTATATATAATATATACAGCAAATCCAAAAAATGAAGTCCAACATTCAGGTCCTTATTAGTCCTCGGCCATAATAAACTTTCAGGACATGACGGGTTGATGAATAAGTTATTAAATTGTATTGTGAGGGAAAGTACGGCCGTCTTCGGTAAACCATGGTCATTTAGCGGTTAATGCTTAGTGGTCTTATTTTCCTTCTCAACTAAACATCAGACATTGTGTCCCCCCCCCCCCCCCCCCATTCAAAAGGTCATCCTTGCGGATGAGTCAGCCTGACGGACAATGAACTTAATTTCTTGTCTTTAGAAGAGAGGCAGTCATTATAATTGTCAGCTGAAGCTGCTGACTCATGTAAGTGAGGGTGACAAATGTGGGGCATCACCCTCCGTACCAAAAGCCATATATAGGCTAATAGATATTAACCCATTCAAGTAGGGGCAGGACATGGAACTTAGGTCCCCCAGAACCATGTTTCAATTCTTTGAGGTTTTGTGAAAAAAATGGCATGGACCATCTCATATTATAAATAAAAATAAAAAAGTCAATGTTTACGTGTTGTAGAACCTTTTTTTTTTTTCTTTTCAAGACCCGTTTTTATATGTTTTAAGAAATGGTGTCTATGGACTCTTGGCATCTTACCCTCGTTTGTCATATAGAAAGCAAAACACGGGTTTTCCTGTCATATCAATCATTTAATTAAAGGAGAAAGATGATTAAAGGGCTTACCACTGCACAGGTATAATAAAGGTAGTCACAACTGTAGGTTTATAAAGAGATCATATATGTATAAGCTATTAAAAGAAAACAATATGTGAAGAAAAAAGAAAAGTGAAGCGTAGAAAAGCTTTGAATGCCAACAGCTCTGAAAACAGTGATGGCTATTTAACCATCGCCCTTGCCTACTAGTCTAAGAGCTAATGCATTACAATACATGTATTACCCGCCAGTGAAAATGCATCGGGGCTGAGTCGGCAGATGAGGGAATGTGGTATTTGTAATTCTGAAAGATGAGTTCTAGTCTTTTTGCCTTGGAGCTTAGTGTGTTCATGCATTAATATAAATTAAGATTGATTTTCGCTTTGATCGTTCCAGTTTTTAGTGCGCTATGTCTCTATTCTCAGTCCTCTCTTCCGTCCTGTCTGCTTTTTATTGTATAACTGAAAAATTGTGTAGGAAGAGAATGGTCAGCTGTTTCCTACCCACTATTGGGGCTTTGACATATTTCCATTCGCTATATCTTGTTTGCCAGGACACTGCTCCGGTTTGCTTTAACCAGATAGCTTTCTGTTACGGGGACCTCTGTAAGTTTAATTACTGGTGATATTCAATGCAATGATAAAAAAGCCAACGTGCAGGACTTTTAGCCGGGAGATAAAGCAATGTAAAGTTACGGACGTTTGAGTAAATCCGCAATTGGCAAGGAGGTAATATCTTTGCAGCGAACGAAGGGGTCACTTGGGGTCAGAGGAAATGTGAAAGCGTGCTTTATAAAAATGGATTAGACAGGATGTAATGTTTTTCACACGGTCTTGCAAAAAAGTATTTCTGACATGAGTGGGTAAACTAATGAGCAGTGCTAGCTGGCTCTTATATAACCTGGATCAGGGTGTTTAGGGAAAATGCCATTAAATGGGTCAAGCATGAAAAGCCAGTTTAGGATTATTTGATGATGTATACGTGACTGTTAAACATGTTAATAAGTTATTAAATGACTTTCACAGTTAAATTTTCCAGTGTTTGGAGTCTGTCATGTCTGACATTCACAGCATATTGTAGAACAGTTTTCATTTGGTCTCTGTATAGACTACTTGAATGTACAAGTTAGGATACTGTCCCTTTCACATCTACTCCCGATGACCACACCATATTTTGGCTAATACAAATTCTCTCCATTACAACCACTTTTTCCCGCTATCTAAGTTGCACAGAAATACTGGAGCTGCCGGCCCAAAAGTGACCTCATGAAGTGGCCTGCTGACTGATTTACAGAAAACTGAAGTCATCTTTCCCGCATAAAGAGAGCTATGTCTAAAATGGTTCTTGCCAGAGAACAGTAGTGATTCAGAAAATCACCCAAAGGAAGCTTGCCACTTTTACATAGGCAGTGCTTGCTGATTGCGTGGCCATGCAGAAGCTGCCTGAATGCATAAAAAATAAAACGTACGTCGTTTCATCTGTCATCTGTCTTGGGAGAGAGTCTATTAATACTGGAGAGATACAATTAATGGTGGTCCGTCCCAGTTCTTCAGAAGTGAACAGACGCTGCCTGGGACCATTGAAAGCCAACCTGGACCCAGTGTAGGTGTGATGCTCTGGTGAGACTGGGGCTCAGATAGTCCTTAAAATACACATTTATTCTTGAGTAGGATTCCTACCAGTTTCTGGGCATGTGGGAGAAAGTGATTTGGGAATGGAGGATGTTTTTTAATGTGTTGATGGCAGTTTATAAGTTAGAATCGTGTTAGATTGGTGCTCTTCATAAATGATTTTGTTTGGCTTTGGTGGCAAAATACAATTAACTCTACAATTTTATATTATATGGCAACACAAAACATTCCAGAACCAGACATGTGGGCCATAATGGGTATATACACTGTCCTAGTCATCCCTCTTTACTCTAAAATTGTTTAGTTCAACAGCCTTTATTACCAGTTGGAATTATGAATAGTTATGATATAAAACATTGAAATTGAAAAGCTAAAATATGGGAAGTATTAGAATTTGATTTATATATAATAGTTTTTATGTTTAAATATATCTGCTAATGCCTGCCTATTTAATGTAGGTATGATTATGTGTGGCAATATGGCGTCTGGGCAAAAGTTGAGTAAAAATGTCTCTTGTTTTTCAGCTTGAGTGACAGTTTTTTCATGGTGAAGGGAGCTGCCCTCTTTTTGCAGCAAGGGAACAGCTTCCAGGGGCAAAAGAGTCTTCTTCACTTGCACAAGAATGCTGGTATGCCATGGCTGAAGGGTTAAATGCTATAAAATGGGTATACACTTCTCTCATGAATTCCTGTACCATATAAATACTCACATGCCTTCACATGCTCTTAAAGCTGCCTCTCCCATATAACATAAGCTAAGGAAATGCAGAAGTTATTGTTATTAGTTGTGAAATGGCTTGTGTCGGCTGCATGAATGAGTTGTCTTTTCTGTCAGTTTATATGGGGTTATATGAGGCTCATACACCACAGCCTTATTTGTAGGTTGTATCGGTTTAGGTGAGACTGCAAGTGTCGGTATCTGCGTGGCTATGCAGGACCGTAGCAGTTTGACAGGCAAGCATGTTTAAAGCTATAGCGCTCGACACAAGTAACGCTGTAAGCACGCAAAGCTGGAAGACTGTAGCTGCTTACATGAAAACTGTAGCAGTTGGCGCATGCAAGGCTGTGGAAGGCTCTTGTAGCACTCTGTAACCAACGTATATGTTGGTAAGCAATCATAAGTCGGCATGCATGGTTTTTCTTCTGCTCCTCTTTCACCTATTGATATAGGTTTAGAAGTGCTGGGTATAAGGATGTGTTGTAGTCGGTAGGCTAGATTATGACATTGTTTTTTTATATTTACAGGTGATCTACCCCAGCATCTCCAGATGATGATCAATCTCCTCCGATGTGAAGATCGTATTAAGCTGGTAAGAGCTAGCGCACGGCTGCAGTTCTTCTCACTATTCTGTGTGTCATATGGCAACGTTATGGCTATTTATTGTTGCTCCTTCTCAATTGCTTTGAAGAGATCTGAGCCGTCGACCTCCTCAAAACACGAGTGGGTTTGTCCTCATTTCTGGAGATCCAAAGCAGCCCTTGTCTTGCCTCTCTCCATATTCTTAAATATATCTTCCTCCTTTACGTCCTCTACTAATTTCATATTTTTCTGTATCATAGGCTGTTCGCTTGGAGAGTAGTTGGTCTGACCGCGTGCGTTACATGGTGGTTGTGTACACTAATGGACGTCAGGACACAGAGGAAAACATTTTACTAGGGGTGGATTTTACTAGCAAAGAAAGGTGGGCCCTTGATTATTGTGATCTGTGCAGCATTCACTCTGCGGCCCTCCAGCTGCTGCAGGACTACATCTCCCATAATGCTCTTTCAGCTAAGGGGCTGGGAGTCCTGCAGCAACTGAAGGGCCGCAGGTTGGAGACCCCTGGTCTAAGCAGTGAGGTGGCTTAACTGAATGCTTCTCCATCAATTGTGATGCAGGAGTTAAAATTTAGTTTCCACTTCCTCTGTGACTCTACAGCAGTATAACTCTGTATGTGCTCATAAAAAGTACATTTAGACCATATAATGTACCATAAAGCCATTTTGGCTTTATTTTTGTTGAATACATCATACAATGGTGTAATATATCACTTGTTGCTGTTCATCAATTATTATGTCCTGATATATAAAACCATATAACTCAAAGATGGGGTACTTTCTTTTTCACACGACTGTAATTCATTTGTATATGTTCCAGCAATTTTCTCTTCATATTAAAACATCTTGACTCCCTATCATTACTTGTAATAAATGGGCTCGGTCTTAAAGTTTTTCTGCACCCGTTGGAAAATAATTATCCAAATTAGAAATAAGTGTTGCAGAGTTGATCACTTTGATTCTTGTTTCTTCCAATAAAGATTATTTACTTTCATGTAGAGGACTGCATTGGGAGAAAAAAACTTGCGGGCGGTCTTGCTGGGGTTGCGGGCGGTCAGGCACTGTACCTGCGGGTCCCGGTAATCCTGCACAGTCCCGCAAGGCTGCCTTCTCGCTGCTCCCTTACAGTGTCTCCTCTCTTGCTCCGCCCAGGAACATAACTGAGTCATGTGATGTCACTTCCCGTGACTCCGCCTTGTTCCTGGGCCGAGCAAGAGAAGAGACGCTGTGAGGGAGCAACTCGAGGGCAGCCTTGCGGGACTGCGTGGGAAATCTGCAGTTCAGGTAAGGAGGTGGGCTTGATTGGCCACAAATGTGGCGGGAGTGGCCACAAAAGTGGCGGGAGTGGAACACCTACATTGCGGGAACGGGCGGGAGGGGGATTAAAAAAGCCGTCCCGCGCAGGGCTCTACTTTCATGTTCATTTTCTGCCTTCTGTCTGTGCTTCAATTCAGTAGCAAGTCCATTCTTAATCATTTTAAGGGTCAATTTGTATGTGTATCTGCAATGGCAGCCTCCAGGCTTGCATATGAAAGGTTTATTGGAACAAAATTTAAATAAAACCTGACTTTCTTCAATGCTAAACATCACTGTATGCAATACTTAATTTAACATGTAGAATTTATTAATCGATAGAATTTCCACTGTAAGCTGCTTTGCGTCAGAACTCTTGGTTCTACAACGTCGTCTTCATAAATAAAGTTGACACAAAGTAGTGAATAAAAATCCACCCAAGTTGCCTCTACCTAAAGACGAGTCCATCTATATCAAACTTCCATATGTGTTATTTAATTAACAATACCACACTATTCCTTTTTCATTTCTCTGTATTTGTCTCTAATGTACCCAACTATTGGAAGATACTGTATATTGGAAAATTTGATGACTGTGTATCCAAGAGAAGTAGACACCAGGGTGGATTTTTATTCACTATATTGTGTGTAAATCTTTTATTTATGCACTCAAAGTGAGACGTGTGGAGTTGTCTTTGCGGCACAACGGTTTATGGTGTGGGAATTAATATAAACCCATTATCCATTATTTTTGGGCTTATAAAACACCCATGCACCTCTGCTAATTTACACATAATGTTGACCCTTAGTGCTCAAGTAACAAAACCAGGTATGCAGTCTGTATCAGGGAAGCATATAAATAGTCTAAGTGAGGCCAAAATTATGAAATAATGAAATTAAATTAGGTTTTAGTTCACCTCAAAGCACATAAGTTGGTCTGTGATGTAAATCTGACACATTATAGATGTTATAGGAGATGACGGAACTACAGAAAATATAAGGACCATCTAGTTCTGATTTTATTGGCTCTTTCTGATTATAACTTGTCTGTCTGATCTAGCAAAAACTGCACAATCGGAATGGTTCTGCATTTGTGGAGTGACACCACTATCCGACTGGATGGAGATGGGTAAGAGTAAAACATTCCGTGAAATAGGCGGACACCAGTTCAAAATCTCTTGACTACATTGTATCGTAGATATGTTTTGTATGCAATAGAGGGTAAATGCAGTTTTAGTACTGTGTGATAAATCAGGACCTCAAGGCCTTGACATCTTTTAACTCAAAAGATAGCCATTGGATTGTATATACTTCTGTTTATCCATGTGCTTCTTCCAGATCCTACTGAAATTTAGTTGTTCAGTGCCTGCCCACTTCATAATTATAATAGATTCTAAGAGCCTGATATTATAGGCATGACCCTTTCATTATAATTCTGTAAGCTAGGACATAGTCTGGTCATCACTAGGGTCTTTCATTACACATGACGCTCCTTTGTGTCTAATATTACTATCATAAGCATCATCCATATTGCACTAGCCTGATCTTGAATATGAGTGAAGTGCAATTGTGTTTGCTCCTGAATACTAACATCAGTTGTCTGATTTTTGCAGGGGATTTAGTGTCAACACTGCAGGGAGAACCCATGTATTCAAGCCGGTGTCTGTCCAGGCCATGTGGTAAGCCAACATAGCCAATAGTGTGAGTTACTGGCACAAACTGTTGGGTGAATACAGTGTGCATGTATGTAGCATAATATCTAGTTCTCAGGGTCAGGATGTGGTAATTATCTTACTAGACAGATCCATTCACATGGATGCATGTTTAGTAGATCTTCTCAATAAACTGAGGACTCATCAAACTAAATATATGTATTTTCTTGTGTACTAAAACCAAAATCTTTAGGTCAGCTCTTCAGATATTGCACAAAGCCTGTGAGGTTTCCCGGCGCCACAATTATTTTCCAGGAGGGCTTGCTCTTGTGTGGGCCACGTTCTATGAGAGCTGCATCAGCTCTGGTCAGAGCTGCATCAATGAGTGGAATACCATGCAGGACTTGGAGTCCACAAGACCAGACTCGCCTATCCTCTTCATGGAAAAGTCAGTACAGAGTAATATACCAGTATTGTGTTACAGCACATTCAGCTTAACATTTTTTGACAATTTCTAGAAATTACCCCATTATGAGTCCCAGCTGTTTTGTAAGCAAATAGTATATTGTCATAGCAGACCTTATTCCAGAAAATGAGTGAAATTGTCACTTGATATTTTTTACTTTGTGCAGGCCAAATGAAGGGGAGAAAACTGAATTGGTTATCAAGGCAACACTTCGGAGCATCATGATGATCAAAGATTTGGAGAATGTGACTTGCAAAGAGGTGTTTGAGACTATTGATTCTTTTATACTGTGCAGCTATATCGGGATTTTTGTTGGACCAATACTCCTATCAGCGTTGGTGATCTGAAAGGCTAACTAAGGAAACGAGGAACAAGCCATAGACCGCACTTGGTCAGCTTTGTACTAAATATTCTCTTTTTGCTGTAAAGCATCACTGACCTTTTTGAGGTTTTTCTTTCTGGCAATGAGGTGATGCTTAATGAAGTAACATTTTTGTTTTCTTTATCATGATTATTTTGTTTCCTTTTGAATAGATTCACTTTAGTCAGAAGTGATACCTGTTACTGAGCCAACATAAGAAAAGATAGTCATAAAACCTTTGAGACGTCAAAGGTCTCTTCTTGAGATGGTGTTTCTATATTTGTCCCATAAAGGGCATCACCCTCAACCAAATGCATTTCCTTCTCTGACCAACCAGCGTATATCCATTTTGCTTATTTTCAATTATTGGTGGGTTAGTGGAAAGTGAGTGACCGATTTCTCTTTTGTGTCTTTGTAAATGTTACTCTACATTTTTGAATTGTGTGTGTGTGAACGCAGAATAGTTGCTGAATTTGAATATCGTGGCATCTTTTAGATCCGCAATGAGGTGGAAAAGAAGTTGAGCTGTAATCTGAAGGAGTATAAGGAATATATAGACAATGAAATGCTACTGATCCTTGGTCAGATGGATAAAGCCTCTCTCATCTTTGATTATTTGTATCTGGTGAGTAAATCGAGAGACACTATATCATTCTACACGTAGTTACCTTATTCCTAAAGAACTATAGCTGCATTAATTGTATAGATGTTTCACCCAACTTATTCTCAAATATTTATATTGGTGGCTGTGATGTTTCTTGGCAACCAGTGAGTATAAAAACTTAAGAGAAAATGTTCCACGTTAAAAGGGAACTGTCGCTTATTCTAAATATATTTTGAACACGTTTTCCTAAGAAGTAAACCGAGGGTACACCCATTCCTAGGAAGAGCCTTTCTGAAATGTTTGTTCAGCTGAAATGGTACATTCAGCCTTAACATTTTAGGACGGGATACGTATACTAATGTTTGTTAATGAAGGGAACAAGCGTAACCTTAAAATGACTGTCCCACAAAAAGAACTAAACTCCGTCCCAAGAAGTGGCTCTGTTGATATCAAAGTTCCTACTTTTTTTTCTTGGTATGCTAAATAAATCTATTCAATGGTGTTTACTGATTTAATAAAGATATGTAATATTTATGGATTTATTACGTGTCCATCTCATGGAAGTACCTATCTTAATTTACTGCTTGGGTTTAGTGTAAAAAATGGACAGGACCTTAGATCCAAAAACATTTGATAACTTGAATGTTGCCACATTTTGTCCCTAACCCCATGTCCGTTGAGGTAAAATACACCCTGGAAAACAATCGCAAATTGAAAAACAAAAATGCAACCTCTGATTTATTAAACAAATTCACTGGTGTTGAAGTTTTTATATTCATACACTTACATAATAGCAGTGTTGTCGGATAACAAAAATTCTACGCATTTTGTACTCATATAATTTAGCTCTTTGCTTTGTTGTTTGTTTGGGTTTTTGTCTTTATTTTTACAGACCGTTTCACTGCCAACTTTGCTCCTTTGGTAGACTTTTAACATTTTAGTCGAATACGGGTTTGTGCAGAGTATTTTAAAAGTGTATGGTAATTTTTAAATGTTGAGCGCCATTGTCCACTCTGTTCCAAGAGGTGCTGTTTCATTTGAGGCTTGTTGTTTACGGTCACAAGACACGACTGTATGACAGATGCGCAGTATCCTCATGTTAATGTGTTGTGTATGTTTCAGGGTTCTGAATGGAATGCATCAAACATTGAGGAGCTGCGCAGTGCAGGGTAAGTATGGTACACTTTTATAACACAATCTATTGTCTCATACACCCCCAGCAGTGAATAATGCGTATTTAAAATACTTGGTAAGCACTTTAATATGTATTCCTTACCTCCAAAGGAAAAAATCCCTATAACCTTTTAGAAGAAGCACACCACCCTCTCCATGCTCCGCTATTTGCTTTAAACCAGCTGATTGGTGGCAGGAAAATTATTTGCGGTCAGGGGAGTCTCGTTATAGAATAGGGCAGAGTATGGCAGTATTATAGACTGTGACAGAATATGTGTAGGAAATATATTTGTGTTACTTACATTAGTAGGAAATATTACATGAAATAAATTACCATGAAGCAGGCACAAATAGAGATTTCAGATGTTTTATTTGTATTCCGATTACCTTTTTTGTGACAAGCTAGGATTATGCACGTGGCAATTAATTGATGCCCACATTTACATCAGTGCTACAAAGGCTTGGTTGCTATGCAGTTACCAATGATGGATGAAAACATTTTTTTTTTAAAGAATCTCTGGGTGCAGACTAGTTCTCATTCCAAGTGGTATCTTTGTAAATATGTAAATAAAAAAAAAATGTAAATGAATGCTTTTCTTTCATTAAGTAAATGCCTGGTTTACTTTAACAGCATTTTCTCTTTGTAGGATTGGCTACATTCTAAATGTGACCAGGGAAATAGACAATTTCTTCCCTGGCCTTTTTGCCTACCACAATATCCGCGTGTATGACGAGGAGACCACAGACTTGTTGTCCCACTGGAATGAGGCGTACCATTTCATCAATAAGGCAAAGTTAGTTTTTGTATATACATGTTTAGTCTAATCACTGTGGCTGATAATATGTAATTGGTAATCGAGTGAGGTGTTCTTATATAGTTTAATGTTTTCAAAGTCACTCGTGATACAATACTATCAACACATCTAGATTACTGGTTTCTGGGTGCGTAAACAACATAGACATCTCATTAACAGTGCACTTGATATTTCCTCACAGGAAGAACCATTCCAAGTGTCTGGTTCACTGCAAAATGGGGGTTAGTCGCTCTGCTTCCACCGTCATTGCATATGCCATGAAAGAGTATGGCTGGTCTATGGAGAAGGCATACAGCTACGTAAAGCAGAAGCGCAGTGTGGCTAGGCCAAATTCAGGGTTCCTGCGCCAGCTGTCCGAGTATGAGGGAATCTTGGATGCGAGGTAAAGGAGTTTGTAACACTATGGGTATGATTGTGACTTACCAGTTTTATTTTGGCAGTAATGAGTAATGTCAACTCCAGTTCATTCTAACTGGTCAAGAAAAGTTACATTAACCTTTGATTATATACAGTTATTGGGTAGCCACATGAATCGAAGCTGCAGGAATGTGACAAACCTGTGGGAAAGGCATACAGGATTGCCAGTTTTATTGCTAGAGGCATCAGTAGCAAAACAGAGGGAGGTGGTCATGTCTCTTGAAAGAAAAGTGTTTTAAACAGTACTGAAAAACATTTCCAGAAAGCCGTGAAATAAAAGCATTTAAAAAAAGAACCCCCCCCAAAAAAACAAAAACCAGACTGTGGTCTGTAATCGTGTAACATTTGCAAAGGTATACATGGATACGATACATACAATGTAATCAAGAGGGCATTTGGTAGAAGAAGCATTTGAATACACAGATGGTTAAACAATGTACAAGAGGGAAGTAGGTCTCAAAGTAGAACACTTAGTTGTCCAAGAGGAGGTAAATGTAAACTGGAGGGACAGTGGCTTAGATCTTCAATAAGAAGGTGGTGGATAGGTGCAATGGTCTTCTTGTAGAGGTGAAATAAATCATGGAATTGACACTTGCATGTAGTAGGCATCAAATTAACTTGATCAGTAAGATTTGAGGCATTTCATTAGGAGAATAATGGAAAGAATGTGTGGGCTGTAACGTTCTTATATAATCAGGAGCTGATAGGAGATGAGCTGTCTGGGACAGCTGTTAAAAGCTTTGCATGTTGACAATGCCATATTTAAAATTGTTTTTAACCATTTGTTCCTTCTGTGTTTACATTTAAAATTGATTTAGAAAACGTAAAATATAACCTTTTTTGGGGTTCTAGTGACTCTCAGAGACCATGAATCTGAAAGGCCTATCCAAGATAATGGCAAAATTATGAAATAAAATTTGCTTTTACATGCAAAATGTAAATGTACTTTAGTTATCATAGTCCTTTTGATTTATAACGGACCAATCATGGACAAGTCATTTAAGCAAGCATGGGATAGGCATAAGGCCAAGCTAGATATAGGATAAGGGCAAGTACTAAAGGAAAGTACTCAGAGGTTGGGCAGACTGGATGGGCCTACTGGTTCTTATCTGCCGTCACTTTCTATGTTTCTAAGTAAGGGTAAAACTGTTTTCTCCTTTTAGTAAACAAAGGCACAACAAATTGTGGAGACAACATGTGGAAAGAGGGCTACCACCAAATGAGTTTGACTTATTTCCTGACACATTTCAACCAGTTAACTTAGATGGCGAGTTGAACTGCAGACTAAATGAGGATGATATGGGCCCTAAGATTCTAACGGACAGCAGGTATTTTAGGCATCTGACCCAGGCTCATGAATTAATTGAGCCATCAAATGTACTTCTGGAAGTGGATGAACTAGAGAGAGATGTCCTCTTGGAAGAGGTTCCTTACTGTACTGCTAAAGCCAACGAAAAGGACCAACAGTGGAAGGGAGGCGAGCTGTTGCCAGAAAATTCCGACTTGAAAGACAGAGAAGTGAGGAAGAAATTGGTTTTTGAAAACACCATGAAGCCTAAAAATCTTGAAGATGTTTTCAAGGCGACAGAAAACCGGAGACAAGAACAAGTGGCTTCTGTCTCCACTGAGGCTCACAATGAGGATATAGGCATCAACAAAGAAAACACAAACAGTAGTAGCAAGAGAACCTGCCCTACGGACAGCGAGGTTGGTGTGATTTTCTACTAATTTAGAGTCTATGGCTCAATAATTAAATGATGTAAGGTTTTTTTCCCCCCATTGGTGGTCAAATTTAGGTTTGGTTTTGGTTTATAGCAATAAATGCAAATATTGGTGACGTAGGCCTAGAAGTTATTGCCCTTTGATATTTACCTAAAAACATGGGTTCTATGTTTCTCTATAGTAGAATTGTATATAATTGTATGTTCACTGTTGTAAAAGGACAAATGTTTAAAATGTATTTAGATTTTGTCTCTTGCACTTTGTTTATAATTTCTGGATTTCACTTGTATTGGTAGATGTGTGTTCAGCTTTCACTGTATTATTCAGAATCTTATATGACTAGAAAATGGGTTTGGGTAACATAGCTTAGTGTTATAGGTGACTGGCCTGAATATTAAAGAAGGTTTGGGCTGGATGCCCTTCTATGCCATTTGAATCTTCCCTATGAAAATATCAAACATTAATAGTGATGACGATATTGCCAACTCATTCCAGCCAGAATAATTACAACAAAGTAACCTGTGTAACCATATTTCTGAGGAATGGTGCCCTTGACAGTTTTTTATTTTGCTAGTTTGATTACTGGAGTCCAAGAATTACATTATACATACAAAAAAAATGCATGAACATCAGGATACCGTATTTAAAACTGTTTGAATAAATTACATAATAAAATCCCCACACTGTCCGTCCAGCATAACTTTTCACCCATGTTTTCTTATTGCCTCTAACATTCTATCATTTACATACATCAATAACCATAATCATGCTTTCCACAGACTAGAGAGTCAGAGGCTTAGATGTAATGTGAGAAAGATAGGGTGGAACAACCTCCCAGCAGAAGTGGCAGATGCTAATGCAGTGCATGGGATAGGCAAAATGACTAGCGCTCTAAGAGGAGACCAAGGACTGACTCTTTAAATCCGAAATAATGAGCAGACTAGATGAGCTTTGGTTCTTATTGGCCGTTTATATTCCATGTTTTAATGTTAAATAATTCTCCTTCATAACAAATGTTCCTGTAGTTACAAACAAATAGGATTAGATGAGTTCATAGAAATATGACAAGACAATGGTCTTAATTAAATATTTCTTAAAATTATTTTTGGGTTTTTTGTTTCTTTTAATGTGATTTTCTTTTTTTATTCTTTAATTCCAGGATGATGCCATTTTTGGAATCCTTAGCAAGGTGAAGCCTCCATACCCATCATGTACAGACTGTATGTACCCGTCAATATCTGTTCCTTCTGATGCATGTGAGGAGCCACAGATGTTGAATCCTAAGCAAGCAGAAGATTCTCCAACTATCTGCAGTCAGCCTGCACTATTACAGCACATGACTTCGGCTGTTCTGGACAGAATGCAGAGGCGCCCATGGGGCAAAGAGCTCACGTCGTCATGCCCTCCACATATGCAAAAAGGTTCCCCTGGTTTTCATGTAAAAGCCACCGACAAGCATTTCAGTGACTCTGATAAGCCACTTGTTGGAGCTGCACCATCGGAGTCATGTACCAATCAATGCTCGGCATCTAGGAATGATCTGAAAGAGGCGAGCGACCCTAAATACTTTATTTTTAGTAAAGAATTTGAAAAAACGACAATGCACAGCTACTTAATGCAACATCAAGAATCCATTATTCAACTTCAAAAAGCAGGCTTGGTCAGAAAGCATACCAAAGAACTGGAACGTCTCAAGAGTGAAAGCTCATTTGCCAAAGAAAGTCCTTTAGAAAAGACAGATTTTGTTGCATCAGCTCATAGCAAAGATGTAGAGGCTCAACAAGAGATGGATATGGAAGGTTGTGGTCGAAAGCCTAGCATAGAAAAAGCAGACGATCTTAGCATTTTAGATGGGATGTTTCAGAAGACCTCTACGCCATGCCTTTTCAAGATGGATCTCATCAGCAGTTACACAATAGACTTCCTGAAAACCATATGCTACACACCAACCTCATCCTCACTGAGCTCTAATCTCACTCGTAGCTCAAGTAGTGACAGCATCCATAGTGTCCGTGGCAAGCCGGGGCTGGTAAAACAGAGGACTCAAGAAATTGAAACAAGAATGCGTCTGGCTGGTCTCACGCTTTCTTCCCCGCTTAAGAGGTCTCATTCTCTTGCTAAACTGGGAAGTCTCAATTTTTCTTGTGATGACTTATCATGTGACATGGACAGCTTTCAGAAATCTGAGTGCAAGAATGCCAAGTTAGTAAACAGCCCAGTCTTTACGGACACGCTGTCCTCATCAGCGACGATAGAATCTCCTTCCAAACTCATGGAGACTGTAGATACACCGTAGAAGAAGGAGCACGTTTTTTTTTTTTATTGTTTTTGGATCCGTATTTATTTGTTTTGCCAATGTCACTTTTACTGTATCCCTGAACTAAACATGAAATGCTCAGATCTGTATGGGAATGTTTAGATTTTGTTGGTTTTTACTACAGTGACTAAAGTCTTTGCTCCCAGGTTGAGCAGGTTGAGAATATAATTATGCAATTATTAGTAATGTTTTTGTTAACTTTCTATGATGCAGTGTTCTTTTTTTCTTTTTATTGTTGCTGCCAAGTAAGGCACTGTCTATTTATATTCTTTGTGTTGAAAACATTGCTAAAATCTGTAGAGCTACAGAAGATAAACATTTAAATTAATGTATGTACATACTTGCAAATATGTGACATTAACATTCCTACCTCCATTTTTTTGTACATAATACAAGCTTGAATATGAAGTTACGTCAGTACTGCAGTCCTGCAATCGTGTCCTAAAGGGTCAGTGATCACCTGAATTTTAACCATTTATTTGTCTGAGTGCCATTATGGTGGGGGGTAAAGAGAAGTTGGCCTTTCTGTGAAGCCCTAGCTATTTGAATATATTACGGAAGTTGCGGTTTAAATATCAAAGTTACAATTGTTCACCCATAAATGAAGAGGCATATAGGTTGCCATGCTGCCTAAGTACAAGATTCTGATAGTAGGGAACACTGGAACTGGATAGTTTCATGTTCATGGCAGGTTACAAACATTTTGTGTTTTGATTTGTCGGCACCATTTGTTGTGTATATACATATAGTTTTCTAAATTATGGTTATCGTGGTTTGTGAAATTATATGCTGAATAGTCAACCATAGTTTCTGTGTGGATATAGCAGTCTAAGGGTCTTAAAAGGGTATTGCAGGTTCTAAAAGCTGAGTTTTGTGGTTAACGTAGTAGCAAGACACGTTAGCTGCAAATACCTGTAGGACTTATACTGTTCTCTCTTTCTATGCAGTCTCAAAAGTATTTCCCTTGCAGGAAATGTGTTGTGCTTGTGGCGTTGTAAACCTGTAGCCCTTGGTTGCTTAAAAAAATGCTAAGGTTTTACGTCTGTTTAAGCTTAATTTCACAGATCACCAAAGGCAGAGATGTACTACAGTAAAGCCAAATCTCTTTTATAGCATGAAGTATTCTACGTAAACAATTCTAAAGAACTGCTTGTGCTATAACCTAATCTTGAAATTCCAATGACGGCATGTAATAGAAGTAGAAAGAAAACCTATCACAGTACACTAGTGGCATTTATCCAGGAACAAGACCAACATTGGTATTCTTCTTGACCAAATGTGGTGACACTAGTGCTAGTTTTTTGTACTACTGTTCGTATATCGATTCGGTGACAGACTGACAGGCCTTATACGCAAAAACCTGTCGCAGAGAAGAGTACTACATTATTGATTTTTAGATCCACAGACAAACTACAGGAGTTATCCTTGGAGACCCTAAAACATGTTGCTGAGGTTACATAATTCGCTTTATATGCTTAGAATGAAATGTTCGGACGTGCTCGTATCAAGTATATAATCTATACAATCGGACAAGGAGATTTTATTCATATTTCACTTTTTCTTAGTTTTACTGGCTTGGAAGGAGTTTGATGTGCCTTGAAGTCTTGAAAAAATGTTTTTGTGATATTTCACAGCTCATACTTTTATAAGACCGGTTTTAAGATTGCATTGTTTTTCATTATACACAGAAGAAAAGATTCTCATGTTGGTCAAGCGTAACCATGTATATGACATATCTCTGATTGCAGTATGCATATCTCTTTCTGAATGCCTACATACAGGGTGGATGGGATTTGTTTAGTTAAATTGGCATCGTACGACAAAATACTATAGTGTGATTTTATATAGTCTTCTCTTTCTGCTGAATGGCAGTTTAAATAAACTACCACAGGGCATTGGCCATCATCTTTCTTTTTATTGGCAGAGTAGAAATTATTCCTTAAGATGTTCCTATGTAATAGGATATGGATAGGTACTATTGAGGGACTATATGTTTAGAAAAAAAAATATGGTGTTGCTTCTCTGACATTTAACATGCAAGTATTTACATTTTTAAACATTAATATCCCTTTTAGGTTAAAAGCCTTTTTTTTTATACAATTGAGCAAAACCATACTAACACAGGCATCTGTACTGCCCCTAAACAGTCACTTCATTTTTTTTTTTTTTACTCATAATATGTTATTCTCACTAATGGTTTTTTCTAATGTGTATTAAGCCTTTAAACATTCCCAAAATGGGTTGTACAAGTATGCTTAGAGAGAACCATCTTCCTTTCCGTGCTGTTAAAGAAAAAAAGAAGAAAAATGAAGGGGTCAGGATTCGTAGTGTGTGCGCATGTGTGTACGTGGTTGCTGCTAAGAATTGCCATGCCACTGATCTGGCCCATCATCCTCTAAATGTTAACCTCTTCTCTAATGCTTATATCCTTCCTTTACATGTGCTAATTATTTCTACACATATATGTATGTACAGATACTCCACTCCATTGTAGTAGATGCATAATGCACTTTTAGTCCTTGTCCTTGTTAGTGTATGTATGTATTATATACAACATACATGTATAGATTATGCTCCTTGTAAAGCAAATCTACATACGTACATATAATATTTTTTGTTTACTTATTTTGTTTAATGGAAATTAAAGACTCTGGAAAGAAAGCTTAAATTGTTGCTGTCTGTTCTTGTTGTGCCACCATCAGCAGTGTGAATTGGACCTTGAATTGGTTCCTAAATTGAGGGATGTTTTTCAGATTTACAATCTTCTAAATGCTGGAGATGGATGGAAACTTTAACTGTTTTCCAGGCTTAATTCAAATATAACAGAAGAACATCTCAGTAAGTATTGCGGCATGTGACGCTGTAAACTGCAATAGGTTTGCGTCATGGATATCAGGATGGGCATGACTTCTTTACATACTACACTCCCCCAGACATGCATTGTACCCACCTGCCGATTGGTCTAAATGTACTGCTTGGTGCAAAAATTGCTCCAGCTTTCATCATTGCCAATATGGCCATTATGTGGAATAGGTGGCCTGAAATATAGACTTGTGCATTTGGCTGCCTTTCTCACCTACAAAACAAAAATGGCACCCTGGTTAACTCGCATCTGCTTGGAATAGGAATACTAATGTGACAGCAGGTGGCAATAAAACACATCAAGTCATCTTACTAAAAATGCCCCTATTATATTCTCTTCTGCATGTCTGCAAAGCACTATTCAGCCTTGTAGGCTTTCTGCTAGGATGAACTCTTTGGGGCTAGTGGTATGTCCTAATATCCATTTAATGTGGGCGGTGAAAAAGGCTAGAGAACTTGACCATTTAAGGACAAGGATTTATGCTGTATTTATAATGCTCCCATATTAATACCGAAGCAGTCTGAACACCACACGTTTCAAACTTCAGTGTCAATGTTTACCTTGGCCAAAAAAGGCTCTCATAAAGTAGTTTTTTTTCTTTGGTTCATGTGAATAACCCCTTCGGATCCGCAGGGGGACGTTACAGTCTGTCCTGGTGGCACTGAAGTTTTAACCATATGCCCTGACGTGATGTCTGAACATTGCTAATTTATCTAATATAGAGTTAACTCTATACGGATGTTTGTCATTTGATTTATGTATAGTTTATAATTACTATGGCAAGTGCCGTTTCGTTGCTACACGATGAGTTAACCGAGGTTTTGATATATAACCTGTAAATCTACTTAATTAAGAGGTGTGTGTTTAATTTTCGTTTTGTGGTGGCCTTTCTAAATAAGATTGACAAGTAATGCTAATAAAGATCACTTTCCACCAAATATTAGATCTTCATGAACCTGTCACTTTCTAAAACCCAGGTTAAACAAAAGGTTATAGCCTATAGCCGATTTTAGTAAACCTATGCAATAATGTCAGGTGTGGCACTAGGTTTTTAGAGGTTCTACATGAAAATATTCATGGATTCATCTAAAGTAAAATAATTGTGCATAAACTATTGGATGCTGTACTTATGTCCTGCTTGTATTGGTCTCTTCCTTCAACTTCCAAGTAGCCCTTACACCACCAGGCCGTAGAAGCTATTGAAATTGGACTTCAGCACAACTCCATTTGTGGTGTCCCAGGTGATATTATCTCCAGGTTTAACTTCTCATTTGTCTGTGCTAGTTTAGTCTTCCTCGGCTGACCTAATTAATTCAGATTAATGTCGATGCAACTCTCTTTGGTGAGTGAAAATAGCTATTTTTCTTAGCAAAGTCAGCCATGTACCAGAGAATAAATTCTAAAACACATCTTTATACGTATATCTTTTTCGAATAAATATATGAACTTTTCCAAAAAGAAAAGTCAATTTACAACAATATATATTTTTGCTTTTTTTATTTTTTATTTTTACTTGAATAGTAAACCCCTTCTTTTTACTAAACTCTTACTTGCGAATTTCAAACTCAGTGTTCACTTGTGATAATGTTGACACTTGGAAATTACTGGGAAAACAATGCTCACAACTCGTTCTGTAATGAATGAATAAGGTTCGAAGCACTCAAAACCCCCTTTTTTTTTTTAAATACTGAAAATTACAATTTTGCTTTACCATTTACTAAGGAAAATGGCTCATGTTCACTTTGATTGTCTATACGTTTTCTTTACCACCTTTGAACTTCTGTTTTGACTTTGTTTTGAAGGAAGCTGGATTATTATCCCAGTTACGCCTTTCATTTCTCTGTGTTTACCACACGAATATTTTTATAGCTCGTAATTCACGTAAGCAGCTCTTTCGTATCGGCTGTTTGCTCAGGTCTCGGTTACCAAACTCTGCGTTGTCTCCTAGAAAAAAATATTCCCTATCTTTGTGAAAGGTCTTTGTAACAGTCTTTTTTTTCTTTTCTTCATTGGATGCAATTAGAGCCTCTGTTGATGGCGCTTCTTATTTCTTCTAGTTAGCCAGCACTGAGTGGCATAAATAAATAACAAGATGCAGAGTGTGTGTTCTACATGGAGCAAGGACAGTGAGGACTTACTGCAATTGGAGAAGAAATAAATGTACCGGGCCTAAAGTTTTTTGTTTTTTTTTCACAAGCGGAAACCAGATCGACGACATGGATCCAATTAGTTCTAAATATTTAGTTTCAGACCACAATAATAAATTGAACAGGTCAGCTCAGACTGCAGAACGAGACATGCAAACGCAGGAGGTGGATTTCAGATCCTGTCATGCGGCAGATGCCAGTAGAAATATAAAAAGGTTTCATGAGCCGAGTAATCATGCGCCTGCTTTGCTGTCTAAATCTCCAGATATTGGAATATACAAGAACAGCATCTCACAGATCCATGGTACACCCGGCAAAAACACAGAAGCATCATTTTCCAAGAACCGTATGACCTTCCAAGCTTCTGAGAACTCAGAGCTGTCAGAAGGGAGCGATACGTGTGTATTAGAAACATTTACGGAACTAGGTGAAAGCAAAGAAGACTGCGCGATATCGAATATGGAAGGGCATTCCGGGTCAGGAAATTGGTTTCTGAATACACAAAGAACAGATCTTACTCACGAAAGAATACGGAAAGTAGATGAGAAGGAAGAGAATACTGGTAATGTTTCAGCAGAAGTTTTAATTAAAGACGAGAGTGAGATGATGGAGGCGCAATTGGATTTGAGATTAGATGAAAAGCACAAGAATGTGATTTTGTATAGAATGGAAGAAGATGAGTCCAGAATATGGAGTGGAAGAGAGGACCTTGCTTGTGTCTATCTTCTTGACAACAAAGAGGAAGCTAGAGCAACAGATCTTTCAAGACAGGAGCCTGGCACTGTGAGCAGAAGAATTAATAAAGTAAAATTTTACAGGAGAGCTGAAAGTGAAAACCTAACCTGCTATCTCCATAGACGCGTGAGGAAATTAGAACGTTCTTTTTCAGAAGTCGGCATGGGAAATCGACAGGTGACAAAAATTACTTTGAAGGGCAATATAGAACGAAATCAAAGTGCAGAACATTTGGAGAGGTGGGAGAGACAAACAGAAAGTGATATGAACAAGGGTGATATGGCACGTATTGGTAAGCAAGGGGTGCAGTTTGGATACAACAGAGAAGATGGCACTGCTACGAGAAATGAGAAAACCAAGGACCCAGACAGAGAACATTTTGCATCTGCTGAAGTGATCTGTATCTCTTCCCAAATTAACCTTCTTCAACCTTCTATATTGTCTATGGGGTCTTTGCTAGAAAATAGGAAACATGTTGATCACCCTGCACTGCAATCTGCAAAGGAAGATATTGGTTCTGTAGGAGTTAATGAGGAGGGGATAGTGTTGGAAGCAGACCCTGTTGAGAATAAATCAGAAGCTGAAGCAGACACCCCTACCAATTGCAGTGCCAGAGGGGTCTGTGCAGGGACACTGAATCTCCAAGTGGTTCACACTGCCCAGGAGACCAGCCAGCAGGAAGATGAGGAAGAGAGGTTCCTTTCAGTGGCAGATGTGAGAAAAGCTTTTGAGGTATCGAACACTTCAAAAGGCAAGGCGGCATTACCCGGTAAATCCAAAAAAGGTAGGCAAGGCCAGTCTCAGCTTTTGGCATTCATTTTTTACTTCCCTCTCCTGGGCACTGCAGATGGTAAACTCAGTTTAATTAACAAAATGCATTGATACAACTTCACTTTTTCATATGATCTCCAGAAATACCTTTTTACATGTTACAGACTTTTAAAGAATCTGTTTATTATATTTCCGCAGAATACATCTTCTAAATGGATGTGCTCAATATGGGGAAAGGGAATCTTGTGTAATATGTAACAGTGTTTACAAATTTAAATGCAATGGACACACAATAATCCCTCCTTAATTCTATACATTCAGTGTCAACATTGATCTTAACCTTCGAGTTCCAAGAATTGGCAAGATTATTACTTCTAATGGTGTATAACATCTAAAGGGAGAGATGGTAGGATAGATGGTTTCAGCTCTGTCAGCCCACTATTCTTTACAAACACTGGCAAGTTTCTCCAGAAAGAAGTGTTGATCTGGCCCTGCATAATGTATAATCAAATGGGTGACTTAGAAATTTCACTGAATTCAATATGCTTAATGCAGAGCCAGCCAAGCTTGTCCGGCAGGGGATGCTCACAGGGGCTGGCCATTCATTACAATCCCTAGGAAAAGAAGCTATGGGCATATCTACCCTTTTAATAATTGCAATACATATTTTGTACCAGGATTATGTGCATCTTGAAAACTTAGGAGCTATATTTAAAAATTGCTAATACTATTTCAGCATATCTAGAGTATTAGTCTGTTCATTTAATGCTTAGTTAGTGGTTGACCTGACCATTACGGTCAACCTAATTAATGTCAGCACCGTATATGACACCACTGACCAACTGGGGCATTAAGTAGATTGTCAGAACTGTTGACATCTATCTACAGGCCCCATGCCCCCCCCAACATATCAAAATTGACCACAAAACAAGGCTCTGTACTACCTAGGAATCCTGGTAACTTGGTATCTATCCATGGGTCATATTTGGTTATAATGGGCCACAAATATTCACTGTGAGCCTTTCTAGGAACATATAACTTAGTGACACATCACAGCCTTTTGTTCCATATAATCTGCCAGATTCTTCTGCTTAACCCACAAACCTTTCTTGGTCCATGTATTATGTAAACTTTTGTCTGACATACTTGCAGTAAATGTTGGTGGAATAAATAGTGGAAATACATGGTAATGGTGCAAAAGTCTGAAGCCCCAATTTAGCACCCTGCTAAGGAACTTAAGCTTTGCTACAGCATGTCCTCATATTCCGTTGAAGAAGGCAACTTCTACCCTCACCGTATTAATTTGTTCTTTTGTGTGCTATGGCACACCCAACCATCTGCACTATTTTGACTGGGATCCATACACTCAAATGTCTCAAATGATTGCAATTTATTAGCCGAAAACAGTAACAGGTGGTGCCTCCAGGCAATGACTCTTCTCCAGGGCACTCATCTAAGAGTGGCCAGGAGAGGTCCTTCTGTTCCTGCACTTTACATATGAAATATAACACCAATCTCTTACGGTTTCCCTCAACCTTTAACATTTATTCAGTCTGTTGTGTTCTCTATACTCTTGTAATGTATAGCAATGACCAATCCCCTGATAAATGTGCCACATGAATTCCATGGTACTAGATTTCTGTATTCATTTCACAATCTTTCCGTCACAATCTGTACAGAACAAAAATAGCCCCAACCCACCTGCCCTGTGTGACATCCCAATTGCCATAGCATCTGTATTGTTTTCTTGACTCTGTTGATCCGAAATAAACAGGAATGTTATATATATCCCCTTTTAATTGACATAAATAAAATTATCCCACAAGATAGAAAACACAATTTTCATTCTATATATTCCCCCAGCAAGTGGGGCTACAACTTACCTATAAGGGGACACTTCCCATGACATGAGTTGCTATAGTGTGATGTTTGAAATCAAAACTGACTTTAATTTTTTCCTTACTCCCATCACTATAAAATAACAGGAGAATGGCAATTTATTTAGTAATCTGAAGTGTAGTTATAGATTATATATATAAATAATTTCTGCATCTTTTTTGTTTTATTGTTGCTGACAGCTCTTTGGGGTATCTGCAAATGGTGCACAATCTGTACTGTATGTGTCTGACAATCTGATCAAATTCTGACCTCACAAATTGTCAGAGTTACAAAACAGATAAGAATCAAAGCACTTAGTTCTGCTTTGGCTAATTTGAGGTAATAGTCTTGCTCCTTCAACCCTTTAAGGAACAAGACTTTTTTACACCACGGGATAAAAGCAACTTTTGTGTTTTTACGATGTCCCTCTATCTCAACTAATGCACCCACGCACATTATGTATGTATATATATATATATATATATATATATATATATATATATATATATATATAGCGCAAGTAGGGTTTTTTCTAAATCATATTCATAAATTATTTTTGTATGATTAAAAAATGGCAATTTTTCTTGTACAGTAAATAAATTGTACATAGCTAGAGCCAATGGGGAAAAATACCACAAATTGAATTGGAGCCCACCCTATAGGCTGAGGATTTTTAAATATATTGGCCGTTATATGGCAAATATTACTAGTTATGCATCACTTTTTAAAAAAAAGTCTATAACTTCAATAGTGCTCACAGATCTCAAAACCACCCTATAAGCCATGTGTGAATGAAAACAAGACATCCCTGGGGTATTTTACTAAGGCCATTTTGACATTTCTTTAGGAGGCCATAGGATTACCCATCTCTTTTAAAGTTAACGCTAACTCATTCTTCGTAATTCTGTTTTTTATTTTTTGCCATTTAAATGGGCAACGTCATAACAAATCTTGTTTTACATCCAGTAATATCCCTTAATGTAGTTAACTACACCCCAGTAACACCACTGTATTTTTATTCATATTTTTCAAGGTAACTGGGGAGGGTTGTAGGTGGGTGGTAAAAGGATTTTTAAATTTATTACATGGTTAGATAGAAGGGGGATTTTTTTTTTTTCTTAAAACATTTTTTTTATTTTTACATTTCTCTCAATGTATTGGGGTCTTTTATGACCCGATTGATCTCTGTTAGCACAGGGGACCCTGTGACATCACTGCTAACATGGGCAAAAAGTCCCTGGTCCTTTAGGATCACATTTTTGTGACGTACCCCCTACCCTCTTATGTCGGTGGGCGGTCCCACTGATGGGAAACACCCCCATTTAAAGGGAAAATGGGCGGGGAGCGGGCGTGTCAGGATTCGGGTCTTGACCCGGAGAAGCTGTGCTTCACCTGGGAAGTTCCCAGGTATGCACATCACCCAAAGAACACCATACCCACAGTGAAGCATGGTGGTGGCAGCATCATGCTTTGGGGCTGTTTTTCTTCAGCTGGAACCAGGGCCTTAATCAGGGTGGAGGGAATTATGGACAGTTCCAAATACCAGGCAATTTTTGCACAAAACCTTCAGGCGTCCGTTAGGAAGATGACGTTCATCTTTCTGCACAATGACCCAAAGCACGCATCCAAATCCACAAAAGCATGGCTTCACCAGAAGATTAGCATTTTGGAATGGCCCAGACCTGAATCCAATTGAACTTATGTGGGATGATCTGAAGAGGGCTGTGCACAGGAGATGTCCTCACAATCTGACAGATTTGGAGCACTTTTGCAAAGAGTGGAAGTCTAGATGTGCCACGCTAATAGACTCCTACCCAAAAAAACTGACTGCTGTAATAAAACCAAAAGGAGCTTCAGCAAAGTTTTAGTGAAGGGTGTGCACACGTATGCAACCAGGTTGTTGTTTTTTTCAGCTTGTTTTGCAACTGAATTGTTCATGTTATGGGTCCATTAAATTTAACAAGATTTCCTTCATATCTCCTTGCACATTGAACTATGCGATATACAGTGCTGGCCAGGGGCGCAATTGCCCCCCAGGCCTCCCTGAATCCGGGCCGGCGGACTGGCCGGCAGACGAACATTCATGGCAGCCGCAAAGTTAAAAACTAAGCGGCTGCCACCGGGACTGGCCGCCGTGCCGGTAGCGTACCTGGTGGGGGGTGGTCCGCCTGGAGTGCCGGTCACTGAGGGGTGCCGGCACGCCTCCAAAAACGATGCGCGCAGCAACTGTGGCTGTGCGTCGGGACTTGATGTCAAATCCCGGCGCACAACACTGAAGCCACGCCCACCGTCTTCCGCGCACCGGAAGGACAGGACACAGAGGAGGAAGAAGAAGAGGAAGAATGAAGAGGAGGAGGAAAAGTGACAGTGCCAGAGAAAAGGTAGGAAAATATTAGTAAGTGTGTGAGAGTGATGGGTGTTATGCTGTAGTTTATGATGAATGTTTGTGAATGAGGGTTTCAGATTGCATGGAAGTGTGGTGGGATAGCATGGCATAGGGAGGCTGTCTAGGCATGATAGGAGTGTGATTGCTGTTATCAATTTTTTTTTTTTTTTTTTTGTCCAATAATTCAATAACAGTATTAATAGATATATATGGTTGCAAACAGCAATCACACGCCTATCATGCTAAGTCAGCCAGTACATGCTAGAACCTGGGCATGATAGGATTGTGATTGCTGTTAATTATATGTATATATATATGTATATATATATTAAAATTGTTAATTTTTTTTTTTGTCTGATTTTGGTGTGTTACTTTTAATAAAGTATTTTAAACGTTTTTTTTCGGTTTTGGCCAAATGAATGCAGAATTTTCATTTCGGTGCATCCCTACTATATACTAAGCCAGTCACTGAAGTGTTAGGCCTACACCACATCAATGTTTGGCTTAGTATATAGTGATAGGGGTTGTACTGCAGTATTGTCAGTGTCTGGCTCAAAGTATAGGCACACATTGACAGTGGTACAGCATAATCCCTAAGTATATAATGATAACAGTTATGCTGTACCACAGTATATAATAACAATTTTGCTGTACCCCTGTCAAGGTTTGCCTAACCATGGAAACTATGCAGTTTTAAAGTGTGTGTGTGTGGGGGTGCCACATACAGGATCTGCCACAGGTGCCAAATACTCTAGGTACGCCCTTGCGTCGTGTGCCAGTCAGACCCAATGGCCATTCCTCAGCTCTTCGTCCCACGTCTTAAAAGGGGTGGGATAAAGAGCTGAGGCACGGCTATTGGGCGGAGCGGTGCGTGCACGCCGGCCACTTTAATTTCATTAGGCGCCGGTGGAGTGACTGCTATCAATGTCGCTTGCAGCCGCTTTGGTGGCGCAATGGGCCATTTGACTAGACTTGCCCCCCAGGCCTTAGGCTGCCAGCCCTCCCCTGGTGCTGGCTCCTGCAAACTCTCAGCATTAGCGAATACACCCCAATGGGATATAGTTTCTAAATCATAGTAGGACCCAGGCCCCTAACTGCTGGCCTTATTTATGAGGTTCCAGGGGGAGGGAGGTCATAGATTTTATAAGAAGTTGGCTCTTTTCGTCCACTTGGGAGAAGCCTGCATACCTAAGGATTGAGGGGACTACAAGAGCCAGTTTAGGGATGAATGACACTCTCATCACATTCAGCCAGGAACAGCAAGCCTGTCACTGTCAGCTCAGCTGATATGGGAAGAGTCCTTGAAAGCCATGGCACCAAATGAACTACGCATTATGGAGGCAGCTCGGTTCTCTTACGGGAGGATGACTCTTCGGAACGCAGTCTTATCTGGCAGATGACGTGATCTATCCAACAACCCCCATATTTAGTGAATTGTCCCCCAGACTCTTCACCTCAGAGCTGCCAGGCGGGAAATTCTAAAACTAGAGAAACTGATATATTCGCTGTAATTAGCAAAGCCTGGTGGCCACAGCTATCAGTAACGTCTGTTTTTCTCAGTACTGGCCATTGCGTACACACTGGAAGGATTGCCATACCGAACATAGCAGTGAGCGTAGCGTCCCTGAACGGCACACCCATCAAATATCCATACATATATGTTTCTTCAATTCCATGCATTCATACACCCCAGGCATTGCTTTTTTCAGAGTAATTGGGAAAAAACATATGTTTATTATGAACGGTCCGTCTATTCTGCAGCGCGATACTCTGACCGCTAACCGGGAGAACGAGATTTCTCGCACACGACAAGACTTATGCTCAAGGAACTATTTTACGTTACCTCCCTACTGGACTTCTCACGTGGCGGAAGCATTTGTTAATTTAGATCCAGCTATGGGCGCCGCCTGCTCAGCCCTTGCTGCTCGGTCATTGGTGGCTAATCTTGTCAGTCAGGAACGGCGGGAGTAGGGCGGATTCTATGCTAGCGCTTCCGGCTGCGAGGCAGGCACCGTGCAAGTGAGCAAGGAGGCGGTGGCGAGATTTGGTGTGAGGCGAGCATAGCGTGAATCCCTCCGGGCAGGCCGTCAGACACAGCCCTTCCTCCGCCAAAATACCCCAGCAAAGGAGGCAGCTCGCAGGAAGGCATTCAGGAGAATATCTGATTCAGGTAATAGGGCTGTGGTGTAGAGACGGGCGAGAGAGAGAGAGGGGTTGAAATGGTTATTATTATTTGTGAATGCATTGGGGATGGGACGCTTTGCAGCGATGCAGCATGATGAGGGCTTGTGCGAGCCAAATGCACTCGGCTTTGTGCCTATCACGTTTGGGGCTCTTGCCTGCATTGTGGTGAGGGAGGAAGCTGCCATTTGGGAGATCCTTATCGCTATGACGTGGTGTGTTTTGAGAGCGCAATATTGTGTATTATTGCTGCAATAGCATGGGGGGTCGTCTGCGTTAAAAAATGTCTACTTGGGGGTATTTGTGTGCATGTATTGGCACCAGTAGCGTGCATTTGCAGTGATTCATGCTGGTTCTCCTGGAGATCTCTCCTATCAGGTGATCGGGGTGGAGGTGGACTTGCATTGCTGCGTGGAATGCCAAGGAGTCCAGGGTGGAATGCGATGTCTGATAGTACATTGTATTCTGCTCCTTGCCTTAAGTATGTGTAGTGTGAATTTCTGTCCTCGAAGGAGGGGGAAGGTAGAGGGTCTATGTAGGGTTATGACATCACTATGACATCATTACTTTAGCTGTGAAATAATAAAGAGAACATATATACAGTATAAATGTAATATGCTCAACTGGGCATTTACTCGTTAAAAGAACAGTTTCTAATGTTACCAAATGCATCTGCCTGCAGTTTATCGGTAATGGCCATTCGTCACTGTTCTTTATGGCTGTTGAATCCTGGGGTGTAATCGGGTGTGGGGAAGGGAGGCCTTTCAATGGAAGTGGAATTCTCAGGCTTTTATTCCGCTGTTATTTTGTGTTATTATGTAGTTTGCCCCCCCCCCCCCTTGACTTCAAACCCCCAAAAGGAGGGGTGAAATTGCACCAAGTGTGTTCCTTATGACTACGTGTGTTAACCCTGTCAGGGCTGGTACTTGAGTGTGCAGAAGGTTTGTTTGGGAGAATGGCATCATTACCCTTTATGTTTCAATTTTGAAGTGTGGTGACTGCTGGTTTAGCAGTTTTTTTTTCCCCCTTCTAGGTTCCTTCGAAGACTTTGATCTTCATTGTAGACTGGAAGGCAGGGTGTATGCTAGCAATGACTCAATATACATAGGGTGTGTTTCTGATCAATAACCTTGGCGTGCACGGTGCTGTTATACATCTAGGTGCGCAATCTGCTGCATGGCATGCACTTGAGGGGGTGTGTGTGTGACAGCGGGTCATGCCCCCGCTAAATCCTCACCCGCAGCCATTTAAAGCGTTTATTGGACACTTGTGTTAGTCTGTACATAGGTACGGTGTATGAATGGCACACTACACTAGAATGTTGGAGATAATCTTGTTCGGACTCCTCTGTTTGGAGTGTCATATCTACACGCCTGTGCGTATCTGTAGCAAATAGCCATAGCATTGCTCTTTCTGTTTTAAATGCATTTATTGGACGAATGTGCGAGGCCCAGTCTAGTATATTTATTTGGCCAGTAAACTGACGTTCCTGACCTAGGCTGTATATGAATTATGTGTGTGCTTTTTATGCATGCGTGTATGTGCGCTCGGTTTTAATTCTGTGTTTAAAACTTGTTCTGTGTGGAGCGTATTCATTGCTTTTGCTGCGATGAGGGGGAGATGAATGTGTGTTTGCAGGAAGGCCCCGCTGCTGACCAATGGATCTGGCAAGAAAAAAATCCTGCTGTCCATTCCTTCTACCTCTTCAATGCCACCTCTTTCTTTGTTTCATTTAAAGCAGTTAGTCATGTGGCTACTGGCCTCAGAAACCAATAAAGGTAGATCATTATCAAACAGAAACCTTAAAGATGACTCAGAATAAGATTAAAAACCAGTATTGTTTGAAGGCACATCTTGCCATGGCTGTATGGTATTTGGAGTTGTCATTTTTTTTGTACATATTTCCTGCTGATATGAAATGCAGTTTAGCTGTTCAGACTGCTACAGCGCGCATGCACGTATACAATGTATATGGGTACGCCAGTAGATGTGATCTGCATGCCCTGGCTGTATTTGCATTGCATCTGAAACTTTTTGCGATGGGAATTTTACAGGCACAAAGAAGCACATTTTTGCCGTTTTCCCGTTTCCACATCTGTTGTCCACCTTGCTGTTTGTCATTTCATATTACATAGCCAGTTTTATCGAGCCATGTGTTTCCTTCATTTTTTCCTGTTCTTGTCCTACTTTACAGATTATCAGCGAGCACCATAGGCCTGTGGGGATGGGGGGGTGGGTTCTGGCTGTGTTAAATCAGTGATGTCATCCTAAAGAACAGAGGGTTTTTTTCCATTCAGCCTGGGGGCTGTAACAAAAAGCATCATCAGGCAACTGTACATTTAAACATCGTTATGCACATCTTTATATGGGTAACGTGTAATGCGTGGCTTTACATAAACACCAAAACGTGTCACAGTATTTCATCGTAGAAATATTACAGCGGTTAAAAAAAATCACAGAACATTAACCGAGTGAGCTGTGGGAATTGGTTGTAATGGATAATTTATAACTACAGAAAGTTGGCACACATTTAAAGGCTTGATGCTCTCCCCATAAGCCAGTTCCTTCACACTTTTTTTTTTTTTTTTATGAGAATGCATCTTGATTTTTAAAAGGACATCCTGGTGCCCCAATGTACCCTCCTGAAAAACATTGCAGTTGGAAAAATAGGAAAACCTTCAGGGTAAGCTGCAGTACGCTGATCCCTCCGTGGTTTGGTTTTCATGCTGGTTTTTGGACTCTTAGTAGCCAATCACTGGCAGGAAAGTATTAAAGTATTCCTATAGAAAAGGTGTCGCTCTTATCAGACCCTCTGGACGTCTTGCTGGAGCCGGCTAATGGTGAGTAAAATGTTGATACGCACTGGTAAGCAGGTGATGAATTTTGCAGAAAAATCCAAAAGTGGCATAAAAATTTGACCCCAGAGGGAACGGTGTACTGCCACTCTGGAGCTGCAGCTTCGCTTAAAGGGAAGTACCTTTTTTCATTTCAGTGCAAGTTAGAGTGCTTTTTAAAGTACTAACAACTTATTTTGATATGCAGACTTCATTGGCTTTTAGAAAAAGTTAAGACTTAACTTTTTTGTTTGGGGTCTTGATGCCTTAGAGATCTTACTGCAGGCCAAACTGGCTCTACAAAAAGTCTACACAGTTCTGTACATTAAACCCATGCAGTGATGCTTACAGATTAAAAGCCATTTTAAGTGTGTGTGTGTGTGTGTGCGTGCGCGTACCGGCGGAACTGACATCTTCATTTCCTCAGGATCTGCATCACTTTTTCCTCTCCTTCAAGTTATGGCTCCACTTTGGAAGCTGATTTGTTTCAGACACCTTTGTAAGGGTGGGGGGAAAGCATGGGAACGGAGTTTAGGACAGGAAAGCCGCAAAGGTGATGTTTCCCTTTTTAAACTTCGTTTATTTCTTCTTATATAGGACTCGCGTGATGGGGGGGGGGGGTTGCAGTCACTAATCCTTTCTCATCCAGCTACAATATATTGCACTTAATGTAGCTGTGCATAATAAAAGGATTATTAAACCATTATACTGTTGAATTATTCCGTAGAAGCTGCCTGTGAGTTCTTTATATTCATGGTTTAGTTTGAGACCCCAGAATAATTGCGCGCTGTGATGACCTATTAAATGCGTTGCGCTGTTTAGCGGGCCGCACACGCTACCTCCTTCTGACTCTGGCATCGGTGCTGGGATGGGAGTTTGGCCGCAGAGTACACATGACTTAAGCTGGAATGAACATGCTGGCCATGGAAAATGCTGGTCTTCTGACACAATCATCTGGTTTCAATCCTGTCCCTCTGCTGGGTGAGCAAAACCAGGAAAAGTTCCGCATCACAACAATCTGTCTGGTAACTGCTGCTTTTAGGGAGCACAACGTTTTACTCTGTGCTGGTCATAGCGGAGATCCCGTGGTGAGAGTCTTGCTCATCGTGGTAAAAGCCCTTCATAATAACATCCTACACATGTAAAGGTGGTGTGAATCTCTGTGTGCATATGTATATAACGTGTGATGCATTTAATAATAAACACATACTTGCGTTGCCAAAAAGCTGCTTCTTAACCCCTTAAGGACAATGGGCAGCCCCTAAGGCAGGATTCTCCCTGCAAATGTCATTTGTCCGAAAGATCTGTAGTATGACATAGCATTGTGCGTATGGGGTAGTATTTTAATTTTAAAGTGGACACTCGTCTGCCATAGATATTCTAGTGCATGGGAAGGCAGGAGTTTCCTTTAAACGCTTGAAAGGTTTGTATCATACTTAATTACATTACTTCCAGGTTTAGTTTTTTATTCTACACCCCCTTATCTAGTTCACTATTATCATTGGCCTTGGACCAAAACATAACTTTGCCAACCCCATGTTACCCGATTTCTATTCTAAAATAATTGCGCAGCCGAGTAACCTTCCCATAAAGCTACACCAGGTAGAGCCTGCTTTTTTAACCCCGCTCTCGCTGATTTGTTGTCCGCTCCCGCAATGTGTGTTCCGCTCCCGCGACGTGTGTGCCCAATGCCACCCGCTCCCGCCACAAATCACGACCATCTCCTTACCTGAACTGCAGATTTCCCTCGCAGTCCCGCAAGGCTGCCCTCGAGTTGCTCCCTCGCAGCGTCTCTTCTCTTGCTCCGCCCAAGAACAAGGCGGAGTCACGGGAAGTGACGTCACATCACGTGACTCCGTTTTGCTCCTGGGTGGAGCAAAAGAGACACTGCAAGGGAGCAGCGAGAAGGCAGCCTTGCGGGGTTGCCGGGACCCGCAGGTACAGTGCCTGACCGCCCCGAGGGTCCCGCCTCCCAATGCGCCAGGTAACCACCAGGTAAAATGCGGGGGTGGTCACCTTTTAGGTCCAAGAAATGGAACATTGTCAGCCCGATAAGGATAGTCCCCTAATATACGCTCTTATTGTTAGGCTATGATTCGAGACTGCTGAATGTTTTTGTTTTTCTTTCCTGTTACAAAACCGCAATGTTTTGTGAGTTCTTTAGATTGTGTGTACAACATTCCCTCTGTCTGCTCACACAGTATCAGTGGACAGTGATGAACTTATCTCGGGATCGTTTCTGATGTGTTTTGACTTGTTGAAATATTCAGCAGTTGCGCCTTTCACTTCACGTTTTACTATTGGTAGAACTAAAATGTTTTTGTGTTACAGGGTAGCCTTCATGCCTAGGTAATACGGCTATGAAATGCTTCTGAAGAACCTACTGAGCAGGTAGATGGCAGCTCTGATAGAGATCTGCTAGCAGGCCCTTAATCTAAGGTTGTGTTGTCCTTAGCGGTGATCTTGAGACTTGAATCATTGTCCTATGTGGCCCTTACCAGTAGTTCGTGTTCTGGAGCTGGCTGCATTTGTTCCATTGCCACATATTTCACTGTAGAACATGACGCTGTAAATGCTACTTATAATCGGGTGCGTTATGTGCAATAAAAAGTGTTTATATACTTATGGTCCCATAAAGGCAATATATAGTCATTAACCCCTTCGTGACAAAGGCTGATTCTATTTTTTGTACCCTTCGTGACAATGGCTGTTTTATCGTTTCTGCGGTGTTTGTGTTTAGCTGTAATTTTCTCTTAACCCATTTACTAAACCCACACAAGTTATATATAGTTTTTTTCAGGACAAGAAGGGCTTTCTTCAGACACCATAATTTTTTATATATGATGTAATTTTCTATAATAAAAATAATAAAATATGACGAAAAATTGAAAAAAAAAAAAAAATTTCTCACTTTTATTTGAAAAATCTTTTATTCATCATAAAAAACTACTGAAAAAACCTGCTAAATAGATTCTACTATTTGTCCCGAGTTTAGAAATACCCAATGTTTTTATGTTTTTTTGCTTTCTTCTACACGTTATGGGGCAATAAGTACAAGTAGCGTTTTGCTATTTCAAAACCATTTTTCTCTGAATCTGGTAATTCTGTCTCTATGTGGTATTTGGGGCATCTTTGAAGCCAGCAAATTAAATTTACCCCACCAAACCATATATTTTTGAAAACTAGACACCCCAGGGTATTTTAGATGCTGATAGTTTAACCCTTTCCATGCACTAATCCTACCACCAACCCTTGTCAAAGTTTGTGATAGTAATTGTTTTTGCTGTTTTTTAAACATACTTTGTACTTCAGGTGTAAAATTACAGCTCCTGGTATATGTCACTGTCCCACAACACGATATGTGTTCAGCAACATCTCCTGAGTACATTGATACCCCACATGCATGGGTTTGTCAGATTGTTTGGGGGCAAAAGGGCCAAATTTGGAACATGCCTCCTCAGCCGTATACCGCTGCATGGCAACAATTGCAGCAAAAATAGTAGGGAAGGAAAGGGTTAATGGCTCTAATAAAAAAAATTAAAAAAACCCTAAAAAAAAGTACAAAAAAAAATAAAAAGTAAAAAAAAATGTAAAAAAAAAAGAACCCCAAAAACAATTGCCACTATGCAAGATCACTGTTTATGCAGTGATCAATGGCAATGAAGGGGTTAATATTAAATGGGTGGCTCTTATAAGAGCCTTTGGATCAATAATAATATATATTATTGAGAATACCTAAAAACACACTGATCTGTCTCTCTCCCTCACTAGAAGCAAGTGAAGGAGGGAGGCAGATCCAATACTGATCAAAGGCAATGTTTAGAAAACATTGCCTTTGATTTATCAGATCATGATCACTCTTATGAGTGATCTGACCACTAGGGGTGTTATTCACTGGATGTCCATGACATCCAGCAACACCCCCCCCCCCCCGATGATGACAGCAGGCTCCGCCCCCGGCTTGATGGGCGCCGCCATCTTGAAACACCACATGTGTTTCGAAGACGCCGGCACCGGGAAGGTAAGTTGAGCATTTAGGAAGCGATCGCGAGTCGCTTCCTTTGCTAAACAGGTGTTGCAAAGATGCCTCGATACTGAGGCATCTTAGCAACACCAGCTAAGCAAAGGAAGCGACTCGCGATCGCTTCCTAAACCCGTTTTTCGGCGGCGGGCGCCGCCATGTTTGAAAGACGTGCAGTCTTTCAAACATGTTTTTTTATTTGCTCCTAGGAGCGATCGGGGGGGGCCGGGAATGTTTTTTTTGGTGTTGCTCAATGCCTCGATGTCGAGGCATTAGAGCAACACCGTTTGAGTGAAAAAATCGATCACGGATCGATTTTTTCACCCGTTTAAAGACGTGCCGGTCCTGGCACGTCAATTGTCATAATCGTCACGATTTTCGGTGACGTGCCCGGACCGGCAATTGTCATCAAGGGGTTAAAAATGTTGCCGTCGGTGTATGTGTAAAATATAATATATGCTAATCAAATGTTTTTACCCGACGGTCCATGAAAGTTTTACAATATTAGCTTCCTGTTTATCCGGCCCTTCCTGTTGAGCTGAGCCAGTTACTTACACCGTAAGGGCAACATGGCAGCGTTCTCCAGAATCTGATGTCCGGTTTTAAAAATTGGATTTATTCACTCACTCGGCCGTAGAATTCTGGTTTCAATCCCTTCATCACTTAACAAGCAGGTTTTCCTTCCGTAATGTATTGGTAAAGAAACAGGAGAAATTTGGGTAAATTATCTATACATTTAAAGCCCGTCAAGCTCATCTTGCTACGGAAGCTCACTAGGGTTGGACCTTGAATAAAGAAGTCAAGGAGTCGAAACCACAGTAGTTCTCTAGTCGGTTCTCGCTTTAATGAATGAGCCCTGGAGTGTACAGTGCCTCAAGGAGAAATGCAACACCACGTGTGTCCCAGCATGCTGTGTGCCCCATGTTATGTGGTTGTGTGCCTGTTATTGGGGCTTAGTAATTCATCACACATGTAGATATCATTTAAATATAGTTGATTTCTAAATCTGGTCGGTTTAACACAGAGTGGTGTGTAAGAAATGAACCTTTTCTAATTCGTACTGAAAGCTTGGCTTTGTGTCTGTGTAGGAGAAAATGTCCAGTGTATCTGTTGGCACACGGATGTGATCTTGGATAAACTTCAACATGTAGGATGGCCCCGCTGATGAAGCTCGCCAGTTGGCCGTCCGCCAGAAACTCGCTAACCCCGGCTGCCTCTTTCTGAGGCTGCTCTTCAGGGACATGCCATGCTTGTTTGTGATTTCCCAAGGGTGCTCTAACCCACGTATGACACAACTGCACTTTCACTTATACTGGGACGTGTACAGTTAATAGAAAACGCAGATGTTCTAAAATACAGCGGTGGAATTGTGATACTACGCACTTCTAAAGAATGTCCACCGTGCCCCGTTCATGAAAGGCCTTTAGTTCTTTTAGTCATTTCCCTATCTAGTGGGCCTTCTTTTCTAAGAGGAAATTGTTCACTGGAGATAAATCGCATGTTTAACAATACGTCCCGTTTCCTTTGCTCCTAACGTATCTGGCTGCACTGCGTTTTTTGTTTTGTGCGATTTATATTTCTATCGCCTTGAACTCTGTTTGTATAAGCTCATTTTGAATATGTTCTGGGACCTGTGCAAACCAGGCTGAAGCCTACTGGAAAAGGAGCTGAAGCGAGTAGGGGCTGCCAAAAGCTGTCTAAAATGTGGAGAGAATTCTGAACATTCTTCAGGTGTTTTTAATGGTAGAAATAAGATGTTTGCGGAAACTTCTGCAGCGTCTGTCCATATTCTGAAACTCGCTGGTCCGTTCACGCCAGCAAGGAACCTAATAGCATTACCAAGCCCTGGACACAAACATTGACGCTAACAGGTATGATCAGAATTTTTCACAACACACCGATACTTCCTTGACATGCTGGAGTCTTAAGTTATCTACCGGAAGCGCAGAATTCCTGGGGGACAGGGGTCATGAGAATGCAATGCCGACCTGCCAAGTCTTTGCTTCTTCTGCAGAGGTTTCTTCCATCCAACGTGGAGATCTGGTAGAATGCTACCGTAGATGGCAGTCTATGCAGCTGTGGAAACGTATTTTTGGCCTTATAAATGTGTGTGGATGCTCATCTCTAAGTAACGGTCTGCCAGCGCTCCGTTTGTTACTCACGATTATAGCGTGCATGGTATGTGCTGAGCCGTAATGCCATGGAAATGAGTATTTTATCAGAAAGCCATCATGTGAAGCACTCGGCACCACCACAGAATCAAGCAGCTGCTGCGCATGGGGAGCTGTGTTTTTATTTCCCGATTAAATGCTTCTGTGTATTACTTATCTGGAGTTGGAAGCGTGACTTATTTTGGCTTTTCCTTTTTTTCTTAAGTATTTGGGTTTGTTTTTTGTCCAACTATTGTAAGCGCTTTCCCTCTTGGTAAACTAAAACTGTCAATTTGCCTTTACAAATAATTTTATTACCGAAACCTAAAAATGTTGCCACGTGTAGGAACGACTGCAGTACATGAGGGTAAACGATGTACAAATATTACTGGTGTTAAGTTGCAATGAGGAGACGCGCTACTTACATTTAAATAGCGTGCACAGCCTGGACAGATGTCGACTGATATATTTTCTCCTAAAAGTTTTGGCTTTACGTTCTAGTGATTGATCTCAAGAGCTTGCAATTGATAGCTGGCGTATGCCGATCTGGCGTAAGGAGCTACATTGGCCATTGGTATGGAGGAGGTTACCTTTGTCTCTTAGGTTTCTGGACTAAGGCCAGTATATATTGGCTACAGCCCAACAGCTGGCGGTATCTTTATTTTCATCATTGCTTTGAGTGTCTTTGGATAAGTGATGTCATCTTTGCTGAATGGTTTTAAAAGCCATATCTATTCCAACATGTTCCTTCACTTAGTCTGTGCGTTTGACCCTAAATACATGGCAACGTTTCGTTTAAACTCCTTGTGTGTGTGGAATTATCTGTTGGTACAATATACCAAATATTTCATTCTGCCGCATCTGCATGATTGGGATAACTTATTTTCCTCCCCCAGAGTTTTTTAAACAGTCATATTATTAAACAGTTTATGAATGCTTGTGACTTCTGTTACATTTCATATTTTAGTTCATGTACACCGGGGAACAGTGACTAGTGTGGGAATTACCTGTATGTATTGTCACACGGTTCCAGACGTAATTTGCTTGCAGCAATATGGAAACAAGCAGTCCCTTGTCATGCTTGCCAGGTACAACAGCAGCATTGATGTGTGGTGTGCACTACTTATTTTCTCGCTAGTGGTGTATTGGCATAGTCTATTATTCTTATCATTATTATCTTCTTTATATAACAGTTTAATACATGATACTGAACGTGTATATGACTATGTTCCTGCCTAACTTTATAATTTGCTCTTTCATCTTTCAGAAACTATGAGGCGCGTGGTGCGACAGAGCAAGTTCCGGCATGTCTTTGGACAAGCGCTGAAGAATGACCAATGCTATGATGACATCCGGGTTTCCCGTGTCACCTGGGACAGCTCCTTCTGTGCTGTAAACCCCAAGTTTGTTGCAATAATCATTGAGGCAAGCGGAGGTGGCGCCTTCCTTGTTCTTCCTCTCCAAAAGGTAAGGAATGCGCTTTCAACACCGCTTCTCTTAAAAATGGTCCTTCCGCTTTTGATATTGGATTATTAGTTAAGACTGAGGGCTCGCAAATGGGATCTTTCTTTTCCAGTCCATCACTTTTACCTTTACAGCTTTTATTTTACTGATCAATCTACCAAATCATTCATACATACCGCTATACCTGGCTGAGAGGCGCATGATATGGTCTTCTAGTTTATAGTGGTGGGGGTGCTCCAGTGGGATTCCTTCTTGATGTGCACTAGGACCCAAAGAGCCAGACTGAGCGAGAGCTTGGGCTTTATAGAAAACTGCCTCGCAGCCCTAGTGTGATAGTGACAGCCGAGCAACATGAGGTTCATGCAAGGCCAAGCCTAGGGTCACCAAACAGCCTTACACTGTCAGCGTCAGCCGATTTTTTTTTTTTATTTTCGGTAAAGTAGATGAATATCAAGAAAGGTTGTGTACTATAATGCCCATTATGCGTGTGCAGGTGTTATACCATAACCCTCATCCGTATGCAGACATAGATATGATGCAGTACCTTCTCTGCCGACTCCTTCCGTGTCCCTGTCTCCTTTCCCTCAGCTCCGCTTCTTCTATTGCCTCTTCTTGCTCTTTTGTCCTTTTTCTTCCTGTGTCTTTGTCCGCTTCTGCATGAACCAGGCCTCATGGTGCGATTCAGCCCTTTTGAGGAGCTGCGGGAAAGGAGACTGGGACACAGAAGCGGTCGGCGGAGAAGGTAGGGAGACTTGGCAGTGTTCCGCTCTTGCTATTCGGATCTCCCAGGTGCGTTGCAACACACCTTGCACCACAATGCTGTACCGTCTTCTTATGAAGCTAATCTACACAGATTCTCTGAGGCGGGAGGATTTGGACTATGTAACGTAATCCGTGTCTCGACTGTGGGCCCTAAAGGGTTTGTGTACTTTACTTTGCCACAGTAGGCACTTTATTAAATACCAGCAAAACTTACAAACGCTTTCCTTGAAGCTCTTTGTTTGAAGATCATTCCATGTGCTTGCGGTGTTGCATGAAGCCTATCTGCGGAAGCTATGTCTTACGAGTGGCACCTCTAGTGGAATTGTCTCCTTTACACACTCTGGTAGGCTTACACATTCACTAGTTAACTGGATAACCGTCTTCCATTATCCATAAAACTTTATTTAGCCAATCATCTACAATTATTATTTTTTTTATGTTGATTGAAAGCTTTTAAGACACATTTTTATGTGCCCTTCTAATCCGAATATGCTATGTTGGCCAAAAGACACGGGCCTAACCCCTCTCAGAATACCCCTCTGGGGCTTTCTCCAACAACTCAGCCCTAAATGATTACACCATATGTGGCAGTGTTTAGAAGTCAGGCTTTCTGTCTGGAGCCCAGTTTCTTGGCTGTGATATGCACACTAAGTGATAGAGGCATTCTTCTTTGAGTAACCTCTTCCCTTCCATGTTCTGCATGTTTGCGAAGAATGTTTTTTTTGTACTCATTCAACGCAGGAACTGCAGATTGATCGATGTGATGATACCCTATGTCCCGGTACTTTTAGGGCTCCAGAGGAATTTTATAGCATCAGAATTCTTATTTATATAGCACTAACAATACATATATTCAAAGGGTATGACAAAACTATAATTGACAAAGACACAGGTATAGAGTAAAGAGGGCTCATCGCACTGCGCAATGTGATGACGCCAATGTCCTTCACCTTCTAACCAATTCTCATTAGAATTCCACTTGCTTAGCCTCATACGTGGGGGATGAGTCTGGTGATGAACTCTGAGAATTCCCACAGGCCAGCAGAATGAATAACCCAGTGAAAAGGTCATGATGAGCTAGGCCGGAGCCATTATCGTTAATCAATACTGTGCATAAAGAGTACTTGCGTCTCATCCTGCTTCTTCAGAACGCCTCAACGTATGTAGCTGCTGTAAAACTAACCGCTATGGTAACAGTGGAACACGTTGTACATTATATATATATATATATATATATATATATATATATATATAAATAAATTCCTTATCCAGTTCTTGTCTATTTTTTCCAAATGCCAAAACATTTTTTGGGTACACATGCAGTTGTCCTGTTACCCTTACTAAATTCTTTTTGATCTCCATAAGACACTTCAGTTGTAAAGTAAATTCCTCTTCTAGGGCTCTGGTATACTATTAGCAAGTCTTGAAAGGTTCTGATAGCGTTCTTGCTGGCCAGTGCTCATAGATATAGTTCAAGGCTTTAGTAGCCGTAGGCTTTTTTTCCTGTAGAGAGCCATCTGATGAATTGGTAAGAGATGACATAAGCTGTAAAACTTTTTTAGCAGCCCTTTCATATACCCAGCTCATCCCCAATAGTCACTTCATGCAACGACACTAGTATAAATATTTAATGCAAGAATGCACTCTCTTGGCCCGTCATAAAATGGAAAATTACACCCATCTGCAGACTTTGTATACATAATTGTAATTGTGTAGAACCTGATCAGTTGCAAGTACAAGGCTGCTCGCCCTGGCACTTTAAACGATTACACCCATCGCAGCCTAATGAGTCTGCATAGTTTACTCTGTCTACCTTATCGCTGTTAGGTCTCTGGTTGGGTTGTGGAGAAGCTACATGATTCTAATATTACATATATTCTACAGAAGTTGCTTTGTGTTAATAAGGGCTAACCCCAGTGAGTGATTTCTCATTAAATCTAAGTTCCCTTTAGAGCATCTCACCACGCTTTGCATGGCCTGCTTGGCCAAGTGACTGGAGTTGACCCTATATTGTATAATGAAGGGGGTTGAAATGTTCGTCCTCGCCGAATTGCACCTACGAGTCATGGCTTTCTGGAGACACTTAGCGGTGTGTATGTAGCGTGCGTATTAATGATGTTGCATGTTTTTGAAGCCTAGATAGATAAGATCTTTACCTTCAGAACTACCTGCTCCTTATACTCTGTGGAGATGCTTCTTTAGAAACAGACTTTTGATGTCTCAGAAGAACCATTGATCCATCTTCTCCACCCAATGTAATTCCATAGATATCTTGTTCCCTCATAACTGTATATAGTAGCGTATGTTAAACATACCCCCCCTCCCCCCCACCTGCTTTTCTGTGAATCTTGGGACTACTTACAAATGAGGTTATGGAATATAACTAGGGCTAGGTAAGGGTTAACATTCTGATACAGATTCTTGTCTCCTTTATGAAAAGGGGGAGAGGAAATTCTCAAGTGGAGGGGGGTAAAGTGTATATATGTTGATAGGAATCTATAGCAACTACTGCGGTTTGAGAAGCTCTTGCGCTAAAATGAGACGTAGCTGGTTTTATGAATGTTCCTTCTGCCTTTTGTCTCCGCTTCCTCTGGCTGTACAACAAAATTTATTGATCACATGTTACATTTTTTGTGTAGATTTGTTTGCTACAAATATGTTTTGTTGGTCTATTTTACATTTTAACATGCCTTTTCTCTTTTAAAATGTTTGACTTGCAGTTATTTTGTGTAGGAACCTGATTCCAGCGATCTCGCTTCCTCTCTTTCATGTTGGGCTTCACAGGGGAGTTCTGCTTTTTTGTGTATGTGGGTTAAATTCTGCAAGAACCAGATGAGTGCTTGGCCAGTTAGCGGTGTTAAAGAATCCTGTTTCTGCGCAATACCCTGTGTAATGTTTTGGGAAGTGACTTTCTTAGAAGAAGCATTATGTCATTTAATCCATAGTGCTTTAAGTCCATAGTTGGGTTTCTTCTTTGCACCAACATCTAGCTGTGTCACAGTGCAAGAAGTCACGTTAGATAAAGGTTTCTCGTGTTGGGGCATTCTCCTAATGCTAGGAGCTACTTCAATATATTATTTGGTGCAATGTGGCGAAAAGAGGGCCTTGGTGTGCATGATTGTATCCCCCACTGTTTAGATGTAGATGTGTGTCGGTTTGTCTTGTGTGTTTTAATAGCGGCTCCTTCTACTGATGTTATGACTCCCATGCCGGTTACTCTCGCGGATGTATAACGCATCCTGTAGCAGCGTCTTGATATATAGATTGTACAGCCTGGTTCAGCACCCAAAGCGAGATTAATATTAAAAAATCTCCATCCGTGAATTCAGAGATATAAAACCGTTTGACAGCGCGCTCCAAACCCACATTTCTCACTACGTTGTAGGCTCCCTGCTCAGATGTCTGCAGGCTTTCTTTGATCAGCATTAAAATCTTCTGGGGATTAGAGGGTTAAATGATCATGCCTCTGTCTGTGCCTGCACAGCACACACCCTATGATTGTCATCACAGCCCAGAGACAATGCAGCCAATGAGCAGGCAGCGCAGGAACAGGAATTGTACGCCTGTCAGGACGCAAATCATCCATGTCCTTATATGGTAACATTTACAGTCTCTGCTCAGGGGAAGCCAGCCCGTGGACAGGAGGGGAGGAGAGGGCTGTTCGAGTGCTGCGGGATCCTTCACAGAGTGCCTATTCAGATGGGGTATATACGTGTGTCCGGCATAGGATATAGTGCTTGTGGAGAATGTTCCATGAACACTGAATCCGACCTCTGCTTAAACATTGCCATTTCCAACATTACACTTCAGCCCCCGCAAAAAAATCGAGCCCTACTTCTGTCCATCATGCATACTGCTGTGAAATTCTGAATGGTTCCCTTTTCACTGACGCCATTCAGCGGCATCTAAATTAGAGCGACAATTTAACACCATCGCATTAGCTCCAAGTTAGATTTACGTTTAGCATCAGTTCACCGTTAACCAATGAAACTAAGAGGAACCGAAGTTTACAATTGTGGCTCAGACGTGGCAAAGAGCAGATTACCCATGTAATATGTTTTGCATTCGGTGGATAGTCTGATTTAGGGGTTATTCGTACATTGCAGATGAAATTGTACATTAACTAGTTAACTATGTTCTCTAAACTTCAGCTTGCTCTTCAATGAAGCAGATCTGTCACTTCCCCCGTCCCCTGTATTTTACAGTTCGATGCACGGAAATAATGTTTACAGATTACGTGATGCCGTGCATCCCACCCTATGTGCATACCAAACCCTGCGACAGATCTCTAATTACTTTAGGTGACCCGTGGATCTAGATATCTACAAAATGATTGAAATAGTGTGAGCCGTTTGTATAATTTCCAAGAATAAGTGTTTTTGTTTTTTGAGGGCCCAAGGAATTGTGCTCTTCCTCTGTCTACTACTGTGCAAGTGAAAAAAGGGTGATCAGTGCCCCTGAAGTGGTAGGGCCACAGTAGAAGCAGAGTCCCCAGTCTTCATCTTCTGGGGCTGCACTCCCCCAAAGGGGGATACACAGCCCCTTCCTTCCCTCCCAGACATAAGCCTTGGGTGGGCTGGGTCTTCTAGGATATTCCACTGAGAAGACCCACTGAATTCTTTGGCTAATCCACCCCACGCACACACACACCCCAAAACCTAACTGTCTTGGACACTCGGTTCCACTGTGAGTTTTTTGGTGACCCAATGGTGCTTAAATCACTCCAAAACTAAAAAGCACATGTGCACTGAAACCCCCCAAAAAATTAAGGTGCAATAAATTGGCTGATGTTTTCCACGGGCCCCAGCCGTATGGTTGGTAAATTTAATAAGTTCCCCGAGCTTGTTAGGGGGCGCTATAACAACCTCGGCCTCTCTGATGCAAACCCCAGCCTTGGGGTCAGAGGACCGACCAGTGTTTCTCTCACAGGTACCAAAAGGCCAAGAAGCTTAGTACTTTTAAGTTCATGGCATATGTGGCACATTTTTTATTATAATCCTGTTTTCAGTCATTCCATGCAGTCTGTTACGAATGCCAGAACAGAATGTCTTGTCCTTTCCCTTCTTTCCCTCAAACACATTGTTAGATTCTCAGCTTTTAATGGCAAGCTCACGTTTTTGTAAAAATAGATAAATAAAAGCATCTCTGTAGACACGGCCTTTGTTATATGTATTCTGTGTTCTACTGGTTCACAAGGGGAATTGATAATTAGTCTTAATTTGACCGCGTTTAAAAGAAGAGCTCATTTTGAGTGAGGCTGGGTGGTAACTCTGTAGGGAATAAAACCCTGCGCTGTGGTGTGGCAGTCTGTTAAATTATTATAGACTTAGATGCAGCTTTTCTCGTAAATGCTTTGGGGTCGTGGTTGACCGTAGATAACTTTGCCCACTTAAACCAAATATTGCTGTTTTCCTCACCCCGTTACTATTTGTAATGTTAACATGGCATTTACATGCCATGTCACCATCAGCTCACTATATGTTGCGCTCATAGGACACTATTGCAATGCTTTACCCATTCGCTTTTGCTCATCTTTCAGAAAACGTATTTCACTTTTTGTTTGATTAAATTAATATGTGACTAATGCACCAGTGGAGTAATATAATTGTGGTGATTGATACCGAAGCACATGATGAGCTTCTTCGGTGTCGGTAAGCTGTGACTAGAGATGGTCCTATCAATCTGGCCTGGGTAAAAAGCTTGCGTGGGTGACGTTTGCTAAAAAACAAATCTGCGCACGTTACAAGCTGCAGCGCTCTCTAGATCAAGAGCTGATTTTATAATAAAAAAAATTTGCCAGGAAAGTGCTGCGCCTGGAGAGTCTTCATTAGCCCACTCCACAAAATGTTTTGTTCTTTTTTACATGGGAAGACGCTTGCTTAACAACGTCCAGTAACGGTAATTGTTTACTTGTTTGTAGTTAAAATAAATTCATTCGATTTTTATGACGCTAGCATATTTCTTAGATTTTCCAGAATTCCCTGTGCTGTTGCTCACATGCGCCTGGCAAAAGGTTCCTGCTTGTTAGGTTTCCACATGGCAACGAATGTTTGTTAGTACAAACAGTACAAAGTATTGTGGGATTTTTTTTTTTTTTTCTTTTTTTTGGAAGGAGGAGAGGGAGATTTTTTTATTTTTTTTTAGAAAGATATTATGGACAACGCTTCTCATACCAGAACAGAGAAGTCTTTTCATATAACCTATCCATTGCCTCGCCATAACCAGATATTACCCAGCTATCGTTGGCTGCCATGGCTGGCAGCACTTTTTGATCTCTGTCGGCCATGGAGTGGCAATAATTGGGTGGAGTGACGCTGATTGGCACTGTCGTTGCGTTCAGCATGTGGCTTCTTATGCCAGCTGCTTCCTGGCATTGGATGCAATCGTTAGATGACTTACAATCCTTCTGTCCTGGTTGTGACTGTCTTATTAGAATCCATTATGACTGAGAGAGCACTGATCATGACTTGTGTCAGCAGTGATTGAATGACGTGACCTTCCAATGATCCCTCCAATTCATCTCTCTTGTTTAAGATTCTGGGATTAACACTACACTGTCTGTAAAATAAGCATACGGTCTTCTATTGTGTGACATCTCCGCTTCATCATTCGTTTTTGTCGCTGGTTATCTGTACATTACGCTTTAGGCTCCTTGGACAGAGGCAGTGCTGGAGCATCGCGTCTCACCGCAGGGAATGCTGCACAGAGACTGCTCTAGAGAACAGACCTCCATTCCGCCTCTGGAATTTAATCTCTGTTCACAAGCCAAGGACGCCCTGCTTCTTCCTGCAAATCCAAGCCTAGTCATTCTGCAGACTGGCTGATTTCTTCCTTTTCAGTCATGCGATGATAGCAGCCCTCCGATGCTTGTCTGGTTACAACTCGTACGAACAGGAAATGATGGAGCGCATATACATGGGGGAAGAAAACAAAACCAAAACCAATAGTGTAATATATCAAGGAATAGAGAATTTAATGTGGTGTAAGATCCACTCACAAATGGGCTGGATAAGGCAGGCTCATCAAAATTCAACAGAAGCTTCTAAAATCTGTATTCTGTAAAAGCAAAAATAAACCAGGATGGTGCAGTATCTTCTACAAGCTGATCTTAAAAGATCAAAATACTCTTACGATTAAGATGTAGCACAACTCAGAGTAATGTGCGTAAAATAAATAAATAAATAAAATAAATCATCCGGTATACTGTAACAAATCTCTCCAATTTATTGTCTCTCAGAGCCCATTTGTGAGTGGATCTTACACCACATTAAATTCTCTATTCCTTGATATATTACACTATTGGTTTTGTTTTTGTTTTCTTCCCCCCATGTATATGCGCTCCATCATTTCCTGTTCGTTTCTGTGTACGCTTTGAGGAAGAGTGTAATTTGGTAGCTGCTTTCATTGTGGGGAAGTATCCGTTTATATTTATTTTCATTTTATTACACGTGGAATTTTTGTCTTTTTCACTTTCGTTCACTGGTTACAACTCGTATCAGAGGTTCATAGCCCTTGTGTTACAGTGGACACCAGGCTGCATGTCCCTAGTCTGTACAGCTACACCACATCCGGATCCAAATATTTCACGACAATTAATTTATCTCAAATAAACCGTGATCGCCACTGTATACCCTCAGGGGATCGTTCACGTCTTCTCTCTTGCTGTTGCCTCCTCCCTTACTCCTTAGCAGTCTTGGAAGGAGCATCTGGGACGGTCACAGCCTTTGCTCCCTAATTGTCTAATCAGATCCTCTAACAATACTATGCCTGATGGTGGTATACAGATATGAGAGATACATCTGTCTTTATTGTACTAGGAGCATAAATGAATTACCTTCCCTACCACATGAACTTTGCAGAACCTTTGTGAAATGCATATTGTAGAAACACTTGATGCGTGTTGGGGAAACAGACAATTTTCTTTTAATACAAAGAATGACGCCTAACCACAGATTCCAGACGCAAGAGTTATGCCTTAGTACCAATGACTTAGTCTAAACCAGGGGTCCTCAAACTTTTTAAACAGGGGGCCAGTTCACGGTCCCTCAGACCGTTGGAGGGCCGGACTATAGTTAAAAAAAAAACAACAAAAAACTATGAACAAATACCTATGCGCACTGCATATATCTTATTTTGAAGTGAAGAAACAAAACGGGAATAAATACAATATTTAAAATGAAGAACAAGTAAAGTTAAATCAACAAATATACCCTCTCCCCCCTAGCCACTATATATCCTCTCCCCCCTAGCCACTATATAATCTCTCCCCCCTAGCCACTATATAATCTCTCCCCCCTACCCACTATATATCCTCTCCCCCCTTACCCATTTATATCCTCTCCCCCCTTACCCACTATATACCCTCTCCCCCCTAGCCATTATATACCCTCTCCCCCCTCACCTTGAAGTCCAGCGACGGGAGCACGATGCTTCTTTCTTCCTGCACCGCTCGCTGGTGCCCGCTGCTTCACTGCTGAGCGCTGTAATATGACGTCATATTTCGGCGCCCAGCAGTGAAGCAGCGGGCACCAGCGAGCGGCTTTTAAAGGCTGTCTTCTTTTTTTTGATGCGGGGGAGAACGAGGGGCGCCGAGCGGTTGCTAGGCGCCCCTCTCCTCCGCATCAGTGTTTAAAAGCCGCTTGCTGGTGCCGGCTGTTTCACTGCTGAGCGCCGCAATATGCCGGCATATTGCGGCGCTCGGTTGCCATGGGTGCACGCATGGGACGTCGCTGCGTGCGCCTGCTCCCGGCGGTCCCCGCGTTTTTAAAGTAAACGAGTGCCGCAGGGCTGTCCTGAGGCAAAAACACCCGGCGGGCAGGGTAAATGCGCTCCGCGGGCCGCAGTTTGAGGATCCCTGGTCTAAACCATATGTAAAGGATCTGCATGCAAGGATAATTCTAGGAGGAGTCTGCTACATTTTATTTTAACGAAAGCAAGAAGAGGACAATATGCCTACATATTATGTGCCAAGGGCGAAAAGTAGGTAGTAGCTTTAGCATTCTTTGAGCCATGATTAACACAAATTTATAAATATTTTAAATATTAGATATTTTTTTCCATCATTGGGTTTTGGTGTCTCCTGCATGCCCTTATAACCTTCTCCCTGCGTTACAGCACAAGAGACCTCTAACCATAGATCATCTTGTTTATACCTCTTGTTTATACCGCTTGATTGTACTTATCTGGAAGAATGAATCCAGTATAACATAAATTGGGGATTAAGGTATATACTGCGCTTCAATAAAGTAAAACTAGGCCCAACTTGTTTAGTCTGGGAGGCATGTTTTTATTTTGCAGGCTATAAATGGTACCCTTAGAAGCCCCTGGCTCACAGTGGTTATGTCTAGTAGGTATAAACAAAGGCTCAATGTGAATCTCTGCAGAAAGTTATGGCCCTCTTCCCATAATTTGGAATTTTGTGACCCGTTGTTTATATGCTAATGTTCACTGCTGAAGTAGCTAGGATTGCTGCATGTGGTTAGTAATGGGAGTGTATTGCATAGTAGACATTTGGCGCCCCCTAGTGGCTGAGTGGTTTCTTAGTTGTGCTGCTTGGTTGTGCATATAAAAGACTTGGAGAATATTTTGGAGTACCGTATGATATATAGTAATCTGCTATTGTAAATAAAAATGTGATTCTTCATTTGTGTGTGTGTGTGTGTGTATATATATATATATATATATATATATAACATTTTTTTCTTTTTCTTAACACCTTTTTCTGTGTCTCTGCAGACGGGGAGAATTGACAAGTCCTACCCTACAGTGTGTGGTCACACCGGACCCGTGTTGGACATTGACTGGTGTCCACATAATGACAATGTTATAGCCAGTGGCTCTGAAGACTGCACCGTTATGGTAAAACACTTCTTAAATTTGTTTCCTCCTTCTGTCGTCTTAACTTAAATCAATTTTATTAAAGTATAATTCTGTAAATGCCAATGTATAAATATTAGTTTTTCCATGTGCAGATATTTTGTTGATTTTGAGTAGAATTGTTAGTTTCAAAATATATTTTCTAACCTATGGATTGAAATATTTCTGGCCAAGTATATTATAACATCATGCAATGCATCATATGTCCTAATTGGATATGTTGCAATTCATTACTGGATAATACACAGGCACTAAGTCCAGTGCTAAAAATGTAACCATTATCGGGTAGCCTTACTGTGTCTCTAGGGAACCAGTGCTTTGTTCTGGTATATGTCAAGGCTTACTGCTTCTTCCTGGATGTGGGTCATGACAGTAATTGTGTTCTTTCAGGTGTGGCAGATCCCAGATGGTGGGCTAACCTTGCCCCTCACCGAGCCTGTGGTGGTGTTAGAAGGACACTCCAAAAGAGTTGGCATTGTTACATGGCATCCAACTGCTCGTAACGTACTGCTCAGTGCGGGTGCGTAAATGCTTTCTTGCTGTCATTTACTTTAATATGTATAATGTGTATGCGTGTATATGTGTATTTATTGCTCAATGTGCATTTCTCTTCGTATAGGGGGTGATAATGTCGTCATTATTTGGAATGTGGGCACTGGAGAAGCACTGATTAATCTGGAAGATATGCACAGCGACATGATCTACAGTGCTAGCTGGAACCGGAATGGCAGCTTCATCTGCACGGCCTCAAAGGACAAGAAACTGCGTGTGATTGACCCTCGCAAAATGGAAATAGTAGCAGTAAGTATTGAAAGGGGATGAGAACGACCCATTTGTCCTTACACTTCCGGTCTGTATTGCTTGGGAGATATTACCAGCATAAGTTTCACCTCCACTTTCTGTCTGCTAATATGCTAAAAAGAATAATGTGCCTGGCACCCCTGTAAGGAAAGCGATCACATTGTTCCTCTCTACTGTGAGTTACATCCAGTATGCAGACAAAACAGGTAATGTTTTGTCAGGAATGGCCACGCTTTTCTTATAAATATAATGGGAATATTTAAAATGTATTTTTAGACTTTCATGTTGTATAAGCAGAAAGCAGTATCCTTCATGAATACAAATACTATGTTTATCCTCGCATCAAGTCAATGCAGGGTTCATGACAGAAATTTTCTAACACAGTATAATGATATTCTTCTGTATTCTTTGTAAAGTGAACATTTGTGTATGTTATCTCATAAAAAGTCCATTCTGGGGGAATCCTCTCTTTGGACATTAACAGAGTAAATGCCCCCCCCTTTTATTTGTCTGCTTTCTCTGCAAACATGCAAATTGTTTCCATCCATGATCTAAGCAGTGGCTTCACATCTATCCTTCTTGTTTGTTTTTAGGAGAAGGATAAAGCTCATGAAGGTGCCAGACCCATGAGAGCAATCTTTTTAGCAGATGGAAATGTTTTTACTACAGGGTTCAGTCGTATGAGTGAGCGTCAGCTAGCGCTATGGAATCCGGTAGGTAGCCATGCAAATATGTTAGACTTTTGATGAATTGAGCAGCTTTAACGATCTGATGACCTTGCTGGCCTTTCTTTAGCAGCTGAATACAAACATCATGTCTCCTAGCCTCTATTTTGCTTGAATGTTTTTTGTTTTTGTTTTTTAATTTAAATCATGAGAACATTGATCACATATTGCATTAGTGATGCAACGGTCTGAGTGTGAAAAGATGACACGGATCAGTGGTTGCTATAGAATTCTACAATTTCTAATTAAAGTCTTAATAGAAATATTAAATTGACTTTGCCAACCAACAGAGGCTTTGTATAACATACCAAGTCATATGGCGTCCCAGCATTATTTCTTTATGTAAGGCTACTCTGTGTTCTATGCTGCTACCCTCCCATGGATTGTCTAGGTGTCATGTTCCTCTGCCCTCAAACCCCAACATCATCATAATGTTTGTAAGTGTAATGTGTATTTTGGGTCAATATGTTTCCTAGCATACCAGTAACATCTTTAATTGTTTGTAGAAAAGTATGGATGAGCCAATTGCACTACATGAAATGGACACAAGCAACGGAGTCTTGCTACCATTCTATGATCCAGACACCAATATCATCTACTTATGCGGAAAGGTGAGGCGCTTTTGCCGTTTGAATAACTGCGGCTTTAAGGGATCTTTTTATTTCACCGGCAGTCTGTACAAATGAAAAGAAGATGGAGTGGCCGCAGGAGCTGATGCCCTTAAATGATGATCCAGGGCGGATTGCTGTCGAGCGCTCTGTTACTATACTTCAAAATGAAACTGTCGGACTCGGGGTACTGGACTTAGTTTGTGGCTAATATCACTAGGGACAGCTAACACACAACTGTGCTAGTGTTCAACAAAGGCAACTTGCCAAGCAGATTCACTTAGGGCATTTACTTAGTCCTCACTCACTACTTCATTAGTCTTTTTATGCATTCCTCAGTGTGACCATGACAATTTTCACCTAGTATGTGTAGTGAGGTATAAAAGTTTAGTCTGTAGGCACCCGGTTTCACGGTACCAAAGCCATACCCACGGCAAGTTTTCTATGCATGATAATGAATACATATCTTTGATGAGCAAGCCTTCAGACTTGATGCACACCGGTTCTTTATCCGGTTTTGTCCACTACCATGGTAAAAAAATCTTGTTGATTTGCGTGTTTGAAGCCCTTAAGCAGGCATTTTATGCATTTATATACTCTTTCTTGAGGGTTTTGCAATGCTGCTCGTACCCCCTTTTTTAAATCTTAATGCAAATATAGGCAACTCGCACATAACGTATACCATGGCTTCACAAATCTATACAACCATAACTATGAGCGCTTTTTTTTTTTTAATTTTATTTATTTTTTATTTTTTTTAAAAAACCTCATCCATGCTCTCTTTACAGGGCGACAGCAGTATTCGGTATTTTGAGATCACGGACGAGTCCCCTTACGTTCACTACCTCAATACATTCAGCAGTAAAGAGCCACAACGAGGGATGGGTTTCATGCCAAAGCGGGGACTGGATGTCAATAAGTGTGAGATTGCCAGGTACGGTGCGCATAGCGACTGACCGAAAGAAGATTCATCACACGTCACCTTCCCGGGTTCTGTTCGTTATGCACGGCTCTAGATCTTAGTGGGCAAGAGTAAACATTTATTTTGGTGTGTCTTGAACTCAAGCAAGAGATTGAAGTGTACACCAGCTACAGTATTTGACAAGTATTCTGCTGCTATTTCTGTTCACTTATTTGAATGACTGGATTACAGAGCCACGTATGCTCACAGCGTGTAAACAAATATTCCGTGCAACGCGTCTGCTCACCGTGCATCATACACAAGTGCATTTATCTCATTATGCCTTCATTCCTCTCCCATATTCCCTAGACTGGCACTGGAGTCTAATAAATGTAATATATGTATATGGAATGGTTCAATAATTATTGTAGTGCAGCACCACAGAATCTTCATTAGTTTATGTAGAGATTGCTTTTCATGAATAGAGTTGTTTCTGTTTAGACCCTGGGCATGGAACTAGATAGGATGGTAGGGCCACATGTTCTTTGCATGTTAATGTAGGGATATTTCTGGGTAATGGATGTAGAGAACAGCTGTGTAGTAGAATTATTTATAAGGTACTGCAGCGTGAGCACTTAATGCTGCGATCATTGTACCAGGAGGATTGTGTCCTCGGCATTTATGCGCCTATCGATTGGCTTTTTACATTTCATATTGACTGCAGGCAGACGCTCATGAAGCACACGACAACTATTCACCATATGGAGGAGTAATCTAAGCTTATCAGAATAACAGCTCAGTCCATGTTCTAAGTAACACAATACCGCTAATGTCGCTTACACGTTAATTTTTTGCATGGCTGAGTGACTTTGCTCTGCTTTATAGCCAAGGGACTACTGAGAAAAAACATCTTAGGGTATGGCTGCCTTTGTAACCATAACTCAAATCTGATTGTCTCGTTATAGGGGATGTACTACAGAAATATTTTTCTTCTTGGAATACATAAAATACAGTTCTGTATGTGCTAATGTGGATTAGCGTTAACATTGGGCCTTTAAACTCCCTTTATCTGCAGATCTGGAGGCTGCCATTTTTTTTCAGTCATGTGAAATTTGGGATAACTTTCCCTGCCTCAACACCTGAGCTGATTCTTTATTACTTATCTTTTATTAAGCTCCAGTAAATTAGACTAAGAAGCCATCTTGGATTTGACACGGCTTTGGGTGGTGTTGTGCTTTTTAAGAGCTGTTGGTATCCTTTGGTCAGTAAGATTTTAATAATTTAGAGGTACGTGGAAGATGTTGGCCTCACTCTGTCCTTTGCAATCTATGCAGACAAGGGAGCCATTGGCGCATGGCACTGATAACAGAGCTATAGTTTAATTTACGGTTGCTTTTGTCGCCCTCCATTCTACTTTACATTTATGTTTATAATGTAATCTTGTTCTTCATGTGAACCAGCATTGGCAGAAAGTTTTTGTGATATCACTGATCCAATAGTTCTGTTTTCCCCTTTTCCATAGGTTTTACAAACTACATGAGAGGAAATGTGAACCCATCATCATGACTGTGCCCAGGAAGGTTAGTTATCAGGGTGATAGAACATCTGTTAACTAACATTAACATTCCATTCTGCCCACAATTTTTCATTTTGGATACAAATACCAATAAGATTGTGATTGCTGTGTTTTTCTGACATTTTCTGATTTTTATCTCCAGTCCAGTATTTGACATCTGTCTATAGTATGAGCCGGCATTATGTTCTGGTCCTGCAAACAAACACTGGAATTGTGAAAATTACACTTTCACAATTCTAGAGCAAAACTGCCGCATTATCAACAACCTTTAGCCAAATATTGAAACCAGTAGGATATTTCTGTTTGCTCCATGATTACACTGGTTTATCCTTTATGAATATGGTTATTGCTGTTGGCAATCGGCAGGCTGAACACGTGAGCTCTAAAGACCTGTGTTAAGGCTTGGCTCAGAATATTTTTTTTCGTGTTTTGTGAAACTGTACATGTAGTTTTGAGATTATAGCATCTTTTCGGCCCGATGGTCGGAAACACGCCACCTGTTTGCATTCATGTATTATCATTAATACGGAACCATTTTTTTTAACCATCTTTGGACAGTTTTGTATGTAAAAAATAAAACATGGTTTTCAAATTAACATTGTAGTAGCCATTTATATTGTATGGCATATGGATTTTAACTTAAACTAACTTCCTTAAAGTAGTCATTTCAAAATACCACTCGTTGGGATTTTTTCTCTTTTGGACAACATATTGTAGAAGCTGCATGTTGGTGCTGTTTCAAATGAATAGGTACCATTCATACCGGTCATCCTACAGATCAATGAAACGGTCCTAGCTCCTTGAAGTTCCTAGGAGCAGTAAACCCTCTTCCAAACATTAAAGGCGGCTATTTGGAAAGTTGTAATAGCATCTTATTTAAGAAATAGAATCCCTAAGCTATTCACGTGTATACCCTTTTGGCATTTTATTAATAGTGTATATAGTAATTCCCCATTTCCTTTTACGTGAGAGATGTATAATGCATGTCGCGTTTTGTCGGCCTCTTTTTGTAAATGTCTGGCAACAATTTGGGTTGCCTTGTTTTAGCTGTAACGATAGTCAAAGGTGCCACACCTGCTAAATAGACAAGAGCAATTTTTATTATTTTAATTGATTATGACTTGCCTTTTCTTTCAGTCTGACCTCTTCCAAGATGATCTGTATCCGGACACAGCTGGGCCAGAAGCCCCCATTGAGGCAGAAGACTGGTTTGATGGGAAGAATGCAGACCCCATCCTAATTTCCCTAAAGCATGGATACATGCCAAGCAAGAACAGAGAACTCAACGTTGTCAAGAAGAATATCCTTGGTAGCAAACTAGCAGGCCTGAAAAAAGACTCTGCCAGCACCCCTAAAAAGGCTGCAGAGGCAGCAAGTCCTGTAAGTAAATATAGGCTGTCAAGCCTGGCCCAAACACACTTCTACACGGTAATGAGAGACTGCAGTAATATCTTGAGGTGGCGAGGAAGGGATGTATCTTCCTTGCCTTAGTTCTAGAAATGTCCTTCTTCCATAGACTTGCATCAGTCAGAGGGTCACCTGGGGTAAATAAGACTGAGCCATTCTATCGTTAACCCAATTTACAAGACAAACATATTGAACTCCTTGCTCGTGCCTATGGCTAGTACAGCTGTCTGAAAACTAAGTATTAGAATAGTTTTACCACAAAAAACTGTTTTAATGCCGTTCTTGTAATACATTTACAGACCACCTACATTGACAGTCTCTGCTGTTGTGTGATTTAGTACCCCAAACTTACCATGCAGTAGCATATCTTTACCAGTGTTAAATCTTTTGAGGTTTTGTGCTCCCATGCATGCACTTACAGTGGCTTATAATGAACAGATCACTGCCTACAACATACCGTATTTGCTCGATTATAAGACGACCCTGATTATAAGACGACCCCCCAAAATCTGAATATTAACTTAGGAAAAAAAGAAAAAGCCTGAATATAAGACGACCCTAAAGGAAAAAAGTTTTACCAGTAAATGTTAATTCATGTAAACTATTTTTTTTAATAAAAGCTATGATTGAGAAAAATATTTTTTTTGTTTTTATTTCTTGTATTTTCCAACCTGTCCCCCAGTTACGCACATCTGCCCCCAGGCTTGCCACTCCAATATGGCACTGTGGCCCATGATATGCCTTTTAACCCTCTATATGCCACTGTGCCCCATGGTATGCCTTTTGACCCCCTATGTGCCACTCTGCCTCCAGAAATGCCTTATACCCCTATATGCCACTCTGCCTCCAGAAATGCCTTATACCCCTATATCCCATTCTGGCATTTAGGGGGTTAAAATGCATATTATGGGGCAGAGTGGCATATAGGTGTATAAGGCATTTCAGGAGGCAGAGTGCTCTATTAAATGCCCCCTTAACGCCACTCCAGAAATGCCCTATGCCCCCATTTAACACACACACACACACACACACACACACACACACACCCTATACCCCCATTTAACTAACACACACACACACTCTCCCCTCCCCTCCCCTCTCAGCCCTCTCTTACCGGTGCTTCCAGCCGGGGCAGCGGGTTGACGTCGCCTTCTGCTGCAGCCGGAAGGAGGTGGAGTTGGCAGCGGGGGTTGTCTGCGTCCGTCGCGTATACTTTCCCCGGCTGTCAGAGATCAGAGTTCCCCGCACCGGTGCGGGGAACTCTGATCTCTGACAGTCGGGGAAGGTTTGCGCGACGGACGCAGACAACCCCCGCTGCTAGCCACACCTCCTTCCGGCTGCAGCGGACGTTGTCTACGCGGATCGCGTAGACGTCAACCCGCTGCCCCGGCAATACAGCAGGAAGCACCGGTAAGTGTGTGTATGATGGGGGGGGGGGTGTGAGACAGGAGGATCCAGGTCCCCTGCAGCGGTGCGGGGGATCTGGATCTTAGTCTCCTAATCAGACTCTATTTGAGGTCTGATTAGAAGACGACCCCGATTAGAAGACGAGGGGTATTTTTCAGAGCATTTGCTCTGAAAAAAACCTCGTCTTATAATCGAGCAAATACGGTAAATACAATATTTAAGTTGACTGCTGGTCTGTATGGCCAGGACGAGTGGATTAAGGTGGCATAGTATGTAAAAGAGCAATTTAAAGTTCTAACTTGAGCAGACTTCAGATACACAATGTTGTCGTTCACTGCCAGGTCAACACCATCGCAAATTCTGCAGCACTTCATAGACTTAACATTGAATATTGCAGTCTTGTCATTTCAGTTGTGACATCTAAATTGGCTGCCTATTTTACCATTGAGACGGTGTTTATCACTAAAGTGTTCTGGTTTTTTGTTTTTTTTAATTTAAATTTTCTCCTGTCTGGTTTTCCAGCCTAGTGATGGCAAGATGGATGAGCTGATGAAGGAGGTGCGATCGATGAAAGACACCATCAGGTCCCAGGGTGAGAGGATCTCAAAATTAGAGGAATTAATTGCCAATCTCACCAACAATGACGAGTCAGAAGATTGAGTAGCCCATGCTCCTGGTTGAGCTGGAGGTGCCCACTGCCAGACCACATTCCACTCATCACTTCTTCCCGGGCCCAAGCGATGATCAGAATACCAACACAGACTGTAACCATCACTCCCAGGTTAACACAGAGACTTTACACCAGCCCCTTCAACCAGGTGCCTCCATGTAAAATACTTTTTTTGTGCCATTTCAGGAGTTTAGTATGCTGCCAGTAACCCAACTCCTGAAGTGTCACAATCGACTGATTCCCCAACACCATAAGTGAGCCTCACAGGGGAGTGCGTTTAAATGAAGCCTCTGGTTAAAACCAACAAACTTTAATTAAAAGCCAAGATTTTTACCCTCATCGTTCAAGTGTTACATGATATTTACCTGTTTCCGAGATCAGTACAGTACTATTTTCCCCTTTTTTTATTTTAACATTTTTTTTCTGATATTTTCCAGAGTAAAAGGGGGGGGATGGAAAGGATGGACCAATGCCACAATTTATATTATTTTTTGCCAAAAATGTGTAAGGTTGCAATATTGGGACCATGCATCATATAGTATTTTTATTTTTAATGTAAAAGAGCAAGAACTGTGTTACACTGTCTGGAATCGCAAGAAAAATAATTACCCATAAAAGCTTCATGAGTTTTATATAAATCTTTTTCCTATCATTGTGCAGAAGAGTTTCTTTTAACTGGGGGGGGGGGTGTATATTTATATATTTATTTCCAGCTTAACGTGGAATGGGCAAACCAAAACCTAGTTGTGGGTTTTTAAACATTTTTTAAAACTAAGAGCTGTGGTCGCCAGAGGCCTGTGTAGGTTTTTCTCCAGCCGGAAGACCTCCTCATTGTACTGACGTGACCGGACCTCGGGTGGAACACATAACCAACTACTGGAAAAATGTCCAGAAAGCCAAGTTCAAAGTGTCCTTAAAATGGAACATTCCAAAAAAAAAACCCCCAAAATGTATCTGCTATATTTTATTTTGGCAATTACCAATGAGGTAACCTCATTGACCCCCACTAACACTCCATGTGCCACAGCATACTATTTCTGTTAGAAACATTATCCTTATTCATTAAACACACTTCTGTCTGCTTTAACTGGCGTCTCAGCCTGTCTAGCAGGTATTCCCAGGTGATAAGAGCGCAGACACAAGTCTGCCAACGCCTGAATTGAATTGTGGATATTAATTGTCATTTAAAGGGAAACGGCACGCGGCGTAATCATAGATGACCTTCTGATCTAATTTTGTGAATTGTATCAATGTGTCAGGGCATTGAATCCTGTCTGGAACTGGACTTCTTGATGACATAGCTATTATTTTTTTTTTTTTTCCGTAGAAAGTTTGTTTAAACAAAAAAACCAAAACATTTCAATGATGGCAGGATCCTATTGCGCAGAGCTGGGGACGTCTAATTAGCGCTGCGAGTTGTGTATCTGTGGGTAGTTGCGTGTTTTTGGTTTTTTTTCTCTCTGTAGTATTTTTTAATCGCTGGTGAATTGTCATGACACACTCGCTGTTTAGTGAATCCGTGCCTCTGTTACACATTTTAACATATTCCAACTGGTATGTGTCTTACTCTAGACAGACGTTTTCATTTTATTTCTTTTTAAGAGCTCAGTGTTTTCCGTCAAGTTTGCAACGAAGTACAAAAATCCAAAATAGCAGCTTCTGTCTTTGGTGTCAAACCGCATCTGTTGAGAGTTCCTCTTTAAGATCTCTATTCAGAGGGCTGCTGGCATCTTTCATTATCAATATTCCTTCCTGTGTGCAAGTCATTTAGATACCAGGGACATGCGGGGCATTTGTTTAAAGGACAGTAATACCCGTTTTTGCCCGTTTGCTTCACAAAGGTGTTACACGTCACTTGTTCGGTGTGCAGCCAGCACCAATGGGTCCAACACTCATGCGCAGGCATTGGGTGAACACTCATGCGCAGGCATTGGGTGAACACTCATGCGCAGGCATTGGGTGAACACTCATGCGCAGGCATTGGGTGAACACTCATGCGCAGGCATTGGGTGAACACTCATGCGCAGGCATTGGGTGAACACTCATGCGCAGGCATTGGGTGAACACTCATGCGCAGGCATTGGGTGAACACTCATGCGCAGGCATTGGGTGAACACTCATCCGCAGGCATTGGGTGTACGCTCCCAACGCAATCCCCCCTGTAGTGACGGGGTTCAGGATTGCACTTTGGGAAGAGTGTGGGGGCAGGAGAGACCTACTAATTTTATATTAAAAAGGTACATTGTGGTTACATGGAACACACAGCCTATGTAAATAGAGGCTTGTGTGAATGGGTTATGGCTTTCATTAGTAATAAGGTAATTGTGTAACCACTGGACAAGAAAAAAAAGCGTTCAAGCTTTCAATAACCATGTAAAAACGTTTGTAAATAGTGCTGATATCCTGTAACCTCATCATGGAGAGAACGTGTTTTTAAGGTTGCTTTTAGAAATTTTGGTAGGGTGGTTGAATGACCTGCATATCTTTCATGTTGCTCGTTAAATACATAGAAACATAATGGGTTATATTTAATGAGTAATTCCGACTAGTAAAAGGTGAATGCACCCCTTCTCCCATAATCCTTTATAAGTAACACTCGGGCTGTGGATTTTCGTTGGATCCTGGCTCATTATCTGCCCTTGTCTCTAGTTAATTGTCGGAAATCTTGGTTCATGGATAAGTTGCATAAATCCATGTAGCACGAATAACCAGAAAATGCTTCTTGATGGGTTTAATACTGCGATGGAGCCTGTAAAAGTCTAACCCACCCAGCATTATAGTGGGAATGAACAGACATAGTAACAAGGATAGTAACTGAGAAGCAACAAGGTATAGGGAAGACACTTATATGGATAATTACATCACATGCTTACAATGCCACATTTACCATTTACCATGATCAACCTATCTCCAAGACTCCTGGTTTCACTACAGATACTATCACACTATTAAAGTCCAATATGCTATTTAGAAATAGACTGCCGATTTCAACAAACTATGATCCAGTTGTCATTGTGTGTTTGCTTGTGTTTGGTATCTTAGGTAGTGCAGGGTTTATTGTACTTGGTATTAAATCTTTATTTTTTTCAAAGACTAATTTTATTTAAAAAAGGCTTCCAAAGTCTTTCTTGTGGACATCAACAGGCCAAATGTTCTTTAGGCCACGTTTAACCCATTCTGCTCCTATAATCACTGTAATATTATGTTTAGTATTAAGATTTTATAATCTGACATCATCTACACGCTAACTCCAGAAGAATAAACTCATGTCGGTCTCTTTGTATTAACCCGTGTCATGTTTACTAGAATGTTCCATTTGGCTACCATGCTTTGTGTGTCTCCTTTTCACCATTATAAAGGACCTAAAATGGACCCGTATAATGCAATTCAATGGGCGAGGATACGTAGAAATCTCACTGATTTAGCTATACACTATACAGGGCCAAGCTGTCCCTGTAGCAGGCGCTCACAGGGGTTGGTTCTTCTTGTATAGTGAAGTCTGAGTGGAAAGCACAACTCTTGCAAACTCTCCCTTTTGACTCCTCTTTTGTTTTAGACAGTAATCTCCTGGCCATGATACCCTTTGCTGTAGGTAATTTTTGTATAGAAAATTGTATTTTTCTTGTAGTGCCATCTGGATATTTTAGTAAAAGGAGCACGTCAGGTTTGTATTCTATTACAACAGAAGTTCTTTTAATGATCTAATCTTTAATGATTTTAAAATGTAAGGAAAGCTAATGTGCAAAGGCTGAGAAGTTTTACCTATTTCCAAACAATAAGGGTGGGTGTACTTTGTGTGGGAACTGAGCAGGGTTATTGTGCTACTCGCCTCTAGGAATTGGATAGTCACAGTATGCAAATCTTTATATATCTGGTGTTTCAGTACAATATGGAAAGTCGGTGTTTTTTATTGGTTTTCCCAAAGTGATTAAAAGGTCATCAGGTCATACTTTACTTCTTTGACGGGGTAAGCTGCCAGAAAAAAAGTTAATGCAGGTAAGTGAAACAAATTGGATCCCAAAAACTGCTTTCTGGCAACCTATCTGCATGTTTTTAAGTTTACGTGAGCACTGGAGAGTTAATTAGGCAGACTAAAGGTCTGTTGTTCATTGGAATTAGCAAAATATTTAACGGTCCAATCATGCTTTCTGTGGATCATCTTCCTACAACTGTCCCCTTCTCATAGAAAGGTTTGCCAAGGTCTAATGCAGGGGCGTCCAACCTGCGGCCCTCCAGCTGCTGCAGGACTACATCTCCCATCCTCCTCAGCCAGCCCCTTAGCTGAAAGAGCATTATGGGAGATGTAGTCCTGCAACAGCTGGAGGGCCGCAGGTTGGACGCCCCTGGTCTAATGCATCCTCTGTTTCAGTGACGTTTGAGATCTCGTGTATGTCTGTGTCCATTTTATAATACACAAAGCTGTGAGAAGACTGCTCATGTTAACATTCACAGGTGATTTTAAGTACTTTGCTATTTTATGGGTAGGCCTAAACACAAACAAATTGCCCAAAATGGGAATGCTCAAAGAAAGCATGGTGGTAATGCCTACAGAAGCTATTTACGGTACTTTGCCTGAATCTACCGATTATATTGAACTGAATACAGTAGAAATGTTTCTAATATAAAACACAACCGAATAAAAAAAAATAAATCTTCATTATGACACAAAACTGCGATCTTGTCCCAGATTCCACTTTAGTATAAATAGGTATAATAAAGTGAAAGTGGGATGGGAGTTCTGGGAGAGGAACATTTAACAAAAGCATGATGTTTTGTGCTGTTTGAAACGATTACACTACATTTTGGGTATGTTAAATATAAACATTTTTGTGGATGAAAGGTTTGCTTTGGAGGAAGCTTACAGCATGGTACATGCGTTTTGCAGACATAATTACACCAGTGTGGATCGGAGCCATCCTAAATGTTTCATATAGAAACAAAGAATTTCAGTCACTAATAAAAACAATTTTGCACCCTCTAGTCTGTCTTTTCCATCCATAAAAACTCTGTATTCAGTCCTTTATCTTTCCAGATTTCATTTAACAATGTGCCTATCCTATGTGTTTAAATTCCTGCTATTTGGAAGGGTTGGGATGAAACTCTGGGGGATCAATTCCAAGGGGCTTGATGTGCCTGCCCGGTGCCCTACTGCTGCTGCTCCTGCTCCATTATCTCCTTCCTTAATATAGGGGACCAATTCTTTTGTTTTATAATAAGGAAATTCAGCCCAGGCCCAGTGACCTGTTTCGCTTTTCCTTACCTGCTCCAGGGATACATTTCTTCAATATCCTGGGATATTCAGTACAATCAGGATGTGTGTATGGCAGTGCTCACCCTGTGCCCTGCCCCTGCTCCTCAATCTCTCCTCTGTTCCTTACTTTGGGGATCGGTTTTCATTCTTTGTTCTAATAGGGGGGGGGAGTTAAGTCGTGTGGCATATGGCTGGATGTGTCAGTTAGCCGGTGCCTGTCCTGTGCCCTGCCTCTTCTGGTGCTGTGGCTAATTCTGCTTCCTTACTCGGATGGATACATTTTTTATTTTTCTTCTAATTTGGGGGGTAATTCAGTCCCGAACCGGGTGCCTGGGCGTGTCTGCCAGCCAGTGCCATACTAGTACTGCTTTATCACCTTGGCCCAATTTTTGGAGAAATTCAGTTTCATAATGCGTGTGGGAGTGTGTATCCGTTGATGTGGTGCTGCAATGCCAAATCAAGTCTGGATCTTTTCCTAAACGTTGAGATGCTCCTGTAAGTGAATGATGGCTCTGGACCGTGGAAGGAACTTACCCCTTTGAAAATACTCCTTCAAAAGTTCATCCGAATACAAAATTTGTTGTCTGAACGGCAAAATTGAAATGAAAATATAATCATTAATTTTGCTTGTAGTGCACAAGCCTAATATTTACCTTTGAAAACAAGGTGAGCCTTACCTAGTACACTAGTTTTGTTTTTAAACTCCAGATTACAAAAGGCAGATATTGGAGTATTTTTTGTGGTTAGTGTTTTGAAGCATTTTTTTTTAAAGAATACAGAAACAAAAACACGAGTCAAGAAGAGGAGGAAGCGAGATAAAGGCCTAAAATACTGGTAATTTCAACAGGATGTAGGCCTGAGAAACAGCAGAATAGATTTTGTGGTCAGATTAGTAACAGTCTTACTGGGCAACTTGAACATTTCTGATAATTCAGAAACCAAATAGCTTGGTAAATTATCACCCTCTATCTGGGGGGTTAGGTGGGGCAGGAGAATAACAGCTATGTACATCTACAGCCTCTTACGATTTTAGCTCCTCTCATTCCCTGAGATGTTCCTTTATACTATGTCTTTTACCTGATAATGAGACTGTATGAGTGAATCTGTATGGTACTACATGGGCTGGCTGGCCCAGGGCACTGGTGGTCCAATGTTCTTAAAAACAGCCTGTCTGACTTGGACTAGCCCACCCGTGGAGACAATGTGGTGCAAAGCTGTTCGCATAAGATGTGTGAGCAGCTAGAAAGAAGGCTCCAGGCAAGGCATCCATGCGAGAGTGAAACAGGGAGGGAGGGAATATGATTGTGTAAGCGTGTGCCAGTGCATTTATATTGGCATGGTGCCCCTTGACATTGCCTGCCCCAGCAGGACAGAAGGCACAGGCCCTCCCTGGTAAGAAAGTCATTATGGTCACTAAGGCTATTACAAGTTAGGTACAATTTTCTAAACTTTGTTCTGATAGTAACACTTTTTACACTTACTTTGCATGTTAAAGGAGAAGTCCCATGGGAAATGTTTTTTCTCCTTGTGCATAAAATACAGCGCTGTATACAGTAATTTAGGTTGGCATTGACAAAAACCTGGTTTTGATGCCAAATGATATTGTAGGTGATATGTGCTCAAATGCCACAATGGAGCGGATTCTCTATGGCTATGCAAATGAAGTCCATTCCTTAATAGACATTTATTAGTCAGTGTCTGGCTGGGTGATTAACATTAGCCATTCTATTGTTTACCACGGTACTATGAGTTAGAGTGTTTGCCTCGTATACTGGACACATGCAAATGACTACTATACAGCTGCCTGAAAACGTTTTTATACAAAAACTGAAAAAGAAAACTGCACGATATTTTTGAACAATTATTTTTAGTTTGATACTAATGTTAAAAAAAAAATAATTAAAAAAAATCATCATTAGCTTTAAGCAGTCCAGTTTGTAATATACTGTTTGGCAGTTCAGAGTGTTCAACAGGTTTGGGATGAAACTACGGGGAAATACAATCCAGGCCCAGTGCCCTACTGCTGCTGCTCCTCCTCCACTATCTCCTTCCTTACTCATTTATTTTTTAATATTGGGGAAATTCAGTCCTGTAAAATGTGGCTGGATATGTCTGTCTACCCAGGCCTCTGCTGTTTTACCTCTCCTTACTCTGGGGATTTTTTTTTTCTCTGTGATATTTTGGGAAATTCAGCGCAATCAGGATGTGTGTCTGGCAGTGCCTACCCTGTGCCCTGTCTCTGTTCCTCTATCTGACCTCTGTTCCTTACTCTGGGGGATCAGTTCTCATTCTCTTGTTCTAATATGGGGGGGTGAAGTGTGTAGCATATGCCCTGTGACCTGGTTAACCCTGAAATATGTTCATATGTACTCTGCACTATTTTCGGATTGATGGAGCTATATAAAACAATAAATACTAATTGTTAATATGATGACCACATACATATAGACACATACATATAATATATATATAATAGTGTGTGTGGTATAGTTATATACCACAACAACTAATGAATTAAAAATAAAATCTATGCACATCACACCTTTTGCTGAATTCCAAATTAAGATATTGGTATCTACGAGTTGTGTGAATTATGTTTCTCAACGTTTACAATATAGCCTCCATGTTACTGTTGCTATACGTAAATGAGGCTTTAACGTCACCTTAAACTTTGCTTCGGTTGTAGGAACTTTGCAATGACCCTTTAAATACCATTAAGAGAAAAAAAATTGCATCTTTGCATGGGTCCATAGGACACTTGCCGTTAGGCTTGTGATATTTGAGTGAAGATCCCTACACATAAACAACGATGCTAAAATTGCAATATCTTTTCCCACACTGACAAACTGACAATTCATTTGTTTACCACAAAACCCTATGATAAGGGCTTGGCGTCTTTGTTAGTTTGAGGGTAAGATTAACGTAATTGAATATGCAGCTGTTATATTTTAACAACATTGTTTAGAGAATATATTGGTGACACAAAATGAGTTCTTTAAATTAGGTTAGGTCAGATATTTAGGAACTCTTGACAAACATTGTTTGCAAAATACACACAGTCATAGTCTATTTCTTTCTGTATTGCTGTTTGCATGTTGCAAGGATGCTCTGAATTTGACACTGATGGTTTTATCTTATATCGATGCCTAGCACAGACACGATACAACAAAATTATTAAACAATACATTTATTAAATGGGCATTGAAGTGTCTGATGCAGCCACACAAACAAGAGAATGCATATTCATTTGGAAGTATTTTAGAATTCATTTAACTCTCTTTAACAGTTCCAGAGCTGCAGCACAATGCCTTCAACTTTGTTGTGTTTGTGAGCTTTACCACATGGGCACTGACACCAAAAGTGTTGTACAGCTGAACACATGTCCTGCAAACCAAGTAGAGGGTGGTGGGGAAAAGGACACGTGCACATGGCAGGAACTCTACATTCATATGTAATGGAACCAGCTATCAAATGCATATGATGGATGGAGAGTCCCTTACGTACAGGTATGCTTAACTCATTGTATCCGATTCACTTTGGTATGTCTCTATCCAGCCATGTCTCCGTACCCTGCTGATTTCAAAGGGTTAACTTTGATGCCCTTTTGTCTAGCATAATTGCAGTTGTTAAGAGATGGTGTGAAACATCTGCATCCTATATGCAATCACCTTATCTGACCTCTTGTGAGTTATCCCTATAAAATCTTAGGCCTTACTTGGAAATGTGCAATCAACAGCCATCAACCTAATCAATCCATCGGACCGACCAACAACCTCGTACTGATCATCTGGACCCTATCAACTCACCCCAATCCAAGTAGTCTTCTCTTACTGTTCCACCACCCCCTTAACCACCGACTAGATTGTAAGCTTGCAAGAGCAGGGTCCTCTTCTCCTTTTGTACAAGTTTTATTGTGTGTGATTTTAATGTATTCCTATAATTGTAACAGAATCTGCTGGCGCTATATAAATAAATGTAATTTAAAAGAGAAACATGTTTTATGTCTATGTGGCTGTTGTAAAGTCCCATCCGCTGCACTTATACATTGACACAATTAAACTGATGACTAAACTTTAGTTGAGGTTATATGGGAGAATTAAAAAAAAATAAAAAAATATATATATATATAAATAATATGGGGCATTTATATTTAGTGGTGCTTCAGTTTTTAGCAGACATATGGCTGTTATTAGTTTCTTTCTGTCTGTGCATCAGCTGGTTATTGTGGCTTCTTTCCTGTCTCAATCTTACCGCTCCTTTTTTCTAAAATACATGCTCGCTGCTCATAGCAACGGAAACCGGGGTAAATATTTTAATATCATGTCTGTGTAAAGGAGGACATTTTGCACCACAGATCTCTATTCAAGCCGTTCAAGGAATTCATGAAGTTTTTGAGCGAGAACCGGTAATTGTTGGTTCTCAGTTTCATGATTTAACTATACATTGTACAGGGCCAGTCAATCCCTTCCTGCAGCAGAAACTCATTGAAGTTGTCCATTCATAATGTATAATCAAGGAGCTGAAACACAGCCCTCCTGTTTCATTTGTTCCATGAGGTTGTGAAACTTCGTACTTGATTGTGAAAGCTGAACATCAAGCAATGCATCAACCAATACACACAAACACACTTTGACGTGTTGCCAAGGAAATTGGGGGGGGGGGGCAGGGTTTGACAGGATATGAAATTGCTAATGTACAAGAGGGACTTACAAGAAAAAATCAGTTTAAAGTTTTAAAGGTTGACACATAGTTATTCAGCTAGTGATTCACCATGATCCGGCTGTGAATTATTAGCCGCCATGTAAATATATTTATGCTCTATAATGCAATGTGGCGTACAATGAAAGGATTCTTCAGTTACAAATGTTTTTTTCCCTTTCTTTCTACGTGTTGCCATGTGTCAGTAAAGCACCAAGATGAGAGTTATGAGACTTATGTGTCAATGGCATGGGTTTGGGCCAGGTGTAATGCAAAATGCTTGTTCCCACCTCTAAATGCATCTATGCCATTTTGGGTAAAAAATTGCCGTCATTTTAGTCGCATCCAGGTCTGGTCTTAGACCAAGTGGCACCCTGCCACCTATCTTTTACATATATGGTAGAAGGATCGAACATTGAAAAGCTGTGCAGAGTAGGGTGCAGGGCATTTTTTATGGGGGGGGGGGGTTGAGCCGGGTACACACGATGCATCAAACCCAGGCAGAGGAAATAATTGCTCTGCCTCTTAATCTGTACAGCTCCTTCACTGCCCAGTGCTCTGCTCTCTGGATGTCACTCTGTGCATCATCTATATACTCTAACATTATATGCAAACACACACGCATACTCAGTCTAACACCATATACTGACACTGAAACAATACACTAACACACTGCTTGCGGACACTCCACCCAGTCTTATACTGTATACTGACACCACCCTACACACGTTCACTTAAACACTATACACTGACACCCAACACAGTCTAACACTGCACTGGCACCCCATACACACTCATTCTAACACTATATGAAACACACACTCAGTCTATCACCATATGCTAACACACATTCTAACACCATATACTCACACAATGCACCAACAAACTGTTCAATGCACAATGCACCAACACACTCCCCCCACACACAGCCACATGCTTACTGGCTCCTTGCCCTAACATACACACACTATCGAAATACAAGCACACTCTTTCTTATTACCCCTCCCTCTTTTCTTTATCTCTCTTTATCGCTACTATTCTTTATCTATCCATATCTCATATTATCTCCCATCTCTTTCCTTTCTCACTGTCTCTCTTCTTCTCATTTTCTCCGTTATGTCTTTTTGTCTCTCCCCTTTCTCACTATTATCTACCCCCTTTCTCCCTTTCCTTTTTTCCATCTTAAGCCCTGGAGCTTCTAAGTAACTATCCTTTATTACTGAGAGCAATACATACAGGTCAATAATTTGTTGAGGACTATATATATCTATTCTGAATGGAGTAGTTAAGTTTCTGAATATACTCTGACATACCACATGCTCTATCATTTATAGCAGATTATGTTTTGCTTAACAGAACAAACAAAATACAATTTTGAGTAGAGAACCCTTATTCTCGGTGGCATTGGGGCAGATGACCCTTTGGCCTCTTTGTTAAAATGACACTGGAGTGTCCATATAAACAACATGTTGGTCTCAGACGTCTTCATAGACACAAGAAAATATACAACCAAAACCCATTTTTCTTAATCAATGTCTCATACAGGGCTTCCTGACCCTACTCTAGATTATATACTGTGTACAGCGTTAGTTTGCAGGAAAGCTTGTTCACTTTTAACATGTAAAGTCATGTCGACATACTTTGGTGTCCGTAAAACACATAGGGTATGCCTCTTTCTTTGTTAGAGGAGGCATTTTTTTAAAACTTCCTTATCAAGGTCTTTTTGGCTGTCACCCTGCTCAGAGCATTATTTCTTTCTCTCTGTGTTGCACATTCTGTCTATTTTTTATTCCCCGCCCCTCTGAACAAAACCACAGCCTGCGGTGCTGTTCTTCCCTATTTAAGAAACTCCACACCCTCCCCTATATTTCCCGTGCTGTGCAGGTATATTGAACACATCTTCACAGCCTTGAAATGCTCCTGGGTAGGAAAAGGCCAGATCAACCTGAAAGGTGCGGATGCTAATCCCCAGCTCGGATACCCATAAGGAAGCTGCCAACACTTTGTAAGGTAAGATGGTTAGAAAGCCCTTTTTACATGAAGGGAAACAAACAGTATGTAACGTTTGTAGTTAAAGTTTTAATTACATTTATATTGTGTGCTGTAAATGTGTGGTCACTAGCCATTAATTGCAGAACAGCTAAAATCTGTAGGGAGTTTTTGAGTAGATATCCAGTAACGGGGTAGCCAGAGGTTACAACATGTTGACCTGACCCAGCCTAGAGATTTGCATAACTGCTGTCCATTAGTTATCATCATAGGAGATCAGTGATCTCACCCGCCACATTGCAGAAGATAGCAAGCAGGGCACAGAGGCATCTGTATCACAGAGGGAAAGCAAGGACAGCATTGTCCACAAAGCAACTAAGCTCTAGGCGTTAGTCCGATTATTTTTGGAGCACAGTGAGGGGCGTGCGGGGACTGGTTTAAGAAATACCTAGCCCACAACTACATATATGCTGCCTATTTATAAGTGGGTTTTACTCACTTGCCATCTATGATCCCAAACAAAAATAAGACGTACAAGTGATTTTTTGGACTGCAGATCTGGTGACAAGCCCACATTCAGGAGACATATTATGTTTCTTAAGAGTGTTCATCTGACATTCAATAGCTTAACAGAGCTTCAGGGAACACACTGATAACACCCAAGCCACAGAGAAGATGAATGACACACTGGAAAGTGTCATTCTAAATATATGGCTGCCTGTTGTGGTATTGGCCTAGTTACATTTTACTGCTGACGTGGTAGGCAAATGATGGTTTTTTACAGCAAGCACATGTTAAAGGTCAAATTTTACATTTTTTTCCAGCAAAAGTCTTTGCATGCGCTCAACAAAAGAGAGACAACAATGGGCTTCTGCAGGTTTTTTATTGGGATGATCACCCCAATACCTCCTCCTTATTGCCTACCTTTTGTTGGCTCAGGAGAGAGGTTTCCTGGTGGGAAGCAAATGTCAGTCACCTATTAATAGGAAAAAATATATGACCATGGTAATAGTACCATCATGAACCTGCGTAACATGAGACCTTTGGTTTACAATAGCTGGGGTGCTAAAGATTGACCACAACTACCCTCGTCTAGATGGTAAGCTCGCAAGAGCAGGGCCCTCTTCTCCTTTTGTACCAGTTTGTTATTGTGTGATTTTAAATTATTTAGTAATTTAATGTGGTGTGAATATTATTGTAGAAAAAGTCAACAAATGTTAGCGTTTGTACTGAAGACTTATTCTAAGTCTAGTGCAACGTTTTGGTCGCTTTCTCTGGACTTGCAATACTTGTAGCGAAAGCATAAGCTTCTTGCAAATAAAGAAATACAATGCATGATGTATTATTATTTGGACATATTAGCAAATAACTAGTCGCTGGCATGGTCATGGATTCTTCATTGACAGTAGGATAGCTTTCTTTGGAAGCAATGTTTCAAACCTTGATTTTAACCAAGTAATAACAATAAGTGTTTTATTTGATCTATTGCTGTAATACTGATATGGTTACTCACCCGTATTTCTATTGTCACAGGCAGTATGTCTTTGTTATGGACCACTCTCCTGCTTTTCTACTTATTTCTCTTCTGTACAAATTGTTACAAGCTTCCATTTTGGGAACACTCACAGCTGTCCACTTTTAACCCTGAATCCTTAGAGGACCCAAAACGTGATTTGCTTGCTGATCCAAAACAGAGGGTCGACTCAGAATGGGGCACACAGGAACAATTGGAAGAGTTATCATCTAGGCTGCTCCGTGTGCAAAGGGATGTTTTCCTCAATAACAGTAAAAAAGCCCCAGATGCCGTTACAGCTAGTGAAGAGTCAACACCAGAAGCACTTTCAGATTCCACCCCACATGTGACCCAAAACTCTATCACTCTACAGAGCATGACACCATCTCACGAGCATACTCCAAGCATTGAGTTGCAGACTGAAAGCCAATCTACTACTTTGTATTCACATAAGCCTCACTTTTCCTTAAGCACCAAGCCCAGTCCACATCTAACAGAAGATGAAACCACTCCTTTGTCTCATACGGATCAAACAGACTCATTGGAATTAGACACACACAAATCTAAAAATTCTTCAGAACCTCTGTCAACTGTCAACAAGTCCATTGTGCCTACAGAAGGCCCCACTCTTCAGGAAAGTACAACGATTGAGCAAGTCTTATCAACCAACAGTCCCCACACTCAAAGCACAGGAAATAGCACAGGCAATCTGATTGATGATACAACATCTTATACACCTTCCAAAACCTCAGGAAGTACACTTTCAGAAGATACAATAACTCCCAAGAATCCATTACATGGCACCACTGGATTGATATCAGAGCCCATAAGTTCACTAACAACTACAAAAGAGGTGGCACACACAAGTTCATTTGCAGAGCAAGTACCACCGCTGAATTCCCTCATGAAACAATGTATGTTGGCTATCATGATTCTGGCTGTGATTTGCACCATTTTTATTATATGTACCATTGCATTGGCTGCCAAACTTTCTACTCTGAAGAGTAGGAATAAAAACACGCAGCTAGGAGTCAGCTATACAGAAATGAGATGCATATCATCCCTCCTGCCAGAGAACCACCAGAACAACAAAGCGAGTCAGAAGATGAAGACATTTACCTCCAATGTGGAGGATAGTGATGGTGATGATAACACCACCCTCAATAGCTTTCTGGAGCACTAGGTAAAAGATACCGTCACATACACTGTGGCCAAACAATCAATGAGACAGCAACATGCTTATCCTCATGCACATGAGGGTCTTGTTATTTTTTAAATGAGGTCTATACATATTATTGAAGATGTACATATAAAATGCAAATGGTGCATATAATTGAAGATGTGTACTTTTGTTAAGCAGGTCTTTTTTCAATATAATATTTGAGAATGCAAAGCAATGGAAAATTAAACAGGGAAGGCCGGAAATAAGGATTTATGAACTGGACAGGTAAATGAGTAAATGGATTTAGATCAAAAGCAGGGGAAGCAATAACGTTACATTTGAAAGTTATTGGGTATGTTGGATGATGCATGAACACAAGTCTAATAATAAATACAATTACTGGAAAGAGGGGAAATAAAATGCATTACAATTGTGAAACAATGTGCCATAGGGGGATTACATGTATATAACCATAGATAGTAAGGGAAATGTTGGTTACATTACCTATTGAACTTACAAAGCTACCAAATGTGTTTTTGTCAGATTCTTAAGGCTGACTTACCCGTTCTCAATTCACCTGTTTCCTGGCAGTTGTTTTTTTTCATCTTTTAAGGGTATTCTAACAGAATTCAGTAAAAAAAAACAAAACAATCCTTTTGGGCAAAAAAAGTACTATGCATAACACAAGTGTTTTTTATTATTATTACTTATAGTAAGGTTCAGTTTTTATTTAAGTAATAGTTTTTGAGTTGATGATGTTTATTTATGAGAACCTTCTGGGCCAAAAAGCACAAAAAGAAGTGCAAGAGAATAAAATATGGTGTTCACCTTCAATAGCTCACTAGGCAGAAAAAAATTGTTGCATATGCTGTAGCCAAACAAACGATGGTGTCGATTGTCTACTCCGTTCTCAGACAGGGTCAGGCTGCAAGATAATTTCACTTGCTATACAAGGACGGCCGTGCTTCACTCCCCCTTTATTTTAAACATCAGTCTAGGATATTGCATTGTTGCAAATTGGGGAACCACGTTTACTGAACACAGGAAAAAGATCTTACTGTGAACCTTGCTTCATTCACCACAACCAGTGCAAGCTGTGGTGCTCCTAGGTCATGTACAGCTGACTGAAGTGGAAACCACCTTGTAGAGCTTGACATTGGGCATTAAGGTGGTAGAGCGTGGGGCCCTGGTGATCTCTTAGGTATCAATATAATGCACTTTTGCATCAGAGGGTTGCATTTTCATATATCAATCTAAATGCAATTTACATTATTTTTAGAACTTAAGCAAATAGTTCTTTTACACAAAGGAACAGATAAAACCATCTACATGTCATCTCCAAGCATCATAGCAAGTAAATTTGGATAGTAATATTTGGACAGCAGTAAAATATGTTGGCAGGTTACCATCTGTACGTGGTGTGGGGCCCCTAAGATAAATAGTAGGACTGTAGTAGAACTGTAGAAAGGGTGTAGCTATGATTGCACAGTCAGCCCCATTCATGCTGCACCCTATGTTATCCTTTTCTCATGTTGCTTTCTCCTGCTCTCCTCCATCTTTGGTATCTAAATGATTTCATTATTATTTTTGTGGGGTTTTTTGTTATTTAATTAATGGGAAATAAAACAGTTCAGTGAAACCTGCTAATATAATTTCATACATTTTAGATGTCTCTATTATTATTCATTGTTATATATAGCGCCATCATATTCCGTACCGCTGTACAATGTTCTCCCTAGAAGGCGTTTATGTTCCACAGCCCTAATGGTCTCAAAAATATGTATATAAACAACTATGTTAATTTATGTAGATACAAAAACCCTATTCCATGATACCCATTACATCATAAATATTTCAGGTGTCCAAATCGGGACACTTGTGTTGGGAGATGTGGCTAAAAGAGATAGTTGGATCGGCCATCGGTGGAAGCCGCGACAGCTGGAGGTGTGACGACCACCCAACTTACTTAACAAGCTACCTAAGGGTTCTCAGCTGCTTGACCCAGTCAGGGGAGATCAGAGGATCTCGCCAACTGTTGGGAGATGCTCACCGCCTGAAAAGTAAGACTGCTGTACAGTGCCTAAAAATTGGGACTGTCTTGTGAAAACCAGAGTGTTGGGAGATATGCTATTCCTTTTTCTAAATTACTTAATCAGTACATAAATAGCCATAATAGGTAATATAGTCACATTAAGTCTTAATAAATCCCCATCCCTAACCACAAAGACCCCAAAAAACAAACCTGTTTGGCCCCCTGTAAAATCGAGGTCTGCATTTTTTAAATTATATGGGAATGTGATAACTAAGAAGAATTCAGACTTTTGTGCCATGAAAATAGCTATAAAGGAAAATATGTAATTTAATACATAAAAACTGCTGTCCCCAGCTAGGTGATTAACCCAAATGTATAGTGTGCATGGTTTCCCTCTTAACCATCATATTGTGCCCTCAAATCATGCGTAGCAGCCCAGGACATTGAAAACGTAAAACTACAGTGATTCCCCTCATTGGAAGAAGACGATCCAGCCCTTCCCAGATAGGGAAGGAAAGGACTACATATCCCTTTGAGGAGTGTGAAGAAGATTGGCGACCCAGTGTTCTCCTGTAGCCCTACAATTGCATGCCTCCCAGTAGCATATTTTAAAGGGGGGCGATCGGTGAGGTTGCCCCGGGCGCAGGCACGTTAGGCTGACTCCCCTGGGCTGTTCATCAGGGCCATGCTGAGGCAGGTGCAAGGGGTCACTGCACCCAGACACAATGAGCGATGGTCTGGGTTGCAGGCGTCCATGGGGGCACCCGCTGCCCAATGAACAAGGCTGGTTGGGGAGATCACAATCTCTAACTGGCCCAACATTAAGGGTGCATATGTGTATAAATGGGCAGTACATATGTGCATATATGGCCAGTGTATGTGTGCATGAGCAGGCATGTGTAAGGGCAGTGTATATGTGTGTGTAAGGGCAGTGCATATATATATATATGTTTGCGTGTGTGGGCAGATGTGTGTAAGGGCAGTGCATATAAATGTTTGCAGGCGTGTGTAAGGGCAGTCTAAATGTGTGTGTAAGGGCAATGCATATATAGGTTTGCGTGTGTGGGCAGGCGTGTGTAAGGGCAGTGTATTTGTATATGTGTGTATATATGGGCCGGCATGTGTGAGGGCAGTGAATATGTATGTGTATATATGGGAGAGAGCGGAAGGGGGTTACCTGGAGGATGCCCCAGGTGACCGTAACTCTGGTAATGCCTCTGATGCCCAACTGTCCTGATTATGCCACTCTAGCCCACCATCCCACCGAGGTCTACATCTGTCCCGCTTTGCCAATTCCAATCTTGGATGCTGGAGAATGACCCGTAGGTAGAAGTTGGGAGGTATGCAATGTCACAGTCAACCGTACCATCTTCACCAATGTGGTTAACTTCAATCACATCTGTATGCACACACCCAAAAACACTGTTTCTTTTGCAAATAACATATCTATTGTTTTGTGATTGCATTTCACATGTCACTGAAGTAACTAGAAGGGTTAAAATAACCCATCCTCAGAGGAACTCTGTTAGATCATTCTGTACAAGTATTTATTCAAGTCAGAACAGTGAAACTCTCCCTCCAGGAAAATCCCTGATCTCAGATGAATGTGTCAGAGCACCGATTCCAACCCTTAATTTACATTTCTGTCCTCCGAATCTCACATCTTGATTGATAGCTCACCAAGAGGCATGTCAACTCTGCAACTGAAATAGTTGTGAAAGTTGCAGAGGTGAAGAACTGTTTTAATGGCTGTAGCAGAATATTTTATTGGCATTGCCTCCTAATGTCTCATCACAGTTCTATTTTTTTAGTAAAACAAATGCCTGTATATTGTGTCTTTTTAAAACAACAATCCAGGACAGACCATTTGTATTCAATTCAATTAAATCATATTTGTATTTGTACATTAGAACCTGATACTCTCATTGGTCAAACCATAGGCCCTCAAGGAATAGCTCATTTGGACCATGATCATTTATTTTTTTTGCACTGGTCAGCTACTTACCTTGATTTCAAAGATGTTTTAGGTTTCAACATTCAGTTTAACACGTGTATAGCACCAATTCCTTTCATGTGCAACTCTTTACACCACATATACTACTTTTTACCCCTTAAGGACAATGGGTGGTCCCTAAACCCATTGAAAACAATGCATTTTGAGCCCATACATGTGCAGGCTTTGTCATTGAGGGGTTAATAATGTGTGATGCTTACATTGTACAGCCCTTTTAATAATAACATATCATTAGGGCATGGAGTCTAGCTTAAGGAAACAGAATTTAGCAGCGGATAGGAACCATTCTGCCCATCTCGTCTGCCCATTTTGTCTGATGTAGTGACTTAGACTTTAATCAGTCCTTGGTCTTGTCTTTGATTAAGGATAGCTTTCTGATATCCCGTGCATGTTTAAATTCCTATACTGTATTAGCCTCTACCACTTCTGATGGAAGACTGGCCCATTTATCTACCACCGGCTAGGTAAAGTAAACCTTCCTGACATTACACCTAAACCTCTGATAATCTAGTTTTAGATTATGATCTCTTGTTGTAACATTATGGTGTATATGCCCCACAATGTAACCTTGCATGGTTCTTAAATATGAAGCAACTTTGAAACAATAAACACAATGAAAACCGAGGATTGTGCCAAATGATGTCTCTTTAAAAACAAGGAGTCCCCGTACAATGCGGCATTCCCTCTGCCCAAGGACAGCTGCTGAGTCGCCGTCCACCTCCCCCTGAGAAACAGATAGCGAGCTGGGCCAACCTACCTAGCTACTACCACGGAGGATCAACAGGGCATTATCAGAACGGCCCTCCCCATCTGCACCCTTGCATGCCTCTGGCAAAAAACCCATTTGGGCCTGAGAAACAAACCTGACCACAAAGTCAGTGCTTGTAATTGAAACCGTCAGCAGAGGGGGTATGTCTGCACCCAGCCATATGCCATTGCCAGGCCCAACCACATAGTCAGTGCGCAGTGCTGGCCCGAACTGAAACCGAATCCAGGGTGTTTGTTGGCAACCTTAGGAGAAGGGAAGGCTGCTTTACCACCACCAAAAGAGTTTCTACCAAGAGCTACCTACTTCCTGTGCGTCCTGTGTTTTTTGAAGATAATGATGCCAACAAGTAGCTTCTTGATGCTCAGGTACCATATGTGCAATTCTTTATTCTAATTTCCATTATAGTAGTTCCACAAAAAACTAAAGCACTATATTTTGTGTATACCACATGTATTTGCTAAAAAAAGTCATTGCACTGTTCCCGTATAACCACCAGAGGGCAGTGTTGTACATGGCATGCTACAGAAATATTAATTTCCAAAGGCACAGGATTACTAAATGGATTACATGAACCAGAGAAATGTGTAGGGACTGATGTTTTGAATTGGAAGTCTTCAGTCATACATCAGATGTACAGAAGTAATGCTAGCCATGAAGAATTTTAACAAATGGAAAACAGATTTAAAAATGCTTAGTGTACACACAATGTCATTCTGAACTAACAAAGCTTACTGTGAAACAAAAAAAACTTAAAGGTTGAGCAATAACATCCAACCTGTGGTCACAAGTCTGTTTGTAAGCATTTTTGGGCAACACAAATTCTGGGATGGTAGTTAAAATCAGCACCATAATATACTTTGGTTCAGCGGTTCTGCTACTAAAGTCAACAGAGTAGAGTGAGGGTCAGGGCCTTGTGCTGAAAACATTTGGTTAGAGCCAATTCAAAGTTAAACTTTTACTCATAAAGGTGACAGCTTAGTTACTTGAAATTTTGCAAACCCAGAAAATGTGCTCAGTTTAGCCTTCTGCCAATCCACTGTTTTTTCCATTTCACAATGTTTATTTAAAGATCCAGCATGTCATGTTTCAGGCTGCGCTTCAAATATTTTTTTGTTTACAGGGAAAAGGAAATATTTATATTACTTTAGCTAGATGTCAGCGGCCAGGCATCTATAGGCCACAGTTGCCAATAGATGGCCAGAGATACTTTGCAGCACAGCTATCAATAACATAAATTAATTTTAACTTAATAAATTGACCACACCAACTTCATCAAAGATACACCACTCTGCCCAACCCACATAATTAGCATAATTGAGCTCTGTTTAGTTATCATGGTGCAGATTATATTGTTACAAGAGCTGCAGTTTTGGAGATGCTCTGACCCAGTCATCTAGCCATTACAATTTGGCCCTTGTCAAAGTCACTCAGATCCTTGCGCTTGCACATTTTTCCTGCTTCTAACACATCAACTTTGAGGACAAAATGTTCACTTGCTGTCTAATATATCCCACCCACTGACAACTGCCATGATAACAAGATTATCAGAGTTATTTACTTCACCTGTCAGTGGTCATAATGTTATGGCTGATCGGTGTATACTGAGCCAGACCATACCTCCCATCACTATATAATGAGTCAGACGTTGACGGTGGTACACCACAACTCCCAGCACTATATATTGAGTTAGACATTGACGGCGTTACAGCATAACTCCTTTCTCTCATCATCATGACTTTTGTTTGCCTTTTGTTGCTTCCTTACTCTCACACACTCTTATTGACACTCTCTCGAGACTCTCACAATGACTCTCATACATGCTCTCTCACAATGTCACTTTTTCACACTCTCTCACTCAGACTCTCACTCATGCTGTCATAGTCTCACTCACGCTTTCACTCACTCTCCGACACTCTCAGGCTCTCTCACTTTCACTCTCTATCTCATACTAGCTCACTCACTCTTATTAATGTTCTCTATCAACTACTCTTTCATGCTCTCTCATGCTCTCACTCATGCTCACTCTTTCATCCACTCACACCATTACGCTCTCTCTCACACTCTCACTCATGCTGTCTTGCATGCTCTCACGCTCTCTCACATCCTCAGGCTCTCTCACACATGGTCTCACACTCACTCATTCTTATTCACGCTCTCTCACATTCTCACGTACACTCTCAAGCCCTCTCACGCTCTCTCACACTCTTACTCATGCTCCCTCACACTCTCACTCTTGCTCTCTCACTTTCTCACACTATGTCTTACACTCTTACTATCTCTTACTGCCTCTTTCAATGTATGCCTACCTTCTCTGCCGACCTTTTCTTTGTTCCCGTATCATTTCTTGCAGCTCCACTTGCCTCTTCTTTAATCTGTCCTACCTGTGACCTCTGCCTTACCTTGACTTTCGTTCCTGCTTTATCCCTTTGTACTGACTTCTCGAAACCTGCTCCAGCATATCCAACTTCACCCTGCCTTGACTATTACTCTGCTTTGCCCTTCTGCACCACGTACCAGAACCACGTAAAGCCCTGCTCTCCTGCCTGGAGTCCCTCTGCAGTTGTTACCTCCTGTTTTTGTTCCTCTTGTTCCTGTGCTGTGTTTTTCCATCAGGCGAACAATGGATTTTTCAGAGACAACCTAGTCTCCTATGCGGTACCATACCCTGACATGACAACTAAAATGCAAACACACCCTAACACCATATACTTATACTTGCATACATACACACACTATCCTTCTCCTCTCCTTCATATATCCTACCATACATGCACACACATGCTAACACCATACACTAACACACACACTCTAACACCATGCACATACACATACACTCTCCAATACCATACATTAACACACACTAACTCTAACATCATACACTTACATATACATACAGTACATACACACACACTTACCCTTTCTCATCATCACTGCAGCTTGCCAGCTCTCCCTCCCTTTTATCTTGCACAGAACCCTGTCTTTACTGCCCTGTTTACATTACGTGACCCACAGAGCGAGCGTCTCAGTTACTAGGCACCAGGGTAATATGGACCCCTTGACAGGTGCTTTAGCACGTCCCTGCAAAATATCATCATATGACTGCCTCCAGGTCTGCAGATATAGAAAGTTTATTGGAACAAAATGATAAAAGAAAAAAATGATAAAACCAAGTTTCTGCCAATACTAACTACATTACTGTACCCCCCGCTGTACTTTATGCTCATAAGATTTGCCCTTTAAAAAGCAAGCCTATGGTGAAATGCTTTAGAAGAGATCATTGAAAAAATATAGCAGTAGGGAGAAGACAAGCAACTGGACAGCTAGGTTCTCATGGGAAATGGGTAATACTGACAGTGATATCCATTTACTTTATTTGTATGTACTTGAACTCCTAGACATAAACTTGAAAAGACATGAACTGTTTGTTGTTTTGTTTGGACTATACACTATATATAAATTAGTTAGCAAATGTTTAAGTAAGCGCATACTTTACTGAGTGCTTTAATAACACAGTCAGGGATACTGACCACATTTGGGGTTTGTTGTACGCAGCACTTCAAAGTATACAGAGCAACATAGGAAGTGATTTTGCATTACTTAGCTGAACCGTTTCTTGCTGATCTGTCACAATTTCCACGTGTGCACCAGGTAGAGGAAGTTGAACTTAGGTCAGGAAGTTGTCACCTGCTGAGTACTGAGGATGGGACCGGACACCAATGAATGCTGACTTTATGGTACAGTTCTTTAGAAGAGAGATGTTACATTACAATTTGTGGTTTCAAACATTTATATGGTCCAGATGATATATTGTGTAATGCATAACTCTATCCACAGAGTAGATGGGTCTGATGGCTCTTATTTGTTGCCAAATTGTATGTTTCCAATGCTCAAATGTACCAATAAATATATATATAATATAATTAATACTTTTATTTACAGTTGTTCTTTTACCTAGCTCTAGTGCATTTTATAAAAAGGATACATATACAAAGCTGCTACATTTTTTCCTCCACTTTAAAGCCAAATGACATAAGTGCGGGTGCCACACACCACGTACCCAATCTTCCATCGTAGAGGCTGAGTCCAGACCTGCATTTACTGTTTTGATTCATAGCAAACCCAACCTCAAGAGCCCATTGGGCCTAAGTGATTCTTCTCCGTGTCTTCTGTTCACCATAGAGAAATTCCGGGTTGCAGGAGCAACATTGCGGCACACCCCATTCCCTGCCTGACTGTAACATGTTTTCCTGCGTATGAGGCTAGCCTGGCACACAACGTCAGCAGACCATCCACCAGTGCCAGTGGGACTGCTCGCCGACGTCAGCGAACCACTTACCCACATGTCGGAAAGGGAGGGCTCCAGGTAACTGGATCCTGGATGTTCCCAGGTATAGCGATTGGAAGATGTAATGCAGTGAATATATATAAATTACTGTACCAAAAGTGCTGTAAAATAGGTCATAAAGATGTTCTTTTAACTAAATATTTTTTTTTGCGGGAATGGGCATACCTGGGAACTCGGGTGAAGCACCGCTTCTCTGGTTCTCCGGGTCAAGAGACGAATCCTCCGGGTCGTGGGAGCGGGGTCTTGACCCTTTAAGTGGGGGTGTTTCCTGCTACTGTCAGCAGGAACTCCCACTGATGTAATTGGGAACGCCCCCTGACGTCAGTGGAAACTCCCACTGACGTAATCGGGAACACCCCCAAATGTCAGCGGGACCTCCCGCTGACATCAACGGGGCCTCCTACTGACATCAGGGGACCTCCCACTGATTGCTTGTTCAACCAATGAGACCAGTGTCGTCCATTATATTTTACTAAGGGACAAGTATTAATGCTAAATATTAATCCGGGAGATTTTTGGCATTGACGGACCAAGGAATATCCATTGGCCTTGTTTCCCGTTACGTCCTCCAAAAAGGTCAGTATCCAGCAGGACTGAAAAGGAATGAACTAGTATCTACGCTAGTGGACCTCGACAACAGGGGAGGAGGACCTGCTAGTTCTCCCAGAGGAAAGTCGCATCCCAGCTCCAACTCCTTGTCGTCGGCATCCCAGAGTGGACACGATGAGCCCTTCCAGAGGGTAAGAGAATGCTTGGCTTTCTATGGTCCAAACTCTTTCCCTGAGGTGGTTAACTGAGTGATGGATAGGGCTGAGAAGATGAGATATGCCAAGCTGGCCATAAGCCAAGTCACAGCTGTGGGCAGTATTCAGGAGGATGTACACTCCTAGCTGCAGCATCAAGGTAACCCATCAAACATTTAAGACTTTTGATGATCACCCTGTGGACATTGATGGGTATCTGGATTACAACAGATCTAGCAGGAGCAACTTTTCCCTTTGCTGCTAAGATGTACGGGACTGAGTAAGAGATCACGACCTTTGAGTAAGCTGGCCAGCTGGCGGAAAAGTTTAAAGACACTTGGCCACCCCAGATGAGGCCATGTCAACCTTACCCTTCTCACTCCGGGGCTCCTCCACCCCCTCCAACCCCCACAGTCCTGCCGCCACACTGGCCTTTAGCAAGGAATCCTCACAGGCAGTATAGTTCCCAACTGTCGGGTCCCTCTGCTACCATTGCCGCCAACCCACGTACACCTTAACTAGGGCACCAGGGAGGGCTGCCGAGAGGTGGGAATCATGCCTGGGCTTCCGACGGATGTATTTCTAGGAAGTGACTTGGGCTGGCTGGAAAGTCGCTTTGTTCCCAATGCAACTAAAATCACATCATCCATTTGCCTGACGGTGACCAACCACTCACTTCCGGGACACAGGTAAGACCAATGCCAGACAAACCCCTACTGAATGACCCTATCGCCCCCCCTCCAACGACTTCAGTGACAGGTAGATTTTTATTTAAAGTTTGGGTATTATAGACTATGAATTGCTGCAGATCTGTAATTAAAATGTTAATTTGTGGTTGAGTTTAAAAATATAGACCATACCATACAGAAAACCCGGTGAAGTAGGTTGTGCATAAAAAAGTGATTTTGGTGCAAACTTTTAAACTGGTATTTCTAGAACATACTTGAAAATCAAAGAAGTATTAATGTGTTCTAAATAAGTACATTTTCTAAATAAAATGTCACCATAGCACCCATGAACTGGTATATACAATAAAGTATCTCAAACTCTTTTTTTACAATTCGTTGAACAACAATTATAAATAAATATCCTATAATTACATGCAGAAATACAGTTAACCCCCTAAATTTATCGTAGCTTGTAACACATTACTTTTGGGTTAAACAAATAACAGGCAGAGTTTAAAGCTCAAATTATAGACAGCAGTAACTGCACAGCTTCTGTCCCAAACCGTCATACATTCCACTTGTGCTATTTTAATCCACTTCAAAACCCTGTGGTTTGAATGCAGATGACAAGGATGAAAAAATATCTACGTTTGCAAGTCGATTTCTTCTTGGTGTTTTAACTTAACTATGTTAAAACATAAAACAGAACAACATACTAACACTTAATAACACTATCATTTTGTTCATGGAAGATGCACCTAGTAGATGGGGCTGATATCTTATACCTCCCAAATGCTCCTTTTTCTGCAGGATAGTCCTGATTTTTAGACGTTGGCTGTTCCGAAGAGCCACTCCATTGTCCCACTTTTGCAGGCAGTGGGGATTATGGCCAGTTGGGGATATCCTCTGTTCTAATAGGACCAGGCCAGTGAGATCAACACGCCCACTCCCCGCACATTTCCTCCTTAAATGGGGATGTGTCCTGTGATGTCAGCGGGACCGCCCACTGATGTCATTGGGAATGCCCACAATGTCAGCCATTAGTCCTGGCTGTGTCCTGCAAGGGTATGCTCTAGGTAGCCAGAGTAGCATAGCTTCCACGTGGTCACCTTGTGATGTGGTGAAGCTGTACGCCAGGATATGACACCATATCCCGTTGTTCAGCTTCATTACCTCACAAACTGGTGAGGTAGGTTCCCTGGCTCTGCTCCCCCCCCCCCCATAGACGAATCTCCAACAAAGGTGTCCCAATTTGGACACCAGAAATGGAGGATATGTTATTTCTTTTAGATGTGTAAAATCTTTATTAAAAAAAGACAACCTATATTTCATTTATGGAAACTATATTTGCTTGTGCAAGTTCTCTCCCTAACTGGTTGGAAGTATGCAAAGAGCCGTTGTGAAGTGAACATTCTCAACTGGACCAAGGTATTAAGTGCCAAGTGGAGTACCTTAGAGGTCTGTCCTTTTTAATTTGTTTATTATTGATCTCCTGTATTGCATTGAGAGCCATGTCTCACTGTTTACTGACAAAATTAGGCAAGGTAATACAGCCTAGCCTTGATGTCTCTTCTCTGCAGGAGGAATTAGACTGAGTGAGGGACTGGGCAGACTAGTAGCAGATTAAGTTCAATACAGACAAGTTATGAATTATGGGAATAAAAAATAAAAGTGCAACAAATAGTTTAAATGCTATCTCTTTAGGAAATACAACTAAGGAGGACAACTTAAGTATTATTATAGACAACAGACTTAGCAATAGTGCACAATGTTGTTCGGCAGCTGCAAAAACCAATAAGATATTGGCATATGTAAGGGCTCCCTGGTGACCTGTTCATTAACAGAAATGTACAAAGGACATCATCTGAACGACAATTTTATAGACAACAAATGAAGGAATTCTTTATAGTAATGACAATAAAGGTATGGAATTCACTACCAAGATAGGTGGTGCTATCAAGTAAAATGGTCTGGATATTTTTTAGAAAAGCAGAACAATAATATTATTATTATTATAGAATAACTATTAATATTTTAGAACGTCCTGATCCAATGAGAAATCTTATTGTCTTTGGAATCAAGGAGGAATCCCTCCCCCTTGTCTAAATTCAAAAATAACTTAATTTTGGGGGTTTTTTGTTGCCTTCCTGGGCATCAAAATCAGGAAGGATAGGTGGAAGGTTTTTTCCAACGAATCACATCAGGGTTTCATATTACATGGGTACACCAAGTACACGTGCTCTATTTAATTTAAGCTTGGTGAACATTCAGGAAGATAATAGCAAGATTGAATCTGACATTAAATTCTAGTGTTACTACACATTGAAAGGACTTCCGAGCTCTGGCATAAGATAACATTAAAAAGCTATTTGTGGTTTGCTATCATTTAGAGAAACATTGAAGTGACTTTAAAGGCCTTGTATCATGTTTTAATCTTCACAGGGCTATTTTTCTTGTTAGGAAAGATTTAATTTGCAAATAACTAGCATATGATTATGAGGTACAAGAAAATAATTTCAGGTGGGTATTTTAGTTTATTTTTATTATATCTTTTTATCTTTTTATAATTTTATTATAGGGTATTTTATTATATCTTTTCATGTCACAACACTGAAGAAATGACAGTCTGCTACAATGTAAATTTGCTGCCCCCTTGGGCCCAATTAGCCATTTCCCCTCGTTAGTGTTACAAGGTCTCAGGTGTGAATGAACTAAATGCACATACTATTGTGTGATCCAAGTGACTGTATACATTTGAATAGCACATCATCTTTTCCACGGTTGAGTTCAAGACTGCATTTGCACCGGGGGGATCCTGCCACCCATTTTTTGGAAAACACTTATGCATTTCACATGTTTCCATCCTGTACATGTAAGGTTCTGCCCCGGAATGTGTGGGATGTATTAATGTATAAAGTAATTGATTCTCTGTGACTTTATAACACAGGGTAGCACTTTAACATGTTCTGGTCAGGAATGCCCAATGTGCTTTATAGATGTATGATGCAAGATACCATGACATCAACTGAATCAGAAGTTAAATATAATCTTCACCTCTAGTTACAGGACTAGCAGAGGGTAACATGGCTGTCTTTAACGTGAGCCAAAAGGGGCTTATGTCAGAGGGCCACAGCAGTTGTCCTTTGGGCCCCCTTAACAGCCACCATAATACTTCTTGCTTCATGGCTTGCAGATTACCTGGTCCAGAGTGCTGGGATACCATGCCATGACTCCCACCTCACTTGTACGCAGGTACAATTGGGTTGAAAGGTTGACCCTTGGGAGGCAGAAACTTGCCCCGTGCCCCACTAGGGATAAAGACAACCCTTGGAGGATATACATTTCAAATATACACTATTAAAAATCAAAGCAAAATTTCTGTTCCTTTGCTACACATCTGTTTTTTGGATTTTTGTTTTTTAAAGTACAAAATGTGGATCATTTATTTCTGGGTCATTTTGGCGTAGAAAGAGAGCTTCAGTCTGCCCACAGAGAGCTTCCACGGACAGAAATCTGGAGGGTGACTAACTGTCTAGATATGGCAGTATAGAGATTTTTAGACTTTTGGTATCTGCATTTCAAAGCCAGCCAGGAAATCGTTATTATTTAAACTTCACAGAGACAGAACAGAGGAATAATTCCCTCAGGAAAGAGAAACAGGGAAGTCATTTGCATGGCACATTTTGTGCTGAACTCACTGAAATTTAATTATAGCGGCTGAATTCTTGCTCAGAGGCTTGCCGGCTGTATGAGAACAAGGGGCGAGAGCTCTCTCCGATAAGAAGTCAAAAGTTCTCTGATCCTTACACTCATATTAAGCATATTCTTGCCAAATAATGACAAATGGTAGTCAACAGAGACAGTTTAAGCTCTAGGACAAGCAACTGGTTAATGCATCATAGCCGTTACACCGTTCCCTGTTCTTAAGCTTTCTGCTCCTTTACCCTCCATCACGGGGGGTATGTATATAGGGTCTAGGCCCTATAAGTGAACAGAGGAGAACAGTGAGCGGAGAGGGTTCATACCAGTGCAATGGGTAGGATAACACTGCGAGTAGACACATTTAGTGACAAATGATTAAAATACTCAGTGTGTTGCAATTTTTCCATAGCCATAAAATCTGCAAGATAACCTTATTTAGTAATGCATTCTCTCCCATAAGAAAGTGTGTCACGCATTACTAGATCATGTGACCTTCACCAGCGTGAAGTTTACTGTTTTGAGAAATAACCATTCAAACTTACTTGGGAGGCAGTTCAAGAGTTTAACAATCCCAAGTGTCAGGGGCGGCTCTAGGTTTTTAGAGCCTCTAAGCAAAAATATTTAGCGGGTGGCATCCATAATGCAACAATAATTACACATAAAGAATGCAACACGATGTTTATGGTCACTATTTTTTTTAAGAACAAATATCTAGATTCTGTACGTCACCCCTGCCTAAACACCACATTCTTTCAGGCATCCAAATCAAGTTCATCTGATAGAAATAAATACAGTATACAGCTTGAGATAGTCATGTTAGTCTAGTAGTGTAAATTGAAAAAGAAGCAAATGAGCATTGCAATATAAAATAATACCTTTTTATTGGACCTAGCTTTTGAGAGTATAAACCTCCCTTTGTCACCCTTTGTCAAAAGCAATACTAAGTAAAGACATGTAGGGGTTAATGAGCACGACAGAGACTGTTAGAGTATAGGTCACAGCAGTTTACCCTTTATTTTATACCTGTTAGCAAAAATTGTGTGGCTGAAACACCTAAACTCAATAATTAGGTGGATGTCCACATACTTGTGGTCATATAGCATAGGTTTTACAGCAGCCAAAGTATGTACAGACCAATTTTTTTTTGCGAAAAACCTGTCTACATTTTATCTTGTTGCCATAGGTGAAAGTACATTTTGAAAATAATAAATAAACTAGTCCCTCAAATTCTTCAAGTCATGGGAGGATTTCATGAACAAATTTCTCCTGTGGTCAGTCCTCCTCTGAATCTTATCAGAGAAGAAACTAAATTTCTATGTCCGATAATGAATATTCTACTTAGAGTCAAGAAAATCTCCGAAATGTATTCTGTAATGGAAGGTTATATATTTATTTAAAAAATAGTAGTGGACCAAAGACTTGGTCTTGAGTTTTTTCCTGACCGCTGGCAATGATCAGATTAAAGCTAAACTGTGTATTTAAAAAGGCTACACTTTTACACATGGCAGCCATGCAGACTGTATTTAACCACAGTGTATATTACTATACCAGTATAACTTGTGGCATTGCACGGCTCATTATTTTGACATTGAACAGACTGTGTTGCCTGGGCTTTGCTCTGTAATTTGCTGTGGATAAAATAAGGACAGTGCTTTGAAATCATAAACCCTTCTGCTGCAGGTTGTCATTGAATCTCTTACCATGCTGCAATGTCTAGTAATTTACTGCGGTCCAGATTAAAGTCTGACTTTACCAGAAAGTGTAGGGTCTGCTCATTTTTAGCATCAGAGGCCTAATCGGGAGAACAGAAAAAAAAACAAGAGATCAGTGTTCTAATCAAACCTCGGACCCAGATACTATATAAGGATTTATCAACACCAGTGTCTTTTAATAAGTCTTTTAATAACTACGGTACAATTAGTGGTTGCTGTATATCATCAGCACAAATGGAAACTCAGCAGCAAAGAGTACACAGACTTCCAGCTGTAGGAAAGACTATCTATATCAATCAACAGTACTTTGCTAGCACTCATAGTAGCCAACTGCCTTGAATAGACACGATGTCAAGTTAGTTGATATGACCTGCTTTATTATCAATGCAATGCCATTGATCCTAGTAGTGTAGCCCAAGAGTTAAATGGTGTAAGTATGTTTAAATGCATTGTTCAAATCAGAAAAAAGGGAGAATTTGGACCCTCTTCAGTGTCCCGTACCCAGAGGCGTATCTAGGGAATGGCAGCTATGGCTTGTGTCATAGGCGCCATTTGAAAGGGGGCGCAAGTGAGCGGCTTTTAAACCTCGTCTTTTTTTTTTGACGTGGAGAAGAGAGAGGGGCGCCTAGCAACGGCTTGGCACCCCTCATTCTCCTCCACGAGCCCTCTACCTCCGTCCCGGTGCCGGCATTTCATGCTGAGCGCCGTAATATGACCTTATATTTCGGCGCTCAGCAATGAAGCAGCGGGCACCAGCGAGCGGCTTTTAAACACTGTCTTTTTTTTTGATGCGGAGGAGAGAGGGGCGCCTAGCAACGGCTCGGCGTCCCTCGTTCTCCCCCGCATCAAAAAAAAAAAAAGACAGAGTTTAAAAGCCGCTCGCTGGTGCCCGCTGCTTCACTGCTGAGCGCCGAAATATGACGTCATATTACGGCGCTCAGCAGTGAAGCAGCGGGCACCGCAGCAGTGCAGGAAGACAGAAGACGCCCGTCGCTGGACCTCAAGGTGAGAGAACTACAAAGGGGGAGAGGAAGAGGGTAGTAGGGAAAGGGGAGGGAAAGGGGTAAGAAAGTGACAAAGGAGGGAGAGGGGGTAGTAAAGAGTGTGAATTAATGTGTGGAAGTTTGGACAGGGGCGCAATTTCAGTGCTTGCCATAGGCACTATTTTCACTAGATACGCCTCTGCCCGTACCTTAAAGCAACCAGTCAGTGGCAGGAAAGCGCTCTCACTGAAAGCAATAGGAACACTTTCTCCACATGCCCCAGGGGGTCTAAATGTACCCCTGCCTGCACTGTTTCTTGAGCCAGCACAAGATCTGAATGATGATAAGTATATCAAGTGCAAGGGGGTCGGATCGGCCGATTATGCAGAACACCACCATGCTATGCAGCCACCACTAATGGTGTAAATTTAAAGGGACCTCTCAGCTTCCATGTACATTAAAGCACATATGATAGCTGGAGTGTCCTTTTAATCCCCAGTTATACTATAACATTATATTCTAAACCCAATTTTCCACCGATTGATTAAATTACATCTGTTTGATTAAGGGTGCATTTTTACCTATTTTGCTAACTTTTAAGTTTGGCGTAAAAACAGAATGTTGCAGAATCTTGTAATACCTTTTTTATTGGACTAACGGTATTTAAAATAATAGACGAGCTTTCGGGAGTCCTCCCTTTATCAGGTCAAAAGCTAAATGTTATTGGTTGATTGTCTTGTGACACAAAAGCACAGATAGATTGTTGCCATAGAAATTGAAACAGCTTCTTAAACATCTCTGTGTTTTATGAATGAACCTGCAGAATAATCAATAAAATAAAAGATGTGCTAAGATTTATGTGCTCAGAGCCGGCCTTAGGTGTTCTGGCGCCCTGTGCGGACTACTCCTCTGGCGCCCCCCCGTCCCAAAAAAAGAAAGGAATAAAAACTTGTAACAAAACTCCCCTTTCTCACTATCTATCCCCCTGTATCACTATCTACCACCTCTGCCCCTTCTCACTGACCCCCCCCCCTGCCCCTTACTTACCTTGTTGAGTCCTGCGGTGGGAGCGGAAGGCATCCGTCTTCCCGTGGTGGGCGCTTCACAGCATGAAACGTGGCACCGCGATGGAGTCACGGAGAGTGAGGGGCGCCGAGCGGTTGCTGAAAACTTCACAAGCGACCGCTCGGTGCCCCTGCCCGGGACATAAATGAAACACCCGGAAAATGCCACTCAAGTGCCAGATGGGGTGCTGCCAGGCCCGTGCTGCCAGGGTCACGCACGTCACATGACCCTGTTGCGCGTCTGCTTCCCCTGTGCAGTAGAACAGGTTGTCCGCGGAAGTCTGCAAGCGGAGCGTACATCATCAGTTCAGGTAAGGGGGTGAGGGAGGCTGTATGAAGGAGTATGTGAGATTGAGTGAGTGAGTGAGTGAGTGAATTAATGAGTATCTGTGAAGGAGTGAGTGAATGAATGTGAATGAGTATATGTAAATGAGTATCTGAATGAGGGAATTAATGAGTATCAATCGATCAATGAATATCTGAATGAGTGAATGATTATCTGTGAATTAGTGAATAAATATTTGTGAAGGAGTGAATGAATATGTGTGTGTGATAGCATGGATGTGTAAGGGGGGCAAAGATGCCACAGGCAAGCTGTTTTGGGGGCAAAGATGCCACAGGCAGGCTGTTTCGGGGGCAGCGAAGTCAATACCAAAGTGAAACCATCCGTGGAAACCCTCCGGATGCGGGCGGCAGTGTGGCAGAGCCTGTCCTGGTGTTTGTGTTTGGTGTCAGTGTGGCAGAGCCTGTCCTGTTGTGTGTGTGTTTGGGTGTCAGTGTGGCAGAGCCTGTCCTGGTGTGTGTGTTTGGGTGTCGGTGTGGCAGAGCCTGTCCTGGTGTGTGTGTCTGGGTGTCAGTGTGGCAGAGCACGTCCTGATGTGTGTGGAACAGCACCATTAAGCGAGGTTTGAAGAAAGTCACAATGCATGTATGGCAAGATTTACTTAATGAAATGTAGAGTGAATATAATCAAAAAAGAGGCTGTAAGTAGAAGTGTGAGTTACATATAAAAACAATAGCCAATGAGAAAGAAGTAGTAATGGGACTCGGGACTTGATTGTCCTCTGTCAGGTTACTGTGTCCAGGCCCGAACTGCGAAGGAGTGAATGAATATGTGTGTGTGATAGCATAGATGTGTAAGGGGGGCAAATATGCCACAGGCAGGCTGTTTTGGTGGCAAAGATGCCACAGGCAAGCTGTTTTGGGGGCAAAGATGCCACAGGCAGGCTGTTTCGGGGGCAGCGAAGTCAATACCAAAGTGAAACCATCCGTGGAAACCCTCCGGATGCGGGCGGCAGTGTGGCAGAGCCTGTCCTGGTGTTTGTGTTTGGTGTCAGTGTGGCAGAGCCTGTCCTGTTGTGTGTGTGTTTGGGTGTCAGTGTGGCAGAGCCTGTCCTGGTGTGTGTGTTTGGGTGTCGGTGTGGCAGAGCCTGTCCTAGTGTGTGTCTGGGTGTCAGTGTGGCAGAGCCTGTCCTGGGGTGGGTGTTTGAGTGTCGGTGTGGCAGAGCCTTCCTGGGGTGTGTGTTTGGGTGTTGGTGTGGCAGAGCCTGTCCTGGTGTGTGTACGAACACAGAAAAGAACCCCAGCACTCCAATCAGCTTACAATCCTTAGGTTACTTTATTCAGAGAAAGCAAAACAAAAAAAGCAACATTTCAGCAAACCAGGGCCTTTGTCAAGCTCAAAAGGCCCTGTTTGGCCGAAACGTTGCTTTTGTTGTTTTGCTTTCTCTGAATAAAGTAACCCAATGACTGGAAGCTGATTGGAGTGCTGGGATTCTTTTCTGTGTTCGTATACTTCAAGAGGGTTTATGCTTTCCCTTTTTTCCTGATAGCACCCAACTTCCTAGGGGTTGAGTGCTGAACCATTTTTTCTTTAACTGTTCTGGTGTTGGTGTGGCAGAGCCTGTCCTGATGTGTGTTTTGGGTGTCCGTGTGGAAAAGCCTGTCCTGGTGTGTGTTTGGTTATCTGTTTCCTTAATTTACAGTGGGAACTATTTCATTTTTACTTATCCAGAGATAAAACGCCCTCCTGACTTTGTAGTGACTTCAGGGGACAAAACATTCAAGGCCCTGAAATCATTTAGTGGAAAAGTTAAGATATTGTGTTATTTACTCTATAATATTTATTTCAAGGATTAATTGCACTAAATTGTAGCTTCAGGCTTCCCATGTTGAATGACCAAGTATTATGTATGTGTATGTACATATATGTTTTTTATAAAAATGGGCTGCTCAGTCTGAAATGCCCGGGCCTATTTTTTGTCCCAGTCCGGGCCTGGGTGTTGCAGTGTGTGGCCAGCAGCTGGAAATGCCCAGCCACACGCTACATGAGCATAAAAACCTAGCATGTGGCCCTGCTTATCCAGCCATCAGCTGCACCTATGTCATCAGACAGCCGCTGTCATCACCAGTCTGGCCCTGATGGTATAATTTTTCCCCGCACTGGGATGTATATACATATACTTTACCAATCATCAAGCCAAATACAACATGAGAAATGTTGGCTAAAGTGAAACAATTATTGTATATAAAAGAAAAAATGCTGTAGACTCACTTCAGTTAGCTCCTTCAGTTGAAATTGTATCCGCTTCTAAAACAGCAGTGTAAGGATATATAGGATTATAGAAGTATAAATAAATAATGATTTAAAGACATCTACACCAAGAATGCAGATATTTTGGCTGAGAAGGTTTTTAAAGATTTTTTGTTTGTTTTAAAATATCGCATGCAAAATTACAGGAATCTTTCTGGGAGATCTGGAATGTTTTCCCTCTTGGGACATCTGGAACTCAAATGACTTTGTATGTACTATTTCCTCCCTCTTTTCCCAAGACTGAACCACAGTTTATCTGATGTTTGGCCTCTTATCTGGAGTGGAGGATACCAGGAAGAGCCCCAAGAGAATAATTAAGGAAGGATGGAAAGTTGTCCTGCTGATGCATATCAGAAGAGGGCTTCTACATCACCAAAGCCTCCAGGGACATAATTAACGCATAGACAAATGTTCTGCTAATTATGGCCAAAGTGATAAGTATATACCTCAGCTCTGAATAAGAGTAGGTTGATTGATTTAGGTATGGTAACAAATTCTAAAGTAGTGTCTATCATAAGGTAATCTAGAATACAAGGCAAAAATAGGTAACAATATATGTATTTGGATAAAAATCATGGGTGTGATATATAAAGATTATGGAATTTTAAAAAGAAAGTAATAAAGCATAGGTACCATGCAAAAATAAATATCAGCGATTATAAGTTGAATGTTATTATAGTGTTTAAGTAAGTACGAACACCTTTAAAATCAAGGCATTGTTTGCATTGGATCCTCTTTGACAAGATGACAAAGATCAACATATAAAAAAGAGCATTCTATCAATGGAAGATGTCTTCCCGCAAAACCTGGTTTCTAGTAGCTAGTAGATTGTCAATCTTCAGAAGTGCTAAGTTGTTTGTTCTACTGTGTAAATAAAGCAGTGGTCAATGTGCTTAACCCAAGTTCTGTCTTCTGTGTCTTATTTAAGTTTGGCCGCTGGCTGCATTGTTGGACTAGCCAGTCAAGATGTAGTAACAGTGGCTTTTAAATTAATAGGCACTAAAGAACACAATGTGTATGCATCTTTCCAAACAATTTTGTAATTTGTACTTATTATCTGTAGAATTGAAACGTTTAAACTGCAGTTGATGGAACTGATCTTGATTTGTAGAAACACTGTGCATGCAGTTTTCCTGTACTAACACCAGAGCCAGTTGCAGATACAGACTTTCCATGGAGAACTTGGCTTCATCCTTCAGAGATGATGCCACAAAATTACATGGGTTTATGCATGTGGACAATTATATGAAACTCACTGTCAGCTGAGGTTCCTATTAAACTCAATTTGGCCTGAGCAGTAAAAAGGAATTTCCACCTTTGAATGATGTCGATCAAAGGAAAGAACCCGTCAGTAATGGCTTCAACATGCTCAGCAATCTAGGTGGTGGCCCAAGTCACCTCTATGGTGGGACTGGCGCTAGACTGGGGGCAAGAAATTCTCTTTGACATATTATCAGCCAATTCTTTACCCAGATGTGATTCTAGGTGCACTAAAACCACATTTTACACATAACCATCTGGTGTATTTAACAGGAACATTTTTAGCTTGCTGAAAAGCATTAGTGCCCATGGGCACCTGAAATGTAAGCCTAGTCTTATCATAGCTTGCTTTCATGTTTTATGTGTCAGAGAGAAATTTGCACCAATGAAAAATGAAGCACATATTGATGCAAATAAAGGGCCATGATGCTGGTCGTCGCTCACAGTCAATAGAAGAGTATCTCATGCTGTGTAATATGCATCCCATGAAGTGGATTTCGTACATTGCAAGTTTCAGCAAGATGAGTTAATATCTTAACATTAAGTATGTAGTATGAAGCTTGGTCCTTATCAGGGGAAAAGGACATATAGGTCTCTTGCATGGTTGGACCATTGAAAGTTTCCATGACCTTCTCAACTATAGTGAAATTAATTCCACTGGGTTATATCACCCCTTTTACAAGTAAAAGTACGCGACTTTCTAATTTCGTGTACAGTACTGGACACCACGTGAGAAATGGGTTAAAATGTATTTCTTAGTGGATTGCGAAGGATGTCAATGATACCCAATATTTCTTGCTGTTATGCGGTCATGCACTCTCTAAAATAACAAAACAGGATTATTTGTTTAATTATAATGATGAATGCCGAGTTTAACCTAAAAAAGCAATCATAAGATATAGGCAAAGAACACAATGTAGGGTTAACATGATCCCAAAATGCTTATATGACACAAGGAAAAGAGCTCTCAAGAAGTAAAGGGGTTAATGTTCCACCCATCTGGATCCAGAAGGATGCACAGAAAAGGCAGGAGTGATTTTATTTTAAGGGCTAAGCCTGCCCCCTCTTCTCTCTCCCTTAATGAAAACAGTCTGCATGAGGCAGGGCTAGGAGACTGGCCATCAATACAGGCAGAGGCTGCAGGAATTACAAGACTGGGACTTACAGTAAGTTATCCAACACCCTTCTCTAACTTCAAAACTATTAGTGAATAGGGCAGAGTCATACGTCGTAATAAGTCTGTACATAAAGATGCATTTTTTGCTGCATATGTCTCAAGAAACAGATGCTTTGTTGGCTCCACACTTTTTATTTTCAAAGAAATTCAATCTAAATGTTCTTTCTTGATCTTCACTGTAATAGGAGAAGTTAACTGTCTACTAAGACTAACTCAGCATCAGAGCAGCTATGATGTATAGAGAAATTGGGAGAGATTTTATACAATTCTGCTAAATGTTCTGCAAAATTGCATTTAATCCCCTTTATATTCATCTTCTGCCTTTTCCATTATATTTATGTGCTTCTTATGAGCTTTGTTTTATATATATATATATATATATATATATATATATATATATATATATATACACATATATATTATATATATAGCATAAATATATATATATATATATATATACACACACACACACACATTTTGTTTATAGAAAGTGTGTTTCTATGAACACATCACCCTGACAGCTTTATAATATATGTAAGTATGTCCATGAACAGTATTTTTTGTTAGAAACTACATTGGAAAAAGTCAGTCTCCAGCTTTCCAACAGCTTCCTCCAGATGTGAAGCATTTTCTCCTTCCTAACCTGTGAGCCTGGGATCAGACATCCCTGGGGACCAAGCTCTGTAACAAAGAGGCAGACAGAGTCCAGATGTGGTGGGCAGGCACCAGAAACTTGCTGATTTTTTTGGTGTGTGTGTTAAACCTTTGAGTACCATGGTCCTATGCAATGTTACATCTCAAGACACACCAATCTGTCATCCAAAGGGTTAAAGGGGGAGGGGGCAAGAGTAATAACTTCTGCCAAGACATCCTGGTTCATGTTAGAATGTTTATTCTCACAATGGTAATGGTAAGAATGTTACGATCCTTTCTACACTATAGACACATAGTTACAAAAGAGACACAGGAAAATGGATATTTACAAAAAAATGCATCCAGGTTCTCACAGAGCATTTTCTTCATATGACTGCAACAGATGTGGAAGAAAAGCATTGTTACTTTAATTGTTACTATTTCCATGTATCGTATTGTGTGGACAGGAGTTTTATTTAATTAGTTGAGAAAACAATTAACAAAAAACTGAAAAGTCACAAAATAATGTTTCAAGAGAATCCTCACCTATAACCTAGGTAGGTTTTTTGGTTTCTTTTTTTATATTCTTTTTTTGTTTGCAAAGGTAGGTATGTTCTTGTACTGAAATATACTTATATGTGCAAGACAAGGGTTTTTGTTTGTTTGTTTTATCACTTAGGATTGGCATGGTGGGCTAGAGATGAATACTAATTTATTATATATATATATATATATCCATATATATATATAATTATTATTATATATCATTATTTGATCATGTCTACATGTAATCGAAAAAGTCTGTTGTATTCAGCCAATCAAATTACGTGCAAAATGTTGTTATCAGTATACAACCCTTTATTGCTTAAATGGCATTGATGGCAATTAATCATTGGAATGTTCTTTGGTAAAGTTTAGGTTGAGCATTTAACCCTTTTAGTAAGAGTGACTGACATACTTTGCTTTGCAATATGCTTTTATATTCTACTTTTCTGTAATGCTATCCATATGAATGAGGGCATCAATTAAATAGAAACATTATAACTATTGTAATGTTTCTCCCCATGCCTGACAGCATGGACAAATAACAGTGGTAAAACAGCAACCAACTACTCAGTAAAGATGCCTTTTCAAGGCACCATTGGTATGTTAAAAGGTTCTGATAAGATGTTACATGGTTATATTTTGATAATTTAATTGATATTTTAATACGATAGACTACGCATTGCTTACGACAATATTTTTGTTTGTTTTTTAAGAATCCAATTCAAAGAATAAGTATGGGATTCCTTGGGACCTTATGTATCCTGCTAGTCTTCACATATCCCCTATGCCTGGCGAGATATACACCCTCAGACTCGGAATTCTCAGTTGGGAGTGGTGATGGTGATGGTACAGCTATTGCCTCTCCTACGCATAGCTATGAACCTGGTTTTACAACGGGAAGCCCTGGATCCTACTCAAATGGAACATCCACATCCTTCAACTTCCTTGACAGCATAACACAATTTTTAAAAGAGTATATGCTGCTAGTCATTGTTGTAGGTTCCTTAGCTATACTGATGATATTCATAGTCTGTGCTGCAGTAATTATGAGTCATAGGCACAAGGCCTCTGCCTACTACCCTTCCTCCTTCTCTCAGAAGGAATACGTCAACCAAAATGACAAGTCTGGTGAAGCCAAAGCCTTTCATGAAATCCCTGAAAAAGCTCAAGATGCTAAGACAGAAGAAGTAGTGGATTCATCTGTGGAATCTTAGGATGTGGAGAGTGGGTAGGAAGAGGTTAACTGTTTCTGCTATTTGGTGATAAGAGTCTGATGCACTGGGAGGTAGTATTGTTCTGTTTAGGAATAGGATATTTATGGTTGAGGGCATAGGTCAAATTACACAGCTGGTGAGAAACTGGACCATAAGTGTAGGCTCAGGGTCAACTTCCGGGCACAGGATGTCTGCTTTAATTAACTGAAACCCCACCCATATCATACATATTAATGATATGTAGGTTAGGCTTTTGCCTTTTATGGTAAACCCAGAGATATTACAAGTGTGCCAGCCCTTTTGTAGGAGTTTACTTATTTCTTTTGTTTTCAATGTATATATAGTGTGTGAAAATGTAAAGCTGTTAGATTTGCCTGCTTTTGTGCAGATCTCCCTGCAGCTGCTTGTATCCGGAATAAACTTTTATACATTCAAAGAAGTCTGGTGGTCAGCACAACGTTTGATTTCCACAACACATCTAATCAGCTCCAGGTAGATATTCTCAGTGCTGCACAGAACCTCAAATCTCCAACTAAAGGAGCTATCATCAAGGAAGACCAGAAAATACAACATGAGCCCAAACAGGCACAGGAGGATGTCCTTGTTAAAGAAAATATGGAAGAAGCCCCCATTTGCAACACTAAAGAAGAATCTCCCACTGAGAAGATGGAGGAGACAGCTTCTGAGCAGGTAGAAGAAATCCCAATAGTTAATCACCAGGATTCCGCACCAATAGAAGATAATCAAAAGACTCAGGAAGAGGTATGTGAAAGTGTGGAAGGACAAACATCTTGTCAGGGTAACCCAACATATAACAACTCTGCTGAGGGACAGGAGTCACAGCAGAGTTCAGACACGTGTACCGTTTAATCTAAGGAATGTTAAACTCAAGGAACTGGTGTTCTTCTCAATGAAAAGAAAAGTTATGGAGTTATACATGTATACATCTATCTGTGTAGTCAACTACACCAAAAAAAGAAGTAGATTTGGTACCTTTCAGAATGAAGATGGCCCTGATGGCCAATTCAACGTCTCTTGGAACCACCAACTGCCGAAAGTATTTTTTAAGTTAATGGTACTGACAAAAAAGAGACTGTTTCAGATATTGTTATGGAGCCATGTTTTACCTGGTCCACATATCCTCTATATATTCAAAAGTGAATCTTAACAGAACGTATACATCATATGTATCATGAGATATTTTTTAGTTTTGCTGCAGGAAACTGGAGAATCATTGTCTCAGTTAAGGTAGACCTAGAAATAGTATTTAACAGGTTAAATATATTTGTGTACTGTATTGGATGTTTGCGTCATGATTTGGAGCAGTAAAAGCAATTGTTCGGGGAACGAAAAAAGGGTGTTCTGAACTGTCCCTAAATTTAGAGTGTTTAAGCGTATTGGAGTAATCACCCAATGCTTTGTATAAGATGTGCACTGGAACATTGATGGAGCTACGGAAAACATATTTTGTGATGGTAATTTGAGAAATCAAGTTTTCATGAACAGCTATAACTCTATTTAGCATTGTGTTGTGCATCGTAGAGGTAACAGAGACAGGGATCACATTAAGGTTTGCATGTGTATGTATAATGAACCTAATTACTTTTGTTTTATGTACTGAAGAATTTGAAGAGGAAAAGCAGGAGCCACCAAACCAAATTATGTTTCTTCTCAGCCAGATAACTCCTGGTTACGGAAATATTTGTCAGGTATACCATCAAACCTACAAAGTAGCATATATGTATATTGGGTGGGCGCAACAGTAGATTTTATCCTGCCAGGTGCTCGCCCAGTTGCCTGCGGTACTTTTGTGATATAGAGACCAAACCATTGTAAAATATGTGATAGAACAAGCCTATAACAATCATTACTACTCAAGAAATACAGTATGCCTTAAGAAACATAAATTAACTATTGTAATTTATGGAGTTAATTCGTTTTTTTTACTCTTTCACGTTAAGTTATATTTCTGAATGTGTGAATGACCGAATGAAACAAGTTCGTTTCTTTCAATATTACTACAAGACGTCTCAGGCTGAGTTGAAGGAGCAAGATGAATGCTTTAATGTAATGGTAAACCCAAAATGGAAGTCTACACATGATGCTTATTGTAAAAACAAGACAATGCAACCATTTGTTTAACATTTTAAGGACAATTAATTCATATAGTTACAGGGAGTACACCATTACTTACGTTAGACTTAATTCATGCTTATATCTGTTTTTATTGATAATTGTCCTTTTCATGTGATTTGGTTTAAGCAACGAGAACACTTGATCATTTCTAACCACATACGACTGTATTTTAAAACAGAAAATCAATATAAACAGAAAATCAGAGGCAATGTTTCGACACGGAGGGCAATTACACTCATACAATGTCTTACAGACTATGTCCCATTCTACAGCGCTGCAGAATGTGATGGTGCTATATAAAAGAATAAATAATAACTATAACAATAATGTCTGGACATAGTTTATTTCAGTATTACAGCTGAGTTTTACATCGCAGCTCTAGTTGGTATTACCGTTTCAGTCCAGGCAGTGGCACACTCGTGCGTGGAAACATTGAGTCACTGTGTATAAATACAGCGCTAATTCCCTATCACTAATCATTAGCTCATACAGCACTGAGTTACGAACGTCTTGATATAGTTTTAATATTGTTTTATCTGAAGTCTACAATTGTGTGAGTGGTAACTAGGTAAAAGAACATATGTTTTATAGCTAAAGTGGGCAGATAAATGTTTCTCTTTTTTTACTTGTAAATAGCTAAATATTCTTATATAATTTGCAATACAAAATCGAAATACAAATATCGTCCAACAACTGTGCCGAATCTCAGGGCCAGTCTTGAATGATGGGGGTGCCAGGCAGTGATGTATAGGGTGAGAGGTCTCAAGCGGTGGCAGCCCCGGGTCCCTCATTTATAAGAGATCAGAAAGTTTTGTGTAAACATAACATATTGGTTTAAAAACCTAAAGTGGAGGGGAAATACATTTGGGGTGGGGAATATTCTTGTCTGGGGTGCCGTTTATGACCAGCCCTGCCGAATTTGTAAAGTGAAGTGTTGTGAAGATGAAGGGTTCTGAAATACCAGATTGTATTTCAAACAAATGCCTTGCCTTCTATAGTTATTATTTATCTTATTTTCTTTTAGGGATATTTATTGATATCCGTTATTTAGATACTGATAGGGTTTTATATGCTTACGCCTTTCATTTTTCTCTGTATCAAAAGCTTTGTTATATGTATATGTGAAGTGTCTTATGCAACAATAAAGTGACCTAAAACCCTCTCTTTAGGATGTGTATATTTCAATAAAAACCCACTATATTGTGTTATCATCATACCTCCCAAAATGCCAAATGACCTAAGGAACATCAGGGGGATGAAATGGGAACTGTATCCCTTAAATATGGACAAATGGGCGCTATGTATCACTGTACTCTCTGACTGTGGGGTAAACTGAGGCCTGGGTTCTCAATAAAACACCCCCTAGAAATCTTCACTGTCCACATACTACCTCTTCAGTGACAAATTAGTAGAATAGTACTGGTTGTACTGGTACCAGGGGTGGACTGGCCTGAGGGGCGGGGGGAAATCGCACCCCATGCCGGTCCGAGAAGGGCATAGGCATATCAGACCAGCCAGGGTGGAAGACACAGCTAGTAAATAACTATTATCTTTTATTTACATAGCACCACCAATTTACGTAGTGCTTCTTACAATACATACATTCAAAGGGTGTGACAAAAGCGGAAGTGACAGATACATTGGGTAAAGAGGGCCCTGCTCGCACGCTTACATTATGTCAGGGTTTTCTATTCCCAATTAAAATGCAAAATGGTGTGCAGGCTCATCTGGCAGACTAAAAGTAATACTACCATCACATTGGTGGTACAAAAACTACATTTTTGACCCTCAGTTAAAGGCCATGGGTTTATTGCTCTTGCACATGCAGTTTCTCAATAACACGTCTCTATTTTGGTTTCCTCAAAGACTATTTGATGGCAAAAGTTTGCAGGGCATGGGGACAGTCAAAGTCTTTTGATCTGGTTATCCGGCCATTAAGAAATAACTAGATCCAGCTGCAAATAATTAGGGTTGTATGTACAAGTAACCAATATTGGATGCACGTAAAAAAGTAGAATCTGATCAACAAATGCAAAAGGAAAATAAAATAGTCACGGATGCCACGGAGAGAACACTCCTTCCATGTCTGGGAAAGGCAATATTTTGATACAGATATAAGGACATAATAGGGTTCAATGATAAAGACAATGCTTTACTTTCGTGTAGATGGACGGATGGGGTGCTAATGGCTCAGTACTGGCACCCAGTGTTTCAGTTCTGATGCATGTGCACCGCACCGGGTGAGCCAGTGAAGTCTCAAGCCTCCCTCCTCAATGCCATATGTATAATTTAGCTTTCAAAGGGCACCTCCTGGGGTAGAAGTGTCAATCATTGGACTGTCCCCTGGCCATATTGACATACTTGGCAACTCTCAGGGTTTGACCCCGAGTCTCAGGCAGAAAAAGGCAAATTATCAGAGTCACACAGTCTGGAACTGACTCCTTCCTATTCCACACTGCTGTGATGATATCTAGGACTCCCAAATAGTGCTTTTGTTACAGTATGTTATGCTCAATTACATATATCTTTAAATAATGACAAGTCAAAGTTTTCATGAGAAACCACATTAGAGCCATTTGATCAACACATTTGGCAAGTCACTGCATGGAATCTTTGCAACGGGCTATTAAAGGGTTAATATTTCAAGAGTCTCGCGATCAGCTCATTTAGGAATATATATATTGTATATATATATATATCTTGACGCTAGAAAGGCTGCTTTATGTAACCACTCAACATTTTGTTTGAAGGAACTAACCACTAATAACTCCACTAATAACTGTGGTTAAATAGCATTGAAGAAACACTTAACATAGTTTTTTTCCATTAAAAAATTGAATTGCAATGCAGATCAAGATTCCTGACGTGTCTACTGAAAAATGAAACCCAGACTCGGGATGATTGCATGTTGGATAAGGACCCAGCATTTTGTCATTTATGATGTTCCTGGGTGAGCTGCAGATTGGGGGAAGCCCTCTCTACAGCTATATGAGCTGTCTGGTCTACTAGGTTTTCTCTACCTCAATGGGATCTAAAGTAACCAGAGATTCCCCTTATTTTGAAAATATTGAAACCCTTACACTATCTTATAGAATGTTTTGCTGCTCACTTTGCAGGTAGACAGAGAGCTAACTTTGCTGAGTGGTGAATAACTTATTAAAGCCATTTACTCACAAAGTCCATTGCACACCATTCCAAGTTTCCAATATGTCCTGAGGAAAGTCAGCAATGACTGAAACATCGACTTTGTTTGAATAAAGAGAGATTGTTAATTTAAAGACCTGGAGTGCTGACCATCTTTTCAAAGTAACTTATTATAGCGACGCTTGCACAGTTCATATAATCATTTTTCTGTTAATCACGCTTGTCTCGATGACATACCACATATTTTATTGCCTTAGCAAAACAGTTCAGCTCCTTTACCTAAATGGAGCTCTTAACCTCAACTATCATGATTTGTTTCTTTCTGAGCCCCGGGGCAGTCAGCATGTGCTCTAAATTAGCCTGGAATCATTCTGAGCTTTTGTTTTTTCCATTGTAGCTGCCATAACAGCTTGCTGCTCCACCAGGCCTCATGTTGCTAATGAACATTACATTTCCTGGCCACATTTAATGTGTGCAGCTCTTCGTGTCTTGGATGCATCCTGTTGCTAAGGGTTGCTTATTGATTTAGACTCTGCTTACTTCTTGCAGCCCTCACTTACCCGTCAGTTTCATTCTTTGTTTGCCCTGCTCGCTGAAAGATTTTTCCTTAGCAGGTCAGCCTTCCACCAGTTCCAAGTTCCGTGCAACCATACAGGTATAAGTGTATACTTTGGTATAAAGTGTCCGCGCAGCCATGCCTCACGCACCTTCTAACCTTCTTATATTTTTTCCAGTGGTCAAGGAAAATCCAGACACAAATGTTATGTATTATACCCTAGAGGTAAGATTTTTTAGTTTTTTGTTTTTATGTGGAGGGCATTTTGAAGAATTACGTTGATAGGCCATGAAAGGGTAGGGTGTCAGACCATAGGTTGATATTGGGCCTGAACAATCCCTGTTGCTGTGTGGCTTCTAACCCTTAGTAAATTTGTAAGTGGGTTCAGAAATATTACTTGAAGCCAACTAGCCATATTTAACCACGGGAGAATCAAATGATCATTTTATAATCACTATTAAGAGCTGATCCAAGCATACCAAATAGGTGGCACGATTCACATGAAACCCCTGTAACGCTTCCCTTTCTGTACCATTTTCTAAGTCTCTGACATTCAATCCTCTCGGCTCAGAGTGCAGGCCAGAGTAAACAGCTATCTGAGCCAAGATGCTCTGGTGGTGACGAGAGACTTTAAAATTCTTCATAAAATCCGTTCCTTTTTCCTCGGGAAATAATAAAACCAGTTTACAGCCCGGATATACTGGTTTGTTGTGATCATCTTTAACTGATTTTCTTTACCGAGGACTAATTATTTTTATTATCATTGTCTTTTATTTACTAAGTGCCAACAAAATTATTCTGCGCTCTACAGCTAAATGGGGCAGTTACAAATATATATTAATACATACAGACACATCAGGAGTTGAGTATTCAAGGTAAATTCTTACTCTGTGGTCTGAGGATTCTTTTCTCCGATAGGCTGCTTTAAATCAACGAGAGCGCTTGCTGCACATGGGCACAAGGATCTGATCCGAATTGACCCTCACCTGCAGCGTTCGATGAAGACAGCTGATTGGGCGTCAGTATGTCACACGCCGAACACATCTCCTGCATAGCATTTAGTTGAGAGGCGGGGAAAGTTACTTAAGGCTGGCAGTGAGCTATTTGTTGAACCCTTTACCCTGGCATAAAACTCGTTCTTGGCTGACTAGGGGGTTACAGTTGGGTCCTACTCTGTGTATTCAATGAATATGAAGAAGCACAAATCGAATGAACATGATGGTCATGTAGCGGTTTCCCAAATTTTTATCTTGCATCTACACTCGATGAAACTATCGCCCTCTAGTGGATTAAGATTGTTAATGCATGTGGCTCCAGTTGGTATTCTTGTAACAAAAAGTCTTTCAGTGCACTAAACAAAGCTATGTAATACATAAAAACCACACATACCAGACATACGCATGTTTATAACATGACAGTCTTAACTTTGTGTTAATGCGTATACTATTTCCCCTTGAAAAGTTTGTGCTTATTTTCTTTGTGCTACCCTTCTTTGGCAGCATCTGGTTTGCTCAGGCAGCCTTTTTATAAGGTAACCAAATATTGTTAAAGTTTTAATGATATTTTACATTACACAATGAAAGAGCAAAAAGTGTAAGCTATAGAGCGACAACAATGTTGTGAATGTGACCGCTACCTTTTAACATAAACAGGGATGGCTAATCTGACACATCTGCTCAACCACATATATTGGCTGAGGTCAAATAGGCATGACCTCCATAGCACAGTATACTTGGTGCTGCGCTGTATTATTATATTGGTGCTCGCTAGGAGTACAGTGGCTGTAGATGTAGGTCCTCAGAGAACTGCCTTGGGTCAGGCCTATGGCAGCGCCCAAACAAATATCTGCACTTACTGTGATATAACACCCTCAGTTGAGGTTTTACAGGGCCTATCAAAAGATTGAGCAGCGCTTTTCTTTATTTTTAGGTTTCTTGAATCAATGTTTAAAGTAGCCGCGGGCTGTGTTATAAACAAATTAATAGGAAATATAAGACATCATGTTTCTTATGTACATAAAATATTGCCCAAATGTCTACCACATTATGGTAAAAAGTTACAAACAGTGGTAATCCGTTGAAACGTATTACTCAGGAATACATGTAACAAGAAATCGGTTTTCATCTCTTTGTTAAATCTGTATGGGGAATTTTCATTTTGAAGAATATCTTCACACATCATTTGCTTATAGTTATCAAAACTGTAGTGATACTATATATTTCATACAAAGGGTGAAACCCTAACACACGTGAGTTGTACTTTTAACAATCAACAACTGATAATTCTATCAGTATGGTGTGGCTCTAATGCTTTCTGTAATCAGGTCAAAGGAGCTTAGTAAAGCAATTTGAGGACAAGATGTTCTCTTTAGTGGTGAAAAACTCTCCCAGCCACAATTTGCAGCTAAGTTGCATATACTTTATATAAGGGGCAAACTTGTGCAGAGGAATTACATCCGCATCACATGCTTTATTAAACCCCCCATTTAGACTATTTCCAGGGTTCCAGAAACAATAGTAAACTCAGCTTGGGATAACCTTAAATATCTTAAAACACAGTTTGGTTAAAACATTGGCATACTATATAAGCTAGTGATACATTTCTTTATGGAGTGAGCGTGGTATATCATTTCTATGTCCAGGTACCTCCCAGCAGCTGAACTGAAAACCTTTTATTTTTGTTCTTATGGACCAAGGGTGCTTCCCTGTGTCTCGGACATCATGGACTGGCCTTCTGGCATAACAGGAAAATGCCCAGTGGGCTGCTGGCCTGATACTGCCCCCATTCCCAATTTGACCAAGTATGTAATGCACAGCCACCAGCAGAATATGCACAGGCACATGCTATGTGGCTTTAAAATGTAACGTGGGGCTACTTTTGACAATTGGTAGCCTCTAGCCTTAAAGTGCCAGATGGGCTTAGATAATCAGACTAAATCAAGCGGAGCTGTAACAGTCACTGTCTGCTTCAAATTAAGTCTTGAAGTCCATTTTTAAGTGTTCCAGCTGGTCCTGAAGGCAAGATACCTTTGGTATTCCATGTAATAATTTTGTATAATTCAGTAGCTTGTTTCTTTTCACAAAAAAAATAAAAGTAGGCATGGTTTATCTTTATTATAATATAGGGAATATATACAAAGAAAAGGGGCAGGTGATCATGTTTTCTTGCATAAACTATATGCACTGCATACAAAACTATACAGCTTCAATAAACCCCTCATTCCTTTACAAAGAAAACAAAATCTCTCTGGAAAAACAGAATACCACCTGTCCAAATGCAGCCTCTCTTTCAGTCTTTGGAAAATATACGGAATTATTTTACTAAAACCTGGGTCCAAAAGTCTACCTGACTGAATAATATCAGTGTTTCCACTCTTGCCAATCCATGGGAACTATACAAAATATAACGTTCAGCTCTATTCCTCTCCTTGAGGTCTAGAGGGCAAACTAAACTGCATCCATGGGGTGATAATTCTCTAGTACAAACATGAGAACGGTGACCCCTAGTACTCACTAAGTGCCACTGTAGCATACACCTAAGGTAGGGTTCCTTGGTTTCAGAGATCATATGAGCAGGTTTAAGAAAATTGCCACAAACTGACAGATGGTTACTACTAGACTAATGTACCCTTCATCCCCCCAATTTAACTACATGTTATGGAACCCAATAGGATTTCTTCTATAAACGCCTAGCTAGCCTGAAGCAAAGTTGTCCATTGTCAACTTACAAGAGAAATTTACTGGGATTGGCCCTTCATAATCAACAGTCAAGATGGTAAAATGAAATGTGTCATCTTACCGCAGCTCACCTACAAACTCTTGACAAGCCTGTGGGCAAATTGCACTCAAAGCTTCCACCTTATGCTTTTGTTACACAGTTAGATAAAATCCATTAATGTCCAATGGAAACTACAAAGCCTGAAAAATATTATTTTGTATAATCAATATTTAAGAATAAAAGTAGGAATTCTCTGGAGAAAACATTGTAATCACTAATTAATGGGGACATTATAAAATTGTCTTCAGGGCTTGGTCATTTAAATCACAAGCACACTTCTGGATACTGAGCTAGACCCATTACAAACAGGACCGTGAAACAGACAACTACTCGTTCTCCTGCTACTGTGGAGCATGATGGTCTGTGATGGCAGAAAACCCAGGAACACAAAGCCTAAAAATAAGCATGAGGAAGTTCTGTTGAATGGTATAGATGAACTCTCTCAGCTTTGTTTATAATCACCCATAACATGCTGCCTACAGATTTTTTACACTTTCAGATAATGAAAGGCAGGAGATGCGAGGGAGACGTGCATATATAACCATGTCTGTGTAGACTTGACTGTATAGATTTCTGGAGCAAGGTTATTGCTACAGGTGGGTCAAAACTAATTTAGAATATAGAACAATACACTTTTCTATTAATTCTAAGTGCAGAGTTTGCAAAGAAATTCTAACGTTACTAAACACATTCACACGTTCTGACAAGCTGATGAAATATTGTGCGTATCGTAAGCCTGCTGTTATTACATAGGCGTGCCATATTCACTAAGAAAATGACATAATAAGAGGTTGTGATGGAGAGAACCAGTTGTCGTCCACCTATCCACTGGCAACAGCTTCCTCCTTATCTTGCTTCAGTCTATAATCCGCAAGGGCAGCTCGGATGGCATCTTCAGCAAGCACTGCAGGGGGGGAAAAAAAAAGCCGTTTTATATGCAAGAGGTCCAGTGAGGTTTTTACAATATACAGAAAAAAAAATGATACATTGGAATCTGACTGGGTATGTCACTCAAAATGAGGATTAGTATCTCTGCAATGTATAATCCAGAGGTACCCATGTGTGTATACCAGGGATGCACCCAGGGCCGGCCTTAGGGGTGTGCGACCTGTGCGACCGCACCCCCCCCTCTGTTTGAAGGGGCAGGGGGGGTAGTTTGAAGGGGCAGAGGAGAGGGGTAGTTTGAAGGGGTAGTTTGAGGGGCAGTAGTTTGAAGGGGCATGGGGGGGGTAGTTTGAAGGGGCAGAGAGGGGGGGCGCCAGAGGAGTAGTCCGCACAGGGCGCCACAACGCCTAAGGCCGGCTCTGGATGCACCAATATATCGGTGGCCGAAATATATCATCGGAAAAGGGCATTATCAGTAAATGACGAAATAAAAAAACACCGTAAATAATCGTCCGCAGGGGCCAGGCTGCTTACCTGTGCATTGGTCGCACACACTGTGCGAACAGCATCTCTTGTACAGGCCAGGAGAATCAGGAACCCAGCGGAGTCACGCGACTGCATGTCACATGACCCTGCTCCGTTCCTTCTTCCCCTGGGGGCGGGACAAGAGAAGTTGCTCACACAGCAACACAGAGGGAAGCAGCAGGCCCCCTGCAGAAGTCTGCGAGTGAGAAATCTGCAGTTCAGGTAAGGGGTGGGGGAGGGTATACGAATGAGTGCGCATGAGTGTGTAAGTGTGTAATGGCTGCCTGGGCATGATAGGAGTGTGACTGCTGATTACACCATTTTTGGTGTGACAACAACGAGACGATTTAGAGGGAGCTAGAAAAGCTTACTTCAATTGGCCATATGTTTTGCTGACCTGTTAACTTTTTGTAGCCCAAACCCTAGAATGACTTACTGGAGCAGTGCAGTTTCACTGGTGGAAGGCAGAGTTCTTTGGCAATATCAGTGTTCTTAATCGTCATCGCCTCATCAACCTGTGCAGCATATACAGGTGTGTCAAGAGTTTATGCAGGTAACAGTGGGTGTGCTCACAGTGGCAACTGGAAATTAACAGTTCAGGATACTCCACAATACCATTTCCATTTAACCCCTTCATGACAAAAGAAAAAAAACCAGCCTGCGTTGGGCCACTGTTAAGTATATACCAACAGCCCTGGACAGAAGCTCAGTTGTTTTGGCAGGGTCAGTAGTGATACTGCTGGACAGAAATACCTGAAAGGGTACCTGGAGTTTTAATGGTAATTGCCAATGCAAGACTCTCAGGATAAATTATGACTTCTTATACGTCCTCTGGCTAACATAGTATGTCCCATGTTCATAAAAGGTGATAAAGAACTCATAGCTGGATACAAATGTGTAGAACATTAAACTACAGCCTTAGAACTACATTCTACACTAGCAAAATTATTTGCAGACATTGCTTGATATAATGTTTCACTTTAATACCACCCCTAACACTATGCAGAGTAGTGCACTTAGCATATATCGTGGTGAAAAATTAAACATGCAGTATACAGAACAAGTGGAATGGAGTGTTTATAAGACGTGCAGTGTCCTTGAGTCCTTGGAATTACCCAACCTGGCACTTGGCTAAGTTAGACCTGCTCTCACCCCTCCCTCCCCTCTTAGATCTGGTGCTCTAGGAATGGGCCTAGTCTGGGATATGTCACTGGTCTGATTTGGTCATTTAAAAGTAGAATGTCAACACCATCATGCATGACACCATCCAATTACAACAAAGTCTGTTGATGAAGTCACCACTGCAGTCTTGTTAAAGCGTGTGCATTTTTCAGTTAGTCCATGCATACGGGTGTAAAAGCTAAACTTAGACACGATGAAGCAAAATTATGAATAAAAAATTACCGTTTTTCCTTTCACCCACTCGGTTGCCAGTGAGCTGGATGCAATTGCAGAGCCACAGCCAAAGGTTTTGAATCTCGCTTCCACAATCTTGCCGTTTTTATCCACCTCTATCTGCAAGATGGCAAAATTAGAGACCCTTTGTTACCGAGATCACTGGATGCTAGTAATAAGTTTGGTGGTGAACTATTCAGTAAGCGTGAAGACACGTAAAAAGGGACAAAATATATGCATAGCATCAAAAATGGAATAGGCAGAAGCCTCCAGAAGTCAAAGAATGAAGAGTTATATAACCTCCACTGCCATGTTTGCAGATGAAGCATGAGTCAACATACATTACACAAGAGAAAGAGGCAACCTACTTGAAGTTTCATAACATCTCCGCATGCTGGAGCGCCCACCAGACCGGTTCCTACATTCTTTGAATTCTTGTCAAGGGATCCAACGTTCCTCGGGTTCTCATAGTGATCAACGACCTGCAAAATACATTTATGATATCACTGCCACAAACAGCTGTCCAGTAAGGACCTTGAGAAGCCTGCCCTTAGTATGAATCAGTAAACAAATGTGTTTATAGATTCAAACAATTCTGGAAGTAGTGTGCAAGATTTAATTATACACTTCTGGATGATCAGGCAAATTGCACTAGAAAGACTGCAGGCAACAAGGTTTCAAAGGCGATATTCACTTAAAGTGATAATTGAGCTCACCACTATACTTCGCAGACCTTATTTTATTCTTTATTCTAAAGGTTTAGCCACATAAAACACAAAGCATTTAAAAGCTATTTCAATATAAATGCTATCAATGAGTGCCAGTTTTTCATGTCACATGACATGTCAATTAAATGCCCCTAGCAAAATAATGAATGAGCCCATTATTTTGGGGGTGAGGCCGTTCTAGAAATAATTCTTTAAAGCTTAGTTACAAACATATTAAACTCAGCAGAGAAAGGAAAATAGCACCACTTATCTGTGTCCCAATTAAACTATGGCCTATTCCAGCAGTGATTAAGTAAATATTTGTAGCGTTGTATTTTGGCACAATTAGATAAGAAATAGATTAAATTGCATACAGAATAAATTTGCAATCAGTCTGTAATATTTTATTTGAAGCGAACTTGAAGCGAAAACAGTTGTGCAGCTATGACCGACCATTCATTTAACAACCTTTAACATAATGAGAAGTTCAGAACAATGTAAGAACTAGTAAAAATATTAAAGTTATTTTTTTAATAATGATATCTAAAGGAATATTCTATTTAGTTTCTTTTTGAAGGTTAGCTGTGGGAGAATAGATGAAAATCCTCTATGGAGTGTGCTGGTCACCAATGTTCCATCTAGTTTTTCTTAGTTGGCGTGCGCAGAAAATTTCTCTTGTGCAAAAATTTTCACAGAACAAAAATTTTGTGCGCACAATATCCGCGCCACATAAAGTTTCAAAAATAATAATTTTTTTATTTTTTGGGGGGGGGGAAACTGTTGTGCGCACAATTTTTGGACGTGTGCGCTCTCTAAAAAAAGCTATGTGCGTGCGCACAAGCGCACAGCTTAGAGGGAACACTGCTGGTCACCCAAGAACTACACAATAGTAGTCATGGAAACACTTTATTGCAAGACATAAAATTAAAATAAATTATTTATACAAATAAACTTCCACGCACAAACTATTCAGGCCATGAATACAGAGACATTAGCAAGGAGATTTTTACAAAAAAATAATAAATCAACTCAAAATTAGCAAATAACTAATTAACTGGCAAATATCAGTAATGCTTCATTAATTAGCATTAGCATATCAGGAAGATGAAGGCTGCCATTTTATAAACAGCCTATTTTAAACCCTGGTAAATAAGATACCAGGACAGAGAAAATACCATAATGAGCGGTTGCGATTAGCACTATAATTAAATTCTAGCACGGTAAAACTTGTCCACCAATAAGTAAATCATCAGTGCAATTGGGGTTATTTGTATTAAGGTAGTTCAACTGCTTGTTAGAAGCTATGCCTAGGATGGCGCCATTTATTTAATCTTCAGCACCAACACAGCCATTTATTTACATTTGGGATGGACACTTTCACAGCTTCATTGTAGACATCTTCATTCTGATGGATTTTTTTTGCTATATTGTTATTTAAAAAAAATCTTGTTCAAACAAAATTGTTCAAACAATGACGAGGTCAGGCATTCCCCCCTCACCTCACCTCATTACTTCTACACATGTCAGCCCGTAATGATTTAAATGCCTGGCCCGGGCGGCTGCTATCACATGGGAACCAGGCGCCCATCTTTTCGCGGACTACGCACTATAGTAATTACATAACCTCCATCCACGCAAAGCACTCTCTTCCCCGTCGCAAACCTCTACTCCCCCGCCGCCCTTGGTACCTTCTTGTGATATCCGGCACATGGTACACGCAGCTCAGGGACTCCACATCTGCTCCACACGGAGCAAAACAAACGACCCACGCCAGCCATCGAATCCTCCGCAAGCTTCGCAGCAAACTGGAGACGCTGTGAAATGACGTAGCAAGAACGTTCTGGAGTCACGTGGTACGTCTGTGCCGCACTAATGGGGAGTGTTGTTATAGGAACTGTTGGAATAAAGTTATGGGTGTGTTTATACGAGGCTTTATTTACAAAGAGCATCCACGGTGCTCCGGCGACTCTGTCTGCTGGTTGGTTTTTGTAACGGGACGCTCCAGCCGTTTACACCCCTTAAGGCCCGGACTGGTTGTTTTTTTTTAACCCCTTGAGGACCGGGCTCATTTTTCGTTTTGTACCCTGTGGGACCGAGGCTGTTTTGACACTTTTGTGGTGCTTGTGTTCAGCTGTAATTTTCTCCTCACCCATTTAGTGTACCCACATAAGTTATATATTGTTTTTTCCAGGACAAGATGGGCTTTCTTCAGATACCATTATTTTGATCGTATCATCTTATTTACTATAAAAAAAATAAAAAAAACATGGTGAAAAATTGAAAAAAAACACATTTTATGACTTTTATTTGAAAAATCTTTTACTCACCTAAAAAAGCAAGAAAAAAAACTAGCTAAATAGATTCTACTACTTGTCCTGAGTTTAGAAATACCCAATGTTTTTATGTTTTTTTGCTGTTTTTTGTAAGTTATAGGGCAATAAGTACAAGCAGCGTTTTATGATTTCCAAATCTTTTTTAACAAATCTGGTCAGTCTGCCTCCATCTCCTCTTTGGAACATCTTTGAAGTGGGTTAACTCAATTTAACCCGGTCATACCATATATTTTTGAAAACTAGACACCCCAGGGTATTCCAAATGCTGTTATTTTAACCCTTTCCATGCACCAATTATAGAACTACACTTTGTCAAACTTTGTAATAGTAATTTTTTTAATTTTTTTTTCACACAAATTGTACTTTAGTTATAGATATACAGGTGCTGGTATATGTCACTGTCGAACAACCCCCCAATATGTGTTCAGGAACATCTCCTGAGTACAGCGATACCCCACATGCATGGGTTTGTCAGATTGTTTGGCTGGTAAAAGGCTACTTTTGGGGCATGCGTAATCCAGGTGGTCATTTGGTCAGTCTGCCTCCATCTCCTCTTTGGAATACCTTTGAAGCGGGTTAACTCAATTTAACCCATTCAAACCATATATTTTTGAAAACTAGACACCCCAGGGTATTCCAAATGCTGTTATTTTAACCCTTTCCATGCACCAATTATAGAACTACACTTTGTCAAACTTTGTAATAGTAATTTTTATTTTTTTTTCACACAAATTGTACTTTAGTTATAGATATACAGGTCCTGGTATATGTCACTGTCAAACAACACCCCAATGTGTGTTCAGGAACATCTCCTGAATGCAGTGATACCCGACATGCATGGGTTTGTCGGGTTGTTTGAGATTTAAAATGCCACATTTGGGAAGTGCGCTTTTTTTCTCCATTTTGGTCAGTCTGTACCTATGCCCTATCTTTGAGCTCGGCCACTCCAATTTACCCCATCAGCCATTTTTTTTATATATTAGACACCCCTTGGGTATTTGAAGTGCTTTTATTTTAACTCTTTGTTGAGATTTTTGAGAAATTTTAGCACTTGCTCAAAATAATAAACTTTATTTTTTTATTTTATTTTTTTAATACTTTTTTTATATTTTTTTACACATTTTGCTGGTACTGGATGGTTCATCAAGTGACATCACTGCATAATTATTTTTAAATGTTAGCACATTTATTTTTCTTCATTTTTTTTTTGAATATTTTACTAATCACATAGTGATTAGAAAGCTGGGTTCCATTGACTTGCTTGGTTGAATGCAGTACCTGTATTCAACCTGCAAGTGGAGCCAGAGTTCTCTAGAGGGTCAGGAGACCGTCTAGCGAACTCTTTCTTCTTTATTGTTTTTTTTCCCGGGCCGCCGCCATCTTGCTTGATGGCGAAGATCACCGGCAGCTGCGGCTGTGACCGTTCTCCGGAGCGGTCACAGCCCATCCAAAGGTAAGTGTTTGGTGTCGCTGGATGCCTCCTGATCGAGGCATTCCAGCGACACCATTTAAGTTTAGGAGGCGATCGTTGATCGCCTCCTAAACGCTTTTAAAACGGGCGTCCGCTGTTGACGCCCCGGGGAGGGGCCAGACATGGCCCCCGATGCCGATCTCGGCCTTGCTGAATGCCTCGACATCGAGGCATTACAGTAACGCCGTTTAAGCGAAGAAAGTGATCGTTGATCACTTTCTAAGCTTATTTAATTTTTTGACGGTTCAGGACCGTCAAAGGTCATTTAGTGACCTTCTTGTCATGACGGTACTGAACCGGCAAAGGTCGCGAAGGGGTTAAACACGGCTGTTTCAACATGTATTTATGTTTAGCTGTTATTTTCTTATTTAATGTATCCACACAAATTATATATTGTTTTGTTTCCTTTCTGGACAAGAAGGGCTTTCTTCAGATACCATTATTTTGATCATATCATCTAATTTACTATAAAAAAAATAATACAATAAATATGGTGAAACATTGAAAACAAAACTTTCTGACTTTTATTTTGGATGTTGGAGCACGTGGTAAAAACACCATTTCAGAATATAAATATTTGTGACCTTAGTAAGGTCGATGTCCTCTTTGCCCATGTATAAAGCAGTACAACATAGTATAAGGAACACAAGGGAAATGAGGGTGGGCAAAATAGCGAAAGGGAATTAAATGAACTTGCGCAAAGAGAAGGAACAGAGGGGGTGGAGAGAGCGGGAAGTACAATCTTAAGGGACGGGAGTATTAACAGATCAGAGGAATAAACCAAAGTAGATGGGATGCATATAAATATCCTGGAAACTCTTCTGGTTTTGCCTAGAGACTCCAGGCCTCCGTGTCACCAAGGAGAAACTCTGGGTCACACGTGTCCCGCAACGTCACTGGTAATTCCTCGCATTTCGTAAGGGGCTTTCGGGAAGTGCCTTGTAATGCATACCGTGAACATGCGTGTGTGGAGGGCTGCACGTTTGTACTGCGCCTCAAAGCTTCAAAAAGCAGCACTCACTATAGCATTCAGCATACACATCAGTGGCAAGAAAGTTCTCCCACTGAAATTGCAAGCTCTTTCCCTGCACACGAGTCCACTTAGTAAGTGCTGCAACTGACTGGCAGTAATGCGTATCACATGCATATCACCGAACACATCTCCTGCATGAACAATAGCTGGGGGCAGGTAAATGTACATATGGGGGGGGGGGATTCTGCAGAATCCCACTATGTACTTGCAAGGGGGACACCACAGCTATCATAATCATTAAAGTCCATATGATGGCTGAAGAGTCCCTTTAATTATAACGGTCTGGGGCAAATTGGCAAAAGTGGTCATTTTTAGTATTTTGTACCAAAATTGTCCTTTATGCAGAAACCTGCTTGTGTCAGAATTGACATTTGCGTACGTTGTTTGGGTACTAGATAAACATGTATTTTTCTGACTTGTGAGATGTATAAACGCGACAGGAGTTTAGAACAGAGGCAGCGAGTTCACCAAGACTTGGAAGTCATCACATGTATTAATCGTGCCGAGCGTCAAGCATGATGGAACCAAATAACAGCATCAGTGAAAGTAAGAAGGGATAAAACCATTACGTCATTATTTTAATCACACCCCACGCAACTGCAATGTTTCTACTGGGTATGCGCTACAACACAGCGTATGCGCCGTCTCCTTGGACTTCCGAGGACCCTTGGTCACAGGTCCTTGGTTTCCCTGGAGACAATGCTGTCCGAAAAATGCCTGTGGAGAAAGTAACTCAACTCAATATGTATTTCTCGCAGATTAATTATCTTATAGCCGAATAATTGGAGGACTGCGCTGCTATTTTGAAATGTAAGTGATATTTGGGGCCCAGCTGTTGCGATGTTGGTTTCGCCAAAGACAGGCAATGTACAGGACACCTCTCCCGCCCAACAACGTTGTGAATTCGTATTGAGAAGGAACACGATGGCGACTGCTCAGCCTGAAGAAATGGAGAGGGAGAGTAAGGTTGTAGGAGACGACGATGACGAAGAGGAGGAGATGGAGTCCGAAGGCGAAGGCGAAGGCGAAGGGCTAGGAGATGGCTCGTCTGAGGGAACAGGACAATCTTCTTCTGACGAAGAAGATGAAAAGGAGAATGAAGCAGAGATCCAGCGCCTGGAAGAGCAGGTGAGGACTTGGTTTGGCTCAGAAGGCCTCTTTTTTAAGATTTATACTATCATATAGTCGTATAAAATGGAAGATGAGGTGCTTGTAGAAGTATTAAACATGGCTTCTTATTAAACCCCTTATTGAATATGTAGATTTAATACAAAACTTATTGTTTGCCCCCACCCCTCACGCAAGCACCCCTCTTATGGAAGGACAGTCTCTTTGGGACCAGAATTCCTCTGTCACCCTTTCCTATTTTGTGCTACAAACTGTTTGCTGGTTATGAGTGTATCCCAGCAATTTGATGTATAAACTGAAGAAAGTGGGTTTACGAAGCATGTTGTGTGTATAACATACCTCGTTCCTCTAAATCCCTTACTCCGCTACACGCATTTCTACCAGTAGGTCACAAAGTCGCTTAATAATCTTAAAGCTCTAGCCGTATTCCCGAAAATTGCCCTTTAAAATCTGCTGTTTTGCATCCATAAGCTGTGACTTGTTGTCAATCGTATTATATATTTTTTGTAATAAATGTTGGAGACAAAAATGCTCTAAAGTCCATGCAGAATAGACTCCAATGTGCACTCGGGGCTAGCGTGCTCCTTTAGTACGATTAAACCATTTCTTTAATGTTTTTAAAGCTTTATTTGTAGTGTCTCTTACTCTTCCTCTCTGCTTTCATCGTCACTGTTTTTCTGCCTTCTTTCTTCGATACTAAGCCCTACCCCCTGCTCATTTTATTTCATAACCTGATGATACATCCACTTATTAATATGTGCATGTCTTTTTTTTTATTTTTTATATTACTATACCCTCACAAGTCCTCACCCACTTTGCATGTCCTTCTGGAAATGTCTTGTTTGGTATAAGGTTCACTAATGGTTTTTCTTGACATTTTCCTCATTTGCTTATTAGTATTATAGCACCCGCATAAAGAAAAGATAGAATTTATTATGCATACACGTATACGAAGAAGTTTAAGTCTGCATATCTTAATTGGTTTTCTTTGCTCTGGAATTTCCAGCTCTCCATAAATGCATTTGACTACAACTGTCATGTCGACCTCATCAAACTCCTCAGACAAGAAGGGGAGCTAGAGAGACTGAGACGTGCCCACCAAAAGATGAGTGAGCTTTTCCCTTTGACAGAAGGTATGTATATAGATTGTGATGCCGGTAGAGGTTATCCAGTAAAATGGTACTTTTAGCTATAACTGACTTTGTACACTGACTTTTTGCAGAAATTTGGCTGGACTGGCTGAAGGACGAGATGAAGGTTGCAGAAGAAGATTCCAGCCGAGAAAAGGTTTACGAGTTGTTTGAGCGCGCTGTCAAGGACTATATCTGTAAGTTCGAATTTCTGTTGGGGAAAAAACCATCCGACAATCCCTTCTACAGCGGACCAGTTGTTATAAAGGTTATTCAATTATAGCGGTTCGGTTTTAGGTAGTAGTAGCTCATTATTAAAGGGGCAGTACGGCTTTCGATTTTGATAAGCCTAATGTTAATATTGCCCCGGTGAAGCAAGATTTGCTTTGCTCTAAGATCAAGGAGATGGTTCAGTGTTTTCTCAACAAAAAAAGTAGACAGACGTCCGTTAACTTCAGATTTCCACATTTTCCCAGGACATGTATTTCTTCACTTTCTGCTGTAAAACACATATACATATTTTTTTTTTCATTTATTAAGTCCATTCTGTAAGTTTACATCCCACCTAAGTGTAAATATTCCCTGCAGATAAAGATTGATGTGGCCAGTTTAGTGTCTACACATTGCATAATATCTGAGACTGAGAACTAACTTGATTTATTGTGAATTCGCATTATTATTATATAACAAGCAGACACCAGATAAGGTCGTATGGTAAATGAGTTCCTTGGTTATTAGAGTTGTGTGCTTATTTTAAAAAATGTGAAATTCTGAATGTAGATATTTATTCCAAGAGTACTACCATCAAAATATTTCCAGTAGTTGAAGAACAGATTGTGGGTTAACCTACACTGTTACTTTGATTGCTTATCAACTCACTTTGCGTACAGTTTGAACCACAAGGGAATCCTGTGTGCAGCATTTTGCTCTGTACCCCTATTCAAACTGAGTGGGGAGAGTGACCACAGTCATCCCGATTTAAGTGTGAGAAAGTAAATATGTTACAACATATAAAGAAATAACTGGACTCTTGCCTACAGGTGCATTCAAATAATTACTACTTTATATATTTAAACATTTCAGACCTAACCAAAATTAGTTTTGTTTGTAATGCATTTATATCTGTTAAGTGTGAGTAAACGAGTTCTGTATTTTTTTTCCCTTAAGGTCCAGAAATCTGGCTGGAATATGCCCAGTATTCCATTGGTGGAATGGGAGAGGAGGGAGGCATTGCCAAAGTCCGCTCTGTATTTGAGAGGGCGTTAACTGCTGTTGGACTTCACATGACCAAAGGATCAACAATTTGGGATGCCTACAGGGAATTTGAAAATGCCATACTGGCCACCGTACAGGTAGGAAGTGACAAATATTTGTGCTCCTGTATGTATGGTGTGTTTTTGTGTTCATTTGCATCTTGCCAGTAAAATGCGTTTTGTTTTTCTTTTAAACATCTAACCTCTTTCACATTACACACAGGAGCAAATAGCTGCCATCCATTTAAACCTAATATTGGTCCATTGGCTGTATTCTATATGTAGTAAGGAGTTTTTAGAACGCGTCATTTTTCCAGATGTAGCGTGCACTCAGGGAAACCATATATTGTTGGATGTTTTCTATCATAATATGGTATAATGTTTTAACGTAATCATCATTTTCCTAGCCAATGCCTGGTAGTGTCCCGTCAGCAGAACAGCAACAGATGTTCAATGCTCAGCTTGAGAAGATACACGCTCTTTTCAGACGCCAGCTGGGTGTGCCGCTTCTAGGTAAGCTGAAAAACCGTCTTCAGTAAAAAGCTCTCACCACTCGAGTTCATAGTCACTTTTAAGACCAAACGGGGTAAAACTTGTAAGTGAAGTCGGCTTCATACTTTACTTTTGCATATAAGTTTGTAGTGTGAAAGTCACATATCACACTTCGGTGTACATAAAAGAAGGCAGGTCTTTTCCCACGTCTTCTCATAGAAAATCCCTTTGATCTGCTCCTACGTCTTGGTGCAATTTCCATGTTATGGTCAATTAAGATAGCGAGCACTGTTTTTCTTTCTGCATCTCGGCATTTATAGATATGGACGCTACCTACGCAGAGTATGAGGAGTGGTCGGAGGAACCAATTCCAGATGCTGTCATACAGAATTACAAGAAAGCCTTAAAACAAATGGAAAAGTCCAAACCATATGAAGAAGCTCTGGTAAGATTCAGATAAATCAAACAGCCCTGTATCACTGTTTTAATGTTGTTCAAATCTCCAAGGGTTTTCATTTTCCCCAAGTAAATCCCAACTGCTGTTTCACTCTTCCATGTCTGCCAGCTCAGACATCAGCTAGGCTTGTGTGAACTCTACCAGCCTAGTTTCCTGAGTTAAACTGATTTGAGTAAAGCAGTAAAGGATATCTAATGATTTAACATGGTGGCTTAATTCCTCGGAAGTGTGCCTTGGTGAATGGTGAAGCTCTTTATAATCTATCCTTTTCCATTGTGTACAGCTCTGTGTGTAATGAATAATATTTTGTTCTCCATCAGCTTGCTGCAGAAACCCCAAAGCTTGTTGAGTATCAAGCATACATTGACTTTGAGATAAAAGAGGGTGACCCAGCCCGTATCCAGCTCATCTTTGAACGTGCCTTGGCTGAAAACTGTCTGGTGCCAGATCTCTGGGCTAGATATACTAAGTATTTGGTGAGTGTAAAGAAGCACATTATCCATCTCATAAAAAAAAAAAAAACCTTCAGGATATGTGATAAGCTTATAATGATGATGCATATATAAAAAAAGGTTCTTATATTAACACCAACATGCATGTTCACCAGTGCAGCAAAACAGAGGAACAATCATTTTCAGAAACAAGAAAATGGCAAACCCATGAAAATATGAGGACAACGCTGCTTTGTTTATTTAAGATCATTTTGCTGGTCTAGTTAAGGAGTGCAATTACTGATTTTAGGGTTTTGGTAGTCTTTCTTAGATAAAAATTAGATTTACTCACTTATTCTGTCTGTTTCGCGTTTAATTGAAATTCTTACATTTGTTCATAAAGCATTTGGCACATTGCCAGTTTTACTCAGTACATATCTTCTTCAGGATAGACAGCTAAAAGTTAAAGACCTTGTGCTTTCTGCGCATGACCGAGCGGCCAGAAACTGCCCCTGGACAGTCGGTCTGTGGAAAACGTATATCCTGGCCATGGAACGACATTGTGTAGATCACCAGACTGTGACTGGTAAGGTGTGAATGTTTCATTATTTCCTTTTCCTCTTTAGTCTTAATTTAAATTACTTGCATGCCATTCAACCCAGAAAATATTGCAGAAATTCAATGAAAATGTTTCAGTAAAGCAGCAGAGTATATGTCTCACATTTTTATATTGTAGATAACTTTGAGAAAGCATTGAACGCTGGGTTCATCCAGGCTACAGATTACGTAGAGATCTGGCAGTCCTACTTAGACTACCTGAGGAGACGAGTTGACTTCACAAAAGGTAAATATCAGTAGCATCATAAACTGGTCAATGTAAACCTGTAAAGAATGGTCTATTTTATGTTTTCTTAAAAAGTACCCAAATTCTGTGGCTCCCTTTCACATTGGTGTAGTCTAATCTTGATGCCCTCATATGCTGTTTTCTCAGACTCCAGCCAGGAGCTTGAAGAATTGAGGTCTGCTTTTGTTCGTGCTCTAGATTACCTGAAGCAGGAGGTTGAAGAAAGTGAGTATTGATCTACTAAGACATTATCTGCCCAGCCTCTCAATTCCAGTTTGATATCATAAGTGCAGGACATAGTGTACTGACTTATCCCTATAAGTAGTGTACCTAGGGATTAATCCACTAAGGGCTAAATTGTATTAAGATTCATTTGTCCTTCTTAATGTGAAATATTGCTTCATTTGGGAATGCAGCACGTACATAAATAAAATAAAGTTTTTTCCCAACTAAACTTTTTCCTTCCCTTTAAGTTAAACTTTCCTAGACCCAGAGGTGGTTGTCTGTTGGATCTTTTCAGAGCTGTTTTGTTCATTGCAGGATTTAGCGAGAGTGGAGATGCTTCCTGCAGTATAATGCAAAACTGGGCCAGGATAGAGGTGAGATTCTTATTTGGTTTCCGGGACACATACCATACAACATCTGTCAGAGAATCCTATAGTTTATCATGTATGCTCTTTTTACATGTGTGAAAAATAAATATTGTCTAAATGACATGCACACCTAACATGGTTTGTTAATTCCTGAGACTAGTTCAGTTTAGCAGAATAATATATGCTTTTCTTCTATTCATTTTGCCTACTTTTATTCAGCTTCTTAAACCTTAGAAACAATCATGCTTGTAATAATAATTGCAACATGTCAGTGCCGTTCTTCTCCACTTTTGTGTTCTATGTATGCACCCATAATAAATTATTGAATATAACTGGCTAAATCTATGGGCCACTACTCTGCTAATCCTACTAGACCTTTCTGCTGCTTTTGACACTGAAAGTTTGAAAGAGAAGAGGATGGTCCACAAAGATTTTGATCTCTGTGACACTGCTCTCTCCTGCTTCTCATTCTACCTTTCTGATCGTTCTTTCAGCGTCTCCCTCTCAGTACAACTTTCTCTCCCCTTCCCCTCTCAGTTGGTGTTTCCCCAAGGCTCAGTTCTAGGATACCTTCTGTTCTCACTTGGCAAACTAATCTCAACCTTTAACTTTCAATGCCACATGAATGCCGATTACACCCAGATCTACCTATCCATCTCCCTCCATCCCTGTTAGGTTGTGTAAGTAACTGCCTTGCCTCTCTCGCTCTCTAACTGGATGTCTGCACCATTTGAAAAAACGCAATCTTTTCTTATCTTTCCTTCGTTCAATGCTAACATTCCCTCAATGTCAACGGTGCAGTTATCTCCCTGTCCTTTTGGTGTCACCCCTTGACTTTGACGTCTCATTCACCCCCCACATCCTACCTGTCTCAAAAATCAGCTGTGTCCATTTGTAACTGATCTCCCTCATACCTTCCTCACCCCTATCATCTTTCATTTCCCCTTGCCTCTGATCCTTCAAAAAAATCCCTTGAGACCCACTACCTTAGGACACCTACAAACCTTCGTGTTAACACCTTTCCTTCCATCCTCTCTTCGCTCACCTGCCTTCAGACAAAATGTACACTAGCAGCTCCTTTCCTACAGTGGCATTTTCACCTCTTGTGGAATACACCCTAACTTCTTCTAGATTCTAAGCTCGTTTGAGCAGGGCCCTGCACCATGCTTATAAACAAACCTTAAAGATGTATGTTAAACACATCAACAGCACATTCCTCCCCTTGTGACTATATTAAATGGCTGGTATTTTTCCACCCGTAGGCTCGTCACTGTAAGAACATACAGAAAGCCAGAGAGCTGTGGGATAGCATCATGACCAAAGGCAATTCCAAGTTTGCCAATATGTGGCTGGAGTACTACAACCTTGAGCGGTAGGAAACATGTACTTTTTTATTACTTGTACTACTTTTATTTGTGATCTCGTCTGTATTGAAAGTGTATATGGTCCAAATCTTTCTTTAGAGCACATGGGGACATCCAGCATTGTAGAAAAGCTTTGCACCGAGCTGTCCAATGCACCACTGATTATCCGGAGCATGTGTGTGAAGTACTGCTCAACCTGGAAAGAATAGAAGGTAAGATCCCTGCAACAGTGTTCACAGTTATGTTGTTCTTGCAGCAGTGATTTTGTCATATAAAGTGTGTGTGGGGGGGTCTATATTTCTGTCTATATGTATGTGTGTAATTTATAAATTTTTACCTATTTTACGATTTTATATATATATTTTGTTGCTAGGCTCTTTGGAAGATTGGGATGCAGCTGTACACAAAATAGAAAACAGACTTTCGAGGGTCAATGAGCAGAGAGCTAAAGTTTGTTATCCCAGATTCCTTTGTGTGTGTATTGTGTGTATGTCATTTTATCCATCTATATTTTCATTAAAGTTTCCTGCCATTCTTTCTGTCACCGCTAAAATAGCCATAGTCCTACTGACTTGATATGGATGCATTGTGAGGGGGCACTCGAATAAACTTCTTTTGCAAGAAGTGATCTATGTGTGTGTGTGTGTGTGTGTGTGTGTGTGTGTGTGTGTGTATATATATGTATGTATATATATATATATATATATATATATATATATATATATATATATATATATATATATATAACATCTTTGCATTCCCCGCTATCCCCTTTTTCACCAACCTCACTCAGGCTGCTGAGAAGGAAGCGGTTCTTGCCAAGCAAGAAGAGGAGAAGGCAGAGCAGAGAAAAAAATCCCGAGCTGAAAAGAAAGCTGCAAAAAAACAGAAAAAGGCAAAACCTGGAGATAAGCGCAAAGCAGAGGAGGAAGATGACGATGATGAAGAGTGGGGGGAAGAAGCAGGTATGTGTCCCAACAAATCTGCACACTGGTTTACAGGGGGTGGGAATTTTCTATGTTATTAGTATTTACATGGCCATTTAAAAGCATTATAAAACATGAAAACCGTTTATATTCTGATTTCAATTACAGCAGAGCAGCCTAGTAAGAAGCACAAAGGGGAGGAGGAGAAATCTGAAGACAAGGAAACTGAAGAGATGGAGACCGAGATGGGTCTGTTTGGCAGGAGCGCACCTCAAAAAGCACTGGCTCCGGCCAAACCGAAAGCATCCATCGCGACAGATCAACCCAAAGTGCTTCATGATGCAAACAAGGACAGCGTCACAGTATTTGTCAGCAACATGCCCTTCACCTTGTCCGATCCAGAGCAGGAGCTCAGAAAGGTGTTTGCCGGATGCGGGGAGATCGCAGAGGTCCGTGTTGTGTACGGCAACAGTGGAAATTTCAGGGGATATTGCTACGTGGAGTTTACGGAGGAAAAGAGTGCACTGGATGCACTGAAACTCGACAGACAGCAAATCAGAGGAAGACCTATGTTTGTCTCTCCCTGTGTGGATAAGAACAAGAACCCTGATTTTAAGGTGGGTTGCAAAAGTAAAATTAGATCTATGTAGCCGTTTTAACATTCAAACCCAAACACTGGAATGTGTTTGGGTCTTCTATGGGGCAGTCGGATACCTTACTGAAATCAAGATATGGTATATCCCACTGAAGAAAATCGGGTTAGTTTAGATCTCCCAGTGGTAAATTATGCTGTTATTGATCTTTAAAACTATCTTTGTATTTTCTCCAATTTAACTCGCTCTTAGTACCTTCAGAAGTTTACGTTATTGTTTAGTCTTACTGACAAGTTACTGCAGTAAAACTTACTTTCCAGGCACCTATGGCAAAAGGTTATATTAGTGATCTTTCTGATCCTCCTAAAAAAAAAAAAAAAAGGTGCATTTCTGTCACTGATTGGCTGCTTGAGCTGTCAATCAGTGGCAGGAAAGTGCTCCTGTTGAGGTCAGTTGGAAGACTTTACACATACACTGGAGGTGAGTACATAGCATTCAGGGAAATGCCTTTGGTCGAATGCATCTTCTCTCAGCTAAGCACCCTGCAGGCAAGAAAGGGCCAAATGTGTTTGAGGGGGAGAATAGTTCAGAAACGGGCCACACAACAATGTAAAGGGGCCATGCACAGATCAAATGCAATAAAGTGCATATAGTGGCAGGAGTGTTCTTCTAATCTCATTTTCTTTCATCGTGAGCTGCTGGTAGCATTATCTACTGGACAGATTTTGTACCGTACTGTTATTTTAGAAAATGTTTCATCATAAACCAGTTATAGCTAAATGTCCGCTTTCTTTTCAGGTGTTTAGATACAGCAAATCATTGGAAAAACACAAGTTATTTGTCTCCGGGTTGCCATTCTCTACTACCAAGGAGGAACTGGAAGAAATGTTTAAGGAACATGGCTCTGTAAAAGAGATCAGAATTGTGACCAACCGCTCAGGAAAGGCAAAGGTGAGTTTATAAAGGTACCACACTATAAAAAGGAACCTGCACTGCATATGTGTAATTCCTGACGTAACAGCAGGCTGTAGCTGAATGACTACCTTCTGAGAGGGATTCAGCGCATTCTGTTAAGAAGCGCAGACAGTTTTTGTTTTTTGTATACATTGTACAGCCAATACACTGTTTCTTGCAGCATGCTTACACCTGTTTGGTAGGCCTCGTATTTCACATTTGTATTATTTGAGCCTGGGACTAGCTTAGCGCACCGACATTTTTTCTTTTCCCATTCTGTTAACCATGCAAGATTACTGGACAGTAGATCTTATAAACCTTCTTCACTGGGTTTTTTTTTTTTTACTATACACCGCTGTGTTCTGCCATGTATAAACGGTATCCTCTTAGAACCGTGTTAGTCATCTGTCAATGTTATTCTTCGTGGGAAGTATTAAAAGTTCTAAATCATAAGGTAATCTCTTGTAACAATTTTCTGTTTTCCTATCATACCTGTAGTGTGTGTGTGTGTGTATATATGTATATGTATATATATATATATATATATATAATATACACACACACAATCACACACTATGTGGATAGAAGTATTTGGACATCTGACCATTACACGACAGAGACTTTTATGACATTGCATTGTAAATACATAGACTTTAATATGTAGTTGGTCCCGCTTTGCAGCTATAACAGCTTCCGCTCTTCTGGGAAGGATTTCCACAAGATTTTGGAAAGTTTCTGTGTTTTTTTTTTTTGTTTTTTTTTTTGCCCATTCATGCAGTAGAACAATTGTGAGGTCAGGCACTGTTGTTGGACGAGAAGGCCTGGCACGCAATCTCCGTTCCATTTCATCCCAAGGGAGTCCTGAGCAAAACGGGGAAGAGTCGCCACTCCGCATAACACGTTTCAGCTGCTCCAGAGTCCATTGGCAGCGTGTTTTATACCACTTGATCTGACGCTTGGCATTTTAAAGCTAGCATGCAGATGCTCGGCCATGGAAACCCATTCCATTAAGCTCCCGCCGCACAGTTTTTTGTTCCGGAAGTTTTGGAACTCCAGCTATGGAATCAGCAGAGCGTTGGCAACCTTTACGTGCCATGTGTCTCAGCACTCGGTGACCCCACTCTGTGGTCTTCCACTTTCCATCAATACCACTTACAGTTAATTGTGGAATATCTAGCAGGGATGAAATTTCACAAACTGACTTGCATCACAGTACTTCACTTGAATTGCTCTTCAGAACGACTCATTTTTTCACAAATGTTTGTAAATGCAGACTGCATGGCTAGGTGCTTAATTTTATATACCTTTTGGCAATGAGACTGATTGAAACACATTAATTCAGTTGTGTCCTTATACTTTTGTCCATATAGTGTATGTGTGGGAATATAAGCACATGTGGGATAGACATATGGCTATCATGAATAAAAGTGGGGTGTTTTATTTATTTATTTCAATTTCCATGATTAGGGACTACTTTCTTAAAGTTTGTGTCTGAGATAACCTAAGTAGGACATTTGACCTAGGACTCGCATACCATCATTTCCCGTCTCGACCATAATTTGTGAACATTACCTTGTTGTCTAATTTAACTGGATGTTTCACGCAGGGCCTGGCATACGTGGAGTATGAAAATGAAGCGCAGGCATCTCAAGCAGTGCTCAAGCTGGATGGCACACAAGTAAAGGATCACGTGATCAAGGTGGCTATTAGTAATCCCCCGATGAGGAAACCTCCACAAGCCGAAGCCTTCCGCCCCGCTATGCCCATGGTGCCGCGACAAGCCTATGGAGCGTGAGTAGTAGTTTCATTTAGCACTACATAGTTATTGCTGCTATATTTGCTGAACTTTATCGAAAGATTGAATAGGCAGATGCCCTAGCATAGATGGATATTTAGCTCCTAGGGGCTTTTGTAAGTATGCCATTTGGATTTGTGCACAGCATTTTGCCCACGTGGGTGAAAAGATGTTCATTGACCATAACTTTGCAAATGATTGTCCATGATTACCTTTTTTGTGCATACACGTGATTTTAATTTTATACAAAGCAGTTTCCTAATTAGCAGACTGAAAAGTTATGTGTTTATTAAGATAATAGACAGCCGGCTACTATATTTAAGCAGCACTATTCCATTGACAAATTCTGTTTTTAATGTATGTGTGATGTTTAATAGGAGGGGTAAAGGAAGAACCCAGTTGTCATTGTTACCCCCGCTCGCTGCATCGCCAGAGCACGCCAAAAAACGAAAATGGCACACCTCAGACACCGTCTGCTGCTTCCTCTGGAGAAGGGGAACCAAAAAAGATGTCCAACGCAGATTTTGCCCGGATGCTGCTACAGAAGTGACTGTGAAGAAGCCTGTTTAATCGCATACGAAGTCAAACTTTGAAAGAACAATGCCCTTTGTGTCCTTATCCATCAAGGAGGCTGGCCACAGCTCCGCATACGGCTTGGACTGCTGAATCTACTCCCGGGGGATTGGTTTAGTGCAAAAGTTTTGTTTTATTTTATCCCGTTCATCATACTTTTTCATTTTATATTTTAAAAGCACAGACTGTAGGCTTCCGCATTTCCCTCATATTGAGGCAGGCAAGGTAATGTAGGGGCAGTTGATAATGGTCTGTTTTGGGTGTGCATTCATGGAATGGTCATTGGCCTCTTCCTAATACAACTAACGGCGTAGGAGAAACAGATATGGTTTTATATACGTGACCTAGGTATCCCTAACTCTCTGTGCACCGTCCAAGCACAGGTTTGTATTTGGATGGTAACTGGATTACAATACTTGCTCCGATATCGGCTCCTGTTCCTCACTGTTAGTTGTGTGCATGCCAGCATGACTGCCCAATCTGTGGCATTAATCACACTGACCCGATGTAAACATTGTCATTTAGCGTTGTTTTCCAACCTCATACCTCCATCCACAAAATAGGGGCGGGCACGCATTTTTACCCTAAAAACAAGGGGCAGCTGGGGGTGGCAATCCATCTGTTGTTAATTTGACACGTGAAATTCTTTCTTTACATACAAACTATATTTTGCATATTTCTGTGATTTAAACAGTTTAAGGGAAAAAAATGTTTTCCCTGTTTTTTCTTTTAAGAGTCAAAGATCAGAACTGATTTTACCTAAAACACGGAGGCATAGATAATTTGACTTCACTAAATGCATTCTATATTTTGAGTTAAGATATTTCTTTGGGGGGGTGAATATAAAAAGTGATCTATTTCAAGCCCTTGGATGTAAATATAACTGCATAATAACTAGTGCAGATGTTCCTGGCACTATAGGATGGGGTTACCGTTTAGCTGTAGTTCACTTCACAGGTTAATGTATCTCTGCTTTGTACGACAGATCTTGTGAAATGTTTCCACTCCTGTTTTATTAAACTATCGTTCTCAGCTGTGCTTTGAGATTCTTCTTGTCTATGAATATTAATAAGAATTTTGATATAGTGATTAAACATCTCATTGCCAAGCCTGTTCCTGCCCGGTATCAGCTAAAATACCATCTACTCCCAAGATCAACTGTTCTAACGTCTCAAAACTGAAGAACAGCAGCGAGAAGCAGATTGTATGTATGGTAGTGCTTGGGCTGTGTACAGTCAGTGATGTATTTTGGGCAGTTCTATTCATTACATGTTAATAACACCAATAAAACTGCCATCTGTCTTTGCTGTGTTTTTGCCTAGCAAAGGATTGTAGGAAATATAGTTTGTGATGCACATAGCTGCATGTCAGTGACTACACATACAATAGTGAATGATGACCCAAACTTGTATCCCTACATACCAAATCAAATAGTAACGTCACATAACCATAAAAAACGCTACTTGTACTTATTGCCCAGTAACTCGCAGAAAAAAGTAAAAAAAACAAACATTGGGTATTTCTAAACTCAGGACAAATAGTAGAATCTAGTTAAGTTTTTTTCATTAGCTTTTCTGGATGAGTAAATTATTTTTTGGATAAAAGTCAGTGTTTTTTTTTTTGTTTTTTCAATTTTTCATCATTTAATTTTTTTAATGGGAAATTAGATATGATTAAAAAAATAGTATCTGAAGAAAGCCTTTCTTGTCCTGAAAAAAAACTATATAATGTGTGTGTGGGTACACTAAATGAGTGAGGAAAATGTACATCTAAACACGAGCACCGCAAAAGTGTTAACAGCCTTGGTCCCGAAGGGTACAAAAGGTAAAACAGAGCCTGGTCCTTAAGGGGTTAACATGTGGGAAAGAGGCTGGGGTCAGAAACAGGGTGGCTGAGCTATAAATATATATATATATATATATATAATATACACTGCTCAAAATAATAAAGGGAACACTTAAACAACACAATGTAACTCGAAGTCAATCACACTTCTGTGAAATCACACTGTCCACTCAGGAAGCAACACTGATGGACAATCAATTTCACATGCTGTTGTGCAAATGGAACAGACAACAGGTGGAAATTATAGGCAATTAGCAAGACACCCCCAATAAAGGAGTGGTTCTGCAGGTGGTGGCCACAGACCACTTCTCAGTTCCTATGCTTCCTGGCTGATGTTTTGGTCACTTTTGAATGCTGGCGGGGCTTTCACTCTAGTGGTAGCATGAGACGGAGTCTACAACCCACACAAGTGGCTCAGGTAGTGCAGCTCATCCAGGATGGCACATCAATGCGAGCTGTGGCAAGAAGGTTTGCTGTGGCAAGAAGGTTTGCTGTGTCTGTCAGCGTAGTGTCCAGAGCATGGAGGCGCTACCAGGAGACAGGCCAGTACATCAGGAGACGTGGAGGAGGCCGTAGGAGGGCAACAACCCAGCAGCAGGACCGCTACCTCCGCCTTTGTGCAAGGAGGAGCACTGCCAGTGCCCTGCAAAAAGACCTCCAGCAGGCCACAAATGTGCATGTGTCCACTCAAACGGTCAGAAACAGACTCCATGAGGGTGATATGAGGGCCCGACGTCCACAGGTGGGGGTTGTGCTTACATCCCAACACCGTGCAGGACGTTTGGCATTTGCCAGAGAACACCAGGATTGGCATATTCGCCACTGGCGCCCTGTGCTCTTCACAGATGAAAGTAGGTTCACACTGAGCACATGTGACAGACGTGACAGAGTCTGGAGACGCCGTGGAGAAAGTTCTGCTGCCTGCAACATCCTCCAGCATGACCGGTTTGGCGGTGGGTCAGGAATGGTGTGGGGTGGCATTTCTTTGGGGGGCCGCACAGCCCTCCATGTGCTTGCCAGAGGTAGCCTGACTGCCATTAGGTATTGAGATGAGATCCTCAGATCCCTTGTGAGACCATATGCTGGTGCGGTTGGCCCTGGGTTCCTCCTAATGCAAGACAATGCTAGACCTCATGTGGCTGGGGTGTGTCAGCAGTTCCTGCAAGAGAAAGGCATTGATGCTATGGACTGGCCCGCCCGTTCCCAGACCTGAATCCGAGCACATCTGGGACATCATGTCTCGCTCCATCCACCAACGCCACGTTGCACCACAGACTGTCCAGGAGTTGGCGGATGCTTTAGTCCAGGTCTGGGAGGACATCCCTCAGGAGACCATCCGCAACCTCATCAGGAGCATGCCCAGGCGTTGTAGGGAGGTCATACGGGCACATGGCGGCCACACACACTACTGAGCCTCATTGTGACTTGTTTTAAGGACATTACATCAAAGTTGGATAAGCCTGTAGTGTGGTTTTCCATTTTGATTTTGAGTGTGACTCCATATCCAGACCTCCATGGGTTGATAAATTTGATTTCCATTGGGGATTTTTGTGTGATTTTGTTGTCAGCACATTCAACTATGTAAAGACGCAAGTATGTCATACTTTCATTCAGATCTAGGATGTGTAATCTTAGTGTTCCCTTTATTATTTTGAGCAGTGTATATATATATATATACACACATATATATATATATATATATATATATATATATATACACACACACATACACATATATATATATATATATATATATATACACATACACACTAACATGTAAGGAAAAAAACTAATACCCTATGTATGTGATGATTATGCATATGAGCCTGTCATGTGTTTAAATTACTGATTTTGTTCAAATATGAGAAATACATGGTGTTACAATGACAAAATAATTTATTTCCATACACTTTTACAATGTCAACAACATAAAGTGCAGACTGCATTCTATAACATGAAGGATTTCAAACTATGAAATACACCAGAAATCCTGTTTGGGAAACCTTTGTCCCTTAAGTGCTTCCTGGTAAAATCATTGTGATTTAAATGAAATGAGGGTTTCCACTTCTGTTTGGAAAAAAAATTGCAATCCAGTTATTGTCTGTCAAAAGACTAGGAAAAGTTCAGTGAAATTCAGTAGCGGACTAATCACCAGAGACAAAAGCACTAATGATTACCAGGAATACTTAAATCCATAGTTCCCTGTGCTGTTGAGAAATAGAACATGCTACGAAATGCAATCGCATAACCCATCTGCTTTCAAGTGCTTATCAACAATGTTAAAGGTTACGGACATTGCCTCGGAGGATCTCACAACATTAAAAATAAAACAAAAGTCCACTCGGAGACATTACATCACTACAAACCAGTTTGACACAGCAACTATAAAGTAATAGCACTGGAAATCTATGACATCACTGGTAGAGCATTTTGCACATTTAAAATCTACCAATGGTGTAATGGATTTCAGATGCTATTACTTTATAATTGCTGCATGGCCTCAGAGATCTATGAATGTAAGTAGTGGGGTGTATTCACTACACAGGGAGTTTGCAGAGAAGCTGGAAATGTCCATTTTCTGATTATGTGGTGTAATGCAGTCCTAGTTTAGTGAATGCCTTTGCCCCCTAGGGACAATATATGGCTACCAACAAAGATATTCATTCATGTTTTGGTTTTTTTATATATACACTATTGTTCAGATGTTTGGGACACTTAGTCATTTACAATGTCTACACTCTATAAGTGATCCGTTTGATTATGGGGGGCCATATTTCTAATGGAACCTGGTACAAATCGGTAAATGTGGACCAATCGTTAACACAATATCTATAGTGACTGCTTCACATTAAGCTCTTTGCCCTAAAATCACTTTTTAGATATATTTGCTTGAAACCACTGACTCTCAGGGAATTTTCCTTTTTGTCGATATGTTTGCAGACTGTGCCATTTGGAACTGTTAAATCTAGTTAGGTACCTGCCTTTCTCTGAGCAGTATAGGTGTAAAAGAGAGAAGAGCCATGGGATGAAGGATTATATATATGTATATATATGTGGAATGGAGAAAGCAAAAGACTTGGGTTTCTTCACAAAAAAAGGTGGCAGGAGAGCTTGGTAAACTTATCTGTAAAACTGGAAGCTTGGCCTATATAATAACACATATATCAGTCAGTGAGGTGACTTTCAGGAAACCTCATTGATTTAATTATGCTTTTTATATGGCCACCAAAGCTATTCTTGGAGCATAAGCTCAACAAGGTTGACCATTCATAATGTAAAGTTAGTGAGGTTCAGCTGCTACCGCCCTGTAAACTCCATCTTTAGTGAGTAAAGCCCGTCTGTGAAATAAAGTGCTTGAACCTTACTGACATCAGTAGTCAAAAATGGTTATAGAAGCCTAACTTATATCTTTAAAAGTACTATATATATATATATATATATATATATATATATATATATATATATATACATACATACACACACACACACACATATATATATACACACACACACACACACACACACACACACACCACATTAGTACAATAATATAATGTCATTGTTTAAATTGCAATAAAAAGGTAATAAACTACAGTATAAAGTAATACAATTATTGCTAACAAATATATTGTTCTCTGTTGTAGCTGCATGTCTGGTGGTTCTGTTTTAATTGGCACGAATATGAAATACAGATACACTTTACTTCATACTGCAGGATATTACTCTTTGAATATGAAATGTTGTCACAACCCCATTCAGCAGCAACACATGAGAAAATAAGTTAAGAGGACGAGCCAGTTGAATACCTCATCCAGCATATCCTCAGAGGTGTGAGTGTTTAAGGCATTGCTAATCAGGCTCTCTTATGTTCAGGTTTTCACGGGAATAGTTTGCTTGCACCCAGGACTGGGCTCAGGAAGGCCCACGGGATGCTCTGTTGTAGCTATCAAAAGAAGATCTAAAGTGGTCTCTGTACATTTGGCAATAAATCGGATGAAAGGCCTCACATCACCTTCATTTGCTAGTTCCAAGACGTGATAATATTCTGACCTCTGTTCTTTTCTGATGGTAATGGCTGGATATCCTGCCTGCATTAGAATGACATTCATGAGCAAGCGAGACGTTCTTCCGTTACCATCCACAAACGGGTGGATATAAACTAGTTTATAATGAGCTAGCGCTGCAAATTCCACTGGGTGTAAGTTCATTGCATCGTCGGAGTTAAGCCATTGAACAAACTCTTGCATCAGTTTCTCGACATCTCTGGGATGAGGAGGTATATGATGACCCACAAACACTTGGTTAACTCTAAATCGACCAGCTTCGATGGGGTCCACATAGCCCAATATCCTTCTATGTATTTCCAGAATGTCGTTTATGGTTACGGATCCTATTCGGGATACTAAAGTGTCGTTGACGTATTTCATGGCAGCATGGATTCCTATAACCTCATTTTGCTCTTCAAGGCTTTTACCCGGCACAGCGTAGCGAGTTTCAATTATGTGACGAATTTCAGACAGAGATAGGGTATTTCCTTCAATAGCCACTGTGTGATAGACATGGTGATAGTATGACTCTTCCAAAACCCTTCGCAGAGCAGAATTACCTTTAGGAATGGACATGACTTTTTTGACCTTGCTATCAATGATACTAAAGTATCTCTGATCTATCTCTTCCACGAGGGGTAACGTTCGATCACGGTTTATCAAAGCCTTTTCATTGTGTGGTGAAATCATTATCGCCTTGGAATATAAATAGTCCGCCTGGATAATGTCCTTTTCTTCTTCCAAGAAGATTCCAAGCTCATTTAAAGCATCTACGTGATCTGGATCCATCTTCAGGGCGTGATGGAGAAGTTTATGTGCCTTGTTCCGCTTCCCTTGACGTTTCATTTCCAGCGCCTGGTTCAGGGCAGCTTGGGCTTCAAATTTAACCTCTAAAATATGAGAAATTGTTATTCTTACCAATAATCCATGTACCAACACCTTTGGATATATAACATAAAGAAGAATGGATGCCTATTTTTCTTCACATTTATCTTAGCTTCTACTGCCAGTATTATTGCAAGCTGCAGGTTGTGATACTGTTCTATGATGCCGGATGCATAAGCATAGAAGGTGGTAGATGGTTTATCTATACAGCAAGAACTATTAAAAAAAATAAAAAGGTACATCTGTTGCACAATGTCAAGTGTAAGCCAGCTATATATAAAAAATAGTGTTATTGGTTTTTGTTGGGTATACAATATTGACCACCCATAAATGGAAACACCAGCAATTATTTGTGAAATTGGCGATTTTAAATATAACTGCTCTTTCCACATATGCTGTGCAAGAAAAACAATGGAATAAAGTGGAACATATCCAGTTTGCAGTAATGTAGGACTACATATATATGTATAGGATATATATATATTTATTTATTAATGACAGAGGTATGTCCCTTTAATTTGATTCCAAGACACCTCCCCATCATATATTAAACATCTGGTTTGTAGTTTCTGATCTAGGAGTTATATATGCCCTCTGCTCAGGAGCAGTATATTATGAAATGGTGTCCTTGTTGAAAATATACAGTTTAAATACTGTTCCAATGTTTCAGCTGCTTTATTTTTGGTGGGTTTTTTTTGCAAGCACAAGAAAAATATATTCACCAAAATATTTACCTTACCCGATTACACATCTAGCTGACCCTGGTTCATAACAGCTGAAGGCAACACATAATATATATATATATATATATATACACATATATATATATACACACACACATACACAACTGTGATATTTCCATGTATTGCTATTTTAGTTGGTATTATGGATAAAAAAAGCGATACACTGTGGATAAGACTACTATGCCTCTGCATTAAAATGAAGACATTTAATTAAAGGTTGGGGTGGCATCAAATACCTAAGTTTACACAAAAAAGAGATGTTATCTCAGAAATCTAGTTCCCGTTTACATTTATATTACCTGATGTAGGTTTCTGCTTTAACACTAGTAGGTCAAATGCAGTTGAAGCAACAGCCAAACCGGTTGTATGTCCTGCATACGGGTGAGTGCGTCCATCTCTACCGAACAAGTTAAACTGCAGCAAAACCTTCAGCGCTGACCTATAGTGCTCCTCAAGCCCACTCAGGGGATATAGGACCACCAAGAATGATCCAGAGAACAGCAGCAACCCCGCCAGGAGCCCAAAACGAACCCCCAAATTTGCCCATTGCAACTCCTTTACTGCCATTGACGTCTCAGTCACCCAATTCCAAGCACCAAGAGCAGGTTCATTTTCTTGAATATTTCCACAGACCTGCAGCGAGAAAAAGAAGTTGCGCGTATATTAGTAACTTGGGCTAGATCTATTGCATGTTGCAGATCATAATCAATCACATCACTGAATAACCATTAGCCAATTTCATAAATTTACCATCGAAGTGTATTTGATAGTATTTGTAACTCACTCATGCTTCAAAATCAATATAAAGTACAAAAATGTGTATTATAGTCCTAGAGGAGCCAATTGACTATATATTACACTTAGTCCGAGAGGAGCCAATTGACTATATATTACACTTAGTCCGAGAGGAGCCAATTGACTATGTGTTATACTTCGTAGTTAAGGAGTCAACTGACTTCTAAGCAGTGTGTAAAACATTAGCTGCCCAGTTTAGTAACTACCCTTACCAACCCCCCTGCCCCCACTTTCTCTAAACCCATATCTTAATAGCCCTCTTAATACCCCTTCATACCCCCATCACCTGTAAACGAGCAGACTTCCGCGTCAGGTGACGCAAATGGGAATTCTCAATCCATCCCCGCCTACTTCTTGTTTTTCCATGCGATTGGTTATGGAAACGTCGATCACTTCAGACGTACGTTCTTTAGCCTATCACAACGCTCTTAGTCCCCCAGGCTGCCGCTGTGAATGGAAGGTTAGTTGATGACGTTCGGAAGAGTCGGGGCGCGTGGTGACTGTTGATTGGGTAACGGCTTCAGCAAGTTTCACTATGTTTGTTGTGTTTTTGTGGTTTAGCTGCGAGTGACGTAATTGAGCACCGGCCTAGGTTTCCTATTATGGTGACGTGTTAAAGAGCTTAATGGTGTGAAGGGCATTCTTAGTATATGGTAGCAACTCATGCTTGTGACGAGACCAAGACAAATATGTATACATTGTTTGTGTTCAAATAGTGTGTACCATAGGCGCTAGTATCAGATTAAAAGACTGCCATTGGGGGGGGGGGGCATGACTCCCTATGTTCCCAATTACGGGAAGTCCCCATTGGACACGGTAATCCCTTGGGCCCTCAGAATGGTGGCATGGCATACATGACAGTACTGAGATGTAATGAGACTTTTTCAGTGTTTTACACTATGATTCCTTAATCACTATTCTCCTTTCTTTCGTGCTCCCACGCAAATTACCGTATTTGCTCGATTATAAGACGACCCTATGATTGAGAAAAATATTTTTTTGTTTTTATTTCCTTGTATTTTCCAACCTGCCCCCCAGTTACGCACATCTGCCCCCAGGCTTGCCACTCCAATATGGCACTGTGGCCCATGATATGCCTTTTAACCCTCTATATGCCACTGTGCCCCATGATATGCCACTCTGGCATTTAGGGGGTTAAAAGGCATATTATGGGGCAGAGTGGCATATAGGGAGGTATAAGGCATTTCAGGAGGCAGAGTGGCGTTCAGGGGGTTAAAAGGCATTTCATAGAGCACTCTGCCTCCAGAAATGCCCTATGCCCCCATTTAACACTCCCCCCCCACACACACACTTACCGGTGCTTCCAATTTCCTGCTGTATACCGGGGCAGCAGTCTTCCTTCTGTCTCTCCCCCATTTAACACTCCCCCACACACACTTACCGGTGCTTCCAATTTCCTGCTGTATACCGGGGCAGCAGTCTTCCTTCTGTCTCCCCCCCCATTTAACACTCCCCCACCCCACACACACTTACCGGTGCTTCCAATTTCCTGCTGTATACCGGGGCAGCAGTCTTCCTTCTGTCTCTCCCCCATTTAACACTCCCCCACACACACTTACCGGTGCTTCCAATTTCCTGCTGTATACCGGGGCAGCAGTCTTCCTTCTGTCTCTCCCCCATTTAACACTCCCCCACACACACTTACCGGTGCTTCCAATTTCCTGCTGTATACCAGGCCAGCAGTCTTCTTTACGCTGCAGCCGGAAGGAGGTGTGGCTAGCAGCGGGGGTTGACTGCGTCCATCGCGCAGACCTTCCCCGGCTGTCAGAGATCAGAGTTCCCCGCACCGGCACCGGTGTGGGTTGGGGGTATTTTTTATTATTTGTGTTTTATTTGTGTGTAAATTCTATAGATTGACAGGTGGGGGTGGCTGGCTGTGTGATAGTGTCTGATCTACTGCATGACAGAAGGGATTAGACATTCTTTTCAGGCTGCTAGCCATCTGATCTAACTATAGATCAGCTGACAATCTGTTGGCATACTTTTTTTTTTATTTTACTTTTAATTATTTTTTTTCATAACCATTCTGACCAGCAGCACTCATAATTGGAGCATCACATTCATTGAGAATGCATCCATTCACAAAGGAAGTCTTGGGTGATCTGGCCCTTGGAGGGTTAATAGCGGTTCTCGAGGACTGGCACCGATGTTGACGGCGATGCAGTTTAAATTTATGAAACCAAGTATACATTGGCTTAAAGTTTACCTCCTGGAAGCTCTAAAACCAGCATAATCAACTCAAGGGCATGACGTTCTCTCCATTCCTGTCAAAAGTCTACCTGTGCCAATTAACAGCTTTAACTCAATAACAGGCAAGGGATACTAATGGGTAGTAATAATTATGCAGATAATTTGAATAGAAAGAGAAGATGCCTGCTTAGTCCATTAGTTAAATACATATATAGTGCTCATTTTAGCTTTTAAACAGCTTTCCTTTTTTATAGAGAGAACTAAACTGTAAAATGATATTGGGAAAAGGACTCATCTAACTTAATGTATCTTGGAAGCACAGGCAACGGATAAACAGAACACAGCAATTGAATAATGTAACGTTTCACCTTTTAGCGCATTCATTTATTTTGAAGGAACTATTCATAGTCTATTTGCATACATAAGCATTATCCAACCTCTCTCAGTATATATATATATATATATATATATATACTGCATATTATAGAGAGAGACAAAGAAAGGGGTTGGGGGCCACACATACAAACAATGTCTTAATACACCCTATATTCCAAGTTGCATACAAGGTCCTACTGCATAAAATTCACAGTATAGTTCTTTAGACAAAAAAATACATTGTACCATTATGCACAATATGAAACCACACACACACACATTTTATATAATATATATATATATATATATATATATACACACATATACACACACAATTTCCAAAAATAAAACAGAAGGAAAAGCTGCCGCCTGATAAATACGCATACTGCCTGCTAGACTGCCTCTGATTTATTGGCCGTTAGCCTTAATGCACTATGGCCAATGTGGAATCCCAGCTCCGTCCTGCTGATATCTAAGAGCCCCCAACTGGCACTCTTCTTTGCTCACACATATATCACAGTTGAAACCTCTGCTTGTATATAGAGGACTTGATTCAGAATATTTTACTTCTCACTCACATTGAGTGCGGCCCTTTGACTGACTCAGGGTAGCTCTCCCTCCAAGGCTGCTGTCCTTACTGCAGTGTCCTGTAGAACTCGATGCCTCTGTATTTTGCTAGGTACATAGTTCTATGGAAGCTGCGGCACAGTCCTCTATAGTGTAAATCCGCCAGCTGGAGAGATCAGAGATCTCCCTTGTAACTGGGCCGTTCAGCAGCAGCGCATCCAGGGGCCCGATAGGGTGACCTGAGCCCAGTTTTGAGGCAGAGCCCCTGGGCATAAATAGGAGTCATTTAAGAAGAGATATCGGAGGTCCAGAAAGGTTATGACAATTAACATCCTAAGGGTATAAACTTTGCCTAAAGACACCAGAAGAATAAAGCATTTAAACTCTCCAATTTCACTGTATGCTATGAAGAGTCTACAGTGCCAAGTCTTCTCTTATATGAAGGGCGGAGCTGCCCCTGAATTAAAGAGACAGGACATGCTCTGCTAGTCGCTCAAGTTGCATGAAAACACTGCCACTGGAGTGCTTTTTGTGCATTGTGGTGCATCTTCTTTAACCACCCTTAAGCTCCCTATTAGCTTAAATTATAAAATATAACACTTATAAATGTTCAAAACTTTTTAAAAGTGTCCAACAGAAAGAAAAAAAAATAAATTATTTCAATTAAGAAAGTAATTTATACAGCAGAGAATCATGGCTGCAGAATACCATAAAATCTTGATTTTATTAAAAGTCTATTTTATTAATAAAATGAAATTTAAAAGTATATTGTAGTATGCATTTTCCAACAGGTCTCACTGTTCGATGTTTCAGAAGGTACGTTTGGCTTCCGATACATTTCATCATTTAAATTAACAGGGTCCAGCCCTCCCTTGAGTGGCTTGGGTGTAAAAACACAAGAATATCAAAAACATGACAAATAATAAGTGTTTGAAAAATACTATATCTACTTAGCATTACAAAAAACAAACAAAAAAATAAAAATCACACACACCCAAGATGTGCCTTTTTTCTTCCAGTAGAAGACCTTTTCAAAATATTTAAAATGTATGGTTGATTCTAACTTTGTTCAAATAAAATACAGTTAATAATGTGTAACCTGAGTTGGTAGTGCAGCAATCAAAGGCTTAAAGTGATAAGGGACATGTGCGAGAAGGACCCTTGCTTCATTGGCATGGAGTTTCCAGGTGCTTATTCCCTCAGATAATGGCTTCTCTGTGTCACGAAGATGCCAGTCTGATGATCCCAAATTCTGTTAATAGGGCCACAGTTAGGAATATAGCATAGAGAACCAGCAGGGCAAAGCCATAACTACGACGCAGGTGGAAACATTGAGCAGGCACGGATATCAGGGAGAAGATCAGACTTATTCCAAGACCACCAGCAAGGATCCAAACCAATAGACCCTGGGGCTCCAGCTGTGTAAAAAAAGAGTAAGAGTAAGTAAAGAAGCACTATTTGCAACCAAAGGTGTGACACATTTTGCTCAAGTCATATCTTGGTTTTTCTTGGCCTGGCACTTGCTATTGCCCTAGTTTACTCAAGATCCCATGATTTGGCTATATCAATTCAAAAATATCAATATTAAAAAAACAACAAAAACAAGATAACATGGGAAGGGGTTGGGGAATCAAGCGTTCAATACATGGAAATTATTTAGTCCCAATGAAGTCCTGAATGCCCACTCACCTGTAACACTGTCTTGTTCGGCCCCATTTGTAGTAGACAGCCTAATCCAACTCCAATCAGAACATCTGGGTATAGGTAAAGGAAAAAGCACACTGACCTCTTAATTGGCTACAGCGCACTAATGAAAAATACATTTCTCCAAGAAGTGACCAGGCTCTATATAATGCATAGTTTAATCAGCGAGGCAAAAAATTCCACAGATTTAATTATGTTTCTACCGGGCTAGCTAGGCTCATGATTGGCCCAGGTAAAAGCATAATAAAATCAATGTTTTAAAACAGCACTGTCCTGCAAACATCTACTTAAGTGAATCAGACATATAAATTGTGTTCAATCGGTGTAGTCATCTATTCTACTCCAATACAGTTCTAAAATAGTTTGTTAATTCTTAGTTTAATGCTTACCTGGGGCCTGGCTGACAAATGCAGAACCAACTTATGAAATTTAGCCAAATTAGTCAGTATCAGATCCTGCATTATTGGCGGTTTCAAATAAAAACACTAGAGCAATTGGAAAATATAGATTCCTGCTGTAAGATGTCTTGCTATACTTGGTTGGTGCTCTTAGTTTTGAGTAATACAGCATGTTTTGGGTTACTTGTTGCTTTGGGGATGCTAATGGGCAAAGCATGCAGTTATGTATTCAAGTCTTTTACATGTTTTCAATATGCTAGTGTGCCCCGATGCAAGTCAGACTAGGTGATATGTGCCAGGGCTGGTCACAATGTTAGTGGTACACAACAATCATCACTGAAAGACTGCCTGTACCCACAACACAACATTAATGCCAACATAGTCTTGGCTTACACACCCTGGAAGTTATATCCTCTAATATTATCCTCAAGATTGTAAGCATGCAAGCAGGGCTCTCTCCACCTAATATATCGATTGTCTGTCAATTCTCGTCTTGTCATACCCCTTGAATATATGTATTGTATTAAGCGCTGCGTAAATTGTTGGCGCTATATAAATAAAAGATAAATAATAATACAAACATAAAAAGGATACTGAAGATAATACCACCGAAGCAGGCAGAGAATGCCATACGAGGATAACCCTGACGTGCCAGTGTGAGATCAGACACAAAATCTGTCAATGAAAAATAGCATGAACTACTAGGTTCTAGAATACCCAACTGTGATCTGTAAAGAAAAAATAGAAAAACCTAAAATGTATACTTACCGCCTATGCTATTACCCCAGGCCAGAAGAGTTAACCCCAGCACAGTGTTACTGAGCCGAAAAATGACACCAAAGGTACGCAATAGATTTACAACCTCTCTGGCTGCAGCGCTAATCCACAGTGCACTGGCCAAGAACCCAACAAAGGAGAAGATCTGGAGGTAGCAGAGGAGACAAAGCCACACATTTAATTTAATTGCGCATATTGCTCACAGAACAAACCTGGAGATGCCATAATCTAATAGCAATAATACACACATACAGCCCACATACACACAATAACTGGTGGCCTTACAAAGTGATATTTTGGTGGTTCCTCATTCTTTGTGGTGAAGAAAACCAGAAGTGCCAACAAAGCTCCAAGAATTGTCACAACAGCCCAGACTGGCATCACACCCTCGATACTGTAGAGACCATCTAAAGCAAATAAAGTACAAAGATCACAACCTGTTTTCCAAACATTTGTACATTAAGCCATATCACTTAGGGTAAATTGTATATAATTTAAAGCTGCCCCACAGAGGGATCTGGAACAAACTGAAAAAAATACTGAACTTGGAAACAAAAATAGGAGTAGTGGTTTGAGCACAGGATTGTGTACTATCACGAATGAGAGTTAGACATCCGATTGGAACTTACAGATCCCAGAGTTAATAGCGAATATACAAAGAAGGGGGCTTGTTATTAGTTGCAGGCAGTTCAGGGGTCTCTGCCAGTTTCGGTCTTCTTTATCTGGATCAACCACAGGGACAGAAAAGAGAAGCAGCATTTCCACTGGGACCTGAGAGAAGAAATACATCACAGCACTAGACACATCTTTGTAAAAAGGGACCATAATAGCCAAATTATTGTTCTGTGATACACTGAAGTCCATGAAACTCCACAATTAGATAACTGTGTGACTAGACAATAAAACCCCCCCAAAACAACAGTTTGTCCCTTAAAACTTGGAGCATTTTTGTATGCATTGAGAATGGACTTCCATCACTATCAGGGCCGGCCAGACAATGGACAACTAGCCCTTTTTTTATTTTTTTATTTTTTTTTATAAAAGCGAAAGAGAGAGAAAGGGGCGCCGAGTGGTTTTCGCTTACCAAGCTGTCAGTACCTGCTCGGCGCCCCTCTCTCTCTCCTCTGCGGCGAGTCTTCCTGTTCGGTCTCGGTGCCGGCTTGTAATGCTGAGTGCCAGAAGATTTCCAGTGCTCAGCATTACAAGCCGGGACTGAGACCGAACAGGGAGACTCGCCACAGGACTGCTGAAAGGTAAGCACAAGGGGGGGGGGGGCGGCAGGGACGGAGGGAGAGGAAGGGTAGATAATGGGGGCGGCAGGGACGGAGGGAGAGGAAGGGTAGATAAGGGGGGGGGGCATTTTAAAATTCTCCCCAGGCGGCATTTTGCCTTGGGCCGGCCCTGATCACTATTTACAGTCTTAACCAACATATGAGAGGATCACACATTATTCTGTCTTGGCCTCATCTTCTCTGCTTTAAATCCTGCCTATATCCACTCACCTTTATGATTTTAAAGAGTCTCCAGTGCCAGTGCTTCACTCTCCATTTTCTAGAATCTATTGGATTCAGAGCATTGACAAAGATCTGCCAGGCGCTGCACTGGATGGGGCTTAGGAGCTGATATTCATCTCCTGCGAGAGAACCAGATGAGCTAAATGTATGCTCAGTCAGGTGTGTGTGTGTGTGTGTGTGTGTGTGTGTGTGTCTGTTGAACCCATACCATACTCCGAGCCATGAGGAGTGGCAACACCATCGTCTTCAGACTCTGTCAGTAGCTCTATTAAAGAAAAGGGGGAAAAAAAGGACATATTCAACTAACACACCGATAGAATGTAACATATTGATGTATGCGTATGAACGCTTTGAGTGCAGGGATAGGGATGGTCAAAAATTCCTACAGAAACACGCATGTTGGGAGTTATATGCCATAGTTATACCAAAGAATATCATTTCTACAAATATGAGACCATTTTGTGGTCCACTCATGTCTGCAGGTTACAGCTCTGAATGCATTCATCATTATTGTTTGAGGGTCATGGGAGCTCTAGTCCAAAGGAGAAAAGCTCTCTTGCGCACGTGGAAGCTGTTATAGCTGCAAAGGGGGTCAACTCCAAATTAATGTCCATGGTGTTGGAATGGGTTGTCCAACAGGTCCATATAGGTGTGATCATCAGGTGTCCACTTACTTTTGATCATATAGTGTTTATTGTGGGAAGCTCCGACAGGTGGGAAGGCCCATGTTTGCAGGGATCAGGTGATTTTTTTCCCTGCATGTTGATCTGATTTAGCTATAGATCAACCGCCAGCATAGTAAAGAAAATTGTTTTACAGCTATTGGACAGTTTGGATAATGGTGGTATTAGATGTGCAACATTCTATTAGATCATTAGATCAAATCCCTGTCTACTTTTTTTATTTTTTAAATGCACATTGAACTCTATTTTGGAAAAAGACTGTGACAATAGCCTGAATTGTCTCTTTATATGTTTTTTCCCCCCCACAAGACATTATAAAACAGCAGCAAATATTATTTTGAATTTTAAAGTTGCAGAAGAAATTTAAGCTCTCTAACGAAATACTGAATTTCACAGAATTAAATAACTCCTTAACCTTATCATCAGTTTGTCAAGGTGTTTGCCCAATTACACTCAAGTAAAAACATTTGAGATGCCTAGCTCAACCTTCCCCAACAAAAACAAAAGAAGGTTTACCTGGTTCTTGCAGGCTTGGAACAGATAATACCCTGTGACGCATCCTCCGATAGATCCAAGTAGAGAGGACAACTACCAGGACATAAGTCAGATACAGCAGCAAGTAGACTGTACAGGGTATAAAATAACAGGATATGCTCAGAATAATGGAAATAAAATAGAACACCAAGAAACAAAGATTGTGGGTAATCGCAGTAGAAATCATCAAAAACAAACCTTTAGGTCACTAGATGGTTGCTGGAGGGGCAATATGTGGCAATATGTGGCACAATAGCAGAATTACAGCTGGCCGTACATAGCAGTGTTTGTGAGTGACAGAACACAATAGTAAAATTCACAGGATAAGACAAAAATGGGATGTTGTTGGCACTACAAAAATGTGACGCATGCATTTGATAAAACCATCAGGAAATTGGGTCAGACAAAAGACATACGGTGCAGGAAATTGGTCTAGTCTGCTGGGGACTATAAAAAGGCATATTTGCTCACCTAGGGCTTCTGGCAAGTTCACAGTTCCTTGGTACAGAACATAGAAGGTGAGGAAGACAGCTGCTATGTAAAACACTATGTCTCTTAGAAAAGGACGAGACGCAGCTGTGAATGGTTTCACCAACGCAATCCCTCCGGCCACCACAGTGGTGACAAACACCCCTGCACCTGGTATAAGCAAAAAGATGTCACATACATACACTGCAATTAGAAGTATTTATACATTGTATATATATATATATTATTTTTTTGTTTGTTTATTTATTTTATTTTTTTTACAAACAATGCAGTAAAAGTTTAGTTTTATAAACACCTCATTCAGTTTTAATCATCAGCATTAATTTATATATAATGTGTATACACACACACTAAACAAACACGTCTTATCATACTGCTGCTGTTAAACAACAGAATAGATTACTCTCCAACTAATGAAAGTCCACAGAGAAACAGGATTACTGTAACACTGCCATAAAGAATCAGCTCAGTGTGGTGTCTGAGCAGAAAAAGTCATCCAAAATATTACACGGGGGACAAGAATGGCAGCCTCCAGGTCTACTGATAAAATAAGTTTATTGGAACAAAATGAGATAGAAACAGGTTTATGCCAAGGCTAACCAACTTTACTGTATACTTCATTGTATTTTATGCTCAAGGAAAACTTCCCCTTTGAATTTATTATACAAACACACATGGATCACATATTTTACCCACTCAGTACACACATAAAGAGAACATGCAATAGAATTTTATATCTCTTCTACCTCCTACCCAGACATACCAAAAAGTGCTCCAATAGCCAGTCCTGCTGTCCTGGAATCTGAAAATGCTGCCAGGGCACTGAAGACATCAGGTGCGCCATTTCCAAATGCCAGGAAAGTGACGCCATGCAGGTTAAAGGTCAAGGAAGATGACAGCACTTCTACGCATAAAGCCTACCAGCACCAGTAAGCCCCTACCATGCTACTATCACATAAACCCATTGTACAGCGCTACGGAATTTGATGGCGCTATATAAAACAATACATAATAATAATAAACCTCTAACATTATATAAAGGCTTTAATAAAGAAATAGGTTTATAGTTAAAGCTCAGATACTGGAGAAAGGATACTGCCACGTTGTGTGAAAGCCTGAGGCTGCGAGAAATTGCAGACAGATTGGGACAAAAACTGTAAAAATGCAAAAGAAATGGTATGAACAATTAGTGACAGAGTAATAAAACACAACTAAATAGAGCAAGGGTAAGGCTTTTAAAAATAAAGGCCAATAACGCATCTTGAACAATTCTGGCAGATGATTTACTCTTTCACATAATATAGCCTTAACAATATCATTATTACAAAATGCCTCTACCCCCTACACATTGCAGTGCGAAATAGTAAAAAGTTGGAATCTATGAAACTGAAAACAGCCAGATAACTCTCATGCACCAATTAGACATCTCCCACATACTTATATAGGAAAAGAACAATTAGGGGAAGATATTACGGCAGAATGTAGGAGCCGCTTACAAGGCAAAATTACACAACCAATCTGCCCCTAAATAAAAGTGATAATATTAATAATTGGACGACTATAATGAGGACTACTGTGTCAACTCCAAGTCAACTTGGGAAGCAAGTTCACAAAATAATGTACCAGTTCTACTTACAATTTCTCTGCGGTTACCGCTAGAATGATAAAGAGGTAGAGGAGCCACAGGACCTAAAGGAGAAGATAATAAAGATAACATACACATGCTGCCTGTTTGGATAGATAACGATTTGTTACAAGTGTTTCAGCCTGCAAGGCATTCAGTCTAAGAAAACTTTCCATTTTGGCTTTAAAACCCCAGTGTGCCTATTTTGATGTCTCCCATTCCTAGGAGCTGGTATGAGTGCATTACTGTGTTCTACAGCCCCAAAAGCCACAACAATCAAGTATATAAACAGCAGATACTGGGTTTATCAATTAAATTGCTTAATGTTGGGAGGTGTTAAATTGGCTGCTTGGTGGGAAGCTGATCCATCTATCTACCACCCTCTCTGTGGAGTAAAACTCCAGCATCATTCACTCGTCTCGCCATTTTGTTACCTGTCATTTCAAACAACTTCATTTTTTGCAATATACTACACAAACACCTGTGATTAAAGCTACTCACATACAATATGATAACAAGAGGAAACAGAGGTGGGGCGAATGTGCAGAATGCCCCTTCCAGGTAACTTATGTATCCGTCTGTATCATTGCAATCTGGGGTTGTCCTGACAAAGGCACAACGCAGTGAAGCATTCAGTTTCCCCACGTCTCGACACTGGGAAAAACCAAAATATTAATAGCAGCAATCATGGACAAGTATGTTATATTAGACGTACACAGCTGGTCCTCGAATAACGTTCTTTTGTTCAACGTTATTTAGTTAAAAAAAAAAAAAAAACTCTCTGTCAATGTCTCCCTACCTTTTCCGCCATCCGCTTCCCTGTCCCTGGAACTAAGATCAGCTAAGGGAAAGGACAGGGACACGGAAGTGGTAGGGTGAGCATTGGCCATGTTTTTCAGGACACATGCAATATGTAAATATTGTATGTGTCCTGGAAAACATGGCTGATATGGTCACCCTAATTCCGATGGGGGCGGCAGACAACGTAGGGAGACTTTGGACTTTTGTTATACATCACTTAAACCAGAGATGTTTAGCGAGTACTAGCTGTGTGTAATATATATATATATATATATACACACATATACCCACACAAAAAACATTGTGTATATATTAACCTGGAAGTTTGAACTAAAAGTTAAGCAGTTTAAAGGGCGACTCCCCTCATTTCTTTCTTTGTGTGGCATATTTATATTGTCAATAAGCTACACAGCAGCGTATGCTAAGGTGATCTTTGTTAATATCTTTGATAATATCACATGAGCTATTGCTGGCTGGTGGTGGTTATAACGTGCATGAATGTGGTTATGCAAGGTTTACAATCCAAACACGCAAGCAATCACAAGAAAAATCATGCAAATGTCACTCGAAGGGACAGACCGGCCACACTAGTATAAATATTGTCTGAAAGAGAGCGACCAGGAAACAAGAGCTGAAGGAAAATGGTAGGAATGGCAATAATGCGTAAAGTGCATAGGCTCCTAAAGAAGCGGGACTTGGGGGAGTTTTTGAAGCACTGAAGACAAAGGGAACGATGGATGGACAGGTGAAGGGCATTCCACAGGATAGGGGCAGCCCATGAGAAATCTTGCAAGCGCGCGTGACAGGTAGAATACAACAGTCAAGTAAAACAATGATAAATTCTCCCCTTACCCAAATCATTGTGCGTCAGGCACAAAATTCTGCTTCTGGCATTGATATATGGAGATATGATTAAATCTACATACACATGGTATATGTAACTAACTCTGATGTACCAGAGAACAGGGCAAGATCTGAAAAGCAGAATGTATGTCTAATGCAAGGATAGACACCCTTATATGATCCAGTGGACTTCCATTCTCATGATGCTCACTTAAATTGCTTGAGAAGCCCTATTTCTCGCCTTAAGTACCAGGAAGGTTCATTATGGGCCACTGGAGAGAGAATGTTCTTTATAATTAATATTAATCTATCACATGGACCAGAACTTCCTTGTGTTTAGTAATTTAATTAGTAATTTATCATTTCTCAGTACATATGCAATACCAATATTCATACTCACGTCGACATCCTCAGTAATAGAATTGTCATGTTGATCCAAGATTTCTGACTGCAACAAGAGGTGGGAAACGACGGCTTCTTGACTTTCAGATATAGTAGACATGTGCCACTTGGTGACATCCATGGGCATACGAAAAGTGGGCTGTTTCTCGACAATGCCCAAAACTACTATCAAAACCAAGTGACCTTTCAAAACATAGTTTCTATAATGTCCTCTACGAATGCACCTTTCACTTCTTCCCCTCTCTTAACTTCCTTTGAACCTCTTCAGCTTTTTTATCCTAAAATAACCACACTTCCATAACGTGGAGTCTGAGTATCTGTTCAGAGCGGCAAGGTCCTTGGTCCTAGAAACAGAAGAGGAAGTGAATTAGAGCACCAGGAAGCTTTCCGGTTTCTTTCAGATGGACATTCTGTCACACCCATCTGCAATGTCACATGCGAGTCAGACGTGCACAGATCTGAGTCTCCTGCCATGTTTCATGGACTACAGATTTTGGCAATTTCCACAATACTACTGCCTGCCAACTAATAACTACAATAAGAAAGAGGGCTCCGCTAGCCCATTCCTACTGCAGCATTGTGCACAACGGATGGCTGCGTGATAAGTTGGTATAATATCGTCTGACACGGGTGCAACCTTTGGCACACTTAGGGTTCACACAAAATTCTTAATTTGTTATCTTTGCTGAATATTTCTCTGTAAAGACACCTGCGAAACATTTCTTGCTGGCGTTCTTCATGATTAGCCCCTTGTTCTCCTGATACCTGGCCTAGAAACATGCAAGGAACCCCAACATTGTGGTGATCCAACTTTTAAAAGTGGTCTAATCACCATAGCAACCAACAGACTGCTCTTCCTTGCTGGAGCAAACATTTGTTTTCTACGATGATTTGACCTATTTCCAGCTGTGAATCAGAATTACTTTTTGAGTACAGTTGCATAGTGTTGATTTAGATTGTAAGCTCATGAGCGAGGCCCTCAAAATCCCATCGTTCCTGCCAGGAACTTTGTGTAAAAGTACCATAAGGCCAGATTGCTACTCGCAGACAGGATTCTCAGCTCCTGGTGTGTCTGTATGTATTAATATTCTGCTTAAATTGTACAGCGCTACGTAATTTGTTGGCACTTAGTAAATAAAACATAATGATAATAAATAATAATTTAACATGTAACCTAGCCCAAGGTACAAAACATCACTACAATGCATGTCTAAACACTCCATCACAGCCTGGATGGGGGTGTGTGGTGTGGTGTGTGTTCTGATCAATCAGGACACGCACATCAACAGACACACTTCTAGAAGTGTCAGAGTTCATTATTACTCCTAATTTTGCTAAGAAGGGAGTGAAAGATATAAAAAAGAGAGAGAGATGGGGGGGGAGGGATCAGCTTTAATACTCGTACAAAAGCGAAGAAGCCCGATCCGAAACGAATCCGATGTAAGCCAAACACGACTGCCTGATCACTGAGTGAATTGACGGTGTTTACGTATCCGGCTAGTGTGCTCCCTCCCCGATCAGCTGATGCCCCAGGAAACCAGCATGCTTCTACTGACTGAGGGTTTAAACGTACAGGGGAGGGGGCGATAATTAAAGGCACAGCAGCACCAGACCTTCTGTTAATCAATCGCGGTTCCCTACTTTAGCAGCTCTGGGCTGATGCGCACAGTGTCCGGAAACTATGAAACGCTTGTAGCTGAACCGAAGGTTTACTCTTTGGGATAAAGTCAGCAAACACACCGACACACAAAACGCCCAGGGGATTCCGGATACAATCTACTGTTTCATTAAAATGAAATATTTTACATATAACATTCGGGAATAATCTATAATGCAGCCATATACACATATATAACAAAGTATTCTCATAGTAAACTGATATCACACAGCAGCATAGATACATATAGATCTATTAAATAACTACATCATAAAACACATAGGGTTCCTGTTATATTTGCACGTGTACATTAACTTACTAGCCACACACAGCGACGATCGACTGCAGCGAATGTTGACCATTAGGCCACGCCTCTCCCAGTCAGCTGTTTTTTTTTTTTGAGGGTCACATGACGCTCGTGACCGCTCATGTGACTGCACTGATGGCTGCTTGGTTGATGCTAGTGTTATTCTTGGGCCCCGTTACCGGGGAAGCGGTAAAATCGCAAGTGTCCGTGGTCCTGGACCCTGCCACGGGCCAACTCTCGATAGTGCCCGAGAAGAAGGCTGAGGCTGTGGCCTGGGCGGAGCTCAAGGATGGTGTTCAGGAAAACGGGTGAGGAAGTTTGGTGAGGGGTACAGGGGGTTAGAGGAAGAAAGAGAGGGGGGGGTTAGAGGAAGAAAGAGAGGGGGGGGGTTAGAGGAAGAAAGAGAGGGGGGGGGTTAGAGGAAGAAAGAGAGGGGGGGTTAAGAGGAAGAAAGAGAGGGGGGGTTAAGAGGAAGAAAGAGAGGGGGGGTTAAGAGGAAGAAAGAGAGGGGGGGGGTTAAGAGGAAGAAAGAGAGGGGGGGTTAAGAGGAAGAAAGAGAGGGGGGGTTAAGAGGAAGAAAGAGAGGGGGGGGTTAAGAGGAAGAAAGAGAGGGGGGGTTAAGAGGAAGAAAGAGAGGGGGGGTAAAGAGGAAGAAAGAGATGGGGGGTAAGGAGGTCTTTCCACCATGAAAGCTTCTGCAGCTACATTTAACGAATAAGATACATGAGGCACAAAGTACAAGCAATGCAAATACGACACAGCTTGGAATATTTGTTACCAGAAAATGTGTACTTACTAGAATTTCTAGCTGATCCTTCCTCCCATATGTGAATCGTATTGTTTGTACAAACTCGCCTGTTCAGCTTCTGCTGAACAGAACATGAATAAGAGTGAGAGCGAGTGAAAGAACAAACTAAATTCAAGTGAAAATTCAAAGCTATTTGTTCTTTGTTGCATTTGTTTTTTTGCGGGGTTCTCCCCTCGTTTTCGCAGATTTGTACGAATTGATGAACATGAAGTCTAGAAATTATATGTTCTAAGTAGAATTTAGTGAGGAAGATGACGATCCGTGGGATTGCGAAGAACCTGAAAGACATTCAACTGTTTAAAACATCATGTCCTGGGCCCTTATCGTCAGCTCTTTATTTCAGATGGGCGGTTCTGGAGCTGGAAACGAATGGCGCTTATAATGACTCGGTCCAGGCTTATGCTGCAGGGGTGGCCGAAGCTGCTGTCACTCAGAGGGTAAATATGTCATCTCTGCTACCAAAAAAGGGGCATCCCATGAAGAAAAAAAAAAATTCTTCTTGAACATAAGACACGCTACATTACCATTGGAAATAACCTGGTTTGTAGCAATAAACTTCCTTTATCTGGAGGCTGCTACTGTTGTCAAGTCATGTAATATTTCTGGTGACTTTCCCTGCCCAAACACCACAGTGAGCTTACTCTTTATGGCGATGCTAATGAAGTCCCTTCCTTTTATATAAGAAATATTATATTATGTAAATACAATAACTTTTTTTTTAGAAAAGAAAACGGTACAATAATTTTGAAAATGTATTAATTAATCTGATATCAGTAATAACAATACATGGATGATCGTGTCTCTGTTGCCCTTTGCATTTAAAAAAAAAAAAAGCTATATGCTGATTTGCTGGCTACCAACACTCAGTACTCACATCCAGTGGTACATATTGTAGAACCACTAGCCCATGACATATTGTCACACAAAAAATAATCAGACTTTTTCACGCTATACTTTATCGCTGAGATCTGAACATTTTAAATGTAATCTGCATACTGGTAGATTATTTTAAAACACTTTCAACACTCGCTAGATGGATTTATGGGAAATTAAGTGATTAATTGCCCCGCATCTCCCTCTGCTGTGTATTCCTCAGTATACTGAACATAACATGCATATTGCTGCATCAGAGAAATTCAGGCACACTTACGTCTTAAAGTGCCATGGCCGCCTCGGGATCGCCAGTCCAGCCCTGGGCAGCTTAATGCTCTATTGAGAGTATTTGCAGAAGACTGAAAAAAAATGTACATTTTAGAGATTGTGTAGTGTCCTTGCTAGCTGTGACAATCCATTGGTCGCTGTGATAAGATGACTTGGCTTGGCACCTGAAAAGTCTTTATGGACAGTTCCGTAAATCTAGCATCTTGAAGTAAGACTTACTTCTAGGGTGTCTTTTGTAAAATCCAATTATATATAGTATATTATATAAAAATACTTAGCTGTGATATATTAATGGTAGTCTAGTCTAGTGTTTGTTTGCACCTTAAAGATTTCTATATCCTTACAGCTAATTTACATGCATTGGATGAACACCATGATGGGTTACTGTGGTCCTTACAAGTATCAGGCTCCGTTCTGTGAGAGACTTAGGTCTTATCTAGAGACTAATTTGGACTGGATGCAACAACAGATTGAAAAGGGACAGGATCCTGTGTATTGGCATCAGGTAACGTGCCATTTTATGGAACTGGTTTTATGGGGGTTTTTTTTCTTCTGCTTTAAAAGGGAAAAACATGAAAGCGATCTGTCACATTCCCAATTGTTGCATTGTGTACATGTAAGAAAAATATATGTAATATGAATTAGCCACCCGCCTTATGTTTAGCCATGTATATCCTCAACTTCCCGGTCCCGAGCTGGGACAGAAACCAATCCTTTTTTTCTACCCTGAATTTAGACTTATGTTTACTTTATTGAACTTTTTTCCATTTTTTTAAGGAATAGTGTGAACTCATAGCACAAGGAATGATGAACGGTCTGTTTTTCTATTGTTTTTTTTTTTTTTCCCCAAGGTCCACCTTGCATTACTTCAACTCAAAGGCCTTGAGGACAGTTACAATGGGCGAATCTCCTTTCCGCTTAAGAGATTCACTCTCAGTCCATTTGGCTTCCTGTAAGTTTAATTGTTTTTTTTTTTTGTTTTTTTGTTTTTTTTAACTCTCCTTTTGATTATTTATTTTAACCAATTTACTAAGTGGTTCTTCAACTTTTTCCTCCAATATTTGACTATATACCTCTATCACCTGCTCTTTAAAGAGAATCAGTCAGTTTATGAAATCTACAGATACAGCAGTAAAATATGTTTGTGAATACTGTAGCAGATATCAACAAAGAAAAATAAAAGCTATTGCATATTTATCGAGTAATTACATTGTCTCTTTTTTTTTTTTTTTTTTTTTTTTTTTTTAGCTATACTTATTCTTTATTCCATTCCCAAGTTGTACTCATTTTATTTCCTTGTTGTTTCTTTACCGATCGTTCCTGCAGACTTTTCCAACTTGGGGGAGACTTAGAGGATCTAGAAGGTGCTTTGAACAAGACGGATGTGCTTAAAGACCTGGGCTCAGGTTCCTGCTCAGCCCTTATTAAACTTCTGCCAGGCAACAAAGATCTCCTGGTGTCTCATGATACCTGGAACACATACCAATCAATGCTGCGAATTATCAAGAAATATACTCTGCCATATCGCACTTCACCCAATGGTAAGAGTTGTCCTTGCATTTGTTGAACGCTCCAGCCAGCCAACAGGTCAAATTTTAGTACTTGAGCAGACCTAGATCACATTTGCAAAAGGTGAAAGATACGTCATTTTCATGAATTAAATGGTAACAATCTAGTTATATCTAAATTCCAGGGATCTCGGTTGAAGCACTGGTGAAGTCAAATGTAATCATATCGGTAGAGGAGCATGAACTTTTAAACTGTTTAGATGCCAACTTCTAAACTGGATCACTAATTGATGTGTCCTCAGGGGGTCCCACCGTTCCTGGTTGGGTTCAAACCTTCTCCTCCTATCCTGGCACCATTTTCTCTGGAGATGACTTCTACCTTTTGAGCAGTGGTCTGGTGAGTCTTTGCTTTATTTTCTTCCAAAATGTAAAATTCACTGGAATAGATGTATGTATCCCCTGCAGTGTGAAAACATTTTATGAAGAACATATATATATATATATATATATATATATATATATATATATATGTATATATAAATATATATATATTAGCGCTCCCGATATAAAAAATAAACACTTGAACACATTATCAGTAGTAATATAGCATTCTCTTATATTAACACCTCTTCTTGTATATGCTTACCACTTGAACACTTAATGTGGAGATCTGTGTGTAATACCAATTACCATATTAATGTAATTTAATAAATTAAAGTTGCTGTGCATGCCTTAAGAAATAGAAATTCTCTGATTCGGTGATCACTGACATTGCTCTTGCAGGTGACCCTGGAGACAACGATAGGGAATAGTAATCCAGAGCTTTGGAAGTATATCCAACCAGAGGGCTCTGTCTCGGAGTGGCTGCGCAATATTGTGGCTAACAGACTGGCTACTAGTGGACAGGAGTGGGCTGCCGTTTTTGAGAAGTTTAATAGTGGGACGTAAGTGTTGACTTTAGATGTATTTGAAAAGGGAGTTCCCATGCCTTGACTCTTATTCTAGTCCTCTTATTTTGTTTATAGCTGTTAATAGACTCTTGGGCCACAGCTGTAGAGTTCATTCAAGGATGGCTTATGTGATAATGTGAAGATGCATGGGATTTTTTAATCATGGGGGGTGTCTGGGAGGGAGGACATTGCTACATTCTGACAAACATTGATGTCGCCTTTTAAAGCTAATGCATAGACATACTTTAAGGCCTTTTTAAAGTAGGTCTACTTAAAGTATAGCTATCAACTTCTAATCTACAAAGTATATCCCAAAATCAATGAAGCAGATTCATTGATTTATTTTATTTTTCCTCCAGTAAATGTTTGTGTCATTGTGCTGCTGCTACCATTTACTTCTTACCTATGGATTGTGAAAGGATTACATTGCGATACTATAATACGATATTGCCACTGTAAGGTAACGGTACACTTGGTGTATATGATTTGGTTGGTAACAAACTAGCAGGTCGTAGATGGGTTTTATTGTGCGCATGTGTATATGATGCTTCAGCTATTTATTTGCTCAAATAAGTTGTGTTTTTTTAGCTATAATAACCAGTGGATGATTGTGGATTACAATAAATTCCGTGTTGGACAGACAAAGGCTCCTGCCGGCATCCTCACCGTTCTAGAACAATTACCGTAAGTGTGGACAACCTTTAATATCGAGCTAAGTGAACAAAGCTAGTGTTATCAAACTGAACCTCTACTTTCCAACAAGTACACCTTTTGTTTTTTTTTAATCGTACGTCCGAAGAAGGATGAAAGCGATTATTATATATTCCCAATGTGAATCGTAGATTTGCAGCCTTTATCTGTAACGAATGCAGAGGCAAAGACTCAACTAAGATACGTGCCGCTAGCCAGGGTTCTTTAATTTGTAGCCCAGATGTTATAGACAACTTATTGGTGATAAGCCACATAGCCTTAAAGTAGAACTCCCACTATGTACTTTTTTATTACCGGTATCAGATTAAAGATAAATTGTAAAACTAATATTGTGCATGAATCATTTGTATGTGTTCTGGCTCTGTTATCGTATTCCAGTCTACTAGACAAAAAGCCATAATCCTTATTGTACTGCCTGTGGTAAACAGGGTCAATGTCTTAACCATGCAGAGGGACACCCTTACTAATCCATATATATGGAGGAAAATGTATTGCCATAAAGAACCAGTTCCGTGTGCTGATTGAGCAGAGAGTCATCCGTGTTATCACAGGACTGACAACAATGGCAGCCTCCAGGTCGGCAAATAAAGAAAGCTTATTTGGACAAAACTAAAAAGCCCCAACATCTGACTATATACAGCAGTTTAATGCTTTCAATTCCCCCAAATACTCCACTTTACAGCTTTATACTATATAAGATGCAGCTGTTGAGTTTAGGGTATCTCATCCAGCTTTAGTTGAATGAAGCAGTCTTCCTAATGATCCAATTGTTTAAATCTGAATCCTTACACAGAAGTGATGTATTCTGATTAGTACCCTAGCAATTATCTGGCTTTTGTTGAAAATGAAGACTATGAAGGTAATTTTGTGTGGTTGTGAAACATAGTAACATAGTTCATAAGGTTGAAAAAAGACCAAAGTCCATCAAGTTCAACCTATATACATATTGTGTCCCTACTGTGTTGATCCAGAGGAAGGCAAAAAAACCCTTATGAAGCAGATGCCAATTGCCCCATACCAGGGGGAATATTCCTTCCCGACTCCAAATATGGCAATCAGAATAAATCCCTGGATCAATGTTCTGTCCCTATTAATCTACTATCCATAACTTGTAATATTATTGCTTTCAAGAAACACGTCCAGGCTCCTTTTGAACTCTTTTATTGAGTTTGCCATAACCACTTCCTCTGGCAGAGAGTTCCATAATCTCACCGCTCTTACTGTAAAGAACCCCCGTCTGTGCTGGTGTAGAAACCTTCTTTCCTCCAACCGTAGAGGATGTCCCCTTGTTATAGGTACAGTCCTGGGTATAAATAGGTCCTGGGAGTGATCTCTGTACTGTCCCCTTATATATTTATACATAGTTATTAAATCCCCCCTAAGCCGTCTTTTTTCCAAACTAAATAACCCTAATTCTGATAATCTTTCTGGGTACTGTAGTCCTCCCATTCCCCTTATTACTCTGGTTGCCCGTCTTTGAACCCTCTCCAGCTCCACTATATCTTTCTTGTACACTGGTGCCCAGTACTGTACACAGTATTCCATGTGTGGTCTGACTAGTGACTTGTACAGTGGTAGAATTATTTCCTTGTCGTGGGCATCTATGCCCCTTTTGATGCACCCCATGATTTTATTTGCCTTAGCAGCAGCTGCCTGACACTGGTTGCTACAGGTAAATTTACTGTTAACTAAAACTCCTAAGTCCTTTTCCATGTCAGTCGTCCCCAGTGTTTTCCCATTTAATACATATTCCCAGCCTGGATTTTTCTTCCCCATGTGCATAACCTTACATTTATCTGTGTTGAACCTCATCTGCCACATCCCAGCCCAAGCCTCCAACCTATGCAGATCCATTTGTAATCGTGCACTGTCCTCTATTGTGTTAGCCACGTTACAGAGCTTAGTATCGTCTGCAAAGATTGATACTTTACTATACAATCCCTCTACAAGGTCATTAATAAATATATTAAAAAGAATAGGACCCAAAACTGACCCCTGTGGCACCCCACTAGCAACAGTAACCCACTCAGCGTATGTACCATTAATAACCACCCTCTGTTTCCTATCACTGAGCCAGTTACTTACCCACATACACACATTCTCCCCCAGCCCAAGCATTCTCATTTTATGTACCAGCCTTTTATGTGGCACCGTATCAAATGCTTTGGAAAAATCAAGATATACGACATCCAGCGATTCACCCCGATCCAGTCTTGAGCTCACCTCCTCATAAAAGCTGATCAGGTTAGTTTGACAGGACCGATCCCTTGTAAACCCATGCTGATATGGAGTCATACACTTATTTTCATTGAGATACTCCAAAATAGCATCTCTTAGGAAACCCTCAAACAGTTTACACACAACAGAAGTTAAACTAACAGGCCTATAATTCCCCGGGTCACTTTTTGTCCCCTTTTTGAATATTGGCACAACATTTGCTATGCGCCAGTCCTGGGGAACAGACCCTGTCACTATAGAGTCCTTGAATATTAGAAATAGGGGTCTGTCTATTACATTACTTAACTCCCTTAGAACGCGGGGGTGAATGCCATCTGGACCTGGTGATTTGTCTATTTTGATTTTTTTTAGGCGGCACTGCACTTCTTCCTGGGTTAGACAGGCGACATGTACTGGGGCATTTATCTCATCCTGCTGTATATTACCTGGCATTTCATTTTCCTCTGTGAATACAGCAGAGAAGAATATATTTAATAGATTAGCTTTTTCCTGATCCCCGTCTATAACTTCTCCCTCATTACTTTTTAAGGGGCCAACGCTTTCATTTTTAACCTTTTTACTATTTATATAGTTAAAGAACATTTTGGGGTTTGTCTTACTCTCTTTAGCAATGAGTCTTTCTGTCTCCACTTTTGCTGCTTTTATCTGATTTTTACATATTTTATTTTTTTCCCGATAGCTTTTTAGTGCTTCCTCACTGCCTTCCTGTTTTAGTAGCTTAAATGCCTTTTTTTGCCATTTATTACCCCCTTTACATTTTTATTTATCCACATTGGTTTTCTCTTGTTCCTGACTCTTTTATTCCCATACGGTATGTACCTTTCACATTGAGAATTTAAGATATCCTTAAAAATCTCCCATTGAGTGTCTGTACTCTTGTTTTTGAGGACATTTTCCCAATTTACAGTGTTAAGGGCTTCTCTTAGTTGATCAAACTTTGCCTTCCTAAAGTTCATGGTTCTTGTGGCTCCTCTAAGAGTTCCCTTATTGAAGGACAAGTTATAATGCATCATATTGTGATCACTATTTCCTAGATGCCCCCTGACCTGCACATTAGTTACTCTGTCAGGTCTGTTGGTCAATATTAAGTCCAGTAGGGCGCCCCCTCTGGTCGGGTCCTGTACCATTTGGGACAGATAATTATCCTTACTTATAGTCAGAAACCGGTTTCCTTTATGAGATTCACAGGTCTCGGTTTCCCAGTTTATGTCGGGATAGTTAAAGTCCCCCATAATAACCACCTCATTGTGATTTGCTGCCTTGTTTATTTGCTTTAATAATTGATCTTCTGCTGCTTCCATTATATTTGGTGGCTTATAGCAAACCCCGATCAGTATTTTATTATTTTTCTTTCCATATATTTCTACCCATAATGACTCCACATTATCATTTCCCTCACATATATTCTCCCGCAGTGTGGCCTTTAGGCTGGACTTTACATAAAGGCAAACTCCTCCCCCTTTTCGTTTTTTTTCGATCCTTCCTGAATAGACTATAACCCTGTATGTTAACCGCCCAGTCATAGCTATCATCCAACCATGTCTCTGTTATACCCACTATGTCATAGTTTTCTTCAGACATTATTAACTCCAGTTCGTCAGTTTTATTGGTCAGACTTCTGGCATTAGTAAGCATACAATTTAGAGGTGTATGGTTTTTTTCCCTATGAAGCCTATCCCTATTAACTATTCTAACCCCTCCCTCTGCTCCACCCCCAGGTACATTTATAAGCCCCAGCTCTCTATCTACACTATCTTCCCCTTCTATATTGTAGTTTCCCTCCCCCCCTTTACCTAGTTTAAACACTCCTCCACCCTTCTGACCATCTTCTCCCCAAGCACAGCTGCACCCTCCCCATTGAGGTGCAGCCCGTCCCTACCGTAGAGCCTGTATCCGACAGAGAAGTCGGCCCAGTTCTCCATGAACCCAAACCCCTCCTTCCTACACCAGCTTCTGAGCCACTTGTTTAGCTCCCTAATCTCCCGCTGCCTCTCTGGTGTGGCACGTGGTACAGGTAATATTTCAGAAAATACTACCTTGGAGGTCCTTGCCTTAAGCTTGCTACCTAAGTCCCTGAAATCATTTTTAAGGACACTCCGCCTACCTCTCACTTTGTCATTGGTGCCAATGTGCACCATGACTGCTGGGTCTTCTCCAGCCCCCCCCAGTAATCTGTCAACCCGATCCGCGATGTGCCGAACGCGAGCGCCAGGCAGACAACACACTGTTCGGCGATCCCGGTCTTTGTGACAGATCGCCCTGTCTGTCCCCCTAATAATTGAGTCCCCCACAACCAGCACCTGTCTGGCCTGCCCTGCGCTCCTCCTTCCCTCCTTACTGGAGCAGACACCCCTCTGGTGGTCAGAGGCAGTGACTTGCTGCAGTACTGCTAACTCTGAACTAACATCCCCCTTATCTGCCAACCGGGCAAACTTGTTGGGGTGTGCTAGATCAGGACTAGCCTCCCTGGCGCTTTTCCCCCTACCCCGCCTTCTAACTGTAACCCAGCTAGCTGCCTGACTGTCCTGTACCTCCATCCCACTATCCTCCCCCACCTCTACCTGCGAGAGAGCTTGCTCAGTGAGCAGCAGACTCCTCTCCAAGTTGTCAATAGATCTCAGTGTTGCCAGTTGCTCCTCTAGACTCAGGATTTGTGCTTCCAAATGAGCAACCCGCACACATCTCGCACAGCAATATGCACCCTCGAAGTGCTGATCAAGGATTGCATACATTGAGCAAGATGTACACCTGACCGCATTGTCAAACATGGAGGACATCTTGGCAATGGGGATAGCTCAAATAACTGGCAAAAACAGACAGTAAGGTGCAATATATATATATATATATATATATATATATATATATATATATATATATATATATATATATATATATGGAATCACAAGGATTTATACTTTACCCTCCTTCTTGCTTTTTAACTCCTTCTTTGCTTGTAACTCCTCACTTAGAGATGTCACTTAGGAGATTCGCCCCAGCTCAGGATTCGCTTGTGTGTCCAAGCTAAATGCAACTGCAAAAGCCAAGCAGAACTCAGAGAAAGAATCTCTCTTTTTTTTTTCTTTTAGTGGTATGGTGGTGAAAGCTGATAAATCAGATGAACTTTACAAGAGTGGATACTGGGCCAGCTACAACATCCCGTATGTTCTGATTACTGCATTTTATATTGCTCGGTTTAAAGATGCCTGCCCAGCAGCGGCAATTGAGATGGCGTGCAGTCATGATCAGTTAACGTCTGTATTTTCTACACAGCTATTTTAAGGAAATATTTAATGCGAGTGGACAGCCAGAATTGGTGGAAAAGTATGGTGACTGGTTTACCTATGACCGGAATCCTAGAGCTCAGATATTTCGCAGAAACCAAACCAACGTGCAGGATTTTAATTCCATGATCCAGCTTATGCGGTGAGAATAATAAAAAAAAAAAAAATGCCCATGCTTAGTTAAATATATCGTAGTCATTTTATAGGATGATTGTTTTCTATGATAGAATATAGCGTGTAGCTAACTCCACTAGCATGTTACTCGCTAACATTTTTAAGGGCTGTTTTTAACCAGAATGTTTTGGGGCTTTAAGCTTGTTCTTCCCCTTAGCCCAAACTTTAATTGCACTGTCTAGTTTAAGCCAATAACCTTAGTATGAATTCAGACTGCTGAAACAAGTGCTTATGTTCATTTCAGGTACAATGACTATCTGCACGATCCTCTCTCACTTTGTTTGAGTTGTAACCCCCAGCCAAATGGGGAGAACTCTATCTCTGCTCGCTCAGATCTGAACCCTGCGAATGGTACCTATCCATTTGGCGCACTGCGACAACGGCAACATGGAGGCACAGACATGAAGGTAGTTTGGGGGAGAACTGTAACAATGAATTGCATTGGCAAGTCCAAACTATCAATACAAGGCAAAGATGGTGTAGAAAAGGTGTACTAATGTCAGAAATTAAACATGGTGAAGTGATGATCTAAATCTTTATATACATATAAGTTAACTATTTATTTAAAAGTAAATATTTTCATAAAGCATAAATGCACTTTGTCTTGTACCTACAGCTTGTCTATGATTGAGTATACCTGCATCATATTAGATAGTTTATAGTAAGCCTACTGACAACAAGGATTTACTCTCCAAAGGTAGGGAGGTTAGATTTGTTTCTCTACACACTTGAGTGGATCAACTCATGTCCCTTATGATTTAATAACTAGGGTGAAGATTGAACTGGATCTGCCCGACAATATTCTAAATGTTATTAGCCTGGCTGAACACCTTCTCTTCTCTCGCACAGGTTACCTCCTACGATATGGCCAAGGTGTACCAGATGGTAGCTGTGAATGGCCCAACATGGGACCAAGTCCCTCCATTTCAGTGGAGCACATCTCCATTCAGCAATCTCATGCACATGGGTCACCCTGACCTCTGGAAATTCTCACCTATCCTCGTTACCTGGGACTGAAGTGTTAACCGAAGCAATATCTTCCAGCTTTCACCAGTGCTCCTCTTTCACCAGTGCTTTATGAGCAATCACTGCTGGTTAGAAAGTGGTATGATTTCCATGTAAAACTACTCTCATGACATAATTCAGAATTATAAATCATTGCATCATCGGCAAAGAGCTATTTTAATAAAGGGACATGTTATTTCTCAAAGCAATGTGGATAATAAAAGGGATGACAGCGTTACATACTAGGCAGGGCGCTAGCCCTGCAACCCAGAATATTGCATTGGATTGCATTTCTGTAAAGCACTTCTGACAAGGTTTTCTTTGGTTTGGAACCTGGAACACCTTGACACACTGGTCGTTTGTTGGTGTTGCAATAAGCTGTCTGTTCTGTTAATTCAAAAATAAGGTTCTATGCTACTTCCAAATGGAGACATGCATCATATGAAGATGATTGACAAATCCCTTGTTTTCTTCCATCTATAACTGCTGCATTTATCCTCAAGTAATTGAGTTTTGCTGTCAGACTAGTTTCTTGTACAGTGTATTGTAGATCACAAATAAGAAAGGTAAGGACTACAGTCCCCCCTGCTTGTGCCCTAGCTTATAGAGTAAGATTACTTTTTCTACTTGCATTAAACTTACCTTCTTTGTAGATTGGCTTGACAAACCACAAGAGACAAGGCAGTTAAACATACATACTATTGTGAGAACAGTTAGGACCTGCCAACATATATTGTTAATTACCGACTATGATCACCATGACAGACTGCAGGAAAAGTGATAATTTTGTTAATATTAATAAAACAAGTGTTTAGCTTGATTGTGGAAAGTGATCACAGCGAGGCTGATGGTATTTAGAATGTAAATATTCTTTTTCTACTAGAAAACAGTGCACTGATTCTGTGCCATAAACATTGACCGTTCTGGTATCTCTTTATGGCCAGAACAAATTTAATTTGTACTGTAATACAAAATGCGCTTACCAAATACAAACTTACAGCAAACTTTTTTTTTTGTTTCTCCCGTACCCCTTTACATTTTGCAACTCCTATGCAATTAAGATAAAACAGGTAATAAACACTTTGGATTGCGAACAATATGTTGATTTAAGGGCTTTTGATTTTATGCAATTCCTGTTTGTATGAGCAGCCATTATTATTCTGATGGTCTGTATGACTTAAATGCAATAAAAACGGAATGTGATTCGTTTTCCTTTTTATGAATCGGGGATATTTTAGGGCAAGCTAAATGTAAATGCAGAGATATTATCGAATTGTGAAATTTATATGCAAAGGATGCAAAAAAAAAAAAAAAAGGTGACTTTGGCAATTGAATTGGTAAGGTAATCTTGTTAACGCAAAGTGAATAAAGTTTACACACCGTGGGATTATGACTGTACAAATTTTGTCTGTCAACCTTAAAAAGGTCCTTATTTCTGAAAGGAGAAACATGTCTGGGTTTGCTATTCATCATGCAGGAGGATGCAGTCTGTGAGCCTGCAAGCTCCACCACCAGTTTTATATAGGGCGAGTGCTGGATGAATCTGAATACATCAGTATAATTAATTAACTTGAGTTGTTTAGATACAAGCACCAATTTGATACACAAATGAAAATCAAACGAACTGTATCCTTCAGTGTTGGTAACACACTGACATTTTGAAAGAATACAATATGAACGTACATAAAATATTTTTATTAGAAAACAGCATGTATAAAAACAAAACCCACAAAATATGTTGTGTATTAGATCCTTGTTCTATGCCTTACAATCGGCTCTTCAGGAGATAGTTACACATCTTAAATTTTATTGGTAATTATTACACCTACAAGGATATTGGATGTCTGTGCCCGACATGACAATGAGGTAGTTGTATTAGATCACTGTGCCTTTTAGTTTGGGGATAGTTTTTAAGAGGAGATCACTATATGGACTGTTAAAGTTATATCATAGAGCCTTACTATGTAGCATATTTTAGATAAGTTACTAACTTGTTACCACATCTTAAACCTCCCTTATATATATTTCGGAGAATTTATCCCAGACTGTCCTCCCTGTCTTTTTCTTCTTGAACATGCTAAGTGCATCAATATATGTTTGTGTTTCCTAAAAGGAAAGATCTTCTCCAAATGATGCATTTGTTTAAGATATACAATTTTTGACAATGTACATGTGCTTGTCATAAATTAAGACACAAGACGATCCTTTTATGGTTCATATTAAGGCTCTGCTTCCATAATTGAAGTGGTTTTCTGATTGGCAACATCTTGATATCTATTTCCTTATAAAAATGTTATTTAATCTTGGAAAAACTCTACAAATACCATACACCAGCTAGGGAGCTCTAAATTCTGCCTGTCAGTGATGCTGCATACATAGTATGTACAAATGGACCTGGGGACTCAGGAGAAGAGCGGCATTTTAACAGGCCATAGTCATCCTGTGCATCTTGCTGTTCTATGGGCAAGTGAATTAGTGTTACAAATCCGGGTAGCTCAAATTCAAATAATCTGGTGTCATTAGGCAGCATTGACCTTTGGAATGCCCAGTTGTTCCTTAAGTCGGGAGAGCTGTGACAAAGTGATGTTGTTCCCTCCACACACAATGATGACCAGGGACGAGAGCTCTTTAGACAGCTTGCCCTCTCTCTGCAGCCTCCCGATCACACCACTGTAGACCACAGCCAGAGCAGCACCGCAAGCAGGCTCCACAAGCATTTTCTCATCATCTAGAGAGGAAGAGAGAGCTTTGGTTAAAAATGTTCTGCTCCCTACATTCCTTAAAGTATAGTAGTGCTAAGTAAATTTGAAAAATGGAGTGTGGCAGCTGCAGTTTAATGTTAATAAATGCAAAATAATGCACTTGGTGTCCCAAGGCAGAATACAGCATTGGGGGCACTGTTCTGTCAGTGACAACGAAAGAGAGGGACTTGAGAATAATTATTTCGGAGGACCTAAAGTAAGCAGACAATCCAATAAAGAATTGTTGGGTTGTACAGTCAAGAGGCATTAGTGGTAGATAAATAAAACAGCCTCCTAAGTGGTAGACGCTAGTACAGTAAGGGAATTTAAACAAGCATGGGAAAGCTATCCTGAGTCTAAGACAAATCCAAGGACTGATTAAAGTCCGAGTCATCACATTAGAAACAAAATGGGCAGATTGGATGGGTTGAATAGTTCTTATCTGCCAAGAATGTATGTTTTTATGTTACATTGTATCTGTCAGTGAGGAACCATCAATGCTGGCTTCTGCTGTCAGAGGGAAGATGTATGTCAAAGTATAAAAAAGAAAAGCTCTCCAGAGAGGCAGCCATTTGACCTTTCAAAAATGTATCCAAGCCAAAGACTGTCCAACCCTACTCCAGTCACTTTCCTTTCACACTTGAAATACATCTCCCATGAGTCTCAATTTAATTAGCTAAGCATTTGGACCTCACATGGTTCTATTTAACTATTGATGTTCTACTATTTCTATGTAATATTGTTTGATTGTATTATTGTTTGATAGTGTACCCAGATTTGGCACTAATAAGTTACAGCTTGATTCCTCTGATTCCGTTCTTGTCTTGTAGGCCGTTTCTGCTCTTCTGCCACATTTGATTGCTTTATTTAATGTAAGTCTCCTTATTGTTTGGATGTTTTATCCATCGGATGTGAATAAAGTACTTCTTTTTTTAATAACATAGAAAATGGTAATTCTCTTTGTGGCTGTGACAGAATGACCTGTCATACAAGGCCCCAAGGTAGTCAGAGATTGCTCCAGCCTGGCTGCCAAACAGGCAGGAACTCCATTGTGTAAACTAATCCCATTAACAGGATGGCTGCCAGGGGGAGATTCAGTAGCTAAAGGGGATTAAAGGTTGGGTTGTCTACATGTACCTGTTTATCAATGTTAATTTATGTTAATAAGGTTCTGTGGCTATATCAGTGTATGTTTTACTACAATAAACTGTTCATTCCTGCTGTACTCAGTTCAAGGTAGCTGTGTCTACTTATTGGGTACACATAGCAGGGTTCCAAGGTGCGCATGCTGACTGGTGCTGGAAGTGATTTCAGGGACAACAGGAGGATACATGTGGGTGATCTCTGGGAGTCACTACAGCTCTTTGTGAACCCGTTACAGTGGCTTTTTGTGTTTTGGAATGACAATCATTGGAAATGGGATTGAAGGCAGCTGGATCAATCATATTTTATACTATGTTGTTTACTCACCTACAAATCGTTCAATAGCTGTCACGGCATCCTGATCAGTGATAACTTCAGAATAGACAGGGTGCTCTTGAGACAGTTTTAGGGTTTGGGCTCCCACAGTTTTGGCTCCCAATGTTTTAGCCACACTAAGAATAAAGGCAAACAGAACAAATATATACCTGAATACTGAATATAACAGCAGAAACGTGACAGAAACTTCAATCTGGTAAGATAAGATTGTGCTTTTCAATTTTGCCCTTTCAATAATTTTGAGTAAAGAGAACACAGGGGTTGTAGGACTTCCGTTCCTTCATTTAGTCACTAAGGAACAAAAATGATGTCCTTTAGCTTGAGCATTAGTCAAGCTCAACCATTTCTGTCATTCACTTACCTCGTAATCTCCGTCAGGGTGACTAGCCTTCCTGCCTCCATAGCTGCATTGAGACTGTGTGCCCCTCTGGTCTCCATAGCAATGATGGGAACGTCACTCCATCCTACTTCTCTGAGGCCCTGGATCACCCCACAGAGCATCCCACCTCCTCCCACTGACAGGGCAATGGCACCGGGCTTGGAAGGAAGACTCGCTTTCATTTCCTTTACAAGTGAGGTATGGCCTTCCCTGCAAAATATTTTACATATAGCCTACGTTTAACATTTGTGTTATTTTTGGTACGCATCCACTGCAAACTGTTGACTCGGGCTACATGTGTGAAAAATGGTATTTTGTCTTAAAATTGGCTTGCCTGATGCACCAAGAGGCTATTTATGTACACAAGGCTTTGTTTTATCGGCATAGTGTCTATGGAAAAACACTTTTAAGCTTCCTTACAAATAGAGTAGCCTTTAGGCCTTAAAGGGAAAGTCCCTTGGAAAACTTCTCTGCTTGAGAATAAAATAAACTGTTTTTTATACAGCAATGTAGGTTAGAATTGACCAAGAAAAAAAATATATTTTATGTAAATTTTGTTCCAATAAACGTAAACCCGGAGGCTGCCATTGCTGTCAGTCATGTGATATTTATGATGACTTTCCCTGCTGAAACACCACATTATGCTGATTCTTTATGGCAATCCTAGAGAAGTCCTTTCCTCCTAGACTTTCATTAGCCAGAATGTCCAACTGGGTGATTGACTATCCTTTCGCACAGGCACTATGATAAAAAGGATGTTTGTTTGGTAGACTGGATTATGATAACAGAACTAGAACACATACACATGAGCTTTTTAAGTACTGGAAATGCTTTGTTGTTTGGGCAGACAGAGTTTAGCAAAGTTTATATAGATAATAATATAATAGATAATATAGATGCTAGGGATGCTTTAACATGACGTGGCTTGTTTGCTCATAATTTATTGTATATGCCCACAAACTCTTACCATATCAGAGGGTCATCGAAAGGAGGGATGTAAACCCATCCTGGGTTATTCTTAACCAGCTCCTTGGCATGCTCGATGGTCTCATCCAGGATCTATAGAATTTAAAAAAAAAAATATTATTTAAATGTTTGGGTTAACACCTACTGCTATGATAGCTTTAGCATAACTTCAACTAACAATCATCAACTTAATACGAGGGAGATAACCAAGTACCACTAAACTTTAAAAATATATTTGGCCTCTTCAATAGAAAAATATTTGTACCAGATTTCTCAGGGTGACTGGCACTCCCTGCCTGTCTGATTTTGTCACCAATAGCCACTTGCTGCCTAGAGGGCAATCACCCCCCCCCATCCAATGCCAGTCTAAAGTTCTTCAAACATGGCGGTCCACTTGTGTAGTGGGTAACACAGTGGAGTCATGTAATGAAGTGTTAAGTGAACAACCCCATTGGTAATTGTGTAGCTGCTTGCACCAGGCAAGGTAAGGGGTTTAATGGCAAGGAACAACCGTGCAGCTCATTAGAACATGAATTTTAGATGGCTACTACCACAGTTTACACATTGAAGTAGGGTTCTAATGCATGGATAATGTTTATTTTACCATTATATAGGTTCTGTAATATCTAATTTTTCTTTTTGGATGAGCAAAACTGTACAGACCTCTCCTACCACACAGACGGTGGCTCCTTCATCTTTCACTCTCTGTATTGTAAAGGAAGGGGTGGTGACCGGTACAAGAATAGTGGCGGGTATAGAGAGCATCCGGGCACTGTAAGCTGCGGCAAGACCAGCATTGCCACCTGAAAAAAAAAAAAAGAAGTAAACATGATCATATGGTAGGTCCTTGTGAATGTATTGACACACAAATTCATCTATTATACATCATATTTACTGAAACATTTAAATGATAATATCTGAGTGACATTTCACATCAATGAATGGTTTGTTCAGCATTGAACCTCAAGGTAACATTGTAGAACAACATCTAAATATTAGCCTGACTTTGAGTTGATATAAATTTTTACCATATGTTCCATCAGATAGTATCTCTTTCCAATTAACTTGTGACCCAGCTTTATCTTCTAGTGGAACAATTAAACTAAACCACACTGATCTATATCTCTTATCTAAAATGCATATCTTGAAATCCAAGTACCTCATAAAATGGCTGTGTGGCGTATTCAGAACTTCAAAGTGATTGTACTGCACTTAAGAGATTTACCATAAAATTAATTATAGATTCTATCATTAGCAGATGTCATTATCAAAGACCACATTTAGAGCGGAGCCCAGATAGACAACAAATGGAACCCAGTACAGCTGGCTAATGGCACAAAGAGGTCTCCAATGACACAGACTCTAGTATGGTATAACAATCATGGACCGAAAGTGGAGGAATGAAGAGGTAGTATGTTAGATGGTGCAAACTCACCTGAGGAGCACACAAAATGCTTACAGCCTCTCTCTGCCCACTGCAAGGAAAGGATTTCACAGTTATTCATTCACTTTATTTGCTCTTAGAAGGAGACGAAGTGTGGACATATATTGTAAATATTATGTAATAAACAATTACAAAACCACCCAGGTCAACAAAGACCTTTCCCACGAGGAAACATCATGGTTCATATTATGTTTTCCATAAAGAGCTTCCACTTATTAGAAAGAGACGACATTGATTTTTCTTTGCAAGAAGTCAGTTTACATATGAGAAAAACTCATATCAAAAACTCATATTAAAATACTTTTAGGAGGGACAGTCCCTTATTGGAACCCAAATCCTTTTGCCTCCTTTTTCTTCTCTGTTGCACCTCTTTTCAAAGAGCTCAGAATAATTGCTGGATATGAGTGTGCCCCTGTGTTCTACAAATCTCAATAACACAATAATGTGTATACAAACAGAAAATGTGTTTAAACACAAGGCATTGTTATTCATGAAAAATGCTTTCTTAATTTTATAGTGATCAAATGATCATAAAGGCACACAAAAAAGCTTTCAGTAAAGCCCTTCCCCTTTGCCACATATCTAACCATACAGCCTAAAACAAAAGTAAAATATTGAGAGGTATGCATCTTAAATATTGTTCACTCACTGTTTTGCACAAATGTCCAATGCCACGAATCTTGAAGGACCCTGTTGGCTGTGCATTGTCAAGTTTAAGGTATACTGTGGTGTCTGTCAACTTGGATAAGGGCACACTGTCCCTCAATGGGGTGTTCAGGTGAAGGCAGCCGCTCTCTGGCATCTTAATCTGCAACAAAGAACATAGAACATTGCCTTGGTCAATAGCTCAATTACAGCATTAAGACTGAGTATTTGAAAAGGTTTACATTGCAGCTTTCCTTTACATATACAAATAGCACAATCATCAGGGGCATAAGTATTTAGGTTGTACTTTTTAAATCAAGTGATGTGTACAGAAATTGTAATTCAGATAATAGGGATGGGTTCTGATAAAATCACCCCTTACTCAACAGCCAGAAACAGGAGTTTGTATTAGTGTTTTAGAGATTAAATGTACAAGACTTCTGAAGACTGAAGGTCCCTGAGCACGTGTCATTGTTTCTGACCTTAACTTCTTTGACACAGTTTTAAAAAGACCTTTCAAATGCACATGGCTTGTTGTGTTTGGCAGATTTGTTCCAATACACATTTTTTGTGATTTTTTTGCCTGGATCCCATGATATAAGCCTTCTCTTATAAAAAAAGGGATCTCCTGAATCTTCAACCACTCACATCGCTGTTTCAGTGACGTATGTATGTCTGCCTTACATATTATATCATATATAACACATACTTGGCTTACCTGCACTTATATTAGGCTCCTGTGGTAAGTGATGAGCAGAACCTGCCTCCTGCCTTGCAGTCTCTCAAAGATGCCTCCACGGTAGTAAATCAGCAACGTTTATAGGATGAAGCCTCACCGCGTCGGCCAATCGGGTAACACATTTAGACACACCCCCAGCACACCCCTAGCACTACCCCCTGTTCTATCTCTACGCGACTCCCGGATACTGCAGCTAAAGGAGATGATTGCTTCGGACAATACCAAAAGGGATCAGTGAAGGGGTGGTCAGTGTTGGGAGGTTACATGCATCTAAAGGGAATGGAGACTATTTTTGGGACACATTTACCAAAAGGAGGATAAAGGCCCCCTCCTGGTTTTTAAACGCCCCTCCTGACGTTTGAAAAGACCGGCTCAAACTGGTCAGACTGGTTACGGGATGAAAGGGCAGTGTGGTAAATAAGAGGAAGGGGAGCGGTAGGCTCTTCATGTTATAGACTATATTAGACGGTCGAAGAGAGTAAAGATCGTATAGGGGGGGGGGGGGCTCTGAGGCAAGGGAGTGAAGCTAGAATGTTCAAGTAAACACTCAGGTATGCCCCGACTAAGCAGATAAACACACAGGAATGTCCTGAACAAAAAGAAGGCAAATCACAAGGTGTTCTACAAACAAGCCTGTATGATCTTGTATGTTTAAGTGTTTATGAGCTGGTTTACAGATAGTACAGTATATATAGACATGTTTATAATACACAGGGTGAAAAACACCATAGTATCACCACCATCTGTATCAAGGATTTAGTGTACACAATATTTACATATTATGAAGGTTTTACGCACAAAGAAACAAAAGACAATAATGGTATAAAGTGAAAAACAGTCTAACTTTTCAATAGAACATCCTGGTTTCCAGTGGTATTGTATTTGTTGGACACGCTCTTGGAATAAGCATTAAAAGTAAATTTTATTGCGAATTATGATGTATAATTGATTACAATAAAGAAGTATCTCTATATTGTTGCTATTAATATTTTTATTATTATTTGATTGATATAGAGTCATAATATTTCTTAGTGCTGCACAATGGACATAACATAGAAACAGAAGGGTCCTGCTCAAGCGAGCTTACAATCTAGAAATATACAGTAAATACATAATTGCCTGGATATGGTGTATGGTACTTGGGTATGGTATAGGGTAACAGGTAAGCCCATTTCCTCCTCTGTACTGACTGCGGCCAGAAATATGATAAAGAAAAAGCCTGCGTTAGTAAGTACTCTGAAACGCACTCTTTCATATCATCTGCGACTTGAAGCTTAACAGGTTAAAACCACCTCGCTTCTCCTACGAGCTGGCAGCATAAATACATGGAATTTGCATTTTGTAACGGTCACGAGTAGTACCCCACTTCCAGCGGCCATAGAAACATGGAATTTAAAATCATAGAAATACCAGTTTGCATATCTAGTCCACATGGAGATTTGCAAACAAAAAAAGAATAGGTGACCTTGAAACAAAAGGGATGATATTACTCCTTTTTGGAAGGTGATTGGAATATTTTAGATGTACGCAGGCAGAGTTATTGCTACCACTGAATTATTACATTACATTTTATTGAAAGAATAAATTCAGATTACCCTGTACTGAAATGATGACTGATGATAAAGTAGTTTCCTTTAAACTAGTTTCCTTTTCCTTGCGTTTCTTTAATAGAGCTTATACCCATCTGTGTTTAACAAGAATATACATTAATATAAAAGGGCTCTAGCATTCCACATGTCAATTTTGAGATGTTTTTACGTGTGTTTTCATGTTCATCCTGCGTAGTCAGCACACTGGTATGTTGATCTTTGTCCCTGGATATAATAGGATCCCAAAGCAGCCAAACCATTATATATTGAAAAGTCTTCTTTAGATTTTTTGTCACACATTCAGATCTCAGAATGTTTGGCAACAAAATTATACTCAAAACGATGGCTCAAAAAATATAATAAATAACTGCAGGATTCCAAAAGGTAATCCAACTCTATTGATAACTAGAAACTTGTCTAGAACTTAGCTTTTATTAGTATCCAATAAAAAAAGAAAAGGGATTCAAAATAAAACATTGGCCTCTTGAATTGTAGGGAGCTATGCAGACATTGCATTAATAATGAGAATGTGGTGATAACATTACACTCCTGCAACTATATTAAATACCAAATTCCCTTAATATAAATGTTTGTAAAGGCGCTGGAAGTTCCTTTTTACTGCACAGACTTAGGTTGCTTCAGGCAATGCAATATTCGGGGGGGGGGGGGTGGAGATCTAAAAAAAACTAATTAAATTGGTGCATTCCCCCATAAAATAGTATATATCTTTAAAAACATATATTAATATTTATTTTATGAATTAGAATTGCCACTGTTATATTGTTACAGTTGCAGATTTTATAAAACAGCTAATCATAAACATGGTGAGTGTGGGGAGGTATTCGCTGCTGAGAATTTTATAGCCATTTGGCAGTCCATGCCTTTCCCACGTTTGCTGGGACATAATGATTATCTAGCAACCAGGGGTTCTTTTTCGTCTCCTAGCGTCAGAGACAACAAAGGAATCCGAGAGAAAAAACATCTTTAAGAATTTAGACTTGTGGCTCTGGCAGCTACACTATAATTGTAGTTAATTATGTTACAAGATTAAGTTTTTATTGTGCTGTTTGATTTGATTAGCAATGTTTACAAATTTCCTTTCTTATGTAATTGATGCAAAATCATGTCTTGTTTGCTTGGGGTATTTAAATGACGTGTACCATTGAGTAATCAAATGTTTTCAAATGGTTTTTTTTTTTTTAAAACATACTCAAATCTAGGACCTAAATCTAATTTTTTACTGGAAGAAAAACTATGCTATGTTAAAGACATTGTAATATAGCTTAGCTTTAAAGAAAAAGGCAAAAGACTTGCAGGGTCAAACAGGCTGGAGTTAACCTCTTCCTATACTACACTGCTGTGATTATATTGATTTTAGATATACCTACTTGAATGCAGGTGATTGAATTAAGTATATTTAAATAGTGTATTGAATTAAGTGTATTTAAATACCGTATTTTTCGCTCCATAAGACGCAGTTTTTTTCCTCCCAAAGTAGGATGAAAAATCAGCCGCGTCTTATGGAGCGAAGATGCAGGCAGGGAGGGGGGGGGGGCAACGATATACCGTATTGGCTCGAATATAGGCCGCACTTTTTTCCCCCACTTTAAGACTTTAAAGTGGGGGTGCGGCCTATATTCGGGGTCTAGCGCCCGACGCCCGGGACATGCAGTCCCGGGCGCCGGGCAGGCAGCGGGGTTAGGATACAGATCCCCCGCAGCGGTGCAGGGGACCTGCATCCTACTCCCCGATACGCTCAGACAGCCTCCCCTGCCAGCACTTCCCACGGGGGGGGGTGCCGGCACGGGAGGTTGTCTAAGCGCATCGTGCGGATGCGTTTTACCTCTGCACCCCCCGCGGACTTACCGGAGCAGACTCCCGGGTGTCTTGCGGGGTCGGCGGGGGACGTCTACGCAATACAACTTCCGGTGCCGGATGTGCCGCACCGGAAGTTGTATTGCGTAGATGTCCCCCGCCGGCCCCGCAAGACACCCGGGAGTCTGCTCCGGTAAGTTGGGGAGGGGGGGCAGAGGGGGACAGTGGCAGCGTATCTCGGGGAGGGAGGACAGTGGCAGCGTATCTCGGGGAGGGAGGACAGTGGCAGCGTATCTCGGGGAGGGAGGACAGTGGCAGCGTATCTCGGGGAGGGAGGACAGTGGCAGCGTATCTCGGGGAGGGAGGACAGTGGTAGCATATCTCGGGGGGCGGGGGGGGGCAGAGTGGCAGTATGTTTTTTGGTGCTTTTTTAAAGAAAAAAACTTTTTCTTTAAAAAAGCACCAAACTTTTAGGGTGCGGCCTATATACGGGGGCGGCCTATATCCGAGCCAATACGGTACTCACCAAAAGTGTCCCGGACAGTCTCTGTCTCGCTTCGCCGTCCAGGGGAGGTCTTCATCTGGAGACCGCCGCCTCTGTCGCCGCCTCTCCTCTTCTCTGGTCCGTTGCGACGGCTAAGGGCGGACTGGATGGAGAGGACGGGGGGATTTGACGCAAGCGCCGTGTCACGTATGGCGCCGGCGCATGCGCAGTACGGCGCTTGTAGTCCAACTACACTTCCCATCATGTCTGACCAGCTTTTTTCTGTGCAGGCATGACGGGAGGATGATGTCCTTTTTTTATAGCCCATTTTTTAGCTCAAAATATTTTTTCCTTTTTTTTCTCCTCTAAAATCTAGGTGCGTCTTATCAGCAGGTGCGTCTTATAGAGCGAAAAATACGGTAAGTCAAGATTTCCGGCATGAGGGCCGGCATGAGAGCCGTTTGGTTAACACATAGAATCTTTATGATGGGCCATTAAATTGTTAATATTTCAAGAGTTCCGGGTCAATTAGAAAGTTTTGATGTATGCCTCTTGGAGATGAGTAGTTTTATTATTATTAATAATAATAGACTGGATCATAAGGGTATAGATTTGTGTTCTTTTAAGCCATACAAAGAAAAAAAGAAAACCTGGTAAGGATGATACTTTTTCATTGGCTAACTGAAGTTTCAAAGATTGTATATACGCTAGAAAATGTCTAGCTGTAACATAATTTCAAAAGGGTCTTCTAATGATCAATTATTCTTTTAAACTTAAACTTGGATTAGTGAACACAACGTACTATTGGAACACAGGAGTGATGAGAGTGATAAAGGTCTTCCGTACCACTGTGAAGATACTCCATTAAAAATCAGCCATTTTCCAGCTACAATAGTCATTTACAATATTAACAATGCCTACATTGTATTTCTGACCCACTTCATGTTTTTGTAAGGACAAAATGTGCTTTTCTTTCAAAACCAAGTGCATTTCTAAGTGAACCCAAATGTTTGAAAGGACAATAGAGACAGTCAGTGGATTGTTTATCTCTTTTACCCTACTGAGACAATCTATGCAAATCTTATCTTAAATGCATTTCTGTATACATTATACATAGACGCATAAGGTAAACATAGCGCCTCATTCCAATATTTAGCCTTTTTCGCATTTTACATACAATAATTGGCCTTATCTGTAGACTCAGCACATGTTTGTTTAGATTTAGGAAGCCTGAAAATGTGAAATAGTGTGCTGAAATGGGGCATTGCTGTTACTTCTATATAAATACATACATTTAAGAACAGAAGTTTGCGGTATAATAAAGGAAATATATACAGTAAGTACAGTTGACATTACGATCAGGGCATTTGGGAACAAAAGGTATGAGGAAACAGTACTTAAAAATTAAAGAACATCTGTAGTTTTAAAGTTAGCTAATTCATTTTAACCATTGTTGTATGTTTAATATGTGTAATTGATTACAATTTAAATGATGTTTGAAACCAATGTGTACATTTTTTTTATAGTAAGAAAATAAAAATATATTGCATAAAAATCTAATAAGTGCAAATGATTATTTGGTTTATTATTCCACTTTATAAAAAACTTATCTTTTGGTGTTGATTAGGGGAACATTTGTATTGAATTAAAATGTCTTCTCCACCTTTACCACTTAGATTTCAACTTATTTTCTTTTGCTGTGAAATTTGTTACATGACTGATTTACTGTAAATACCAAAATACTTGATCTTAACAAGGATCGTTTTTTTTCTAGTTTTGATCGACGGCCTCGTAATTAGCCAGTAGGCAGGTAAAAATGAAAAAAATCCGTTGCCTTTGCCCTAGTTCACTGTTTGCTACAAAATGATTAAAGCATGTGTCAAGAAAGTCCTCAATTCTTCATGATTCTATTAATATTATTATTTGTTGATTTATATAGTGCTATCATATTCCACAGCGTTGTACAATTTGTGAGCAGGACACAAAAAGAAAAGTAGCAGTAGAATCTCCTCTGTCTTTGCTCTTGCACTTAGTATTCTAGCATGAGGCTGCCATTGTTGTCAGTCGTGATATTTTGGGTGGTTTTTCCTTGCCATGATTCTTTATGGCAATGCTGATGAAGTCCATCCCTTGATTGACTTTCATTAATCAGGCTGTATGATCAGGAACATGTTTGTCTAGTTGACTGGGCCAAGATAGCAGAGGAAGATCATATACAATTGACTAATATTACAACATAGAAACATAGAATTTGATGGCACATAAGAACCATTTGGCCCATGTAGTCTGCCTGCCGCCTAGAGATTCAGACCTTAATCAGTCCTTGGTCTTGTCTTAGAGTATAACATAATATTTGCAAAAACTAGAATTATTTTAAAAGAAGAAAACAGTATTTTTGTATTTTCAACATATTTTTAATCTGATACTAGTAATAAATACATTTTGACCTGTTCCTTGCCCTCGGGATAGTAAGCAGAAAGATTACTATTTTATTAATTTCTTTATTTTTATAAATAAAACCTGGAACCCGATGGCTGAATATGGATGCAAAAATATGGCTAGGTGACAAAAAAAAACCATGTGGAATGTAAATTCACTGTTGTTCTTGGAGATGTTGACCAGAGACATAGAGAGTTGCTTAAGTGATGTGAAAGAATGCATTTTAAATAAAAAGTACAAAGATACACTTTTTTATTAGGATCACTAAAACATTGCTACCATAGACTTCATGTAAAGGGTAGAAATATATGCTTTCTGTTTTAATTACTAAAGTACTGGTTAACTGTGTAACTTACATTTTTGAGGCTGGTAACCTTTTACCTAGAGCTAGTGTTGGGATGAGTCACTTTCCAAACATGCTTATTAGCAAAATTACAGTGGTTACACGTTCTTAATTTAAACCTGATTTGCCACTTTTCTCAAATATTACATTTTGCAGTTCTATATGCTAAATTAACTCACAACCTACACATAAAAGGACTAGTAATATATATATATTGTTTTTATTTATGTGTATGCAACTTCAATCAGACATCGTAACCTTCTGTTCACATGATATGATTACCCCATCACATTATTCAGTGGCACATTTTTGGCCTATGCCCATTTGGGGATTAGGTACCAGGGGTAGATTGCCTAATGGGAAATAGGGCTATCTGGTGCAGTTAGGGTTGCACCATTTGTCAAATTCCTGGACACTCTTTGAGGGGTTGCACCTGGGATGTGACCTGGCAAGTTTCATCAGTAAAACATTTAATGTGACAGAGAAAAAGGAGAGGAAAGTGGATAGACAAGAAAGAAAAATGAGAAAAGAAATAGGAGATGAAAGAGAAAGGAGAGGAATGTGACAGAAGAGAAAAGAGAAGACAGAGAAAAGAGAGGAGGGAGAAAATAAATTAGGAAGAAAGAAATGAGATGAGAGAGAGAGACAGTTGCAGAGAGAGAAAAGAGGAGAAAGGGGAGGATAAGAAGAGAAGAGCATAAAAGAGGATAGAAATGATGGTGAACATAGGAGAAAGATAGGGCAGAAAGGAGAGAAAAATCAGTGAGAAAAGAGAATAGACAGTCTGCAAAATCTCCATCACAGACACAACACGTCAGCTCTCTCCCCTACTCATGCCAAATGTTGTCCCTCCCTTCACACGCATCACAAATTTGTTTAAGGGTCCTGCTTAGTGTGGAAATCTACTGTTTTAAGTTGTCCAAAGGCTGCCCTGTCCCCTCCCCAGCAGAATGCGAAGTTACATGGCCACCAGCTCAGTATTTTCCTGGATACAAAGAGATAAATCTGGGACCCAGGACCTTTATATTTCTCCCCAGGATTGTCCAGGTGGGCAGGTGGCAACCCAACGTGCACCACTTTTCAATGAACTGGTTGAAGAGATATCCCTTGCAACATTTACACTCTGACAGGCTGCGCATATCTACACATCCTTCTGAAGCAGAGCTCTGGATTTGAAGTCATGTCGTGGTATTCAGCACAGACGTGTGCATGTGCTGGGCCAGAAACAGACCCTCCTCCACTTAGGTCAAAGAGTTTTAGGCTAGAGATCACAAGAAATACACCACTGATTTTTTCTTTACAATTCTACCCTTATATCATATGTTTCAGGGTGTCCTTGTAACGGATGAAGGCAGTGGTGGTGCTACTGTATAAATGCATTAAGTAGCCACAGCTGCTAAGGTTTGTGTAGTCGAGCCTACACTGCTATAAGCTTCTTTTTATAAGCAACTGCCTGCACTGCCTGCTGGCTGTCCATTTCATCTCTAGAATCCAAAAAGCTTTTTTAAAATATTTTTTTAATGGCTTTCTATCGTCTCCTCTGTTAAACGGTGGAGTGACTTCTAATCTCACAAATCTTAAGGAGGAAAGGGACCCATGTCCCACGTCTTTGTAGTGCACTGCCATTGCATTTAACCTTTCACGATCTGTACCCAGAATAGATTCTATATTACGTATTGCTGACCTATGTTGGTAGAACTTTGCTCATGAGCACATGACCATGCATACAACATATACAACATACTCCGTTGGACAGAAGATAAACTGTTTAATGTGAATTATTCTTCCATTTTATTGAAGTTTTATCCTTCTTTTGGAGCTCCTCTGTTGTATATACCCATTTTAGAAGATTACATTTTATTTTGGAAAGGGATTTCTGAAAACCTGTCTACATACAGATCCAGGGACATATGTGAATATGCTTCAATTGAGATATTCCAGATACTGCACGAAACTATAATAAGCTAAGTAAACCTGGTGTTTTTCTACATACTTGCTCTTTATTGTTGATACTCTGTTTCTCTATTTGTTTTAATTGATAGGTTGCCAGTGTACAGTATAATAAAATACTCCCAACAGTTCACACTTGTCTTGAATTGATGTTATTCCTTATACAGTTTACCGTATCTGTTGGTGAAGAGTGGATTTAAAAATAGATTTTTATGGATGTGTGTAAATGCATGTAAAAACATCAATTAATGCAGTCTGTTGGATCTCCATGTAGTTTATGGCCACCACTGCCACCTCTTCTTCTGAAACAGTCCTACTGGGCCAAGTCTGCCACTGATACAGCCTGCCTGTGCCCCAAAACAGCCTGCCTGTGCCTCCTCTGCCGCTGAAACAGTCTCTAGAAAAACCCTAGAAAAAAATGCCAGAGGAGGCCCCTGCCAGCGACCAATAGAGTCGCTCGTACGGATGTTTAACTCTTGGAGCCTCCCCAGGCCAAGTTTCCACTTCAGGAGTTAAAGGTCCGTATAAGCAACTCTATTGGTCATCAGCAATGAGCTCCTCTGGCATCAACCAATGACTAAGCTGCTCCGAGGTTTCCCTTTGTCCAGGCCAAGTTGCTCAGAGTGGTTGTCTCAGACTCTATTGGTCACCGGCAAGAGACTCCTCTGGCATCAACCAATGAAGGACAGGTTTCATTTTTATATGTAGACAATTAAGCCAAGTAATTGATTGCTGTACTACAGCATGTTTTTAGACAACATAACTGAAGGTGGCTACAAAAGTATATCTTGGCAACACACAAAAAAAATAATTTCTAACATCCTTGTACATGCCAACAGAAGGTAGCAGGATGTTGAACAGTTGCTGTGGAGCTGGGATCCAGATACGGGATCCAGATACACCGATGCGGAATGGTCTCAGGAACTAATGACAAGAAATTATCTTATTAAAAGATACAGAAGAAACCAGGTATGTGATTTTCCCAAAATATAGGCCCCCTTTTTCAGTGTTGAAGACACTAGGGGAATTTAACTTGTGGTTAAAAGGAAAATATACCCCCTACCCAATAATATAGTTGTGAACACGATCAAATGCTCTAGTGTTCCCATGGCACGTTGTGTTTGCTGATCCAAGTTTAAATTTAAAAGGCTAATTGATCATTAGAAATCCTTTTGCAATTATGTTACAGCCAGACATTTCCCTGTTTTCCATGAAAACAGCTGAGTGACCCCAAACTTTTAGTAGTAAAGGGACAGTCCCTCTTTCAAATCCAATTACAATAAAATTTAAATTAAAAACATAACATTTCTTTTAAATATTTCCCCATGTACATAGATCAGGCCACTGAATCAAAAATCTTGCTAAAGCCTTGCCCCTTAATATGCCTGTTTTATACACTACGTATGGGTAGAGATTAAGGCTAATTGCTAATGATGAGCCATGTTAATTCAACTTGGCGATTGCAAGCTAGTGGTCTAATGTGCAACGGCAAGAGGTTGTGATTTAATAATGTTAATAGTACATTGTCACTGGCTGGCACGTCTGTGAGGTTAATAGAATTAACACATCCATAGTCAAATGTATACATATAGGAGGGGTCTGGAATCCATTGGAAGGTCCAATGAGTCTGGTCTCAGTTCTCAGCCCTGGAAATTGGAGATGCTAACGAGGAAGGATGTGATGGATTAGTACTTGAATGTTATAAAAGAATCAAAGAACGTTTGAACGTCGAGTTGTGGATGTTATTTCAAAATCCATAACTTGCTAATTATGGAAAGATAGGGTATGATATCACATGAATTAAGTTACATTGGGGCATATAAAGATGATTGCTTAAAAAACAGTTTTATTTGGGACATTCCTGCCTCTATAAATAATACACAATCTTTGTATGATGTCATAAATGCAGAAGGAGGTCATAGCCATGTAGAGTGATCTGTAAAGAATGGTACCTGTAGTTATACAAGGCGAAGGAAACAATACCAAAAAATATAGGTGTTTCTCAAATTTATTATGATTTTATGATGTTCCATGGATACACTTGGCCAGGGCTCTGTTCATCCTTCAGGCCATCCAGTCTGGAGTGACAAAGGAAAAGCCAGAAAGACGCTGGCTGCCTGATGCAGAGGATGTGCAAGATGCAGAGATGTTAGATGCAGAGGACATGTCACATGTAAAATAAAGAGTCCTCTGCGGTGTCCAAAACTAATGAAATCTCCTGCAAGCAGAGATTTGGTGTTGATGGCTGGTATGGGGGAGTTAAACGGCGGCTCTCTATCTCCTCCTACTCAATGTTCTGAAAGAATGGATCCCGCCTAATACATCCTGCGATCCAGAGGTGATACTGACGATCTTTTCTCAAAAGATGCTTCAAGATGTTATCAGCTTCTTCAGAGAGCTCTTTGATATACCAAGGAGTTTCATCTACAATGGAACAGGATAGATAAAATGGTAAAGCCCCGCTAAGCATCTGGAATAGAATCACCCTAAAGGACCACCAGTCCACAGCAACATTGTATGCTTTGTTCAGATGTATTTCCGGGACAATGTATAGGAACGTTCCACATTCTCCTTCTTTCACTTTCTGCTGTTTCAAAAACGCCTTCTGTAACAAGACCAAAATCGCAGATCTTCGCATGGCCCTCTCCGAATCTGACGTAGTGTGCGTCCCTCAACTGCCCACCGATGTCAGTGGGACATCCTACCCACATTTCGCAAGGGTGGGCTCCAGGTAGCCGGACCCAGAGAGTTCCCAGGTATCCAATGTTTCTAGGGTAAGATGTATAAGAAAGTTATATGTCTCCCTCCAACCGGCTTAAAGTCAATCAAGGGAGCAGGAGGTCTGTTAATGTAGTATCATTTACACCACGCCCACCGCCTTCTGCGCTCGCTGCACCGGAAGGACAGGACACAGAGGAAGAAGAGGAAGAACGAAGAGGAGGAGGAAAAGTGACAGTTACAGAGAAAAGGTAGGAAAACATTCAGTAAGTGAATGAGAGTGATGGATGTTATGCTGTAGTTTATGCTGAATGTTTGTGAATGAGTGTGTGATAAAATGGATGTGTGTGGGGGGTTATCATGGCATAGGGAGGCGGTAATCACATTCCTATCATGCTCAGGTACCAGCATGTACTGTTAGCAGTCACACTCTTATCATGCTAAGTCAGCCAGGTTTCAGCTGAATGCTGAATTTTCGGTTTCGGTCCAGAATTTTCATTTCGGTGTATCTGTACTATATACTAAGCCAGACACTGACGTGGTAGGCTTACACCACATCAATGTTTGGCTTAGTATATAGTGATAGGGGTTATGCTGCATTATTGTCAATGTCTGTCTCAATGTATAGTGATAGGGATTACTTTGTACCCCCATCAATGTCTGCCTCAGTAAATAGTGATAGGTGTTATGCTGTACCCCTGTCAATGTTTGCCTCAGTATATAGTGATAGGTGTTATGCTGTACCACTGTCAGTGAGTGCCTCAGTATATAGTGGTAGGTGTTATGCTGTACCACCGTCATGGGCGTAGGAACCGGGGGGGACGGGGGGGACAGATCCCCCCAGTTACTCCTGCGGGGGGGACCGATAATGAAGAAATCCCCCCCCAGGGCCGTAGGAACCCCCCCAATAGAAATGCCGCAAATGCAGCCCGCGAGACCTCGAAGTGCGGCCCGTGTAAGATCGGCAGCCAGGGCATCCGATCTTACGCGGTCTCGCACCTCAAGCCCTGCTACAACAAGAGCCCCGCTACTTACCTGTGGGAGGGTCTTCTGTACTGCACAGAGGAAGCGGAACCCAGCAGAGTTCACGTGACGTCACATCATATCCTGCTTCCTCTGTGCAGTAGCAGAGAATGCAGAGGGAGGCCGCGCCCCCTGCTGAAGTCTGTGAGTGGCATCAAGGAGCTGCAGTAGGACAACAGCAATCACAGTCCCATCATGCCTAGGTTCCAGCATTTACTGGTTGGATGTGTAAGTGCTGGAACCTAGGCATGATGGGACTGTGATTGCTGTTAGCAATCACACTCTTATCATGCCAAGTCAGCCAGTACATGCTGAAACCTAGCTAGCTGCCCCCCTTGTGTATTGATGCTGCCAGCAATATGGGGTCTGCACATCACTTACAGCCACCCTGTACCAGCATGTACTGGCTGCCTGGGTATGATAGGAGTGTGATTGCTGTTAGCAATCACACTCCTATCATGCCAAGTCATATTGCTATTTTTTTTGTGTCCAATTGTGGTGTGTTGCTTTAATTAAAAATGTGAGTTTTTATTATTATTTTAAAAGGTGGGGGGTTATTTTCGGTTTTGGCTAAGTGAACCGTGAATGTTTTGGTCCAGAATTTTCATTTTGGTGCATCCCTAGATTAAATAGAACTATTTCATTTTTAATTATCCTGAGTCCTGAATTTGTAGTCACAAAACTTTCTGGGCCCAGAAATCAGTGAGAGGAAAAGTAAAGGTTTTGTGGCTTCCTTTTTAGGGGTTCCTACGCCCATGACCACCGTCAATGTTTGCTTCAGTATATAATGATAACAGTTATGTTGTGCCCCCGTCAATGTTTGCCTAATGATAGAAGCTATGCAGTTTTAAAGTGTGTGTGGGGTGCCAAATACAGGATCCGCCCCAGGTGCCAAATACTCTAGGTACGCCCCTGGGTACAAGCTGGAATAAAGCTGGCTGACGCACACTGGAGGCAGGGCCTAATTAAGAGCATCATGGGCGTGGTGCTGAGGAGTTTTTGGTGGCCATTTTATGGAAATAAATAAAATAGACAGAATCTTAACTCCTCAGCATCCATGTGTACTGGATAAAGATGACATTAATGCACTGCAGATAATACAAGATCGAATCTTATGTGATAGGATTGGGAGTACATCCATACACTTAAAAAAGTCATCATACACGGGACGCCTGAAGCCACAATTTACTGCCACTAATCCCTTTTAATAAAATATGCAGATTGAAACAGTAAATAACACAAAAACTTTACTTTTCCTCCCAATGATTTTTGGGCCTAGAAAGTTTTGTCCTCTGACGTGACTACACCCTTGTGTATTGATGCCTCCACCCCCTTTTGTAGAGGTTAATGTAATGCCTCCCATACCCATGTGTATTGTAAACAGTCACCCCCCCCTTTTTGTACTGATTTATGTTATGCCCCAACCACCCTGTTGTGTACTTATAACCCTCAACCGCCCCCTTTTTGTATTATTTAATTGGTGCCCCAAGGCAGCCCCCCTTTGAATATGGGTCCCCTTCCACCTATCACCCTAAGTATTTTTTTTTAAAATACGTACTTTTTTGCTGGCTTCCTTCCCCCGCAGACCACTCTCTTCCGACATGCTCTTCTCCCCATCACAAGGAACTCTTGAAGAGCCTCACTGAGGCACTGGGGGGCATAGTGTCTTCATGCCAACTGCTTCAAAATCATCAAGCGGTCGGCGGAGGCGGCCATATAACTGCCGCAATGGCATCTCTGGTTAATCTCAGGAAATCTCCCAGTTTCACAGCTCACCTCGAAGTCCGGCGGGCTGCATGTGGCCCGAGGGCCGCACGTTGGATGCCCCCGGCATATGGGGTGATTCTGCAGAAATCCCCCATGCATTTGCAAATCCTTTTGGCTGTCATATGCATTAACCCCTTAAGGGCAATGGGTGGTCTGTAAGCCTATTAAAAACAATGCATTTGAGCCCATACATGTACGGGCTTTGTCATTAAGGGGTTAAAGTGCATATCATGCCTGGAGTGTCCCTTTAAAATAAATATGTACAAACAGACCGCAAGGTATAAAACCAAAAATGTAACAGTTCCCCATTAGTATAGGTTAATCAGGAAGAGGAGCAGTGCTTCTGCTATGCCAAATCTTGCCACATGGTGGCTCTCCGGTCAATGTTGCATTGTTTCCTACCTCAAGTAAGCACAGAAACATCAATCAGATTTAGATTACTTGAGTTTAAAGATTATACAACATTGCCTTTATAAAGAAAGCAGAGTTGTTCGCCTAGTGCACACTTGACAAATGCAATGGTGAGCCAGAAAAGCCACTGTGCAACATCATTTAGAATGTGCAAAACACAGAACAGATTTTAGCTTTGCATGTTAATGCAATAAACTCCTTTAGTTCCCTTAGGACGTACAGTACATCCTTAGAACCCCATTAGGAAATACAGATATGTCCTGACCTGTTGCAGCGACAGGCGGCAGCGACACGCAAAATTGATTGGGAGTCCAGTGATGTCACCATGACATCACTGGCATAAACACGGTATGAGAGGTACCCAAAGGCATCTCAAGGCATACTATACTGGGAGCAGTGCAAAAAACAAAAATAAGAAATATTAAAATAAAATAGAAAACATTTTTGTTCTAAAAAAGAGCCCCTTTCACTATAAGTATGTATATATCTGGAGAATCCGGAGATGTTGCTGAACATAAATTGGGTCATTCAGCTGTGGCATTTACAGTATAGAAGAAAATTTAAGCAAGATTTTTTTCTATAGGTACAGGTATTTGTTATCCATTATCACTAATAATTATTATGTTTTGTGTATTTCTATGATTTTAAAAATGAAAATATGTAGTTATGAAAGACATATCACACGAGGAAGTTAAAAAGGGAGATCATTTTCTTTGAAAATGTATCTCAACTGATGACTTCTAGGGTTTTATCTGTTTCTAATCTAAATTTACCCCTTTCCTCTGGCTAAAAATCCCAATACTGGGATCAATGTACAAAATGCAAAGCATGGATTGTACTCTTTAATAATGGGTTAAAAGACGCTCCAGCAATCAAATGTACTTTAATGCATATGATAGCTGAGGGGCCCCTTTGAACATGTTTTCTTTTATTCTGCAGAATCCCCTCACATGCATTTGCCCCTTTCCCCACCCCAAGCTATTTAACATGCAGGAGATGTGTTCGGTAGAACACAATCACATCCTCAGGCATGTGATATACTTGCCACCAGTCATCTCCAGCTCTCCCTAGTCAAGTGCGCTGGCCATAAGGCTCTCCCACTAATCAGCAGTATGAAACCTAGCTGCTATATAATGTAAGTATTATTTTTCTTTTTTTGTAGGTTAAGTAAATGCAAAGTACTTTCACGTGCATTCATCATTCACGGAGCTCCCTGGTAGACTGGAGGGTCCCTTTAACACCCTTACTCCACTTCTGTTTAGATACGCATACTGTACATCCCAGAACATTATGCCAAATAGATCAGTTCATTCTCTAGTCTCACCCCTGAATGAATCCATGTGGTTGTACGTACTAAGCATATCTGTGTATGTGTAAAAACTCAAGGACTGAAGCAGCTTCCATGCCAATATAAAGATGTAAAGGTCACTGCCTAATCTTAAAGCACCCTGTTCAGATTTGCTAAATTGTTACAGTTAATAACTCTTGTCCTTAACCCCCTTGTGACACAGGATGCACTGTTCCATCATTTCAAACATGCTCTAGATGACTGAGGACATAATAGTACGACCTATGGTGTTTACACCGGCAGGGAAACTACATGAGAGGTCAGGGTGTCATTCCACAACCTTGTGTCTCAGGAGTCAGCATCGCTATAGATTGTAAACTCATTTGAGCAGGACCCTCCTCAACTGTTGTTTCTGTATGTCATCTTTTTATATTACCGTATTGGCTTGAGTATAGGCCGCACCCTAATAGTTAGGTGCTTTTTAAAGAAAATTTTTAATTTGTAATAGATATGCTGCCACTCTACCCTCCCCCGAGATATGCTGCCACTCTGTCCCCCCGAGATATGCTGCCACTCTGCCCCCCCCCCCGAGATATGCTGCCACTCTGCCACTGGCTGCAGCGATGCAAGCGTAAACAACCTCCGCTGCCGGCACATCTGCACGTTGTGCTTTAACAATCTCCCTTGCAGGGACCCCCCCCCCGTGGGAATTCCCGGCAAGGGAGATTGTTAAAGCACAACAAGCAGACGTGCCGGCAGCGGAGGTTGTTTACGCGCATCGCCGCAGCCGGTGAACGTCTGCGCGATGTGCTTAGACAATCTCCCGTGCCGGCACTCCCCCCCGTGGAAAGTGCTGGCAGGGGAGGCTGTCTCAGCATATCGGAAAGTAGGATGCAGGTCCCCTGCAGCGCTGCGGGGGATCTGTATTCTAACCCTGCTGCCTCCCCGGCGTCCGGAACTGCATGTCCCGGGCGTCGGGCGAAACAAATTGCGCTAAACCCCGAATATAAGTCGCACCCCGAAAAAGTGCGCCTATATTCGGGCAAATACGTTAAATACACATGCGGAATCTGATGATACTATATAAAACTATAAATAATAAAAATTGCTAACTTCCTGCTGACTAGTGCTGGTTACAGCAGAATAACAGAAAATGCAGGAAGAGAAGTTTGAGCATTCTCTGCCGACTGTGTCAGTCCTGACACCACCAGAAACATTATTAAATGTAAAAAGGTTCCCAGAGGGTTCATCCAGAACCTCCTGTAGCCTCTGCGGATCCCTACTTGCATGTCATTCATGTATCATCAGCAGTGTGGCTCAAAGCGAAAATAATGAGAATCTGTGTTTCTCCCTCCTCCAAAAATGCATTAAAAAAATATATCAAAAAAAAAATAAAAAAAAATAATAAAAAAATTCACCTTCAAATCATAAGGAGTCCTGTCCAGTTCCAAGAGAGAATTGTAAAAAACACTAAAAAAATTTTTAAAACTTGAAACTAAAATAAAATTATATTAATAATAAAAAATGGAAAAAATTAAACACGCAAGGAAATAAAAAAAAAAAAAAAATAGTTGCCCAAGCACATTGTGCTTCTCCCACTACATATAAGCCTTTAGCCCCAATCCTATCCAAAGGTCTTGGGCTGCTTCATGTAGTGGCATTGAAGTGCTCAAAATTATATAAATTGGCTAATTTTCTACACATGATCTTGTTATCCCCCTGAATTCACTAGTGGTTTGTATACCGCGCAGGCACAGGCAATAGGAGGTGGGGAAAGAGGCAAATGTATATAATCCTGCATAATCTGTCTGTGCATTTGCAAGAGAAGAGGGACCACATAATAATTTAAAGGGCATTAAAATGCATATGATGCCTGGGGTGTCCATTTAAGTTTAAAAATACTAAAAGTACTTACTACCCCCCCCTGATTTTAACTGCAGAGCTCCCCAGGAACATCCCCTAATCCTCTCATGATTACAGTGTAGAAAGCAATGAGACTGTGAAATGGCCATGCATGCAGGGGGTCTCCTTAGTCCCCATGGAAATGGCGCGCAAGCTGAAATCCCCCCAACACACATGCAAACACACAATTACAAGATAACAAATATTATACAATGGCTGGGGTGCACGTTATGTTAAAAAAAACCATAGAGAACTGTCATTTGCCTTCAGCACTAGGTGTGTTAAAACAGATATTACTGTATTTGAAGAACATCATTATTACTCCCTTTAAAAACTTCTTGATGATACGTCAACAATATTTAAAACTATAGAACCACTGGGCATAAAATTCTGTTGGCTCAAACTGCAGTTACAGTGCAATTTGACTACTCTGCAGCAAATTCGCCATAAAACTTGCATTTTTTCTTTTTATATTGCCATTTATAACATATATGTCCTCGGCAGATATTGTATTTTATTACTGACAGTTAAGAGGTTACTTTGTTATACAAACTCCCTCCCCTTACAGGTCCACTCTTTGGACCTTGATCTGCCCTGCATTGACATTATGCTAATCACTGACGTCCAGAAGCAGCCTGCCTGGGAACTAAAGGTATGGTATTTACTTATGTTCCGTAAGACAAGTGTGAAATAGTTTATTTGTGGCATACTAGTATACTAACAAACTATCCATTTACAATAATGCAACCCTGGTATATGCATAACCCTCATTGTAATTCTTCAACCCTCTGTATTATATGTAGGTTCATTCATTGGCAATGGCAAGCATGTTCTAATTTCTAGTGTCTACAGGAGCGGACGGAACGTTAAAGAGTCGCAAGAACTTTTGCTTTTCTAGAGAAGCAAATTACATTTTTAGATTATTTTATCAAAGTTAGCAGTCTCTCCAACAGCTATAGCCAGCAACTTGGTGATGAATTACCACCTTTTGACATGTCAACAAAGGGCTTCTTTCTATATCCAATCTAGTACTATTGAGTAAAAATGAGTATATCACACAGTGATCCCTGTAGGTTGATAACAGGGTTCTTTTTAGCGACAACCAGACAAGCATTGAAATATTTCAATATCTTTGCCCGCCACCCATATCGTTTATGGATAGGTAATATAGTTTGAATGTTATTGCTTATGGGACATCACTGAGCAAGTGTGGAACCTAAGCTCACGCAAAGTTGAGTGCTGTCCCGAAACTAAATTAATTGGTACCTTTTAAGTTAGAAAATCAACCATGCCTAGTAGAAAGTGTATTGCATCTTTAACATTACAGGCTTATGTTCTCAAAATTGGCAGTATCTTTTAAAATAACATCAGCATTTTGTCAGGATATGGTTGGACAAAAATGCTGCCTAATATAATTATATGAAACATAAAATAGATAATAGCAGTTGTGTCTTCCATTTGAATAAAAATAATGATAATTATCACTATTAGTGTTATTTGATATCTTATCATTAATTAACACATATCTGGAAAAAACAAAAAGCCGTTAACAAACTGGATAAATAGGATTGTGGTAATTGTGGTTATTTTTTTAAGAGTTTACTCGTTTTGAGAGTATACTAAAAGTTGTACCTTATTAAAGTGGACTGATTGGACCTGATGAACTAAATAATTGCTATAGAGGGCATTCCTGTTTCCTATAAGTCATTTTTATTAAATAATCAAAGTTACGTTTTTTGTATATTCAATTAAAGAAATATTTCAAATTTGCACACCTGTATTTTATATAGCACCATAATATTTCATAGAGCTGTCATTAGATAAGGTAAGCCTTATAGTTGATGATAAGCATTCAACAAAGGTGTCATAATCAAATATATTAGGGCAACTAAAATATGCCTCTTTTCTAACATAAGATACATTCACCTGGGTTTACAACCCTTGGTCTGCATACTCATGTGTTATATGTTGTGCCCTATAGATGGATTCCGCTCAGGACCAACCGTTTCATATTGTCACTCCATTGACGAAGAGCATTCCGTTGTCTAGTGTTGCTGGGACAGAAGTACTCCTGAAGTTGGAAAATATCCAGCCTATGGGATCCTTCAAGATTCGAGGGATTGGCCACTACTGTCAGAAGGTTAGAAAACAGACACACATATACACAACTGGACAAGATTGTCCATATGCAATGCACCGTTTTAGTTGTATGTACAAACACTTATTTCGATTTAACATGCAAAAATGTATTTTTGAATACAAATTATTATAACCAGAATGCTTTCTTATTTTTTTTCTAACTCTTAATGGAAGACCTAAAAATTGTTATATCTAGCCACATAAAAAACTGGAACTTTTGTCCTCTCTAATACAGAACGCATTGGTATATATAAAACAAACTGTAATACTATCTCAGGTTGCCATGGTCCCACTCTGGTGTACTCCCACAAGTGTTATGGCTTCCATAACTGCCAGAGGATGCCCCAGTATAGTATTCTGGCTGCTGTCATTGCTGGAGGATGCCCCACCATAATGTTCAGGCTGCTATAAAGGCCAGGGGATGCCCCAGCACTTTTTTTGGGCTGCTCGCTTTTATGGTTCTGGCTCCAGCTTAGTGTTTTGGCTGCTATAACGGCCACAAGATGTTTCAGCATTGTGTTCCAGCTACAGGCATTGACGGAGCAGGGTTCTGGCAGCCATAATGTCCTGCTGGTGTGTATCCCCTCCCCCAAACAGAGAGCTCTCATGTAACCCCGCCCCAAAACAGAGAGCTCCCGTTTAACCCCGCCTCCATACACTAAGCTCCCTGTAGTCCCACCCCCAAAGCAGCCTGACTTTAGTTAATACTGGGCCTTAACATTTCTAATGGCGGCTCTGACCACAGATGCCTCCTGCTGCCAATTATGGGGCCAGATGTCCAAAACAGAGCAATAGTTACTTCACCTGCCATTGCTAGTCTGCCACCAGACATGAAACTGTTTATATTTACCTTTAGACCTTTAACCCCTTGATGACAATTGCCGGTCCGGGCACGTCACGGAAAAACAAGTCGTTAACGACAAATGACGTGCCAGGACCGTCATTTGTTAAAACGGGTGAAAAAAATCGATCCTACCTCAAGGCATTCAGCAACGCCACAATCGGCACCAGGGGCCATGTCTGGCCCCTCCCCGGGGCGTCAACATCCGCCATACAATGTATGGCGGCGGATGCCCGTTTTAAAAGCGTTTAGGAGGCGATCAACGATCACCTCCTAAACTTAAATGGTGTCGCTGGAATGCCTCGATCAGGAGGCATCCAGCGACACCAAACACTTACCTTAGGATGGACTGTGACCGCTCCGGAGAGCAGTCACAGCCGCAGCTGCACGCAGTCTTCACCATCCGCAAGATGGCAGCGGCCCGGGAAAAAAAACAATAAAGATGCAAAAGTTCGCTAGAAGGTCTCCAGACCCTCTAGAGAACTATGGCTCCACTTGCAGGTTGTATACAGGTACTGCATTCAACCATGCAAGTCAATTGAGCCCAGCTTTCTAATCACAGTGTGATTAGTAAAAATAAATTAAAAAATAAAATAAAATTAATAATAATTAGAAAAAAATAGTAAAAAAAACAGTAAAATGTAAAAATAATTTCCCTCTGATGTCACTATCAGGGGAACCTTCAAGTTGAATTTTTTTTTTTAAATGTTTTAAAAAAGGCAAAAAAAAATTAAAATATATATATAAAAAATATATTTTTGTGAGCAAGTCCTAAAATTAGCACATTAGCTTAAAACAATTCTCGCATGGAAAGAGATAAAATACTGGCATATTAAATGCCCATGGGGTGTCTACTTTTAAAAAATGTATGATTTGATGGGGTAAATTGAATTGGCCGGATTCAACAATGTCCCAATTAACACGGGGGGAAGGATGGCCACACATCTAATTTCCAATTAGAAAAATGCACACGTACCAAATGTGGCCTTTTAGTTCCCCCCAAAAATGACAAACCCATGCATGTGGGGTATCACTGTACTCAGGAGATGTTGCTGAACACATATTGAGGTGTTGTGTGACAGCGGCATATACCAGGAGATGTAAATTCATACATAACATAGGTGTGTGGGGGAAAAATACACACAAAAGAATACTACTGCAAACTTTGAAAAAATTCTGGTGGTAAAATGTGTGCATGCAAAGAGTTAAAATACCAGCCTTTAAAATACCCTGGGGTGTCTAGTTTTCAAAAATATATGGTTTTGTTGGGCACACTGAAATGGCCTGGCTCAAAGATGTACCAAATAGGGCATGGGCAGTGGATCCCCAAATGCCAAAGTTCAACGTTGAAAAATGCGCATGCCCCAAATGTGGCCCTTTTGCCCCCAAACAGCCAGGCAAAATCATTCCTGTGAGGTATCGCTGTACTCGGGAGATGTTGCTGAACACATATTGGGGTGTTTTGTGATAGTGACATATACGAGAACCTTTTAATTCATACCTGAATTAAAATGTGTGTGGAAAAAACAAATGCAAAAAAAATGACTACCACAAAGTTTGACAAAGACTGGTGGTAGATATGGTGCATAGAAAGAGTTAAAATACTAGCATTTGAAATACCCTGGGGTGTCTAGTTTTCAAAAATATATGGCTTTATTGGGCATACTGAAATGGCCCGGCTCAAAGATGTGCCAAATAGGACATGGGCAGTGGATCCCCAAATGCCAAAGTTCAACATTGAAAATGCGCATGCCCCAAATGTGGCCCTTTTGCCCCCAAACAGCCAGGCAAAATCATTCATGTGAGGTATCGCTGTACTCAGGAGATGTTGCTAAACACATATTGGGGTGTTTTATGATTGTGACATATACCAGAACCTGTTTATTCATACCTAAAGTAAAATGTGTGTGAAAAAACAAATGCAAAAAAAATTACTACCATAAAGTATGACAAAGGCTGATGGTAGAATTAGTGCTTAGAAAGGGTTAAAATACTAGCATTTGGAATACCCTGGGCTGTCTAGTTTTCAAAAATATATGACTTGATGGGGTAAATTGCATTGGCCGGCTTCAAAGATACCCGAAATGGCACATGGGGGGAAGAATTACCAGATTTGGAAAAATGGCTTTGAAATAGCAAAACGCTACCTGTACTTATTGCCCCATAATGTGTAGAAAAAAGCAAAAAAACATAAAAATATTGGGTATTTCTAAACTCAGGACAAATAGTAGAATCTATTTAGCAGGTTTTTTCATTACCTTTTATAGATGAGTAAAAGATTTTTCAACAAAAAGTTCGAAATTTTTCACCATATTTTATACTTTTTTTAATAGTAAATAATATGATACAATCAAAACAATGTCATCTAAAGAAAGCCCTTCTTGTCCTGAAAAAACAATATATAATGTGTGTGGGTTCAGTAAACGGGAAAGAAGAAAATTACAGCTAAACACGAGCAGCGCAGAAATGTTAAAACGGCCATTGTCACGAAGGGTACAAAAAGTAAAATCAGCCTTTGTCACAAAGGGGTTAAGTATAAGAAACAAAATAATTTGTTACCATAAATTATTATGGGTAATGGAGGAACGTTTGCTTCATAAAAGATATGGCTTACCATCACACTGGGACACAAGAGAAAGCAGGACACACAATTCAGTCAGGCAATTACCACTAAGCAACCATTATAGTATAGTACAATTCTCATTGGGGTGATCATTAGCAGTGCTTTTACATCTGATTTACAGAGGAGAACATCAGTCCATAAAGCTGGGAAAACACTGCAGGATTGCGTGGCAGAAAGTGGCAGCAGATGTAATGTACATGGGTCAGATTGATAGCTGATTTGATTGCTGCAAAACCTGCCAGAAGATGGTGGCCTCGGAGGGGGCAGCTGGGGCCCTGAGTTGGGCCCCTTGGTATTGTGTATGCTTATGTGTATGCTTATGTCGCCGCTTGTTTAACAATGTCTCGCGCGAACAAGGTCTGTTGAAGAAAAATACATTTAATCCCAGCTTATAGGGAAAGATGTTCTTGTCACATGACGCACTTTATTTATCCGAGAGAGAAAATATTAGACTCTCTTCGTGTTCGTCTTTGTGTTCATTTTCGTGGGGGAAAATATCTTCGTATTACGTGAATATTTGCCCGTTCCTGTGTTCGGTTCGGGCGAATATTAGCAGCCTGCAGGGCCCTCCTCTGCCATCAACCAATGAAGTACACCTGTACTTCATTGATTGATGGCAGACGAGTCCCCTGCTGGCGACTAATAGAGTCGCTTGTACAAACTTTTAAAATCCTGGTCCAGCAACTTGGCCGGCAGAGACCACTGGTCTCCCTGTTACAACAGTTAAAGGTCTGTACAAGCGACTTTATTGGTCGTTCGTACGGACTTTTAACTGTTGGAGCAGGGAGACCAGTGGTCTCTGCCGGCCAAGTTAACCCCTGACGGCAAACCTACAGATTTCCGCTCCCGTTATCTACGCAGCATCGCAGGGGTTAACGGGAGCAGAAATCCGTAGGTTCGCCATCAGGAGTTACAAAGGCTGTGCGAGTGAGCCTATTGGTCGCACGGCCCCTTAACCCCTGACGGCGAACCTACAGATTTCCGCTTCCGTCAACCTCTGCGATGCTGCAGAGATAAGGTAGGCTAGATGGGGAAGGGACCAGGGAGATTAGATTCTGTGTGTTTTACCGCCGCTATCTCCGGTTCTTCGTTTCTTCGGGACGAACAATGAAAACACACTCTTCATACTTCATGTTTGCCCGAAGACTGCACAAGTCTAGAAAATATGATGGGGACCAACTTTTGAGATTAAATAATAGTTAATTGGAAGGGATATACACGTTTTACAAGTAGTAGGCATGTAGTTCTTAAAAACGTGATTTTGGAAACTATGTGATTTCTATGCAAACTTATAACTAAATTGCAATTTATGGACTCCGGTGAAGTCCATTTTAGAATTATGTCTGATTTCAACAAAAATAAGTTTTCAGTACCCTGTGGGAAACAGTGAGATAACCCTAACAATTTAAACAATGGCACAGCAAGATTGTCTTGTGTCTATAAAGTAACTTTTTTTATTGATAATAAAATGAAAATAGTATATACCCCCCCCAAAAAAAAAATACACAAGGGGCTTAATGTCATTCTTGAATCCATCACTAGGTGGCAGCCTTTGCACACCTGGTTCCTGTTTAATAATAAAAAAAGAAAAGCATGATTTTGCTTAACATACATTGTAACCATAGCAAGGCAGAGTGATCAAGTGTTAGTGTTTCTAGGTCACAATTTTCAGGGTAATAGCACCTATTGTAGGGTAAATAGTGTACTACTGTCTACAAAGAACACCTCCCCCCCTTCGTCTTTAGCCTTTAGTATGACAGAAAAGAATTGAGCCTATTCACAAATCTCATCTCTACTTAAATGGGCAAATTATCAATGCTGTTTAATGGGTTGGTAAAGACATAAAAATGCCTCATGTGTTTTGTGGCAGTTAATGCGGTTTCTTCAGAGGCAGGGGCTCCTTCTACCTTGGGAGAACCGGCATCTTTCAAAAGTGAACGCTATGTCTGAATCACATTCTATATGTTACTCTAGAAGCAAATGTAGCACTGTATATACTGTATACACTCTGTGTGTGTGTGTATATATATGTGTATACATATATATATGTATATACATGTATATATATCATTTATTGTTTTATATAGCACCATCATATTAGCGCTGTACAATGTACAAATATATATAAACATAAATATATATGTGTATGTGTTTTAGCAAAGTTTATAATGCTTCCCGTCTTTTCTAGTTATCCAGGATGGGGTATACAAGGTTTGTCTGCTCTTCAGGTAAATTGTTATTATCATTTCTATGTTATAAAGAAGCAACCACAATGTCTTACGTAATGTCACAAATGTGCGCAGGGCAAGGTCTTTTCACCTAAAGGCTGTTCTATATATAACTTTATGAATATTAGGTTTTGTTGCATCCACACATGAAGCTTGTCTGACAGCCTTACTTGTATGTTTTTTTTGTGATTCTACTTACACTATATGGACAGAAGTATTGGGACATACCTCTTAATTATTGAATTCAGGTGTTTCAGTCAGATCCATTGCCGCAGGTATATACAATGCAGTCTGCATTTACAAACATTTGTGAAAAAAAATGGATCGTTCTGAAGAGCTTATTCAATTCAACCGTGGTACTGTGATAGGATGCCACCTTTTCAATAAGTTAGTTCATGAAATGTCATCCCAACACTTCCAATCTTCCATTGAATTAATATCAGCACAAAAAATTAAAACAGAGTTTTAAATAAAACAATAAACTGAGGTTTCTGGAATGAGTTTCCATGGCCGAGCATCCGCATGTAAGCCTCACATCACCAAGTGCAATGCCAAGCATCGGATCGGGTGGTGTAACGCACACTGGCTCTTGACTCTGGAGCAGTGGAAACGTGTGCTGTGGAGTGATGAATCACGCTTCTCTCTGTTTGGCAGTCTGATGGGCGAGTGTGGGTTTGGCGGATGGCAGGAAAACGTTATCTACCTGTGCCAACTGTAAAGTTTGGTGGAGGAGGGATAATGGTATGAGTCTGTTTTTCAGGGATTAGGCTAGGCTCCTGACTTCCAGTGAAGGTAAATCATTATGCTTCAGCATACCACAACATTTTGGTCAAAGCTATGCTTCCAACTTTGTGGGAACAGCTTGGGGAAGACCCTGTTGTATTCCAGCATCACTGTGCCCCAGTGCACAAAGCAAGGTCCATAAAGACATGGTTGGATGAGTTTGGGGTGGAAAGACTTGCCTGGCCCACACAGAGCCCTGACCTCAACCCCATCGGACACCTTTAGGATGAATTGGATCGGAGATTGCAAGCCAGGCTTTCTCATCCAGCATTAGTGCCTGACCTCACAAATGCTCTACTGGATGAATGGGCAGAAATTCCCACAGAAGCACTCCAAAATCTTGTGGAAAGCCTTCCCAGAAGAGTGAAAGCTTTTATAGCTGCAAAGGGGGGACCAACTATATATAAATCTCTCTGTATTTAGAATGCAATGCAATAAACGTCCCTGTTGGTCTAATGGTCAAATGTCCCAATACTTTTGGTTATATGGTAGCAGGGGCATACACACATTTGCTATAATGTTTTCCCTGGCTTTCTTATTACCTATATATTTGTAAGTTGGTTATCTTGATATATAGATGGAACTTATTGGCATGGGATTTTTGTAAGTCTATCATATTTAAAAGTACACACTCTATCTTTTATGATAGACCACCTTTACTATTTGTTTTATCATTCATTTATGTACATGCATGTTTTTTTTATACATTAGTTTGTCTCCAAAATCTCACATTAGACCGGAATCATTTACCGCCCCCTCTCTAATTTTTAGTCTGTCTGTGGTACTCTTCAATTATTAATCTTTAACACACACTTCTTCTCTCTCACACGTAGGAGGTAATGCTGGGCTGGCAGCAGCCTATGCATGTAATAAGCTTGGATTACCGGCCACCATAGTAGTGCCAGAAAGCACAGGTCAAGACATTGTGCAAAAGCTGAAGAATCTGGGGGCAGATGTTGTAATGAAAGGAAAGGTAATTATGATGGTCATGTGTCTAATATCTAATACATGAATAGCCAAAAATAATAATTGTTCCTCGCTCTTAGTTTTTTCACAACCACCTGGTGCATCTAAATTTCAGTTGAACAATTCAGTATTCATTTTGCTACTGCCAGAGCTTTAGAAAATAAATATGGGGTTTACGTAAGAATTTTTATTTTATGTTGCAAAAAAACCCACTTATTCTTTAAAATAACCAAACAGTTTAGAGGTTAAGGCTAAACTTTTAGATAGCAACGTGAACTGCACAAAAGAAAAGTAGAAATATCACTGTATAGTGCAGAATATTTCAAATGCTAGGTGTACTTGAATAACATAACTTGATGAAAAGCACTTTAGCGCTACACCAGCTCAGCTTCATGGGTCTTCCATACATATTGATTTTGTCTCTCCCACCCCATAAAACTAACCTGTGCTTCGGCGACTTTCCCATAAAACACAAAAAAGGGGTCTAAAATGGTTACCTATGCGTAATGGTTCATATGCGTTCACATTTTTATGTTTAGATATGGAATGTACAATTTCAATTATTTTGAAATTTAGTGATGTGGTTACTTGTGCAAGTCATAGCTAAGTTCAATCACTTGATAAGTTGCAGTTTGTGAATAGTGATCCCTTGAGGGTCAGGGTCTAAACACTTAATTAGATGCCCTTCATTGTCACATTGAATGTTGTGTTTTAGCAGAAAGCTTTCTGAAGTACATTTTCACCACTCCACATTACAATATTGTATGCACCCTCATTCTGGACAGAACAGTTGCTTTTAATTGGAATTTTTTATGAGGATACAGGTCCTGTAGTCCAACAAGGTGGTGGGACTTCAGGTGGAATGAGCAGAACGCTCTGGATCTGATTTTTCTTATCAAGTTTATTCACAAAATTAACAGATGAATTGTGGTAACTTGGAACATTTCAATATGCCAAATTCATAAAGGAGCCCTGTCAAACTCCCCAGCCCAATCATACCTGAATGGCACTAATGCTTCCTCCATAGTCTACATGCCTCCTGCTTCTGGCACTGTTATATCCCCCTGCATGGATTAAAGGAGGAAACATTTGGACTATATGGGCTGTTGGGGCCCGGGGCAATGAACAACTGCCATTGGCAACTATGGTAAGCCTGGGCTCACGGCAGTTGCCCTTTTGCCCTGGGTTAGAGGCAGCCCATTTAGCACTAGTCTACCGGTGATGAGCAGATTTAGGTTCTCCATTCGCTCACTGATGCCCCTAAATAGATAGATGCATGCGGAGGAGCATTTATTGTTTATAGTCTAGGAATAAAGAGTTACGTACCTTACCTCTTTATGTCTTGGAAACCGATTACTGATCCAATTTTGTAATTGAGGCGAAGTTCAGTGGGATTATGTAATCTGTATCGCATGACCCCTCAGTAGTAGCGTGGCAACTCACATTGGATGGAAACTGCCCTGAAGATAGACTAAGGCTGCGTGCAGGGCAATTCAATTTTGCGAGGGATGTCAAGAAATGAAAAATAATAAAGACATACTGGTCTGCCAGCTCCAGGAGTTAAAGTTCCTCACTCGTACGTACCTTTCATCCCTGATGGCAAAACTCCGCCTGCGTGGTCTCCCCGCTCCAGGGTTTAAAGGTCCATACGAGCGACCTATAGAGTTGCTCGTACAGACCTTTAACTCCTGACGACGAAACTCCGCCTGAGGAGACACCTGCTTCAGGAGGTAAAGGTCCGTACGAGTGACCAATAAAGTCACTGACCTTTAACTCAGGCGAAACTTGGCCTAGGGGGGGAACAGGAGTTAAAGGTCCGTCCGAGCAACTCTATTGAACCCTTCGTGTTCGTTTTCATGTTCGCCTGAATATGAATGGACAAGTCTAGTTAGAATTGTAATTTTGTCACTAAACCCCTCCAACACACATCAGTTACAGTGAACAATGTATATTTTCTATGCAAATACACAATGCGTAGACCAGCCGTTGGCTGGGAGCTGACGGCTGGGAGCTCCTCAGCTTCTCAAATGGGCGGCTCAGCTGGCACTTTAGCAAGCGCGGCAGCAATTGAGCCAAATAGGGTCTTTCTTCTATCTCACGTGTGAGATAGGCATAGGCAGGCTATATCAGGGGACAGAAGGCTTCATAGCAAGTGAACCCCAAAGCACAAAAGGGAAAAAAAATGCTAAATTCCAAATCCATTTTAATCTGAATTAGATTAAAAGGGATTTTAATATGAATTTTGCACAAAAAAAAATGTTCCTTCTGCGCTTGGGGGTTCACATATGCATGTGCTCCTATGGAGGAGCCTCCTATATATATAAATAAATAAATAAATAAATATATATAAATATATATATATACACACACAAGATATGTAATGTTTCCCACAGTTGTTTTTTTTTCTTAACTATAGCTATTTTATAAAAGTTATTGTTAATATTGAATATAATACATTAAATGGAAATAATAGCCAGTGGGTAATTGAGTGTGAATATGAAAAAATATATGAATTGGCACATTTAAAGCCTGGCATTAAGACCTAAGAAAGCATTGGGCTCTTTATGTTACATGCAGCCATGGCAACCATGAACAATACATAAAACAATACATGTGATGAGATTACAGAAACATAATATATCACATTGATTTGAAGGAAGAAGCAATTCAAAACAAGCCTATATAAAATAAGCATTGCATAGTAAGAAAAAGCATATAATGTTATTCAAAGTCTATTTTGTTAATAATACAAGCTTTGGAGATGGTTTATCTATGTATTCAACAACTCTTACTACAATGATGAAAAGTGTACATATAATGTAATTGAAATAAACTAACGTCACGCTCAAAGTCACGCTCTGAGTGGATCAGGATCTGTATGTCCGGCACATTTTTTTTTCCAGAAGTGTAATATCTTCTTACCGATCATAAATTTGAATTAGCTTGTTCAATGGCCACATCCAGCAGCAAATAACAACCAAATGATTTATAAATATTTTTCATCTTTTATGGAACAATCCCTTGTTTTCGGTGTTTTAAAATACAAAAGTATGAACACACAATTGATGCAATTACGCTTGATGTTTCCCATTGAGCCCTGAATATTGCTAAGCCTTTTTTTCACATAGTTGACAAAGATGCATGGCAGGGGGGGTTGTGGCAAAAATCCTCCCTAACTCAGCCCTATTGCCTAACTTCGTTGGCTCAGGAGAGGGGTTTCCTGGTGGGGAAAAAATAATTAAGAAAAAATGATATGACCATGGTAGTAGTAGCTAGCAGACCATCATGAACCTGCGTAACATGAGGCCTTTAGTTGGGGTGCTAAAGATTAGCCGCAACTATGCTATAGAAACATTATAAAAGTTGTGTTGATTTTATGGGAATAAACCTTTAGAGGAAAGAATAAATGGCATATTTATTTGATTAATGTATTGTGAAATTAATGTGTGGAGAGGCATCTTAACCCTATTAATGCTAAGACATATTATATTCTAACACAGCATAGTACATCACTACTGTACTACTAGAACATCTTATCTCTTCTCCTTCAGGTTTGGGATGAGGCTGATGCTCTTGCTCACCATTTGGCTGAGGCTCCAGGCTCGGTGTATGTTTCTCCATTCAACCATCCAGTCATCTGGTGAGTATGCAGTATGAGACCTTGTCTATAGTTCCCAAGCACCCAAAAATTATTTTTGTTGCCATATCCAGCCTTACCAGAAAAGCTTGAAATTATTTTTTTATTATCTAAGGTTGGTACCTTTTATAGTCACAGAGAAGAAGACGGGGAAAGAGGCCAATGCATAAATGCATACACTTATAGTGACCACTCAGCTGTCATATGTATTAAAGTTTAAATGATGCCTGAAGTGTCCCTTTAAAGAATCTATTAAGACTATTCTAGGGGCCTGTCTAAATATAAATGCTAGAGTGGACTGTTTTGTATACATCCTTGTCAAAAACTAGGACTTTTCATAAGGGGTCTGTCAAAACAATGATGTGCTTGGGCTGAAGGTGCTAGGGATGCATTCTTAACTAGAATGTCAGTCATTAAATATATATCCTTGTTGAATATTTAGTACCAAATAAATTTCTTTCTCTGGTCACAGAACACGTTTAGATAGACACCCTAACCCATCTGTGGATTTGTAGGATTTGTTTTCATATTAGGAGCTCCGAACATGAATAGACAAACTCTAGAATCAACATATTTTAGCTATAAACACAACATTGTCATACCGTCTTTGACTAGATATCACATGTGGGACTTGCAATCCACAGAAGCGTGAGGACCACATACTGATCTGCAGATATTGTGAGGGAGTATTTCTTAATTGAGTTGTACATATGGGCCATTAATGATTGCACATGGTTTTGTTTTCTCTTTAGGGAAGGTCACTCAACTATTATACATGAGTTGAAGGCGTCTATGGGCTGTCAGAAACCTGGTGCTTTAGTGGTGGCAGTTGGTGGTGGAGGTCTCCTAGCTGGGGTAGCTGCAGGGATGGTTGAAGTGGGCTGGTCTGATGTGCCCATCATAGCCATGGAGACACTGGGAGCTCACTGTTTAAACGCAGCCATCCAGACTGGCAAAGCTGTCACACTCCCAGATATCACCAGGTAAATAATAATATTTTTATAAATACATTCACCAATGATATTTTCTTAACAGTCTGCTCTTTTCATACCTTGTGGCTAAAAGTTACTACTGCCCTGGAGTTTTCACCTTCTTTAAAGTCAAAGTACCAACTCTACTACTCCCTTTAAAGTGCTCCATTCACAAAAACAGATGTTCTGACCTGCATGAGCTCCAACATCTGCAATATTTGTTCTTCTGTTACCCACATCAGTGTGTGTTATTTTTACAAAAGCATGGGGATAAATCCCAAAGCAACCTAGGTGACTTCTACATGTCACTTGCCACAACACGTAATTTAAAGCCATAAAGATCCCCTGCGACCAACTGCAGGATAAAACATAAGGATGCAAGTACGAGAGACTAATATTTGATTCTTTGCTTCGGGCTCTACGGAGTCATAATCTGGACACTACTGGATTAGTTCAGCTATTCCTGAAGCACGGCTCCCATTATCATCAGGCATCCTATGCCAGCAACACTGCCAGAGGAATCTGGTGGTTTGAATTGAAAAGACTCCCTACTTCTTATGTTTGGCCACAAGGGATATTGAGATTGATGATCCTGCTCCTGCCTATTGGATCACCATTGCAAGACATAAAGATCCAGAGAAACTTAGACTCTACAATACTATGAAAGGGGACTTGACCAATAACCTTCACCTACCATACATAATTACGGTATTAGCACATAAAACCTATCAAGACCACCTGTGCATAGATGTACAAAAAAAGATTGACCAACAATTATAGGAACTATAATTTAAAAAGGAGTGGCGAGTTACAGGCTGTCAATTCCATCCTTTCAGCCAGTATAAAGTATAGCAGTACCTGTCTGCCACATAGCTCACACCACAAGAAACAACTCCTTTTTAACAATTTGTCACAGCGCCCCCGCAACTAAATAGTCTTTACTCTGTCTCACACATCCTGAAAGTCTGAGATTCTCACATTACTAGATGAGAGACTGTCCAATTAATTTGGAAACCATAAACTGCATGCCATCAGGTGAGAGGCTGTCTCATTCACGTATGTCCAATAAGGAATTACTCTGTCTAATCCTGACTACTGAACAACAACATAATAATTATCATTAACTGACCCTATTTGCCCACCTCTACCATCAAGTAATCCTGACACTAGCCCTTTTATATATATATATATATTTTTATTTTTTTTTATTTTTTAAGGATCGCCTCTCATGTGTGTATGTATGTTTCTTCTTTAGCATTGCAAAGTGCCTTGGTGCAAAGACAGTGTGCGATAGAGCACTGCAGTGTGCAAAAGAACATAATCTCATCTCCATAACAGTGGATGACAGAGAAGCTATACAAGCAGTGGAGAAATTTCTTGGTGAGTATGACGTGTTATTCCTTTCCTTCTATCCCCCACTCTCATTACTCCTTAGCTGCCTCACATTTTTGCCATTTTCATAATCTTGCTTTCTCTCTTCACCATCATTGGCATAGTCTCATATGCATCTTCTCTCTTGGAGTCTGACACTCTGGCATCTAGATCTAACATGTCCCCTACATTCCTTGTAACACTGTTACTCCTCATGATTCCTTTTTTCCTAATCCATATTATTATATCACAGTACCACTTTCCTTTAGACAAGTCATTTCTCCTGTCTTTGTCCGGGTCCTTTGATGGCATTTATTTTATTGTATTTTATTCTCCCCAGATGACGAGCTGATGCTGGTTGAGCCTTCCTGCGGTGCTGCGCTCTCTGCTGTGTATTCAGGGCACATACAACGTCTGCAGCAGGAGGGAAACCTGAAAATGCCCCATGGCCCTGTGGTTATGATAGTGTGTGGAGGCAGTGCTATCAGTCTATCCCAGCTTCAGGACTTCAAATCTCTGTTGGGAATGGACTGACCCCTCTAAATCATGGTTCCCAATACCTGTCTGTATAAAGCATGAAAATTCTAAACATCTAGCATTCAGAAATACTGGTTTTGTCCACTTGGGGGTACCATAGCACTACTAGCATTCATGACTATTATAGGGCATACATATACTCATGATTTACAATAACTGTTTGAGTGCCAATACCATGAGCATACATAACACCCCCACCCCAACCAATTCTCACCAAGCAAACAGTTATCCTAAGATGTAATCTCCAGCTATTGATTACATGGCTTGTATTTTTGTTTATCTTCGTGTATTTTATTTGATTGGTCATACATCTCTCGTGCTGCCTTTTCTGCCTTTCTAACTCTTCATTTTCCTCGGCTTCCCTGATAAATATCCCTATTCCACAAAACCTCTTCCACATTCTCTTTGGGATCAGAGTCCTATAAATCATAACTCACCAGCCAATATCTTATGTAAAAAGGTTCCTCGGGGCTGGGAAATCCTATTACCAGAAGCACCATTAATTATAAGCAGTCAGTTCCTCCTGCAGCTGTAATATGTTATCCAAAGACCCTATAACCCAAACGTGGCTGCCCCACCTTAAACGACTGGCGGGATGTAAAATGTTGCATAAGAAAAAATAAATCAGTGCTACAGCCCTTTTCTATATCCTACTGGTGAACACGCAGATTTACACACCTTACAAATACAGAAAAGGAGGCATTTTGCCATTGAGCAAGTAAGTCAAGGAGCTGGGCTACAGACTGGGACTACACATTTATAGCACTGTCCCCAGAATATTATCACTTGACCATCATCATATGTGTGACGCCATACACTAAACCAGCAACACACCAAGAATTGGCCCATGACCAGCGTTGAATGTTTTCCAAAACACTAGGTGATTCCAAGAGCTTTGGGAAAAATGGCCCACAAAGAATTACACATCATTCTTCGTGATAGGTTTCATAGCCCCTACTCATTTCCATTAACAATGTCCGAAGTTGAAGTGAGTGAACACCTGCAAAATGTCTTTGTATATACACCGTGAAATTCCAACTTGGCTGTAAGAAACTTGGGCTAGTGTAGAATGGAATACACAGAAAAAGAAGAGTAAAGTCGAAGTACTACACAATAGAGATGGGCTGGCTGTAAAATGGAATGAGTTGTTCTGGAGCTGAGCACATATCTAGCATGACTCACTGATCCCGTGCACAGCTAATGGGATCCACGTCTCCAGTTACGTAGGTCCCTGCAATTGTCCCACTGGATGCAGAAGGACCCAAAGACAGATATAAGAGGTTTCCATTTGCGAGAAACAAACAAACATGCAATTCTAGTACGGCAAAAAGAAAATAGTAGACCTGAAAAAATAAGGACTTATACATTGTAGAAGATTTTTCATTTTGTGGGGTTTATTCACTGAAATTCAGTGAATACAGTACTTTATCTATTATGGTCAATCTTACTGAATTTCTGCCACAAGAATAGCTTGGATGACCTTGTATAAAGCATATTGAAATCAGTGAGGTTTCTAAATAACCTCATTGAATTATGCATGCAAGCCTCACCCAATGAAATGAATGCATTTGCTAAGGGTCCTTTTTAGTGCATAGCAAAGTCAGTGGAATGAGATGTTCAACTCAGCTTCAAACTTCCTATTTACTAGATGTGCTAGTTTGCTTTGGTGAAATGGAGATTGTTATTCACACAGTTTATGTGCAAGACATTTTGGACAATGCACTACTTCCAAATTTATGGGAACAGTTTGGGGAATGCTCTTTTCTATTCCAGCGTGACTGTGCCCCAGTGCAGAAAGCCAAGTCCGTAAAGACATGGTTGGAAGAGTTTGGTGTGAAAGAACTTGACTGGACCACACAGAGATCTGACCTCAACCCCATCAAACACCTTTGGGATGAACTGGAATGGAGATTGCGAGCCTAGCCTTCTCCTCCAACATCAGTGCCTGACCTCACTGGATGAATGGGCACAAATTCCCACCGAAACACTACCAAATCTTGTGGAAAGCATGCCCAGAAGAGTGAAAGCTGTTATAGCTGCAAAGGGGGACCAACTACATATTGATGTCTATCTATTTAGAAAGCAATGTCCTAAAAGTCTCTCTTGGGGAAATGGTCAGATGTCCCAATACATTGGTCCATATAGAGTAGTTTATTTTAGGCATTCATCCTGATTTCCGAAATATCATATACTATGGTATGTCATTTTTTTTATACATGATGTGGTTAATATTGTATTAGATAAATCCAGCTAAAAAATACAAATGTACTTAAGCTATCTTCTTTGACTCTCTTATCCTCAGGGTTGCAGTGAAAGACAGCAATCACTGCTATAAGTAGTTGACAGTAGAATTGTGCATTTGTATTCGGGAGAACAAGAAAATGAACACGATTGTTGCGTTTTTGTTGTTGAAACCAAAAAACATGAAGATGCACAACGTGAAGAATCTTCTTTTCTTTGTGTTCATATATATACACTAGGCTTGCCTATTGGTTAAGACAAAATCTCTATCTGCTAACTAATCTCCCTGGTTCTTTCCCCCCATACAAGTCACTGCCTCTAGCCTGTCTTAAGTCTTCCTTAGTATAGCAGGGGTCTGAGTTTGAGACAACTGCTCTGAGCAACGTGGCCTGGGAGGAGTAGGGATTATAGTCCCCCTGGCAAAGGGCAGGGCAATTTACACCTCGGACCAACTTGGCCTGGGAAGACCAATGGCTTTGGCGCAAGAATTTAAAAGGTCCGTATGAGCATTGGCCGCCAGCAGGGGGCTCGTCTTAAGAAGTCAATTTTTAAACACTGCAACAGAGGTTTATTTATACATAACCAAAAAAGTTGGAGAAGTGACAGATGTTAAAATGATTGGCTGGTGGCCATTTTAGTTAATTGGCTGAATATTAAGTTAATTGACTGATCTTATGACAATGGTAAACAAAACACTAATGGCATTTAAACCAAAAAAAAACTTGTTTCTGGGAATACTTTTGGTAACAATTAACAAGGTACAGAAATTTCAAAGGAAATGTACCCTAAAAAAGGGGCATGCTACTCAGTATTCATATTACAGGCCTCAGGACATTCAACCACCGATAATAGAATTCATTCCCATACCTTGTTCCTTTCGTGTGCAGGATATTTAAGGAGCAATTTTTCAGAAAAATCATTTTCAATAATGTTGTCTGGGAGAAAATAACATTCTTACTCTCTGCTATTCACTTGATTATCACCAATCTCACTTCATCTAAATCCAGGACAGTCTGATCTACTCGAGATGAGAAGCAAGCAAGTTTAGGATGAAATTTTACTCAATACTTGGGAAAAAAAAGGTGTGAGACAGACTTGTGTTGTTCAGCCATAACAGGAATCAGTGTGTATTCTAAGATGTTAGGATTTTGAAAAATAATTACAATATGGAGCACTATTATATATTTGCTGGATGTGTAGTTCCTCACATTTAATGAAAATCGCAAATTTAGGATTTCATTATCATAATTTTTTTTAATAAAGTCTAATCATACTTGTCACTGCAACTGAAAACATATGATGCATACATAATCAAAATTATGCTGTAAAGGAAGGTCTTTGGAACCATAGCACATATGAGCCACCTTTTGGGGTGAGTAATATATAAAATGGGTGATTATTACTCCCCAGTGCTAGACTTCCTGCAGTAAAATCACTTTGGCCATACCTTCTATTCTGTCAATGGCATTGTATACCAAGATGTGTTCTTGCGTACTATAGCCTTTTGCTGTGAGGTCTGTTCAGCTACCTGGGCACCATGAATGCAGAGGCATGAATAATCCCTTTAATTTCATATAATTAAATTAATTATATTTATACAATTCTTTACAACATTGTTTTAATAAGAAAAGATATGCAATGACATCACAGAACTGTAAGGGTAACAAAGCTGTGCTCCACTCCTGGTCACACGTGTTACATGTTCTTTACACCACATGTAACCTGTTGACCTGGTAGTCTAGTGGGATGCAGGGAGATCTATGTATGGTTTCCATTCCTGCACCCTGCTGATCCATGGGACATTCAATGCAATGGATTATTAACATTATCATACCTGGGAACTCTCTGGATTTGACCTGAAGAACTCCAGGAGAAGCATCACTTTTCCAGTTCTCTGCGTCAACACTCAAATCTTCCAGGTCACGAGGTCTTCACAGGCCCCACTCCCCACCCATTTACCCTTTAAATGGAAGTGTTTCCCACCAACATCAGCGGGAACGCCCCCAATGTCAGTGGGAATGCCCACCAACATCAGTGCACAGTCCTGACCACGTCCCACAAATTTAGGCTCTGGGTACCTGGAGCCCAGATGTTCCCAGGAATGGTTATGGTTGTGACTAATGGGTCCAACAACCTGTGCGTTTTTGTCCTTACTTTTCTCACTCTGCTCAATCAGCAATTACAATGAAATGGGACACGCATTAGTATAAGTTCGCTGATTTTAACCTGTCAGTAGCAGTTATAGACTGGTGAGAGTTGGAGTGTAAGACATTGTTGAGGCTAAGATTGATGCCCATATACCATACAGCCAATGTCAATAGTTTAATGCAGAAAATGTACTGGGGTGAGGTGGACTGGAGAGGCAGTAGTGTATATAGTATTAGTTCATTATTGATATACTGGAAACCGGAATTTTTTAAATTTTTATGTAATAGTTAATTTATTTATTTTAAATTTAAAAATGAATTTGGACAAAACCTCTAGTTTGTGGGCAACACAAAACAATAAATAATTAAAAATATTAGTGACAAAATTAGGCTTTGGACTGTGTACTTGTGCAGTGTTTTTGTTTCTTGAAATACTGTTTCTGAGTAGAATTTATGACAATTGCACATTTATGCTACCAGCAAAACCTCTAGTTTGTGGACAAAAACAAAAACAGTAAATAATTGATACATATTGAGAATATTGGGGAAATTAAGTCATGCACCAAGGGGCTCGATGTGCCAGGCTGTCAGTGCCTGCCCAATCCCAGTGCCCTACTGCTGCTGCTCCTCTGTTGCCTTCTTTACTCTGGGGGGGATCATTTAAAAAAATCAAATATTGGGGAAATGTTCACCAGTTGTTGGAGAAATTCAGTCCCATAGCATGCTGCAATGCAAAATTAGGGTCTGGATCTGGATTATTTTTCCTTCACAGTATTATTATGAGTCTTTGTACCAGTCTGCCATACCATGCAATACCATGTCTTACAACTCTAGAAATTGTATAACGTACTTCTGCAGGGTTTGCGTTGTCTCCTGCATTCCTGGGAATGGTCCTGCTGTCCACGCACCATTTCATGTATCTATCAGGGTGAATATCCCTCTCCGTACATGGATGCGTTGTTTGTGTTTTTGTTCAGTTGTTAGCTTTATTGTAAGAAGTCTTGCTTGCTGTGTCCATGAAACATTTGTATGCACAGGGCCGGCCCTACAATGGAGCAGAGTGGGGCAATTGCCCCAGGCGGCACTTCTGAAGAGGCGGCCCCAAGCGTTTTTTTTTTTTTTTTAAAGTGGAGTAGAGAGAGGGCCTCTCTCTCTCCTCTGCGAGCCCTCTAGCTTGGTCTCGGTGCTGGCTTGTAATGCTGAGCGCCGGAAGATGACGTTATTTCCGGCACTCAGCAGTAAAGCAGTGCGCACCGTGGTAGAGCAGGAAGACTCGCCGCAGGACTGTTTAAAGGTAAGTACAAAAGGAGAGGGGGGGGGGATAGGGTAGATAATGGTGTCGACGAAGTTTAAAATGCTGCCCCCCCCCGATGTCGGCGGGGGGGGGGGTTGGCATATTAAACTTCGCCCCAGGCGGCATTATGTCTTGGGCCGGCCCTGAGTATGCAAGAACAACACACCATATGTTAACGATTTGATGGCAAAGCAGATTATCTGACCCTTTAGTATAATATAATTAATCTGTGTTCCTCACTATACATTTGCAGTATGCAACCTGAATAGCATATTCCACGGCTTGTGCATGGTACCAAGGAGCAATAAACTAATACTCACGAACATTACATAAGATGATGATTTTTTGGAAGAAGGTTAAAAGGTAAGTAGGAAATAGTCCAGGATTCATGCATTTCCTTTGCACTATATGAGGCATGTGGCTAACTGTGGTTCCACTAAAATGCACAGCTGTCCATCAAGGTTCTCCTCTTCTTCAATAAAATCTGGCCAGTCAACCAACAGAAAATAAATTGGGGCAAAAGGCTGTTCCCATAAATTGAATCAGTTTCATTTAACAGTAATAGTTATACTGACAAAAGTATATAAAATATGGTAATGGTAAAACAAAATGTATTGCTTTGGACAAGCATCAGTGTTTTAGCTCTCAAAATATTTTTTTTTTTACAGACCAATACTGTGCTGTCTATTGCTCCCAACCTTGTTAATATTCTGGTTGCATTGCTGCTTACATACACTCTCTGTGCTAGAAGGTGAGTTGAAGTGGAGGGAATGCTGCCTGCTATTATTGTGTATGGAGAAAACGAGTCACTGACAATCACTCTACAGAACATAGCTGAAATTCCCCCACCGCTGCAGGGCCGAATGAAAGGGCCAGGTATATCTATATATATATATATATATATATATATATGTATGTATTAAAACAACACGGAATGTTGCTTAAAAGGCTATAATTCTTTAAATATCACTTATTTTATAGAACATGTTTTCTAAACTCTTCTTACTAAGCTTTAGAAGATGCTGCTGATCGCATGGGTTTCCTTGACTCATTATAGACTTAATAGCTAGTTTCAATTATTACAGTACTTGTGCGGCACGATTAACCAAGACACTGTTAGTTTGGTTAATCAGCAATTGAGGGTCTACAAAGTCCTGCTAATAGACATTGCATGCTGACCACCCTTGGTGGGAAGACTTTTATCTACAAAAGGTCATGCTTTGTTCAAACATAATATTGCCTTGTTGAAGCCAATTTAACACAAATATTCACATTTAAATATGAATATTCTTTAAAAGGTGAGTATGTGTTCACGTATTGGAAATCTGCACTTTGAAAAGATTTCAACATAGCTCATTTTCTCTGACAATTCTCAGTGGACTAGTCTATGTCTATAAAATAGTGCTGTTATATAAGTAGGGTTGTTATAGCTTTTTAAATCTGGATTTTCATAAACTGTTGGCCAATGCAGAATGTTAACAAAAAAATGAAATTGGATTCTCAGTTAATGTTATTCTACATATATTCCTGGCCATTAAAAAAAAAACATGGCGAAGAATTCATAGTGGTCCCGTTTAAAATGGCTGTAGTGGCTATAGTTTATGACCATGTAAAGAATTACTAAGTGAGTGGTACTAACCAGTGATATTTTCAGTAAACATTGTGTATGTACCACTTCTGGACATCAGCCCTTTTTGGAGCTGTGAAGATGTGCAATTTAAATGAGTTTGAAGATTACCTTTTGGATACAATTTCATGTACAACATTTTTGTTTGGTTTTCCTACAAAACAAAGAAGAAGGAAAATAAATGGGTATGAAGCATAGTCATAACCCAAAGGTTTCTAATTTAATGTACAATGTAATAAAATGTCATTTATTTTTTAATGTAAGTGTAATTACCATCTATAAAGAGAGACAAATATATGGAATAGCCTCCCAGCAGAAGTAGTAGAAACTAAAATGTTATGGTAGTAAAATATTTGTAAAAATATCATAAATTTCATAGATGGAGTGTACTCTCTGCTGCCTGGTTTTTTTCATCTCCAGACTGAGATGCCATTTATAGCAAAGGATAACATAGAAGAAAGAGGATGAGTGTGTTTACACAGCAGATATTTATTAAATTGCCCCCACTAGACTAAGACTGTCTGTGTGTTTCTCGTAACTGCAGTTCCATCACCCTATGATGGATTTTTAAGGTACTAATCCCCAAATGTTTGTAGGTTGTATCTTATTTTTACATCATTAAACTATAGATTTTAGTGATGCAAGTCTAAGCAGGTTAACATAATATATTGTGTTGAGAAAAATACAAATAATGAAACATCTGTCATACAGTCTGCAATAAATAAGGAAACACAAAACTTACTTTATTTTTTTTTTCCTGTTGTTTTTTTTCGTGTTTCTTTATACAAAATATGAAGCTTACCATCTTATGGAAGTTATATTACAGGAAAAAGGGGACTTCTCATCTTGCCTGCCTACTGAAATCCCCCTGGTAACTGCTGAAAAATAGGCAATTTTAGGATTACTTAACTTTTTCATCTCATCTGATCTGCTGTAGTAGTTGCATTGGTCACTAGAGGGATCCCTAGCATAATGTTGGTGTGTGTGTATATATATATATATATATATATATATATATATATATATATGTAGCATAAATTATGTATTCCAGTATGAGCATGCCTAAAAACAATACTGCTCCGAACTCATGTCAGTGTGCAAAGTTTCCAAAGCACTCTTGGAATTCTAGGTAGGGATAAGGTATGTCACTTTCTGAATTCTTACCCATTGTAACATGGGTTCCCTCATTTTAACGTGTATATATATATATATATATATATATATATATATATATATATATAAGAACAAAGTCACTAAAATTTGATATTGTAATGTACTTCACCAACCTAATGTTAACAATGTCAGGGTTGTGACTTGGCACGCATTCCAAAGTCAGGCAGTGAAAGCTGCTGCTAAATCCAGTCTTTCCCACCACTTTTTATTGCTTGAAAATACCCAATGTCACAAATGATGGATCACATCAAATACTTTTCTAGTGGCATTATTAAGTGAGGCATGTTAAAAATATAGCTTCACAGTTGGATCAAATCAGTTTTTTTTCATTTTAGTGTCAGTGCCCTCACCCCCACATTACTTTTTGGGTTTATGGTATAGCTAGTGAATCAAAGACCAATGAAACAATTCACAACATTTGGGTTTGTTAATATTCCATACTTGTTCAATAACAAAAAAAAGTTAATTTAGGAGTGTTTTGGGGTCCTGGCCCAGAAGATATAAATATGAACTCTATAGCTTTGTATGAAACTTGGTCCCAATGATTATCAGTCAAAAGAGGGAAGAAGCAGTTTCATCTTGACCAGCCAAGAAAGTAAGTTTTGGTTTCAGTGCCATGTTGGTCCCAGTGATGTTCCTCATCCAGATGACTGGTCCCATTGTAAGAGTGTTCCACGTGAGTAGACAGGCTGGTTTCTTATCTCTAATGGTTAAGGAGGTGGCTTTTGGTTATGTCACTCGATTTGGTTTTACATGACCCCATTTTTCAGGGACATGGCCATTCAATGTGGAAGCTGCAGTTTGTTCACCCTGGACGTTATATCCACATTCAATAAGGAGTAGAAGGGACATTACGGCTGGTTGGACCTGTGCTTTGTACGACTGCTTGTTCTACCAACGGCTGAGACAGGGATAAAATGAAATAAAGAGAAGGAGAGTAGACCTCTGTTCAAGAGGGAAAAATAATAGTCCAGTCAACAGTCACTTCAACGGTTATTACCATACTGTAGCTTCGTTCATGTCAGGGTTTTGGTGTGGTAGTGGGCCACTGAAGCCACTATTGCTTGACATAGAAAATGGAGGGCTAGGACCACTGTTGAACACTTCCCCTGATATGGGGTGGAGTGAGCCAGTCATACCAGGCTCTGGACTGGGAGTGTCAGGGTGAGATATCATGTCCGCATATCTTTGGTTTTCAGAGGGGTGGTGGCCAGACAGTGGTGGTTCTAGGGGGCCTAAGGAGGCTGAACCAGGCCCAGCATTCTGTAGGTAGCTGGAATCTGCAGGAGATTGAGTCTGAGACGACGGAGGCCCATGGGGGAAAAAGTCATAGTTTCCACTTCCATAGTAATCTCCTTGATAATCTGATAATTGAACAAAGAAAAAAAGCAAGTGTAAGATAAGTAGGACGATCAGAACACAAGAGAGATGTTAAAAGAAGCAGGTACATTATAGAAGTACAGAAGTGGGACATAATCTAATTTCCTTCCCACAAAAGGAAATTTGGACAGAACCTCAGCAAATGCAAATGCAATTAGTTGCATTAAGGTCCAAAATACAAGATGTATGCCATTAAAAAAAAGTTATATAAGAAAGGGTCCTTTAGTGTGGGACTCTGAAGAGCACTACAAATTAGACGGGCAAAGACACTGCAGGTGAAAAACCAATGAAAACCAAAACGACAAAAATAAAATGAAAGAAACCAAACTGAGATCTAGCTTTGAATTAATCAAGCTTGAGAACGGGAAGGTGAGAAATTTTTTTTTCTTTCTGCTAAGAATTTTCCTAGGCAAGAAAAAATGAAATTCAACAGTTTAGGTGAGAACAGTTTGCTTGAGGGGAAGGCCAGCATAATATTTCACTAGTTTTATTGAGAACTCTCACCAATCTCTGGTACAATATAACACACACACGAATTATGTATATATATATATATATATATATATATATATATATATATATATATTCCCATTGTACAGTGCTGAGGAATGCGGTGATGCTATATAAAACAATACATAATTATACTATATATACATACAGACAGAGGATGAAAATCAACCCTGGCACTTTAAGGCAGAGGCCAATAAATGACAAGCATGTGGTCGCACAAATGACAGCAACTGGGAGATCCTATTGGGCACCAGACCATCTGTCATTTGCCAGTGCTCTTGATGACCAGTCCTGGACTGGTCTTGTACCATTCAAGTTTTCTTATCAGTCTTGTAAATAGAATCATTATTTAAAATTCCTATAGCATCACCAAGGGTAGCTAGTGACAAGCCACAAAGGCACACAAAACAACAAGCTAAAACAAGTGTTGGCCCTTTCAAACGCTCTGTAGTGTGATGCAGGTACCCTTTCTACTTGCAAAACGATTGGCTATGCATTTAACCCCTTCATGACAAAGCCCGTACATGTACGATCTCACAATGCATTGTTTTTAATGTGTTTAACTACACAACTTCATGCGATTAGACAGCACACACTGCCACAATAAACATGTGAAACAAGATAGCTCAATAGTTATATCATGAGTTCCGAATCAGCCTTTTTTTAAGTGGAAGGCCCATGGAAAGACAAGTATTTTTTCCGGCATTTATTTGAGTGCTTTATATTTCAATGTAGTTAAGTTTTTTTTTTATTTTGCTCCAATAAACTTCTTTTATGGGCAGACCTGGAAGCTGCCATTGAAGGTGGTCGTGTGATATTTTACGGGTGACATTCCCTGTTTATATGAAGCAACTTCTGAGGTCCTTAAAGCTTGCGTAACTTTACACATTTTAATTTTTTGACCCAACGAAAGGTACCAACTTCAACTAAAGACTCCGGGATAAACACCACTCTGAGCTAAAGAAGACTTTTTACTCTTTTCTCCGTAGACTTTCACTACTCTGAGTAGTGAATTAGGACTGAGCCATTTTATTGTTCACCACAAAAGAGTATGACAAGGAATGATAACATGTATCTATCAGATTGGGCTAAAATAACAGAACTAAAACTAAAAAATAAATCAGTAATATTTTTTGAAACTCTATTTTTAGCTTTAATACGAATAATAAAAAAAAAAATCATCTACCCATTGTAATTATTTACATATTTTGTATATCAAGCTAAAAATTACAAAGAGATAGGCATTTGTAATTTGTCGAGATCTGTGTAATTTAGTTGATATATTTAATTGTGTGTTTCTTTTTTTTTTTTTGCATGTGCCTGTCAAGCTAGTTAATATGTATCAACATCCCCTGATCAACACCTATTAGTAAAGAGGCAAAGAAATTTTGTGAGAATGTTGACGTACTGTAAGACTTTATTATTCACCAAATTGCTTTTGTTTGTGTAATGTGATAAACACCCCCATAATAGCAGACCATCTTGTCTGGGTGCACTCATATTCTAATTAATGGTAAATAATAAGCCAAAACACTTAACAGAAATAAATCACACAGCCAGCGGAATTAAAGCCATTTGTAAGTGTGGCAAGGCATTAAGTGTGCGAGAGATGGGTGGGAGACTGTGTCTAGAAGAGCTTCAGAATAGAGGGATCCTGGAGGGAGCAGATGGGCATATAATTACTTTTTTTAGTCTTTTTACTAATTAAAAAAAAAAGACAAAACAAAAAAAGATTCTACTGTAATTTTAATAAAAAAAGTCTGTTAAAAATAAAAAAATGAACATGTATTTAGGTGCATTATAAAATTAGACCTAAAAATGTATATTTATAAAAGAAATACAAAAAAAATACAATAAAATCCCATAGTTTGCTTGATCCGCAAAAGAAAGTGTTGCTTCTGTATGTAAAAAAGTACAGATTGATTCAGTATCATTTTAATTGAATTTGGAGCTTAATCACCTATAGGAGAAGGAATAAAGCTATTTATCCCGGATCTTTTGTCTTGCTCTTTGGTCTGAAAAAAACGGATTCTGTAATCTCTTGACACACAGATCTATTGAAAACACTGAATGCATAGTTCTTGGTAAACAGACAATCCCATTCACAGAGCTCAAAGACAGAAGAAACATCCAACTTGTAACAGATCACAAGGGCTGGGGGGGGGGGGTTTGCATTCTACAACACATGTATAGGAGGATTTACGAATTGTATATATCCAAGTACAATTATGAGTGGTTGGCTGTGATGGTAAATGGAAACTCTTACTAGCAATGGCTAAGATAGAAATGGAAAAAATGTGCTAAATAAACAGAAACATGTTTTAATGTTAAAACAAGTGAAACAAGGAAATCCATCATAAATAAATATCTTAAATACATGTTATGTATCCATGTAATAGATTGATAGATAGATAGAGTTCTACAGAGCTCAATGCACAAATAGCTTAAAATATTAGATGCCTGCTCATACATTTTAGGAGTCATGGATGCTAAGAATACTGGATACATAGTGTATGATGATATCAAGAGACCACACTCCTGAATATCACAAGAGAGGCAGCCAGTAAAATTTGCCTAAAACGTCCAAAAAATGACGACACCCCCCCCCCCCTGTATATTCTGTCTTTTGAGAACCATAATGTTTGGAAAATTATTCTTTTTGGACGTATGTTGCACAACTATTCAGTCAGAATGAATATAAATAACATAGACTGTGTTGGCAGACAAGAACCATTCGGCTCATCCAGTCTGTCCAACTTCTGAATATGTATTATGCATACTCCTTCACTGTATTAATCTCTACCACTTCTGCTAGAAGACTATTCCATGCACCCACTGTCCTCTGAATTAAGTATTATTACCTTTTAAACATTTGCCCCTCTAATTTAAGACCATGTCTCGTCTTTCTTCCAAGCTATACATGTTAACATCCTTTAACCTTTCTTTAAGTTTTATCCTGCAATCCATAAACCATTTTAGTAGCCCTTCTCTAGACTCTTTCCATTGTATCTATATCCTTCTGGAGATACGGTCTCCAGGACTTACACAATACTCCAAGTGAGGTCTCATCAGTGATCTGTACAACGGCATGAGCTCTTCCCTCTTTCTACTGCTAATACCTCTCCCTATACAACCAAGCATTCTGCTAGCATTACCTGCTGCTCTACTGCATTGTCTACCTACCCTCAAGTCCTCTAAGATAAGTACCCCTAAATCCCTTTGCTCAAATGTTGAGGTTAGGACAGTATCAAATATTCTATACTCTGCCCTTGGGTTTTTTATGCTCTAGGTGCATTACTTTGCATTTATCCACATTAGGTGCCATTTTCCACAGCTCTGAACATTTTTCTAGTTTGCCTAATTAATTTGCCATTCCACTTATCCCTCCGGGAACATCAACCCTGTTGTAAATCTTTGTGTCATCAGAAAAAAAGACATACCGGTACTTTACCATCAAGACCTTCTGCAATATCACTTATCAAACCACTAAAGAGATGGGGTCCAAGTACAGATCCCTTCCACACCAAACTTTTCCGGCCATGTCTTTATGGACTTTGCTTTGTGCACTGGTGCCCAGTCATGCTGGAATAAAATAAGCCTTCCCCAAACTGTTCCCACAAAGTTGGAGGCATAGCTTTAACCAAAATGTCTCGGTATACTAAAGCATTACGATTTCCCTAGCCCAAACCCTGATTCAATAATTAAGAGGTGTGTCCCAATACTTTTGTCCATATAGTGGTGCACAAAGCAGGGTGCATATAGTGTAGTTTCTGTTAATATCCCCACTACAGATGTAAGACTTACTGGTCTATAGTTGCCTGACTCCTCTCTACTACCTCTCTACAAAGATTTACAGGTATGTTGCATATTCTATTCCTAACATATTTGTTCTTCAGGATAACGTATGCATGCTGAGATGGCAAAGCAATTATAATGGATTGTTGGTTGGAAGCCTAATACGTTCACTGGAGGCTCTTTCTATACATTTTTTGTAAATGTTTAAGGGTTGGTCGGTATTATAAAAATGAAACAAAAAAAAAGAACCTAGAACCCATTGTTATGAGAACATAGCCAATTCACTGCTGCAAAAATCCTTCTATATATTTATTTTGTGTCTGGATTTCAGTGGCACATGACACAAATTACAATTGCAATGGGTAAATTGTGAATCAGAGTGAAGAGAAAACAAACAGAGAAAAACAGGGTACCCTGCTCACTCCCAATCACCCTCCATATGTTCCTGGAATGTGAAGGTAATTGGAACAACTGTTGTCTGAGAAAGGTACAAAGAAAGCAGCTGGGGTATTGTTTCCCTGCAACACTACAGAGGGAAGGAGCGAAAGGGGGGAGAGCTAAGAGGGAATCGGCTTCTTACATGTTTTCTCCACAATGCGCTCGCTTTTTACACTTTATGCTACAGCAGGGTGCAAAGTTTGGACAAGCAAAGATGGAAACCTTTAAGAGGTGATGGGGGGGACAAAAGAGGGGGGGTGGCGGTGTTTATAGAGGATTGAGAAGGAAAGGAGATTAAGGAGACTTTAGCAAGAAACCTTGTGAAAATCCTTTTCTCTGAGGCTTTGCAATCATTTAATCTTTAAAAAATGAGGTTTTATGGGGAGGGCAAGAGTATTTTAGAGATAAGAAAACTCAATCCTTTACTTACTGCTGAAGCACTTTGGGGGTGAATAAAGAAAAATATAATTTAGTACTTTTCCAGAGACAAATAATGGATCAGTACATCATGACTTCTCTAACAAGAGATTGGGTTAGTTTCTGATTGGGTTGGATCTTGAGACGTTTGTGATACTTTTTTAGTGAGCTGCTGTTCATATATGAGGTTACTTAAGATTTCAAGCCCTTGATGGTCTTGAACGTTTATGTGACATCAGATTCTACCAACACCGTCCCACTAAAAGTAACAAAGCTAAAACAATCACAAACCTAAAACTCGACCAACTGGGAATAATATGGAAATACAGTATATATTTCTCAATGTACCACTCAATAATGCATTAGATGCCAAAACCCCCACATAAGAATAGGTAGGTACCTTATATCAGAAGCTGGAGAGATGCATCTATAGTATTTATTTGTGTATTTACATATTCTGATTCAAATTATTTTTGGAGGGAATATCATAATCCGTGTTTACAAGAAAGTTTGGGCAACAAATGCCCTTGAGTGGCAGTTTTGTATCCTGAATAACTCTATATCAGGACGTGACAGGTAACCAGCAGTGGATGTGGTAGGTCAGTGATGCGGAAGGTATGTTAGATACCAATGTGGTTGGTGTAATAATTATATCCTATTCTAGAAATATCTGAATAAGTAGGTGTCACTGAAGGTGCGTTCGGAGGTAAGTGTTCCCGATAAGTGTGAATCAGGAATTACAGTTGTTTGTCTCTGTATTAGAAGGAATGTTCTTAGAAAAGACAATTTGCAGATTGCAGCCAAGGTTATCTGTTAAACAGGCAGCAGTTTCATTCTGATGCAAGGCCAAAGGGAACCCACGGATATGTGACAAAGTGATAAACGTTGAACCTGCTGATGTGTGCAGAACGGGCCTGTGGATTTTACCTGCCTATGGGACTATTGTCCTCTGTGGAATCGACAGGATTTGCCTCACACCAGTAGGAAATTACATGTGTTTGCGATTTCTACTGACCTGTAACCTGCTGGTGGAGCTGACTCCATGGGATTTACATTGATTTTGCCCATTTAGCCAGATGTGAACAGGTGAAACACATTACAAAGCCACTCAATACAATCAAAATAACAATGTCTATGCACATCTCACTCCAGCGTGTGATTTATTTAATACTGTACAGCCACCTCTATACTGTGTGCTGCTGTTGATGTACACAACATCCAGTGCCCTGCCACCTCCCCATTCTGTGGCTTCTCACCTAAAAGTGCAAACCCCATACAGTAAGCACATTTGCTCTGCAAGAGATGGCAGCAACCATACGGATATTCTGGGTACAGCCAGATGTTAAACATTGGCCTCATTAAAAAATATATATATATATATATATGTATCTGCAACAAGAATAAAAGTTCACTTAAAACATCTGTAACGATTTATTTATAAAAGTGACAGTAGCAGCAATACACGGATGAGTGAAAGAACATGATTGTCAAATAAATGAAATTATATTTTGGAGAAATGGATGAGAGTTCCCATTGCATAAGCTGGTTTTTCACCAGTAAGAATCAATATTGAATGTACCATCCATCCCACAGGAGGCCTCATAACCAGAGTTGCATTTCCCTTCTAAAGGAACATCGCAGCCAGCCGGAAGGTTACCTCCATAGTAGCTGTAAGGACCAGAACCTAGGATGTCTGATTCATCCAGCCTTCCTCCCAAGGGGCGCATGCGTCTTGGGCTCCTGAAGAAGGCATGTCTCCTGGCACCCAATGCACTGAGCTGTTTCATTCTCCTCTCCTTAGACCTTCGGTTCTGGAACCAAACCTATTGTAAAGCCAATAGAGGAAAAAAGGTAAAGTTATTACATTTGACAATGGCTGAAACACTAGTTTCTCTCAGAATTGAATGACCTCACGGATTAATGGAGCCTCAAAACATTTCACTAGGAGCTTAATCTAATATTGTGGGCTGTAAACTGCCTGTCCACCAAAACTCATCACTGTGTACGAAATATTAATAAATAAATCTTTGTATGAATTTGTATAGAAAAATATCCTATTGCTTCACGGGTCGTAATTTAAAAAGCATACTACCCTCTCAACCTGTTGTTCAAAATTGGTAGTAGAACAGCACCAAAGAGCTCAATACCTTATTTTAGATTATTGAATATACTTGGTGATTTCTATGGACACTACTCAGACGGTCAAAAACATCCTTTGTCATTGCGGCACCATAAGCTATTACAGTTCACAGGCTGTGAAATAGGGACGTGTGCCAATGACGGACATTTTCAGAAACTTCTCTGCTAATGTGATATAAATCATCTTCCCACATCATATGTTAATCATAAAACTACACGTTAACTATGCAGCATGTTAACAAAGTTAACATTTAATGTTTCTAAATCTTTGAAATATGATAGGGTCATTTTACACCTGTTCTAAAGCATCAGTGTATATTGTTAAGATTTAAGATAAGCAATATCTAGAAACACGCTTACTGTCCCAACAGGAACAGACCCTGCTGTCCAAAGTACCGTGAGGTTTATCCACTAAAGGGAGACATGACAAGAGAGTTTGCAGGAGAGTTGTGTTCTTGCTCCTTCACTAAACGTTATGAAGGACCAACCCCAGTGAGTTTCTGCATCAGGAAGAACATGCGTGACCCTGTATGATGTATAGTTAAATAAGTGAGATGTCTCCAGTCTCTTTAGTTGTTACACAGGGCACGCTCAGCCCTTCATGCTGGAGAGTCTTGTGGAAAACCACAACTCTACTGCCAACTTTCCATTTAATGAAAAACACAACAAATGAGCAATTCAACACATGAATCGGCAAAACACATTAATTCATTGATCGCAACACGATGAACAGACACCTCATGCACAATGACTCAAGACAGTCTTCAATGAATAGTATTTAAATGGATAAAAGCTACGTGTAGATGTAGCGGCATTATAGCGATTGTAACAGCATAAAAAAAAGCAAAGGAGGCTGCTAGCAACCCAGCAGTAGAGGGCATGGCTTTATACCCTCTATGCTAGTTCTCTATAACATGAAAATACACAGGCTACATTTAATTACATGTGTGGCACGATTGGGCTTGTTTTTCAAATATATAGTACTCTACAAAAAAAAAATCCTTTAATGAGATTTTCATGAACATGAGGCATATGGAATTAGGCAAGGCGATGGAAAAGACCTCTTGTTAACTTCCAATACGTCTTAAAATAATGTGAGAAGTTAAAATATATGCATGTTTTCTGCAGCCGCAGTTGTCCCTTTAACAGGAGTTTCTGCCGTCTGGAAAAACAGAGATATTCAAAAAGCTTAAACACTGTGAAATGATGCTAGAGCATCAGAGGCAATTACCAACTCACAGAGAGGCCTATTACTTTGGAGATGTGATGGCATTTTTAAAGCCCCATGTCTACAGCTCATCATTGGGGTATGGTTCCTGTCATGGAGTCCCACCCCCAAGATGAGGGATTACTGCGAATTTTGGAGTAAATCTTACTGGGATAAGCCGAAAGAGAGGGAACATGAAAACCATCAAATGTGAAAACCACTTTATCAAAGCATCATATCCTGTACAAGACCCTCTAAAGGGCTTATAGGATCCGGATTACAACTCTTTCAGGGGGATGAATAGGGACCCCCTGCCTGACAGACAAGGGAAGGCCCTTACTCTTTTGCTGGCGAAATGAGGATTAAAAAGCACCAATCTTTTCCAATGAAACAAAGTGAATACAAGGGGAGGGTTTGAGGATTTTTTCTCTTTTTTAAAATGCAAGATAAAAGGTGGCGGGGGGGGGGGTGGCGTGGCAGCTACTGAAATAAGCAAAGGGAAAAAAGTGTACATTCTGTAAAGATTTGGATTGAGAATCTGTAACCAGACAAGCTAAGAGATTATTCACATTGTTACATGAGGTTCTGGAAGAGTGATTACTTTTCTAGTATAGCGACAAAGCAGAGTGTAGAGTATACTATGCTGTAACCCTTTCAGTCCCGCATCATTGGGTCACTTCTCTGATGTCCCTCATTTAGAAAAACAGGCAATGCTTTTCTCAGGAACACCGCTCTTACTCCAGTGGCCGATGCCCAGTAACTGGCAGGCAGTGCCAGCAGGAGTACATTTGGGAATGTGTTCAGTCAGTGGGTCCTATGTTTTACTGGATCCCAATATATTGTCCCAGGCGAGAGGATTAGGATTGAACCCTGATGACACCCAGTCAGCACATTGATAATGTAGCAATGAAGCTAAATTATATCTGGCTTGTTTTAGTAAAAGGGAAACAAAACAAGGATGTAAATTGGTATGTAAATGTCAAAGAATAGGTCAAGAGAAATACCGTAAATCTATAGCATGAATGATACAGCTTTGGGTGTCACTATTTGCTGCAAATAATGGGCTACTAGGGAGTTCTTTTATTAGTTAAATAACTATAAAAAAGGTTTATAACTAGGTTATCTACCCAAGAATGACAGCACCATTAAAGAACGAGCTGTATGAGTTTATTCACTCAACGGTGAGTTGGTTGGAAACATTTTAACTCACTGACTCGTTTATATATATAAAAGAGGCCGACATTCAGTAAGCTTATCTTGCAAGAGGAGCTGCGCTTGGGTCTTGCTTAATGCAGAGTTAATAGAGATATAATCCCAGAGATTTGACTCTGCGTTATGTAGCCCTTTTTGCGAAATAAACTCACCAGTGATGTCAGTGAGTTGAAATGTTTCATCTCAACTTGAATTTATGTGAGTTAAGTCCTAATTGTCGTGTAATATCTGCAATATTTTTTAAAAAAATGCATACCTTATCTTTATGGAATCCTAAATGTTCCTAAACAAAAAGGGGCCACTTTCAGGAGCTATATTCCATTTTAAGTAGAGAACAATGCTGTTCCTGTGATTGCACATCCATACATGTTCATGTATGACACACAGGAGATGGTAGGTTGCCAGAATTCAATATGAAATCTCATTCATCTACTTGTTTTTCTTTCTAAATTGTGCAATTGTCCAAAAGACAACCACAAATAACCACACATTATTACTATAAATTTAGGTATATTGGTTTTAAATTTCCATTTAAATGTTGGATGGCGAGACCATACCTACAGCACTATAGAGAAGGAGGGCTTTACAAATAGCTGATAAGAACTGTAAATAACATTTTGCATTCGCCATCATCGTGCATGACCAGTTGGGTTGATGATGTAGTGAAAGTGGGACAAGATGTTAATTTAATTAGATTTACTGCTGGTTTGGTGACAAATGTGTCATTTTCATTTGTTGGCTTGTCACTTGCTGATTAGTTTTGTTTATTTAGTATCAGCTAAGGATTTGGTGTGATTTAGCACTGCCTCAGTAAATAGTGGATAAGTGAACACTCAAGAAGCAAGCTGGGTGTACACCCACCCTGAGGAAAAGATGAAGATGGCATGGCCCCTATAGATTTGGTTGAGATAAAGATATCCATAAGGTGTGTTCAGTAATCTAGGCGTTTTCAAGAGTGTTTATCAATCCAATTATGTTTAAGAGTGTTCCACCTGCATAATGCACAGAAAATTCAAGAGGATTTCTTGAAAAAGTCATCTCACTCATTTGACTATTTTAATGCAGAACCAGCTCAGCCCTACCTGCCGGAGAGGCCCACTGTGGTCAATCCTTTATATTGTATTGGGAAGTAACTTGTATTGGCAAGTTTAAAACTTCAACTTTCTGAAATTCTACTTTATATTTATAATACACAGAACCATTTAAAAAAAAAGTCAAATCATTTGGTAACCAAAGAAGTACAAAGGAGGGTCAACAAGCACGTGTGGGAAACACATAGGACCCATGGAGGAAATTGTGGTCTTATATTGACATCTGTACACTGGGCCTAACTCCCTCTGTTTAACAGTTTATACTGCATAAATAACTATAAACAGGTCACTAACTGCGCCTCAACAAGTCCCCTGAAAACGCAATAGTTCTCTTTACAAAAATGGTTTGGCACGCTTGAGATCGCTGACAACCACAATAAAAATCAAGAGGTTGACTTTCAGTAAAATTCCTAAACTGTATAATATACTAACATTTAAACCGTTTATTATACAATTCATTTTAAGCCGATGAAAAGGTGTGTTTACACAACAGATCCAATTTGAATCAGTGGGGTGAAGGAGGATCCACAATTTTCCTATGATTAACGCATTAAAAAATGAGCTAGAAAATAAGCTGCCAAACTATTGGTTGACAATTTACCTGAATCACCCGCATATTCAATCCAGTCTCCTGAGCTAGCTGCTCCCGGATGTGTCTAGTGGGTTTAGGGGTAGCAGCAAATGCAGCTTTGAGGGTCTCCAGTTGTTTGGCCTTGATAGTGGTCCTGGGTCCCCTCCTTTTAGTGCCAGAGTTCTGTTCCTCATTCTCGTTGTTGGCTGTCTCTTTGTCAGAAGAGGTGGAATGGTCTGTCTCTTTACTTTCATCTTGCATGGGGTCTGGAAGATCTGGTGACAAACTTCTGTCTGTGTAAGAAGATACTAAGAAAGAAACAAAAGTTGGGTTACAGACATTGTATAATAACAAAACAATCAAACCACAAACTCATTTTTGGCTACAATGGCTGTGCAATTGCTTCCATTCAACTTCCAGTATAAAATGATAGGATTACTATTACCCATTTTACCAATGTGATTAACGGTATTTTCATTATATTGTGACCTATTTGACATTGAGATTCTTGTATAAACCAACAGAGGCAGGGAGGCCAGATGAAGGAAAACTGAGCATGAAAATAGTTTTGTCATTAAAATTAGATCTTTGGATTTAATACCCTTTGATCAAGCAAAGAAAACATCATGCACTTTTAAGAAACACATTGTTAGTCTGATATAGTGTAAAATATAATGTTTAACCTTGGAGTTACAATAGGACATCAAATCTATGCAAAAATACCTTGATTAATAGATTATTGCACATACATAAAAAAAATAAATTAACGCTCCTACCCAAAATGTCTTAGAAACACGTACACATTAGGAGACTAAAAACCAACAAACTGCTTTCTACATATTTTCACCAAATAACTGCACTAAGACAGTCTTAACCCATATCTAGATGTACATCTTAATAATCTTATGGTGCTTTACTGTCTGTAAAAATATTTATTAAAAGGTCATTCATATTTTTGGAATAAACAAAAGCAAGTAAGCCTCCTGAAAAGATGCATGGTGTAGTAATACTCTATTCTACTCAACTCTATTAATGCTCAGACAATACTGTGTAACTCATGAAACATACATAGAATCTTAAGCAAAATAAACTAGAAGGCATCAGTGATGTGATTCAGGGTTTTACTTGTTTAGAAAGTTTTCTTTCTTAATGTAGGGCATAGTATATATATATATATATATATATATACACATTTAGAATATAGTTAGATTTTAATAAATACAATTTAAGATACCAGTAGATTTTCTAAATCCAAATGTATTTATATAGAGGTGCCTCCACCCCCAATGTTCAGTATGTACATTAAATATCTGCTAAATTGCAAAAACACGGCCATATTACAGAGTTTCCATAACATATATTATCACGTTGTGACAGCCTTCAGGAAACCAACTTGATATGTAAATATAAATGTAAATCGCTTATATCCCAGTTTACAGGTTTTATGTGCTGAAGCAGAGAACAGTTTTAATTGTAGCAGTTACAGTGCTATAAACACACTGACCAGTAACATAAATATAGTGTATAAAGGCAAAAAAAGTGTACTGCAGTGTGTGATACATTTTTGTTATAGACCAATTTATAGACAAATTTCAATTGTATCAACCTAAATGTTGTCAAATCAAAAGTCAACATTGCTTTTCACTTAATAAAGGGCGGTTGATGCTCTTAAGAGCTTTTCCTTAAAACTAAATGTTGGTGCAATGAACAAATGTATTACCAACTAGATTAACATGGTTATATTCAACAATTATATATATATATATATATATATATACACACACAAGTGGTATATTCTAATTGATTCAGCTATCACCAGTCCTTTGTCATTACCCCAAAAGGCCTTTGCCTTGTATTACATCAGTCCATAGAATGTACTTTCATTCACATCAATATAAGAAAGCCAAATATGACCAAATATTTTTGGTTTTAATTAATCTGGAACTTTTTGATCAGGCTACAAGTGAATCCAAAAAGGACAAATATTAAATCAATGCAACATATAATTTTGTAAAGTGTATGGTTATACAGTCTTAAACCTTCATTCAATACAACTTCTCTTTATATCTATTCCTTATAAATACTAAACGAGAAAACCAATTTACTCATTTCTCGCTTTACTTATATCCATTTTTTTCTCTCCCATGGTTCTATTCTATACCCGATTCACATGGCTAAACATATATTGATCCAGAGGCCTCTAAAGCATAGGGGCTCCAAATACAGAACAAAATGTTTTATTTATAATATCAGTGACCTGGTTCATAGATATAAAATATTACATATGTACACAATTTACAAAAATCAAATGAAATAAAATATTCCAGATATGCTTTGCCAGTGGTCAGTCACAATGTGCCATCAGTATTTCATATTGCGAAGCTAACATAACCTTGGAGGACAGACTTATGGCTGTCCCTTTATACAGTAAAAATGACAACATAATTCACAACATAAAAAACGATTTCAAACCCTGGTATTTAACACTGAATGAATCAGGAGCGGAAGGGCCTCATATATTACCTTTTAACCAAAATATGTATTTAAAAAGTTAAAATAAAAAGAAAAGTGACATTATGAATAAGCGCAATGCTTTCCTTGCTAGTGCAAATTTAAAAAAAAATCACGTGGAGTCCTAAATTTGGTTGAGTTTCCTTTTGTTGTGCATGAAGCACAAATAGGAACAAAAAAGATATAATGGTGATTAATACATGTTCTTTTTCAGTTTCAAAACCGGAATAAAGGTCTGAAATGTATGGATTTCTGGACAATAATAAAGCTAACTTTTGGCAGATTTGAATAGATCATTCAAATACTCTGTTATGATAAAGGCATAAATATTCCCACTGTTTAGTGGAAATGTTCTTATAATATCAAGAACACCAAAATGCTAACTCTGTGAAGCTCAGACAGATGTTTGTCATATCTGCACATATGTATCCTTATACTAATGCCTAATGTGTAGGACAAACAGGCTTTAGGGAAGGAAGACAGACACTATCAGTTTATTTACATACACTAGACAGGTTGTTGTGTTGACTGTTTATTATATATATTTAAAGCCCCCCCCCAATAAAATAATCTAGTGGCTAATGGGGGTTAACCTTGCAGTAACAGTGAAAGAACAGATGATACATGAAAGGGTTAAAGATGTCTCACTTGGTGCTGATCCAGTATGGTCCTATCAGGTTAACAATAGCAGGTGTGCCTGGCATTTGTGTTAATGTTCAGACTCTTTAAGTCTTGCCCTGCTTCCCACCCACCTACCCACAGCCTGCCAGGCATAAGGAGGGAGGGGGGGGGTTGTGTATAGCTGAGCTCTGCCTGAGATTAGCAAAGCGTGACCTCTATTAAAGGCTCCCATGGAAATGTTAGGACCGAGGTGCACACAGATAGATGGATGGTGATCGGGAGAGGGGGTTGGTATTATATGATTATTGATTGAGGCAGCACATAGCAGTTGGGGAGAAAAAAAAATCAATACTAAAATAAATAATATTCCAGAACAGAGCACCCCCTGTTCATACATACAGCAGCAGAATACGCAGTAAAATCCCAAATAAAATCCATTCTAAGGCCACTTGCTCCCCAGGCAACCCTCCTACTATAGTGCTTCACTGGACAGATCTGAGGATACACTCACCTGAGTTGAGGCTGCTTTCCTTTAGGCTGCTGGTGCTGACATAATCCTCTTTACAGACAAATTTGTTCTCGTCTATGATATAGAGTTCCTCTCCAGTTGAGAGCTGCTTGTTGCAGACCATACAGGTGAAACAATTTAAGTGAAACACTTTGTTCCTGGCCTTCCTCACCAGGTCGCTGGGGGATATTCCTAGGGAGCAGCCTGCACATTTCGTACCGAACCTCCTGCAAGAGAGATGGACATTGAGTTTAGGAGGACGCAGGATGGCAGAATCTTGATTATCAATGATGATTGCGGTCCCATGGCTTTAGATCGGTAACCAGATGCCCCGTTAGCAGTAACGATCCTAACGCCTGTATTTTTCATGCGATTTACCGTTTATGGGGCATTATGATCACTACCTGGAAAAAAAAGGCCAATCGATGACTACAATTCCCATCATCCATGTCTAATGCTTGTCTGTCGGGGCCAGGTAGAGCATAGATCAGTCTGACCTGAAAGCTGTGGGGCATTCTAGTCTCTGTAAGTGGGTGATGTGCTCTAATGGCGACTTTTCCATAAAATCCCTTTAACGATTTTTTACATCGAAATCGGGCAGTGTGTTTTGCATTCATCTGGTGCACAGAGATGTATACCCACGGTCACATAATGCCTGTCTCAAAAGATTAATGAATGATAACCCAACCTCTAACGTGCTCCGCTGAATACGGTATATCATTAAACCACGATGCGCTTGGAGGTTTTGCAGCCTACACACATTTTCTGTTTTATGATGTATTCGAATTATACGTCGATGTATTATCTAAATGTAATATACTTAATAAAATACATATATTGTAGAGATTACATAAAAAAATCGAGGAAGAACAAACTGACGTTTGAATGGTTACTGTAAGATCGCGCTTTATTTACCAAATATTGTTATTTCTGACCCTCTTAAAAATCACCGAAAAATTTCTTGAGTACCTTATATAACATGCAGTTCATTTAAAGTTTAAATCTTTTAAGATAAAATGTAGGTTTATTTGGGATCAGTTTTAACTGTACAAATAACAAGCCATCCTTTTATTTACCTTTTAACACATATTTCGCCCTAAAATTGTACTAGTAAGAAAAATGTAAAACAAAAATAAATAAATAAATATCTGTAATATTCCCTGCACTATACTAAATACATTTAACGCGTATACAAATAGATTTATAGTTATATACAGAAATATATATAGAAGAACACACACAAGCGGTTTATACAGACACTAAACCGTATACATACACACATAATATATATATAAATAATGTGTGTGTTTATACAGTTTTTTATTTGTATAAAAAGCTTGTGTGTGTGTGTGTATATATATATCTATATATATATATATACATAACACACACTTAACTATTTAAATACACATTTTCAAGACGTTTGAAGATTTTCCTATAGCGTTGGGAGAAATATTTAGGTGTATTCAGGAGGTAGACAAAAGGAAAACGATTTTTTCTCTCCTACGAGTGTAAAGATGATAAGAAATATTTTTTTGCAAAATCATAATCTTTATATTTATTAGACTAATCTTCCATACGGACCCCTTTTATGGCTTATAGAAAAAAGAGGGAAAAAAAAGATTGATGAAATGCCATTTAAAGGGGGCATTTAGATCACTCCTTACTACCCGAGAACCCCAAATAGACTAAAAGCCCCATCAACTAGATGGATTGTGGGATTTGAGTCTGTCAGAGCCAGTAACTGGAAGCTATAGTTAAAAAATAATATTTTCAAACGGTGTTGTTCTAATTATGCTACACTTTGGAAACCTGTGTAGCAGTATATATACAAAATGATTATGTTCTATATGAAAACGATCTATTTATATTATTAATATGTGTATTGTACATTAAATTAATGCTGAAGAATTTCCATTCCCCTCCCTAAGAAAAAATAATAATACAAAAAAATCTTTAGATTGTGAAATTCCTTGAGTTTTCCAAGTTTTGGATGATTTCGGTGGTAAGATCCTTTAGAGCGCTATGCAGCCATTGCCCCTTAGAGCAGTAAAATCTGTGACTTTGATTTAGTGACTGTATTACAGGTCATAAGTCATGCCTGCCTTATCCACAAAAATAATTAGCTCACCTGCACCTTATCAAAAATCATTAAACGCTCCTAAAGAGTTTCCACATTAGCGGAGAGGGGGCATTAGGGGCTCTAACCGGGAGCACACTTGTTATGGCAGATCAGCTGATTAACACCTTCCATACCTGGATTGCAAAACAATAAACTGTAAATCAGTTAAACTTTGGCACAGGCTCTTTTTAGATGCACATGTACAAGTAGGGGGTCACTTATTTAAATGAACAGCTTTAGCTCACTTACACCTGCATGAAAATGGCATGCAAACTTTTAATAAAACAAAGACTTTTGGATTGTGGATTTGGATTCTTAACTCCTTCTTGCTACAAGGCTTTGAAACACAACACTTCTACTAACCCTGTTGGGAGTTTTTTTGTTGTTGGTTTTTTTTTTAAAGCACTAAAATGGGCAGCAGAGTGTTTTTTTCTTTTTAGAGGATAATAAATTACCAACAATATTTATTTGTATGGTTAAACTCAACATCCTGAGGGTGTGTAAGTTCCATAGTTTTATTTTACTTATAGCTCATAAAAGTATTTTTAAATAATAGTATCTTTTGTGTAAATCTACAATTATGTAAAAAGTAATTATTTTTACTGTGGACTAGATACATTTCGAATCGTGCGCGTATTAGGTACTAGATACTTGTCCAATAGTTTTATTATCCCAACATAAGGGATATTGGGAGGTTTTTTTTATTATAAACTATTTTTGTTCTTAAAGCGATTTATTTAGCGAACCTTTTTCTGCCAAGTTCAAGTATCTTCCGAATGTCCCGTTTATCCCAGTTATTTCCATTACTTCCATAGAGTACTGGAGTTATCCAACAAACCTATATTACTCACTCCAAAATTAGAATATATATAAGAGTGAGTAATATACATTTTAGGTCCCATCACCACAATTCGGCACAAAATGCAAAATGTAGGAAGGAGCTTTTTTGTATTTATATTTTATAATTTATTTTTCTCATTTATTTTCTCACATGTAGTAAACATATAAGTGGTGCTATAAATAAGTATACACCCAGAATTATATTAGTGATTTCTATGTGTGTTTTCATTCACAATTTAATATATATATATATATATATATATATATATATATATATATATATATATATATATATATATATATATAAAAAAATATTCCTCCTGAATATGGAATACATGACTTCAAAGATAGGAACATTAGAAGAATCCCTTCAATTCAAAATTATCGCTTTACACAAATTCAAAAAGGGTTTTTTAAAAAACAAAACAAAACATCTATTGTTTTTTTAACAATATAAAAAAGAAAATGTTATATTTATAAACTACAATTATGTCAAAATTCATTTTACTCTTAAGTTATGCAACGTGTATAGGATAAGGCATAGTACAATAGTACAAAAAAGTCATAGTACAATAGATGTATATTAAATAATTCATTAAAAAAACTGTGTTTAATATTTTATGTATTATTTATATTATAATATATTAATTATACACATTTAAACGTCACATAAAGATCGTGTAAACGGACAATTTAAGAACATAAACAAGACAGTGCCTATTTTACACAAATACTACTACAAAATATTGTTTCCAAGAAGAGTGGGACAGGAGTTATTGTGTTGTGTTTAAATGCCACAATTACACAATCTATACATACCCTTAAACTAACCCTTTCTTGCTGAAGTGTATAACAGCTGGTTGAACAGAAATAAATCTAGATATTTGTAAGGGTTTCAAAGAGGGACAAATTGGATGTTGTAAGAGGTTTGCCGAATACATACCATCTTTTTACCTGGTACCCATTTTATAGGAATGCAATCACGAAGTAAAACAAAAAACAACTATAAACGTCCGTTACCTGGTACCCACTATATAAGTAGGTGATGGTGAAGTGGAACAAACATAATAATAAATACAATAATAATAATAAATAATAATAGCTTACCTGAAGAAGTCTGTTTTGCAGTAGAGCTTGCCTTCCCTGGAGAAACATTTCTCAGTGAGGTTACACTTACACTCACAGCACTGCACACATTTGACATGCCAAGCCCGGTCCAGAACATTGAGGAGGAACCGATCCAAGATGGGCCTCTCGCAGCCAGCGCAATGGACCATCATGGTTCAGCCAGAGTAGTTACGCCAGGACCCCTCCAAATGAAATCCACATAGACCCTCTTCCCAAAAGCAGCACCCTCGTTGGCTTCAGTATCAGCAGTGACTCCGTTTGTCTAATGACACTTTAGAAGGACAAGGTGTTCCCCCAAAAGACTCCTTGCCCACGGCAGGGGCGGCAGGTGATTTCTCTTCCCTTCTTCCTTCACTTGCATAGATTCCCTCGTTGTTCTAGAACAGTATTCGTTTATTCGTTTGGTGCCAGTACACAGAGGCTCTCACCGGCAAACTTTCCCTTCCTGGGTGGAAAAAAAAATGATCCTAGATGACACTTTCTCCAACTCCACCTCTATGCCCCATAATCAGCTTTGTGTGTCAAGTCTGGCAATTCGCGCATCCTTATTCAGATTTGGTGACGCTCCAGGCAACGTATACAGCCCTCCAGCCAATCAAAAGCCAGTAGCCATAGTTACCCCTTTAATTTATAGCATGTCTGCACTGGTTGCCGAATGGTCCCTGACATTGTGGATGCTGGGATACAGGAGTAGATGTGAGGATGCTGTGGTTTGATACAAAGTTGGAAGTCTTGTTTTACAGTTTATGCATATGGTGTTTTTTATTATGTTAAGAACTAATAACACTTCATAGATGAAATGACCGGGTACAGATTGGACTACCTCTGCTCTCTTACATCTTCGTAAGATTGCATCTCCCACCACTCTTAGCTGGCTGAGCCTGATGGGAGTGCTAATCCAGAACCGTTGGAGTGTGGCTTTCCCTTAGTTGTAAAGGTGAGGGGGTGGGGTGGGTGGAGATGCCATCTTGCACATGTTATGCTGTTGAGTGCTATCAGTGACAACATTAAAAGGACAAAAGATCGAGTTTAACATTTGTAAAGGAAGTTTAAATCCGTTTGTTTAGCGATCTTTCCCTGTGAACAGTAGGGAATTTAAATTGCATTGGGAAGGAGATTCATGACTTGTCCCGAGCTCCAGAGAGATCATCCCCTTAAGCAATGCGATATACCTGACCATGCCTAACACACAGGGATCGCTGTGCATTTACAGCAGGGGGTCACTTTCTGTCTTATCATTGTCATGCAGCCCAGAGGAATTACCAGTTTTTCCTAGATCGTTAAACGTTTAAAACAGTATAGGCATACACCCAACACATAATCATAAATGAAAGTTCGGATAAAAACAATCTAGATTTAGAATAACTACAAAATACAGTCAAATGAATGGAATCTAACAGATAAACACGATAGATATATAGATAGATAGATAGATAGATAGATAGATAGATAGAATAACTGGGTGTATAAAATTATCATACACTATTAAAGGAACGAAAAATGCGTAACCTTATTTTTATCCATGCATTAGTGTTTACCAATTGCTTTACGTCGATCCAATTTTCTTGAAAATCTGTATATTGTTCTTAAAAAAATTTAAAAAAGTACAGTCACAAAAATATATATATACAATTAAAACATCTGCTTGAAGAAAAAAAAATAGCACCGGAGGAGTTAAGTGGGTGGGAAAAAAACCCAGCTTTGTAATTAAGTTACAAGAGTCTATTAATTGTTTGGTTAATACTACGTTTATTTACATAGGAGTTTGACAAGGTAAAGGATTCCCCGTGGAGAATTCCCTCCTACTGTCCTTTTGACTTGCAAAAACTGGATTAGTTCAAAACAAAATTCCAGACCCCGCCCCTGTCCCCATTGGATGGCACCAAAAAAACCCACAAAACTTGCCCTTAACCCTCTCCATGCTGGAAACAATTAACCAGATGAAAAATGATCCTTTCGTCTTTTTTACTAAAAAGAGGAAAATGAATGAAAATCCCGACGATATGTAGCAATATCTATCTATCTATCTATCTATCTATCTATCTATCTATCTATCTATCTATCTATCTATCTATCTATCTCTCTATCTAGCTAGCTAGCTATAAAGATTGATGTTGCCGAAATACTTCAGAGTTTCTTATTGTTATACAACAATTGTAAATAAAATCAATATTTTCAAAATACATGAACTTTTTCTGTTGTCCTGTTTGACACATTCCACTGCTGACTCTTTACCAAACCCACTATGTTACATTACCTTTTTACTTGATTATCACATAGATTAAATGTGTGTATCACACACACATATATACTTATATATATGTATACATATATATACTTATATATATATATGTATACACACACATATATACTTATATATATGTATACACACATATATATATACTTATATATTTGTATACACACACACATATATATACTTCTATATATGTATATACACACATATATACTTATATATATGTATACACACACATATATACTTATATATATGTATACACACAAATATATACTTATATATATGTATACACACATATATACTTATATATATGTATACACACATATATACTTATATATGTATACACACACACATATATACTTATATATATGTATACACACATATATATACTTATATATATGTATACACACATATATATACTTATATATATGTATACACACGCATATATACTTATATATATGTATACACACACATATATACTTATATATATGTATACACACACATATATACTTATATATGTATACACACACATATATACTTATATATGCATATATATATATATACACACATATACTTATATACGGTATATATATACACACACATATATACTTATATATATATATATATACACACATATACTTATATATGGTATATGTATACACACACATATATACTTAGATATATATATACACACACACATTATCATTGCAACAGTTTTGCTGGGGTCTCATAATGACCAATTACATAGAGCATTGGCATCACAGCGTGTGAGCCATTTTGAATTTGTTGCACTTTTGACAATGGGAAAGAACATAGTAATGAATGGAGCGAATGGCTGCTTTTGCTCAATTCAATATTAACATAAGGGGTCTTAAATCAAGAATACAGTCAGTGTTCACAATTATTGCAGGCACTGATTCTAGGGCAGGAAGATGTGTGTGTATATTTATACATATAAATATATATATATACACACAATCACACACACATATATATATATATAGTGTATATATATATATATATATATACACACACACACACACAAACATTAATAAATATATATATACAAAAACACACACACACACATATATATATATATATATATATATATATATACAGTGTATGTAATTGTCCCCTATAATTCCCCAGTGTATTTTGCCCTAAGCAGTTGTTCCTCTCTGCATCCTATCATCTTATCACAGGCTGGCCCTGGTTAGATTGGCTTTATGTCACACATTATTTATTTGGCCTGGTAATGTGGGAAATACATCTGTAGTCACCCTTGAGTGGGTAATGTGGATCTGCAGGCTGCTGATAACACCAGCAGCTCTGCCTCCCGCTAACTCTTTCACTGCCAGGACTGGTGGGCCGCCTCCTCATCAGGGTGAAGCTTTTCCAGCTACAAGGAAAGGGGGTTGCTGGGGAGTCATGTTAAGGATGGAGTTTGGTTCTAATCCTGAGAAAATTCCCCCCACCCGTGAGACTGACATAAGCGACAGTCATTAAAGAAGGGAAGGCTGCCCGGTGAGCGAGAGGCTTATACAGAAAACACCAGATTTCAATGAGGTTCAAGCAATCCATAAAGTGGAAATGCTGTGTAAACAATACTCTACCAAGAGAGCTGGTCCTGGGTGAAAGGCCTTCCAGTTGGGCAGCATTGAGATGGTTCAAGCTGCTAGAGACATCCTGGGCAGAGTGAGACATCTGTGCCAGACCAGTGGCTTCTTACAAATCCCTTTAAACCCAAGGGGGTCCCAGTCACATTGGTCTCTGCGATGGGCTGCCATGTACCTGGTCTGGGGAGGGGGGCAAGTGATAATTACAGTCTTTTCCACACTGTGCTATGGATGACGGAGGGATGCTATACACTGGTGTAGGTAGGGTGTCTGTGACAGTCATTGTTTATCAAGCATTTAGTTAAATGTCCTACACAAGAAATGCTGCCGCTTACCCCCTTTATACATAAGCGTATACATAATACGTTTCTGACCCTTGATACTGACTTACATCAGTTCTTATAGTTGTATGTGTGAAATGCCGTCAAAGAATGAGGCCAAATACCTTGCCTATCAGTAGCAGGTCGTGTTTATGACTCCCCTCACTGCAGACTATCATTAGCAAAGCTAATTAAGATCAGTCACCTGCGAACAGACAGGGAAATCCTTAAAACCCGGCCTGTTAGGCGTTAGTGGAAGAGTGGACTGAGAAACACTGAATTGTAATTATTCGAGTCTCGGCTTCAGCTTGGGCGCAGTGAGTGATGGGTCTTCCCTAAGGTGTAAATTGGCTAACACCAAACAAAACAGAGGTATCAGGATATTGGGGAGGTTTGAACAAAAGTATCACACATGCAATGCCTAAAATAGCGCTGGCAGCACAATCTGTAAATGCAATTAGCGGCCTTTTGTACGCATTTCTGTTGCTGATGCGATACTGCCACTCCACATGTGTCATTAGGCAAAATATCACTTGTTTGGTATGTACCGCATTTTGCTGCGTGATTGCGCTCGTATTCATTCCCAATTCTTGCACCTTGGGAAATGCTTTGACCCAAAGCATTTATACATTGACTAAGTCCCCTGTGTCTTTGAACATGAGTACATAAGCCTCATTATGTCTATGTTTTAATTTACAAGTTTTCCTTTAACCCAATATCTTGATGTATCTGTTTTGACCGTTGGTATGTGATGCGGTTTTAACCACTGAACATGGGTTTGACATCTACCAACTTTGAAGAGGTTTAGTAAGCCCCATCATCAGGTCATGTCCTGAATGTTAGGCCCTAAATATTGACAACTTATGTTTTAATGAAGGAACTGAATGACACCCAAGTTGCAGTAATATAGTATATTTAGCAATGTAGTCGGACATTGGCTGTGCCAACCAAGCGCTTGGTGGTTGATGATTGCAGGCATTATCTATCCTTATAGCTATAAATACTAGATTGTGAAATCATTTGAGCAGAGCCTGCCAAACTGTTCTGCACTACGTATGTCATATTTACCCATATGGGTTGCGATCGTGCTATATAAATCAATTAATAATAACAATTCTGTCTGTCTAAGCTAAATAAACCTACCTATCCATGCTACGCACTAGTGCAAAGCCCCATTGGGGTCCATAACTCGATGGTGCCTTCTACATACATTTATTGCAACTTGTGCTGTAGCTCTCTTGTTAGTGTGTACCCACAGGCCTTTAGGTGCAAGGGTTGATTTGAATCGCTGGTTCGGCCATGCCACTGGGCATTTTCACAGTGTACCTCATGAGAGGTCTGGGCCTGACGGTTACCCTAACTTAAATATCACATAACGGCCAGGAATATCTCTAAGTTGTTGTATTAGTGTGTAAGATAGTTAAGCTACAATAGATACAGGTCACACTAGGAAGATCGAACAATACCACCACATGTAAAAAACAAAACACATAGCAGATAAACATTAAGGAAAAAGTCTTAATATTTTTTTGTCCTTTAAATGAATTCTAGCATTTGCCCAAAATACCCCCTGTTCTGCAAAGCTGCTTTGCCCCACTCCTTGAGAGGAAACAGGGTACATCCGCTGATTATTTTCTTCTTCATTAACGATATGTTGTATATAACAATAACCCATGTGTGTTTGTTCTCCACATTTGGTCGGATTTCATTGCAGTTTACCAGGCAGTGAACCAATGCCAAAATCATTCTTCATTACTCCAGATAGGAGAGAATATCCCTACATATGTGAAGCAAAAAGGGGAGGCTGCAGTGAACAAATTTAAGAGATCCAGAGTCCAAGCTTTTGGTGACAGAGATTTGTTACCTTATATGCCTATCCATCATGGTACTAAGATTATACATTTTACCTTTGGGATCTCTATAAAATAAAAAGCCAATGGAGTTTAGAGTAGAGATTCATCTAAGAACATATTGTTCCCAACAGTCAGTGCATTAAAATATTGTGTTATCTCATTACATTTCCAATTATTTTTAAGCCCGTATTTTAGCACACCCAATAAGAAAATAGAGTTAAAACAGGGTAAAATATTAATTTGGCTTCCAGGAAAATGCTTGTTTTGCTAAATATATACCTTGTTGTGAAAATAGGTGTTATTTGTCTGTTGGGAAAATGTATGTGTAAATACACTTGCTCTTTTAAAGGCATTTCACATATGTTTAGCACAGCAAAATTATATAGTAATCACCATCACAGAGCGAGCCCTACAGAAAATGGTTATTAAAACTATAATTTAGTTACAATATGCATATTTCAGATAACAAAAAAATACAAATAGCAGGGGTAGTATGTGGGAAAAGTGCACTTGCTGCAATCAGGTTAAATAATGATGGGCATTTTAATGTTTATAGGTTAACTTCTCAGGCAAAATGTCAAATAAGATACCTATCTTTTAGCAACATTAGTTACATTTTTAACCAACTTGGTTACTTACTTATGTGTCTGATTTGTTAAACTGCTTTACCTATGTGTTAATGAATACTGTCATTACTTTAGTTTTCTCATAGTCTGCCATTGGCCGGATCATGATCAGTGACTCCCTTACATTGTGGATCATGTGCCAAAGTAGGAATTTGTAAAATGTGTGGTCTGGTGAAAACTGCACTTCTTTCACACGGGGGACGTTGTGGTTAAGAATTGGTGGTCTCTTATTTTTTTAACATGGGGATCTTAACAAGAATTAACATAAAGCAAAGAGGTAAGACTTGGTACTGGGTCTGAAAATATCTGGTGGTGGCCTTGACTCTGATCTCCCTGTTCTAGGACAGAATTCCTCAGAAGTAAATAGAATATTTTAGACTATGTGCCCCAGAATATATAGACATATCTCCTCAGTACTGTGGTGGAGAAGGAAATCTATGATTTGATCATAGAGGTCTCAGGTATTTTATTAGTTTCTTTACCAAAGCCCATTTTGGACAGCATAGGCCCAAAGTGTGATGGCAATCACAGAACTTGGGCAGTCACTATAAATGCCTTTGACATTAAAAGTGGGACCTTCCATCTTCACTTGTTCTCACGATTTGCACAATTATTTTTATCTATTTCATTATTTCAGCTTTTTGTTAAATTATTGCTCCCCTTGGGCAGGCGCTGATTCTTGCAGCTTCAGGAAGGGTGGGGGGAGAAGGGAGGCAATTGATACGCATGAATTGCCACCCTTTGCCACAGTTCCATACTTATATACTATATATCTCCACATTAACTGATTTAAAATAACACATGCCATGAGTAGTTTTATTGAAAGAGTTTAATTATACTAACAGCTGTGAAGGTGACTGTTTCTGTTTAAAGCTATGGATCCTATGCGTAAGCACTTTCTAGTATAAAACACCTAAACCATTTTGTCCCCTTGCTTTACTGCCCTGGAAATTCTCAATGGAGCAATAAAAATTTGAATATTAGACACATTTTTTTCATTTTGAAGATGATATTGCCACCAGTATGGATTCTCTCCTCTTGACAAGATTTTTGCTGGTCTAGCAGCTTCAGTCACAGCTCTACCTTTGTCCAGGATGCCCTTCTATTCCAAAACATACAGATAGTTTTCTCTTCCCACTGTACCAAACCAACCATGTACAACTTTAGCTCTGTGGCGTACTGTTCAGTTTAACTAAACTTGTTATGAGATGGAGTTGAGGTTTAGTTGGAGTGTAAACAAAAATGTGATTTTAAGAATACTGTTGAAGAAATCTCCGCCACACTGTTCCTGGTCTTATCTGATATTTGGACTAAGAATTTGGACTAAGAACTTTCAATGACATAATAAAAAAAAAATCTAATTTTTTAGTTTTGCATTGGTTTGTTGTCATGGATAAAAGCTAGTCCAATAGCTTTATAGATTCTATACATGCGGAAACTAAAAAAATAAAAGTAAAATGATTGGAAATAGCATTCTATAGGCATATGTACCGTCATTAAGTGATTTAAAGGAACTGGCACTTTTGCTTAAATGAACCATGTCTAATTTTCTGTTCATTTTTGTTGATTCTGAAATAGCTTTCAAGCAAGGGTGTCAAAATCCAGTCCTCAAGGGCAATAGATCCATCAGGATTTCAGCATATAGGACATTGATCATGGATATACAATGTCAATTACTTTTTATACTTGTTAATTTGCGGTATCCTAAAGCTTTGCTCAGATTGTAGCTCTCTTGGACCAAGTTCCACCCCTTCACAAGACCTTTATAAAGGAAGTAATCATTTTAAAGACATGTGCAGGCATGACTTGTGGCATTTTTGCAGTGAAGACATATTTTTATACATTTCCACCACAGCATCTGGACAAAAGCCTGTGATGCTGAACAGGTAGCCTGTGTTTTTAATTTCCTTTAGCAAATCTCCACCCATCCAATATATCTACCTGGAACACAAATAGATATTGCACCCTCACCCTTTTTTGGATATTTGTTTATTAGGTAGCTAACTGTGGAGATCTTTACCTTTCCCTATCTGGATATTCACTTTTGAGATACACAATGCCAAAGAATCCATGATCAGGTCTGCCATCAGCCAGGGGCAGGGCCGGCCCAAGGCAAAATGCCGCCTGGGGCGAATTTTAAAATGCGGCCCCCCCCCATTATCTACCCTTCCTCTCCCTCCGTCCCTGCCGCCCCCCTTGTACTTACCTTTCAGCAGTCCTGCGGCGAGTCTCCCTGTTCGGTCTCGGTGCCGGCTTGTAATGCTGAGCGCTGGAAATCTTCCGGCACTCAGCATTACAAGCCGGCACCGAGACCGAACAGGAAGACTCGCCGCAGAGGAGAGAGAGAGGGGCGCCGAGCGGGTACTGGCAGCTTGGTAAGCGAAAACCACTCGGCGCCCCTTTCTCTCTCTTTCACTTTAAAAAAAAAAAAAAAAAAAGGGCTTGAGGCGGCAAAGTGCCGCCCCTTCAAAAGTGCCGCCTGGAGCGGTTGCCCCACTCAGCTCCATTGTCGGGCCGGCCCTGGCCAGGGGAGATCTTCTGGACCTAGACTCTGGGGAGCCTTAGCAGTTGTGTATTTGCTCTTGGGCGCTGCCCTAGGCCCAACTCATTGCTATACCCTTAGCTGCTCCCTCCAGAGTCAGCATCCTGAATAGATTAAAAGGCGCAGCATGCCTTTAAAACACGACGAGACAAACCTTTTAATGCAGTCTATGGAGGCTGCGCTGAGTCAGCACAGCCCCATCAAAAATCTCCCCTGTAACCAGCCTATTGTGCAGTGGGGCATTGTGGGGCTTGATTGCCCAAGAGTAGCAGGTAGACTTCCACACCTCTAGACCTTATAGAACATACCTTATATAACAATCATAATTTTCACGGTACAGACTTGGGGCCGGGTAACTGTACTGCTTTAACATAGCAGGATCTATAGGATGAGATGGTGGGCTTTTTTTTTAATTTATTTTTTTTAAAAGTGGATGGTACCTTAGGGGATTAACACAGGCTATGATAAGGTAAGACCTGTAAATAACAGTTAGGCAGTGGAGGACTATGATGTTGTCCAAGGAAAAGCCCTGTAAGTGGCAACCTCTTGAACTCTGATGAACACTGTTGATCTGTGACAAAGTAGAACCACACCAAACAGAGACAGCTTCAGGTTTGGACGCCTTCAAAGCTGCATCTAGACTGCACCCATCATCTGTCTACATAGATCAGCGGGGGCATTAAGCAACCCCTTAAACTACCTATCTGGTAGTGCCAGGTGACTTTATAAAGCCATATGCAATATATTTAGACTTACCTTCTGACATACCACATTGGACTGAAGTGCACTACATGGGATAAGTGAAATGTCATTGTTGAATCATTTGGTGATTTGTTTTACATTTATTTATTTATTTTTTACATTCAGTATCTTATGCAAGTAATTATCAAACAACAATAATGTACAAAGAAATTCTTAATAGACCAAGGGTGGCAGTGAGTGTGTTAAGCCTCTTGGCTGCCCATCCTCCAGGAAGATACCCTGATAGTTGTATTTTAACATTAAACAAACACAGCGAGATCTTTCCCTCGGCCCCCTCCCCTTCCTCATGGCTTGCGTTACAAATTGTACATTTAAATTGCTGGCAGGATTCATTACCTTCTCCTCTCTGATTCCAGCCATGCGGAAAATATTGCACTGGTGGAGCACGGAGATGGAGAACAAGACGGGGGAAAAAGAGAGAGTGAGTGTGTGAAATGAGAGTGTGAGAGAAAGAGACATATAGATAGATAGATAGATAGATAGATAGATTTCCCAAAACACAGTTTAAGTATTTGAACTGTTCAAGCAGTCTTCTCCTACTGTCTCTCTCCCCCTCAACCCCTTAAAAGATTGTAAGCTTGCAAGAGCAGGACCCTATTATTATTATTATTATTATTATCTTTTATTTATATATAGCGCCAACAATCTATGCAGCGCTTAATACAATACATATATTCAAGGGGTATGACAAGAAGAGAATTGACAGACTAAGACAAACTTGCCCTGCTCGCAAGCTTACTCTTCTCCTGTACCAGTATGTTGAACGTCTGTTACTGATAGTTAAATTGTCTTATTTACTTTTACTATACCCTATTTTAACAGCTGGCAATATAAAAATAAATCATAGCTCAAAACACATTTAAAATACGAGAACTGGTCAGATAGACTGCCCAAAAACACACTTAAAGTATGAAAACTGGTGATTTGTATAGAAATATTGTATCTTAATGCTGTTTCATAGTTTAGATACAAAAATGGTTAAAGTTTGACAAATCCCCACTAGCTCATTACAATTCAAATGGATTATTAGGATTACAACTCAGATTATAGAGGGACTCTTTGTTATACCTATAAAATCCCAGGCAACAGTAAAGGCAAGAACACAGTCCCCAAAAAGAGAAGTTTCTAATGGTAATCCCACATTATCATTTAATATTTTCTTTCATTTTTGGTGGGATTTACTATAACTGTCATTAAAGCTATGGGTTAACCCCCCCAGATAACATTTTTAGAATACTGGTTTTCTAAATTCTGTTGTTTCAGGATCCTGAACATGCTCGGAGTTTAAATCATCAGGAATTGATCTCCTTAATTTTATCGCTGCTTGCAAATGATACGTGAGATGTGTGAGTGGCATGTCCGCTGAATAGAGAGTAGGAGTTTCACTGCTATCCATGGAACATCATGTATTAGTAGTAATTTATGCAGAGTGAGAGGGAGGAGGAAAGGTATAGGCCACTAGTCTTTTTTTCCAAACTGTAGAATGAATTCTCTCATTAGAGCAGAAACCTTTATGATGGGGACACAGAGTTCAGGAACTATACCTTTATCCTTCCTAATGCCTAATATTCTAAGCAAGATAGCCAATGTACACTCTTGCTAAACACTCTTTACACAGGGGTATCATTCTGATAGACATGGAACATATATATAATTAGGCATGACACTGGATACATATGTATAGACACAGGCGTAGCGCGTGTGTGTTAGGTACATCCTTCTCCCCCCAGTAGCCTCTCGCCACTGTGTGAATATTGTTCATATGGCAATGCGCTGCCCTCATTTGCCTTTGTTTAGAAGGTGTTAAAATAATATCTGCATCAGAACACAGATTGAGTGAGCCAATATCACAGCAGTGCATATCCTACAGGCACAGGGCACGGTGGAATCAGACGAGCTCTGCAGTCTGCTAACCTCTCTGTATAGACAATAAGAAGACAACCATTTTATACCCATCTTAATTGTACCCAGCCTAATTTTACACTGCTAATTTAATCACACATTTAACGCCAATATGCTTTAACTAGCCACCTCTTTTGCTTATTACATAAATTACATAATATCTCCCACTGATGTTAAATCTTTTTGTTACACGTGGAAATCGTCCTTAAGATAGGTAGATGTGGATGTTATACCAGGTTTTTACATTTGCCTAAAACATTCAAAAAATGGGTGAGCATAGTTGAGTAATGGGAAACACGCACACACACACACTAACCATTTATTTTAGTAAAGTACCATTCTTTTTTTTTTTTTTTTAGCAAGGTTTAGCAGTGGCAAGGTTATCTTATTTTCTTGTAAAACAAGCATTAAAATGTGTCTGAAAGGGTGGAAGTAAAAAAGGAGTAACTCTCAGAGCATTGATGTGTATGCACCTTGTTGGCACTCAAGTGGTTAATGCAAAAAAACATACGTAAATAAAAATGCTTAACCATGCCTACTCATTAAAATGAAGCACTTATTAGCATGAACCTCAGTCTTTAAAATATGCTCATTGAAAATGCCTAATATGAAATTCTGCAGTTTAATGGATTATCACGAGCACTGTGCACTGGATCAGTTATAGTTGTATTTTTGATGCTTTGGCACAGACTTGGAAAGGAAAAGTGCAATTGTCCTGTAAGCATATATATAAGCATTTACTATAATGGAACTCCTTATGTAAATATACATAATGTAAATAACACATAAAAAATGTTTGGTTTAATAATTTACTATGTGGCAAAGGCAGTATTTTGATCAAGGTCCTCCTCACCTTTTGTTTTTGTAAGTCAATTTATGTTAGGCAGTGGCACTGCTTGCTTCGTCCTGTTTACCCATTGCAATAAGGTGTGGAATATGACAGCGCTATATAAATCACTAAATATTATTATTATTAATTATATCATTATTTCTATTTTTATTATGAATTATCATTATATTATTTAACTATGGCCAGGTAGCTGAATCTCAGGTTTTACAATCTAGACCATAATCTACGAAAACGGCTTCAACCTTCTTTTGCTTTGATCCATGGGGCATAGGGGTTTAAAAGATAACATGAATGAATACTATGAAAGACGATTTTCCAATCTGGGAATTCAAATAGCAGGGCAGCAGAAATGTCATTGTGACACAAGGTCACAGAGAAGAACAGTAAGGAGCTTTCCTGCCTGTGAGCTGTCCTTGGTGCTGAAACACCATCTCTATGATGATCTTAGTGCAACAGCGAAGAGGCATTGTTTTTGGTCCTGTCCACAACATGACAGGTCTCTTCAGCAACCCACAAGATAAATACCTATTTACACCACGTATCCTATTTCTCCCTCTCTCTTTGCCTCCTACCTCTATTCTGTCAGCTTTGTCGTTTTTTCCCAATGAATAATTAGATTTCTCTTTTTCCGTGATTTCATCAAAACTGTTATTTCCCCATCCTTGGTCTATCCATTTACAATAATAATAATAATAATAAATTAAATGTAGGTTTCAGATTCCCATTAAACAATAACATCATCCATTGGTTTTGCCTATTTTGTCTCATTAATATCCCTAACAATCCATCAATTTTCCCAAACTACCCCAAAATTAATTTGAGCTGTGAAACCTATCCCTAACATTTAAAAAAGAAATAACTTTATTTCCAGTAATGAGCAATGTGCAATGAGCATAATATTCACAATGCACCTCCTCCTAAGCCATATATTAAGGTGCATGTATTCTCAGGATCTAGTATTTTTCCTTTTTATCTCTTCTACCTATTGTTAGGTCTGTATTGTTAAGCTCAGTTAGCAGGACATTACTTGCAAATAGAGGTCAGTCAGGATACTATTGAATTGCTATTAGCAAGATCCAGGTAAAGCCCGAGATATGTATTTATACTGAATGGGGAGGGGGGAGTATTAGGAATTTAATGAGAAATAGCCAACCCAAAATGGGGTAGGACCACACTTGCAACTGGAAAATATGGTGCAAAATTGAAGAAATAAGATACAATAGAACAGAATATAAAGGAATGGTGCAGTAGTTGTAAACTGTAGAAACAACAAAATGAAGACAGAGACTGAAGAAGAGGGGAACAGCATTAGATGTCTAAAAATGCAACGTTCTGCATCTCATCTTGACAGTATCCTCAGGCTGTGTATATTACAATTACTAGACATTAGCTGGCAAAAATAAGCACATTTTGGTTCACATTTATTTGATTGCGCAGAGGGATAAAAGTGGGATAAAGTGTTTTTAGAATATGCATGTGTAAGCATCAGCTGATATGGGTTGTGTGAACATATGATGGGATTTTTATTGAGGTGCATGTCCAAGGGACTGGTTAAAATATCACACTAAAGATAAAATGTATAATTATCAGAAAAATTTAAGCAAACCAGTCTGACCACAATCTCTATAGCATACACCTTATATGTGGCAAAGGTACTGGCTGGAGATGATATTGTAATTTTACTCAAGCAACAAGCAGGTGATTAGCCAGGACTTGGTCTAAGACAAGAAAAAAGAAGGATTTAGGTTTGGGTCTTTACATCAGAAAAAAATGCCAAAATACTTATTTCACTAATGGTGTGGTCCATTCCCTTTTAGTGCAACAGCTTACAGAGATGCTCATTTAGTTTTTTATGTGATTCACTGATTCATCTGTGGCACCAAAGGTACATTGTAAGTTTCTCATTGTGACAAGGGTCAGGTTGGGGTTTCAGAACTGTTCTTGAATAGCCAGAGATATAAGTTTAATCTCAGGGCTATTTTCAGACCTTAATGAATGGATCTGATCTATCAAATGAGAGGCTGGATATCATAAAGTAGGTCTATCAAATAATTCAGTCTGAAAGACCATAGTCAGGTCATTAGGAATCATAGAGTAAGGAACTAACAAACTACAAAGAGATCAAAAATCTCTTTGTAAACAATATTTGGGGTACCAAGCAACCCTGAGTATTAAGAATTATTACCTTGACTGCCTTTTCAGCTGTATCTCTAGAAAAACTGACATACAATTGTCCATGACTAAATACAGGGATGGACATAAATATTCCAACCTTACATTTGTTCATGCTCATTGCAAAACTCAAACGTACTGGAAATTGCCTTTGTTTCAAAATGGAACTATCTATATGTCAAATCGACATGGTATCCACATACCTGGGAAATCTCGGAACGCCCGGAGATCTCCGGGTGAAGCACCGGTTTTCTGGTTCTCAGGGGCAACAGCCGAATCCTTGGGTTGTGGGAGCGGGGTCTTTAAATGGGGGTGCTTCCCATCATGTCAGCAGGAATGCCCACCGACGACAGCAGGGACACCCACCGACGACAGCAGGGACACCCACCGACGTCAGCAGGGACGCCCACCGACGTCAGCAGGGACGCCCACTGACGTTAGTGGGCAGTCCTTGCCACGTCCCATAAGGGAAGGCTCCGGGTAGCTGGAGCTAAGATGTTCCCAGGTATGGGCATCCATACTACTGTAACCAACAGTGTTGCTGCCCACAGGTTCTGTATCATTTAGATTACCTGACATTTGCAACAATGTACTTAAACCCAAAGATTTTTTAGAATAAAAGGGCTAATCGCAGTATAATCCCAGTGAAAAATGGCTCAAGAATTTAAGGACAAAATGCCTGTAAAATTGCCTCTAGGGCTTGATACTGGATATCAATCAGTTCAACAGCTTATTTTACTTTGAAGAGAAGTGGGTGTTTTGCCACTAATTTAGCTTTAAAAAGCCATTATTAACAATAATTGCAATGGAATCTACGTGATAACTTGAGAACCTGTCTCTAGTCCAAGCAGTTTTTATCACTTGGATCTCTATCCTATCTTGAAGAACATACATGCAGCATCCAGCTCTAGTATCATTCCTGGGAGATACTGTAGCCATGGGGAAATGGACCCTACAGGTATCTTTTTTAGTACAATATTCCTGTTGTCATCCTTAAGAAAGTAAATCAGTAGTAGTAAACTTCAATCTGCTTCTATGTTTGTAGATGTAAAGCAAGTACAAATTAAGAAGCTAAATGTTAATACTAGAAAGGCTCTGTTCTATGTGGGATGCCTGTTTGTGTGTTAAAAGTTTTTAAAGACTGTATATGAAATGATTATTATTAAAATTTTTATTAATTTTATAAAGCAATGCATTCTTCTTAACTAGGGTTGTCAGGGAAAGTAATTTAATTTATGAATAACTAAAATAGCCTCTAATGCAATAAACGCTGTTTTCTTTGTCTGAAAGTTGTAGCTATGTAAATGAAGTTCATTCTGATAAGTGCACTTGGGATCCATTTTTAATTTCCCTTTGATCAGTTACAAATACAACTATAAAGACAATGTTTTATTCAATGAGCTTCCTGAATGGCACACCTGCCCATAAGAACCACCCCTGATTTTTATCAGGTTTTTATGATGTGACCAGTGAATCCACAGTTGCTTATTCAAAGAGGGGTGGAAAATATGAGGCTTTTCAGGCGTCAAGCCTAGAATGTGTGTGTGTGTATGTGTGGGGATGTGGAGTGCCTTCAGTAACGAGAAAAATCCAGTCTTCATATATTTTATTTTAGCTTATTATGAAATGTTTGTATGCGTTTTAACAATTAGCTTTGTTTGGTTTTAATTTTGTACGGGAGTAGAAGAGTTTAATAGTTTTTTTTAATACAATACAATAGAATGTACTGTTTCTTCAATAGATTGTAAGCTCGTTTGGGCAGGGCTCTCCTCACCTGTTGTTTCTGTATGTCATCTTGTTATGCTATGTATTACTTGTTATGTCCTGCCTACCCTTTATACAGCATTGCGAAAACTACCGGTAATACCTCTATAAAACAATAAATAAATAATAATACAGCCATATTCATGCTGTATACAAGCAGCCTTTCCAATAATGTCCATTTACATATTCCTGTTATGGGTCAGCAGTAAATATTCAGATGAACGCAGGCGAAATTGAGTAAGAGAAAGGTGAAATAGTGTCAGAAAGACTGACAGGATACTCACGGAAAGATTGAGAGAGACAAATATCCAGAAACACAGAGAGGGATGGACAGCTAGATATACATACAATCATACATACATTTAGATGGTGAAATGAAAGACATGACAAGAGAAGACACACAGACAAGGCATGGCATGAAGACAGATGGTCACAAAGAGACAGACCGATAGAAAAAACTGAAGACATGACGATACAAAGGGAACAGGGAGACTGACATTAAGAGAAAGGCAGTCAGACAGACACTGAGAGAGACTGGCATATAAAGATAGACCGACAAAGAACATTGAACAAGCAACAAGTATTATAATGCAGGTACAAGCAATTACGCAATGATACTGAGGGTGGAAAAGCAAAATAAAAAAAGGGTAATGCTGATAAGGAGAGTATGTGTGTGGAAGTTGCATGCACAGGCAGAGAGAGAGAGAGACCGTAAACACAGGTTCATTACTGTGCATTTTCTCTGCCTTTTGCGCTAAGTGATGATCTTGATGAGCTAATGAACCTGCAGACTGGAAATGCTGTGTGTTTGTATAGCAAGCTCCTGGGTCCCTGCGCTGCCCGCAGACAATTAGAGCCTCATTAATATGCTAATCTGGTGGTGGGCTTTGGAAGTGGTGTGGAGCTTGTGATTCTGGGAGGGGGTGGGGGTGTTATTCGTATCCTAGCAACCTGTGCACAGAGATAAACCGTACATTCTACCACATTCTATCACTCTCCGCGGCACTGCTGCCCGAAAAGAGGGTCTTCTCTGCAGTGCTTTGCCGGGCAATTCCTCTCAAGTCTTCCACTGAAGAATTCAAAATGATTCGTGTGGTGATAAAATCTACTTTTTCAGATACACAAAGAGAGCTAATAATGCACAAGCATGGAACACATTTCAGATCTAAAGCGTGTGTTAAAAGAGAAAAATATATAATTGACTTGATAATTATTTACTCTGTGTAGTTGGAGAGAAAAAGGATAAGTAGACACTGGTTACATGTAGACTTGGGCACCAGGGGGCTCTTCGTGTTCGTCTTCGTGCTCGTCTTCGGGGGGGGGGGGAAATCGTCGTATTCCGCGAATATTCGCCCATTCCTGTCTTCTCTTCGGGCGAATATTCGTGGACATTCTTCGCGTTCGTTTTTTCTTCGTTTTCCCGGTTAAGGGGTTAATACGGGGTTAACGCAGCTCTGGCGCCAGGAGTTTAAATGTACGTAGGAGCAACTCTATTGGTCGTCAGCAGGGGGCTCGTCTGCCATTGGTTGATGGCAGACGAGCCCCCTGCTGGCGACCAATAGGGTCGCTCGTACAGACTGTTAAACTCCTGGTGCCGTAACTTACCCTGCAGATGCCACTGGTCTCCCTCCCTGTTCAATTAGTTAAATGTCCGTACGAGCGACCAATAAAGTCGCTCGTACGGACATTTAACTAATTGAACAGGGAGGGAGACCAGTGGCATCTGCAGGGTAAGTTGCAGCATTGGAGTTTTAAAACCTCAATGCTGCAACTTACCCGGCACATCCCACTGGTCTCCCTCCCTGTTCAATTAGTTAGTCTGTGCCGGGTTAAATGTCCGTACGAGCGACCAATAAATTCGCTCGTACGGACATTTAACTAATTGAACAGGGAGGGAGACCAGTGGCATCTGCAGGGTAAGTTGCAGCATTGGGGTTTTAAAACCTCAATGCTGCAACTTACCCTGCAGATGCCACTGGAAATCCATAGGTTCGCTGTCAGGGGTTAACTTACAAAGACCATGCAAGTGAGCCTATTGGTCACCTGCAGGGTCTTCCTCTGGCATCAACCAATTGGTTGATGCCAGAGGAGGTCCCTGTAGGCGACCAATAGGCTCATTCGCACTGCCCTGTAACCCGTGACGGCGAACCTGTGGATTTCCACTTCCGGAAACTGCTGCGAAGCCGCGAAGACAAGGTAAGTTAGAAGGGGGGGGGGGGAGAATGGTAGATGAAGACGATCACGAAGATCTTCGTGGTGTGTGTCTTCGTCTTCGTTTTACCGCCGCCGTCTTCTCTTCGGTCTGTCTTCGGAATGAACACGAAAATGCACTCTTCGTGTTCGTTTTCATGTTCACCCGAAGACGAATGCACAAGTCTAGTTACATGAGATTGAATTATATTGGTTAGGCTGATGAAAATGTCTCCTAGTCTAGTCACTTTAGAACAAGGGGTGCTCCTAAAGGGACCAGGTGGTAGTTCAGGTACAGCATTTTCTGTTGCCATTTTTGGATGGGCCATGTGGACCTCTACTTTCTTTCTAAAGGCCTGAATGAATTTGTAATGGTTTTTTTTCTGTTTCACCATGATCCACTGATTACATAATCCCCCCCACACACACACGCAAAGAAAAGAAAGAAAATTTCTACCTTTGGCACTAAAAAACAGCTGACTGGTTAATCAGGTGCATACATGTAAATTTACATTAAAGTATCCCAAAATCCCCTTGAGGTGGGCAAAGGTGGCAAAAAGTAGCAATAATCCCATCTCCTCTAACCTGTGATTATATTGTACAACTATCAACAGGATAGTAAAGTCAACTGAGCACTATGTAGTACACATACACCCATTTTCTTATGCTTTAAACAACTGAAGTCAATAGTGTTGGTAATGGTATTACTGAAATGGACCTCCCAATTAAAATAAATTTACAATAATGAGGACAATATAGTATCAATGTACGTATCATATGTTGTGAAATCGCTGTTCAGAATGTATTTGACAGTTAATTAATAATGAACATTAACCCATAAATTAACAAGACGTGCACATGCACCGATCAGCCATTATTATTATTATCTTTTATTTATATAGTGCCAACAATTTACACAGCGCTTAATACAATACATAGAATTGACAGACTAAGACAAACTGATACATTAGGTGGAGAGAGCCCTGCTTGCAAGCATATGCCTAATATTGTGTAGGTCCCCCTTTTGCGGCGAAAAAACAGCCCTGACCCATCAAGGCATGGACTCCACTAGACCGCTGAAGGTGTGCTGTGGTCCTGCAACAGCTGGAGGGCCGCAGGTTGGACGCCCCTGCAGTAGCCCAAATGAGTCCCAATAACGGAATCACTACCGCAACCCTTTAGTTAACCTGCGAGGATTGTGTAGCCACTAAGTGAACAACAGCACAGAAGACCAAGGCAAAACTCAACGTCACACACTGAGTCTGACCATCTAGAAAAGAGGTTACTGATGAATAGGAGATCATTCAGTAAAATAAAGCCAAGTAGAGTGCCTTGTTGCACAAGGCCCTACAGCTAGCTCTAAAGCTGGGGTAGATTATTAATGGTGCCAATGAGGACATTTCTATATTAGCCTGCACAGCATGGATACAGTATGCATACAGTATGTGTTGTCCTGGGTGATGTGGGAGGTTCGATGGAAGCCCATTTGGTGCTCTCCTAAAGCAAAGCCATTTGCAGAGACACAGACAGACTCCATTTAGGGGCGAATGGTCAGTGATGGCAGAGTAAGCATCCTAGACAGACATTCCTGTCTGTGACAGCTCCCTTACGAAAAATTACTGCAGTTTTTTCTGAAGTAATACTGCAGTTTTTTGGACATGAAAAACTGCAATACTGCACTTGTACTGCAGTATTACTGCACATGTACTGCAGTTTTACTGCATTTGTACTTCATTGTACTGCAGTTTTACTGCAGTTATTTTTGTAAGGAAGTACAAATGCAATAAAGCTGCAGTACATTGAAGTACAACTGTAGGTTTGCAATATAAAAAAAAAAAAAAGTGCAGTAAATGTGCAGTAATACTGCAGTAAAAGTGCAGTATTGCAGTTTTTTCATGTCCAAAAAACTGCAGTATTACTTCAGAAAAAACTGCAGTAATTTTTTGCAAGGGAGGATCAGCCGTAAGAAGCTCCTTCTATAGTCACACATTACAGCCAGTGGAAACTGTGTGGCTCTCTGGTTTTAAGGAAAAGGCAAGTATCAGGATCCGCTAGAACCTAAAGCTACAGGTAAAGAGATGCTCTTCAGGTAAGAGCTTGAATTTGTGTTTCTGAACGCAAGTGTAAATGCAAAGTGAGAATATCTCTGTATGAATGCATGTACCTATAAAGCATATTTGGCAACCAGAACAAATTATTTTCTACCATAGCGGTACAGTAACCTAACAGCAGGTGAGCAGAAATGTTTGGGGAAGGATAATCCCACATATCTTGCAAGATAAAATGGCTGCTGCATGAAGTTATAATGCTGAATATAATGCTGAATATTTCAAACACATTTAAACACCAGTCCATATCTTTATGTAGTGTTCTTAACTGTAAAATGTAATATGTGGTCAAAAGAGACACCTTAATACCCAACAAGCTAGAAGTTGTTTGAAGTACTCAAAAGGAATGAAACTACCAGAAAATGTAAGAGATTAAAAATATACAATGTTCACCATGAGAAAAAGAACATTTTATATAAGTTTATCTTTAGTTTTTCATAAACGACAAATACTTTTCTGGGAGTGGCAATCTTAGCATGCCAATGTTTTTGCAGAAATATGTCCCATAGAAATATAATCTAGAGATCCTGCAGATGCTTAAACCAGGGATGCTTACGAAAACTGCATCATTCAGGGCACCAACATTTTATTAATATATGCATTATCTATAAGACACCCCCAGTTAAAAGCGCCATCTGGTCACCCTATGCTCTGATTCAAAAGCCTAGATTTAGAAACATAAACTTGTATATTACAACATAATTTTACGTACTTATTGGACATTCATTCTTCTTCAGGCACTGGACATCTCTTGCACTGTATTCCAGAAACTGGTGTATCTCGAACACACAATTTAGAATACCCTCATCACACTAATCCCTGCCACATCAAGTTTGTATCCTAATCCATGCCTTTATCAATTCTTTGTTATTGTAAACCTACCTGTGCCTGACACTACTGTACTGGGGATTCAAAACATAGAATTATGATGTTGTTGAGCTTAATGGCACAGTATTTAGATGGGTTAAAACACTCTAATTCAAGTTAATACATTTTTGTTAATTAATCGCATCAAAACTAGAAAATATGACCCTGCCTGTCCTTGCCTTTCTCAACTAACAGTCACACTCCTGAAGTGAGTTCTTAGGTGGCTTAGGGTTAATGGGAGTCTGTGTGCAGAAGTGGACAGGCTTTGAGAGAGTTATTGACAAGTGGTTACAGACTGACAGACGGAGGTATTGATGATTCTGTGGACTGCTGACTTATGTGGTTGGGAAAACTGACAGCTGATGAGGTAGAAAAGGAGAGGAGGTGGAGGGCAACAAAGAGGAGGGAGAGAGTTACGCAGAACCCCCATGGTGACATATTCCTGATGCGAAAATCAAAGTCAAATATTTATTGAAGAAAAACTAACAGTGTAGAACCATCTACCTCTTATCTCATTTATGTGCACAAGCTCTCTTTCATTTTCTGCCATTTTCCTTCTGTCTCTCTTCTATATTAAAGTTAACCCCTTAAACATGCTTTGTTAAGTGGCACTTTTTTTTACTTTTGTTGCTTCTTTTATTTTCCTCTCCTTTTTTGTCACTAATTTTGCAGATCTACCATCTCAGCTTCCTCCCGCAGACCGAAATGAGAATTTAATATCCAATAAATGGTCTGACCATTATAATATCATAATCAGAGATGAGCCCCCTACTACCAAGCATTATTCTTTTATGCATGGCCTTAACTCCTTACTTTCTTCAGTTCAGAGAGAGATGCTTGGAAGATGTGCTATGGTGGCATGCAGAAACAGGACTAATGTAATTTTATAATTTAGTGCATCCAAAATCGGCCATACAGATAAATGTTTACATTAGAAAAGCGTAATGGGGTTAGTAATAACATATCTGAAAAAAGAGAAAGAAAGAGTAAGATGGTGATTTCAAATGACATACTCATATTGTTACAGCATTGGTCAAGTAAAGGTTAATGCTAAAATGTACAATGACATATCCCAGGCAGGAGACTGGTATGCCCCAGTAAAAGCTTATTATCATATAAACTACAGATGCTTATTGTTTTATATACATTTAATAATATCTTAATTCCTTTTCGGGCCATAGAATCTACGCTTGATTGCAGGTGTGCTGGTAAAATGATTGACCTTGATAACCCATGCTTAAGCAAAGATGACCTTAAAGAAACCCTCTAGTTACATGGTCATACTTATAGGCATAAAAAGTAATCTTTCATATAAAGGACAAAATACATAATGTAGTATGATTATAATTTGGTGGTGTTTAGACAGGGGCAAGGGAGGCTCCTGTCCTGGGCCTAGCAATTTTGAAGGACCCTCAATGCAACTGTTTACTGTCTTAACCCAACACTTGCGACCTACAGAATGGGAGAACCTTTAGCTCTTCTTGCCTTGGGCCTTGCAAACGCCAATAACAGTTTTGATTATAATTGTATAACCGCTATGATAGTGGCATAATCCAACCTAGGCTGACTAGGCCTAAGGAAACAGGTCTAGGGGTGGTGTTACTATAGACAGACCACTTCTTGATTAATGGGATGGTTGGGAGATCAGAGATTTCCCTTGTAACTCACTCATTTGAAGATAAGAAAATGCGTTTATGTCATCTCCAGTACTAACTGGAACCAAACTGGTATCAGCTATATGCTAAAATGTACCATTTAGAAGACTATCAGTTCAGTTTACATGTTTTCAGTGTCCTTCTGCTTACATGATAGGACTCGTATCTCCGGAGGGGAATTTGGCTTACATACATGCGCCACAATCTGGTGCAGATCTTTCCCAGCCATCTCCACTTAGTAATATATATATTTATCCACTGATTAACTATAAACCTGTCTGTGTTGAGCCGGACCTCACTTACACGTGAAATCTCTGCAAAAGACATTTTAAATTTGGAAGCAGATAAGAGTCATTTCAAACATCCAGTCATTTTTTCTACTTTTTTCAGTATAAAATCTTGAATCCTGAATTAAATTCCCTCATATTTTAAACTGTGCCACTATAAGTATGTTCTACTTACCTACCACACTTTCTGCGAAAAACATACTTTGTGATGTAATACCGAAGCTTCTGACTCCCTAATTTAACACTATGGCCTGTTGTCCTAACACTTCCCCTCCTTTCCTATATACCATTCCCTGCATTTTCTATCATATCCCTTATGTGTCTAAAGTTGTATATATATAAACATGCATCCATTATATATATATATATATTCAAGAGTATTACTGAAAACAAATCAGATGCCAAACATCAACATATTGTAGAAGTAACAGCAACATTAGGAAGAACTAGAGAAGATTTGGAAAGTGAGGGCCAGAGTGGTCCCAGTGGTCCTAGGAGCACTCAGGCTGTGACTCCTTAACTGGGAGAGTGGTTCCAACTGATTCCAGGAATGACGTCAGGACATTCCGTCCAGAAGAGTGCACCCATAGGGGTGAGAAGGGATTTTTTTTTGTATCCCAGTCACAATTACACTGATTGACAAACAGAAAGTATATGCTATAAGTGGTTTTGTACAATACATTTTGTTATGCTATACGTGATAGTGACAGTTCTTCTTTAGTTCAGCTCTTTTGAAAGATCACATTTAGGGATTATATACAGCAAGTGTGACCATGATTGAATGTTTTAGTGACTTTAGTGATTTACATTAAGCTGATGGCTTAAACCACCAAGATAGTAAGAATATGTTGGGATTTTTTTTATTGTTTCATGTGTGTTTTCTTCACTTTTATTTTAAAATACAAGGATTATTGTGCAAATAAAATGCAGTACATTTGAGTCCCAAAACTTCTACAAACCCAATGGCAATTCTCTATGTTTTATTTTATATCACCCATGCATATTTTTGGCATTTTAATTTATATAATTTAGGTGGATAAAAGGAATAACATCCACGATATTCTAGTTAACATCCCAAGTCATGTGTTTCTATAGACCCTTTTCAATAATCTGATGGTGGCTTAGAAACAAGCGTTAACATATGTCCTGAGAAGCTTTCTTTTTTGACTGAAGGGCCCTCATTGAGATTCAAAGCACCGCGTCCCTCTTTCCTACCTCGCTGTACCTCTTCATTTTCTGGGAACGGAGAATGGATTGTGTGCATGAGTGCATCACAGTGCAGTGCAGTTGTAAGGTGTCTATATAGACTGGAAACAATTTCCTGTCAGTGTGACACGAACAACCTGTGCACGCTACTGCAATCTCCGCCTGTTACATCAGTTACAGTTTTTAGAGTTTATATCTCCTTTTTTGGTACAATGTGAGATTTTTCCTTTTATCAAGTTTGCTTGGAGAATAGATGGAACTGTAGGTTTCCTTTGGTGCATCAAAAATGTAGGCTATCAATTGGGTCCATGGCTAGAGTTACAAAAAACCAAGAGGTCTAGACTACAGTAAGAGATCATGTGCCTGTCAGCAATGTAGTCCTAATTTGCAGCAAATAAAAGCTAACACCAAACTAAATGAAAAAAAATATTTTTATTAAAAATATCAAGGAAAAACAAGCAAACTAAAAAGAACACCCCTCTCAGTATCATCCCCTTTCATTGTCAATATGCTTTTTGTGACAATTCCTCAAGGTACATTGTTTATTCTTACCAAGGTCTTCTTTGCTTTTCATATTGTATCTTTCTTTGTAATTATTGTGTACACATGAATGTTCCTTTTCATAAGGAGCTTGGAATCAATCCTTAACCTTACTCTAGAATGGTTTCTTAGATATTCACTGCAAAGTGCCCGAAACCATTGCAAAATTAAAAACTCTGGCTTGTTTATCACGATGCCACTGGAATTTTAAGAAAGCTCTGTGTATTCTTAAAACACAATATACCACAATATAAATATACTTAAAACAAAAAGCAGACTGGCGATGACAAGGTGGCCCTGGCACTTCAAGGCCAGCGGTCGTCTGATGATGTAAGTACGACCAAAGGTTGTCAATGCATGGTTGAATGCTACGTTTTATGCTCAAATAGCATGTGGCAAGACATATCTAGCCATGCACTGCAGCATCTGATCTGCCACTGGAGAGGCAGATCGGGTGAGTATGTGGCGCTGGCATTTGCCAGGTGTGGCAGATTGCCAGTCGGGTCTGCACCTTTAGATGATCAAAATGTATATGATGGTTTCTTAACACTCTAGCATAAAACATTACTTTTGTTTACAAAATATTGCACACCTGTTTTCATGGTTTAACAGCTCTTTCATTTATAATATAGTGTATAGTTTCAGGCAGGTGGCAAAATCTTCAAAACCAGGGAAAACATCATAGCAAGCAACATATATTAATACAAAACATTAAGGAACAGTAGGTGGTATCCTTTGGTTGATAGAAACATAAAATGTGCAACCAAAAGGACTAACCACATCATTTTAATTTTACTTTTATTTTCTGTTTACAGATTTAGATCATATTTTTTAACCAAAGTGTAGCAGTAACTTGTTTTAAAAAATAATAATAAATGGAAAAAAATAATAACACTAACCAATGAAAGACTTGTTTCCATGTATATTTTCATACACTTGACGGGGAGTTAATCTATTTAGCCCAAATAATATATACAGAAACTATGAGGGCATACCAGAAAGTCTGTGCAAGGCCTGTTGGCAGATGCCATATAATACGACAGTACTCAAGAACTAAGTCCAACTTATTCCCCTTATACTAAGCTGAGGGTGTTGGATCCACTAACTTGCTCTGCACATTATACAAGTAGCCAAAATGCACGGTGGATATACTGTGTATGTCATCCATCATCTAACATGGCAGTCTAGAACCAACCAAAGATTCCTAAGATGTAAGGGTAACATTGCCCTTTACGCCACAAGTTGGAAATACATTTTGCATTTTGATTACTTTTTCTGATGGATATTGAATATGTCCTTTTGACTCCACCAGTTTTTTTATGTTTTTGAGTATAGTCTGGTGTCATTCCTGAGACGTGTATTTTGTGTTCCCATTTAGTCTCCGTGCCTCATAAAGTTTCTGTCTTCCGCCTAAACTATTTTTTGCTCAATTTAACGCCCCTAATAAAAGACAATACCAGGCTCTGGTTTCTTCTGCATGTGGGCCTTTAATACCCCCCCCCAGCTTTGTTGTGGTCGGGAGGAATGAGGCTCCACCAGAAGAAATGCACCACATTTCAGGGTCCTCTCCCAGTATACAGAGTTCCCCAGATGCTGCATTGATTTGGTGCTGTCACGCTGTGCGCACATGCAGTGTGACACATGGCAAATCAACAGAACATGGCTTTTACAATATAGGATACATTACAATAATGCTTGGATTTTACAAATACTATTTATACAATAAAATACACAGTCTGGTTTGGGATAAGTTGCATGGAACAGATGTTCTAATGAAACACTCACTTCTACAAAACAATTTTCTTTTGTATTTTTTCTTTTTCTCTAGCTACTCATACTGTCAAGGATACTGAGATTCACAGCATTGTTTTACAGTTGCCACAAAGAGAAAAATCACCAAGGGAGGGAATTTAATATGGACTGTGGTGATGGAGACGTAAAGGACAAGATATTCTCCAAAATTTGAAATACACAGAGGCGCTGGCAAACTGTGACATACAAGCTACGGTTGACTTTGAATCCCATCATGGCGCCACTGGCTGATCATGTTAATAGTTGGAGACTCATTGGAAATAATCTAAATATACATTAGAACTACACTTTATTTACCTGTAATATTTTATGTATTTTCTACTATTTGGGAGCCAAAGATGTTTTACCCAGAGACAAATAGCCAACAATTATGTATCTTTAGGGTGGGGCCGTAGTGACAAAAGCCAGAGAGATAGACAGACAGACAAGTGGACAGACTTGTGCGAGGAATGTTTGTTATTGGATGAATATTTTAGTGCACATATGTTATTTGTCTACTCTACCCAATAATATAAAGGTGTAAGGGGCTCAGAAATAAATAATATCCCATCAAAGTGTGAATGAGCAAGATGAGTAGACTCAATGCAATGTAGGTGAATAGAGTGAGATACACAAGTGATGCTAAAGGGAGGTGTAAAGGGGGGCTAGGATGGAAGCCAGAACTTGTCTTTTCTCAAAGCATAAGGAGGTCAGAACCCTTGAACAGTATCATTTACCCACCCCCTGTCTGAGCCCAGGGCTGGCTGAGGCAGCACACTTCTGCTCAATAGCACGCATCATAAATAGAACATTATCTTCAGGGCCAGGAGCACATGGTCCCAGCCGCGGGCGCACCTCCTTCATTCACCCTGCGAGCTCCCAGCAAGGGCTGGAGGCACAACAAGCTAAACAGAGCCTTAGTGCCATACGGCTTCATTTGTAAACTCTGTCTTTGTCAGTCCGGCCCTTTGTTACCTTCTACTTCATTAAACCTACTACAATGGAGGGGGGGGGATTATGTGTATTTAGTGAACCTTAGATTAAAGTCACCACTATCTCTGTGCCTTTAAAACCCTTTTCTGTGTCCTCTGGTTGTCTCACTGACAATGTTAGTTGTGCTCCATTCCATCTTTAACCCTCTAAGCAATAGGATACTGCTTACCATTCTGATTTTTAATGGGTTAATTCTCAGCCTAATTTCACTGCCTCTGTCTTTTTCCCCCACATTACTTTAGAAATCCCAAGCCAAGACCTAATGCGTTGCATAGTTATGTGGGTCAGGTACCAAAACAAGCATAATTGCAAAAACTTCCACCCTGTGGGAAAAGTTAAATTGGGGCACTGCTGTCCCATAAAAATCTTAATACTGCTATTCTAAGCAATAGCATAATAATTATTATAGCAAATACAGTACGACGATACACATGTTACGATTATAAAATGTTGCCTTCACTTAGTTAAGGTGCGGCAGTGAAGCGGCCGGATGCTCCCTTTAGGATGTCACCTTATGCAGATAAAAAAAATATGTTATTTCGGAGATGGTGATAAACAGCTATGAGAACCATTTCTTAAAGATTTAATTTTGCCCCATTTTCATTATGATTTATTATTTTCTTTCCTTCCATCCTCTGGTAGGTGCCTATAGCCCAGTGGGAGTCCTTACTTAAAGAAGCAATCATGCTCTTTTTTTTTTATTCCTCTGTGATCGGTGAAGCAAACTCATTTTGCTTCAATGATGCAATGTCTATGAGAAACGCTCACACGGCCGTCAGTTGGCAGCTCTGCGCATACACATTGGCAGCACACCTACTAGACCAGCTAACATGCCAGATCATGGAAAAGGAGGCACATCAACACACGCTGCTCCATATACACATAGGCGTCCGCAGAGACGTCAATATAGCTATATAAAAAATAGAAGTCAGATATTACTTTATTGCTTATTTCATAGCAGCATTTATGTGCACCCCAAAAAAGCAGTTCATGTACCAAACTTTAAAAACCTTCTATAATTATGAACTGCCATTTGTAGGTAGTGAAGAGGAGTGCATCAATAACTCACTATTGGGTGTTTAGCAATCAGTGCATAATTGATGTATTTCAAATTGTTAATTCCCATCTCCTGAGTCACAGAACCTTCAATACCTCCACAATGTTGTCTGCATGAACAACAGAGGTTTTGAGGACTATGTCGATTTGTGCATAGCCCTTTCCTATTTATGATGTCATCAGTGATTGTTTTGTTCATAAATACAATTTCCTTATTTTCCTGTGATTCTCATCCATTTTTGATGCTATACCAGATCTTGCATTTTAGTTCCAGGCCCTTCCTCTATTTCTGTAAATCTTAGTCAGCGCTGTGTCTCAGATGCTGCAAGCTTTACTCCCTCCCTCTGTCATTTTCTTTCTCTCTCTGACACATACACGCTCCTCTCTATCTATGGGAGACAATCCTGCTGCTGCCATAGCCTTGTGCATGCCTTTGTCTCTCCAAACCCCCTCTACTGTCCCTAGGGTCCCCTCCTGCTTTGCTATAATAGGATACTATTCACTGAGATAAATGGTCAGGCTGTGGTGGGGCCTCACCTGAGGGGATCCCCCCCCCCTTTAACTAATAGCCTTTTAATTTTCTGCCAGAAGGGCACAGACACGGGATGCAGAAATCAATCACACATCCATCTTCATCATTCCTGGCTGGGGAGTGCTTGGAACTGAGGAGCCCCTGTGGTTGGGAGCCAGAATAAGCGAGGGTTAGGAAGACCGACTGGAAGGGGTACCCTTATGGGGTATAAGCAGAATGTTGATAAATCTATAGGTAAAGGACCTGTCATCTCTAGGCTGCACTGTGGCTAAAAGATTAATTTTCTGCCTGTCACTATAGGGATAGATCTGTTATATATTAAAAATGTTGGATGTGGCATGTATGTGGTGCTATAGTTTGGAGATTAATTCAGATGATATGTCTAGGATAAGACATCTAAGTAGATGACAAAGAAAGATATATTTTGTCACTCATGGGTGTCACTACTTAATGGTAGGGCTCCATTGTCCATTGGGCAATCTAGACATGGCCCATTATTAAAGTTCAGGCTACTCCCTTGGACTAAACAGTTGACACAGTCCCTCAGCCAGAATTTATTTGGTATTATGTGGCCTGCTAGCTCTAGGATAAAACATCCAATAGAATGTTTTGTGTTATATATCTTAAAACCTGAACCAGAGACTAAAACATACAATTGCCTGCATCTAGGACCATAAAGCTTGCGTAAAGTACTATATAGCCATGTGTTACAGTTACTAGGTTGTACAACCTGTCCTAAGAAAGACAACGCAAGTCTCTTACGTTTTCCAGCCTACCAGGTATTTTAATTATTCCTTCTTGATCACAAGAAGGACTCTGCTCAGGTGCACTTTATTGGTTGATGGCAGAGGAGGCCCCTGCCGGCGACCAATAGAGCTACTCGTATGGACCTTTAAAATCCTGGCACCAAAGCTGCTGCATAGTGCGTACCGCGTTAACCCCATATTAACCCTTCTACAAAAGACGTCAAAAAACAAATAAAAAAAAACGAACACAAAGAATGTACATGAATATTCAACAGAACACAGGAACGAGCGAAGATTTGTGGAATACGAAGATTTTTTTCCCTCGCGAAGGCAGACACCCAAGTCTACTTACAACTTTCAAACAATAATCATTGAGGGATTGGAGCAAATGCAGAAAAGTATACGTGGAATGCCTTCATTTGCTTTTAGTGTATGTCATAGATGGAAGTTTAAAATCTGGATAACCTAAAAGAGGAACGTTATATACAAATAATAACACAAGCGATAGATGGTTTTCAGTGCTGCATTGTTTCTCATATGTGATATTTTCCCCTTTACTTATTAATCTACACTGCTTTGTTACATAGTTACATAGATACATAGTTATATAGGGTGAAAAAAGACATGCGTCCATCAAGTTCCTATATCTGTTGATTTGTGGCAAAAAAAACCCAGAAGGGAAAAAATTCCTTCTTGACCCCAGAATGACAGTCAGATTTCTCATTGGATCAATAAGCTGTTTCCCCACAATTAAAGATTATATCCCTGAATATTATGTTTTTGCAAGTATTCATCCAGTTGCAGTTTAAACGTCTGTACAGCCTCCGATAAAACTACCTCTGCAGGCAGAGAATTACTGTAAAAACCCTTTCTTCTGCTTTAGTCTAAATCTCCTTTCTTCCAGTCTGAACGCATGTCCTATGCATAGTCCTGTTTATGAACAGATTTCCACACAATGGTTTGTATTGGCCCCAAATATATTCATATAATGCTAGGTATCAGTTAACCTTTCTTCATAACTATAGTGCTCCATTCCTTTTATTAATTTTGTAGCCCGCCTCTGCACCCTTTCTAGTGCTATGATATCCTTTTTTAGAATAGGTGCCCAAAATTGCACAGCATATTCAAGGTGCGGCCTTACCATTGATTTATACAGAGGCAAAATTATATCTTTATCCCGCGAATGGATACTTATGAGTATGCAATCTCAGTACTCCACATTTGCCTTCCTTCTAAGTGTTATTGGCAAAACCAGTCACTGGAACTGCAGGTGGTATACCATGCCATGGCGTGTATCAGGTGACCTGTGTTTTGGCTGTTCATAAACGAAATAGAACATTTATTGTTGGATTTCCCTGTCTGCTGGCTGACATCCTTTTGTAGCAGTCCCATCCAACTCTGCTTTCCATTAGTTTAGTTTATGCTACAATAATACGGTACTTTTTTTCCATTTCTATCAGACAAGGGGAAACATCGTTGATACAGATCAGTTGGGTGGATGGTGAATGAAGAAATGAAATGGTACCTTGGTCTACGGATGTACCTATTGCCAGAATTACCTTGGATTTATAGATCTTGGCATCTTTAATCTTATACAGTTCAGGCAAATTAAAGAAACCGATAACTCTTGGATTAGTTAGATCAGCCAAGACTTCCACTATTACAATTAGTGAAGCCACTGCAAATGTTACGGTCTTGAATCACTAGGGATTAGTAAAGTAAAGGTCTGCTTCCAAGCGGCACAGCCTAAAAAATGTAGATATTGTGAGCTCGGGTTATGTTGTAATGGTAAAATTAAATAAATTAGTATATGCATTAAAAGCCACAGAGCAGATAGTCCTGGGTAAAGAGTGTATAGAGGGTGCTTTGAAATGATGGATCTGGTTGGTTTTGAACCTGGTTTTAGAGCATGTTACCCCCTATGCCACCCTAGAGGATGTAACAATATTAAATAGAGTTTATGTAGAAATGTGAGAAAGGCGGGTGTTTGATATTCACCCCTGCACATGACCATGGGCTGTATTGACTAGGCAGTAATAACACAATTTGAAGTTATGATAATATCACATTCATTAAGCCTGACACTGGCTATTCTTATTTGTATTGATTGAAAATTCATTTTCTGATGTGGACATGGTACATATTTCAGTTTTTGACTGTTGCAGAGCCAGAAACATGCTTTGTTGATCCATCCCGGCGCCATAGCGATTAATATGGTGGTCTAGTAAAAGTCTTGTTTTCTGTCTCTCTGCATATTATAGATTCAGTTTTTATAGGTTGTTCCTCTCCCTCCCCCCCCCCCTCTACTCCATGCACAGTAGCGCACAGGGATGCAGTGTATACAGCAGGGCATGGAGGGCTGTAGAGAGCAGGTACTGAATGCTTCAGAAACAGCTGTTTGCATGGCCCCCCGATGTCTACAGAGAGCAGACCCTCCTGCTCTCCTCATTCACAGAGCTCTCTCCAATTACAGGCGCAGAGTGCGGATGTGACACCGACTCTCCCCGGCATGATTAGGGGGCAGCGTGGAACTGGGAAAATCACAGTGGCAATAAAAACAAGGACTATTTATTATAGGCAGGAGATGCTGTACCCTTCCCCCTGCCTCTGTGACCATCCCCTCCTTTTACTATTACTCTCCAGCCTCCCCAACTATTTATTAACCCACTCATCTCCTCATAATGCTTATATGTTTATATACATAATGTCATATTACAATTAATCTGAGGTTATTAAAATACTAACCCATCAATAACCTGTAAAGATTCTGCACGTCAACTCTTCAACTGCAAATATAATTTCCAACTGCTGGGTTCTCTTTTAAAACAGGACACCCAGCCGTGGCTTTTGCAAATGTACAATGCCTGATTACCAGGGGTCCCAAGAACCAAGCCAGAAACCATAAGTCCTACTGTCAAGAACTGTCCTGACAAGAATCTAAAGCATTCGCTACGCTGCATGGTAAATATATGATTCTAATTTAGATTTTAATGGAATTCTCACTTGCAAATGTATTTACCTGAGTAACCTGTTTTTAAACATAGATTTTCAAATATGTACAATTTGCGAATCTCACGTATCATCTAATCACTGCATGGTGACAATTTGACCATTCACCCAGAGACTTTGTACAAACTCAAGATCCAACCTTAATGTTTCCCAAGTATAGTAATAAAAGATAATCTTGTTAATGGCGTTCACACTTAACAGCCCCTGTCACAAAGGTAACACATATTATTATTATTTTATTATTATCCTTTATTTATATAGCGCCAACAGTTTACGCAGCGCTTAATACAATACATAAATTCAAGGGATATGACAAGACAAGAATTGACAGACTAAGACAAACCGATACATTTGGTGGAGAGTTACATATGCATATAACTATTTATGTATTAATGCAGTACTCTTCTAGACACCTTAAAGCACACATGGGGTCAGTACCTTGCTACACACACCTCTCTGACCCTGTATACACAACACTTACTGCGGGTCATGTGCCAGTGTCCCAGTGTGTGCTGTATAGGCACTGCTGGTGTCTGTGCCAAGATAAGCAAATGGCGTGAAAAGTGGGTAGCCACCTAATTAGCAAAGCAACCGCAACATAATTACTAACCAAGCAAAAAATGGAAGGAAAGCTGTGCCAGGAAAATAATACTTCAAAAATAAGTGGGGCTTAGTAACCGTGAAAAAAAAAATGTAGTCTTCCCTGCTACTACTCATTAGCAAAATTATCAATGCCAGGGTAAGAAAGTAGCCATATTGCTTTTCTGATTGAACTTTTAAGAGACAAGTTTTTCTTGTTTATAAAGCACCAATATACTATGCAACACTATGCTATTCAAATAAACTATCAGAGAAGATCTATAAAATATTGGGTAATATGGGTTTGAAGTGACCAGCAATAATCCAATTTAGAGAAGTCTATAGGGCAGGGGGCGTCCAACCTGCGGCCCTCCAGCTACTGCAGGAGCCAACATTGCAAGGAGGCCCGAGCTGACCCTGCATTATGTATAACTCAACGTATTAGGAGACTGAAGAAATCTAGCTGGTTTAACTATACATTATACAGGACCAATCAAGCAGTCAGAAGCTCACTGGTGGTGGATGGTCATAATGTATAGTAAAGTCAAGCATCTGAAACAACAACTCGCCTGCAAACTGTCCTGGCAATAGGCCCAGTTGAGTTCCGGCGACAGTAAGATCGTGGAACAGTCTCGGGCTATGTCATTCGGGTATGGTTAGAATGTGGCACGTGATATCTGTTCACAATAGAGTTACATGTCCGTGACCCCCAATATTTCCATGTAAATATATCTTAAAATGAATTAGGTGAGATTTTTGTAAAATGTTAATTAATACTTATTGTATTGAGATATTTTTGTGTCACAATTCGAACAATGCACTATTGATTGAGTAAATCCCCTAACACGCTCAGAGCTAAATATCTGTAGTCCATTTTAAAGCTAGTCTGCATTGTTTCTTATGCTAGTTCAGCACCAATTTAATACGTTTGCCCCCTCATTCAATGTTCCTGCTGACAACAAGACTTACACAGTTACGCTGCCCCTGAAACACAGACCGACATACTACTTATAAACACAAAATCAGATAGATGGTCACAGGCCAAGGGACAGGAGACGGAGCAGCTAATCTCCCCTTACTATGTTTTCTAGCGCTCCTCCACCTCTTGAATATGTGGTGAAGGATTATGGTAGATGCTCTCTTTAAACAGGACACGCAAGGAATATTTGCACCCCCAAATTGGAGAGATTAGGACATATTTGCAGAGGATTGGGGAGTTTTATCGCGTATGACAGCAGCTGCTGGTTAATATTCATGAGCTGGATAAGTGGGGAAGAGCAAGCCTGACAGGTTTATAAGAGGAGGAGGGAATTAAAAAAAATGTATCAGGAAAATTAACTGCAAGGAAACACTGACAGAGCAAAAGAGAAGATAGCAGTGGAGGGAGTGAGATAAATATGAAAAATAAATAAATAAAGGCTCGGGAGGAGAAATAATACTTGAGTATGTAGTTGTAAGGGTTTGGGAGCATTTAAGATTAAGAAAAGGAAATTGGATTTATGTTAAAAGATTTTTTGCTTCTTCTTTGTGCCCTAGATATAAATTAGTATCACAGGCAGAAGAAGTGATATCGGAGGCTAATGTAATAACTTGTCATATTAGAGCAAGGCGTGACCAGGAAGCAGGAGCCATATTCTCTCCGCTTATATGTCAGAGGTTGGGATACTGTTTTGTGTAGTTCATTAAACGAATATGTGGTGTTCGGTAGTTGTGTAGACAGTTGAGCCAAGTGCCCCAGTGATATAGTTTCACAGACAAGATTAGGCAGACTATATGTTCAGTAGGTACTATCTACACCGGCTCCAAACATGCTCACCAAAAGGAACCACATGAAAGCACATTAAAAAAAATCCATAGGAAAGATCCAGTCTGGAAGTTAATGTTTCCTTTAGTTTTGTAACTGCAAATGGTTGCTGTTCATGGAATTTTAATTAACAGAAATGAAAAGACTTCAGATAGCCGTCTCAAATTTTCTAATCAGTAATTCTGTAAATTATCTTCGAACAGGACAAGACAGGGTGCATTCAGCATTATGTGTTTTGGGCCACTTGGCTGGACACGTTCCCCAAGATGAATGTTGCCAGCTCTCCCCTGTACGTTAATCAACAGAAAGTATGAGATACACCATTGTCTCGCATTTTCTTAAAATTTCCGATTTCAATCCAATACTAGATTCAAGGTGAGAGATGAAGGCTACGGTCGATTCCCAGCAAACATATTCAGACTGGAGCGGTTTTCCTATTAAACTGAAATTAATTTTACCTCCCTACTGTGCGCAGACTCACCTAATAAAAATTTAAAATAGATATGGCATATGCTTCTGCCAAGTACCGGCTACAGTAAAGATGATTCCGCACACTGCGGTAACACTACTAGTGTAATTTTTGTTTATTTTTTACATTTTTTTGCTCTCAGAATTGTTATTATCAGTACAGAGAATACCGAAATCAATCTTTCTCCTCCTTGAGCGAATGTTGAGAATATTTAAATTTATTAGATAATATAGCTACAAATAAGGGAAATTTTTAGTTGCAGTTGACCTTTATGAAGAATAATTTCAGAGTGAATTCTAGTTGCAAGCTCAATGGGGTAAGCATATCTATATGATCTCTACATCAGATGCACCTGTTTTATAGGCCTAAAGATGTTTCTTAAACATTTTACAAGCTATTTTTCTAGTACCAGCTTTCACAAACTAAGCTGCCATAACATAAAATATTTATTTAAATAAGTCCCAAAAGGCATGAATGTTTGGAATTAGACAAGCAACCCCAGGGCTCATCAGATGTTAGACCAAGGGCTAAATTGTGCACTGTTTGTTTGGTCCTTTTGATCTATGCTGCATCAAGTTAAATCATACCATAACACTTTGTGGGTGCTGCAAATTGCCACTATGATGTCCATATCCATAATGTACTGGCCAAATTAGAATCTGACAACCCCTCTGTGTCTAATGACACCTTGATGTTGAACCTATAGTTGGCACCTCTAGTGTGACCTCCTGTGAAGATTTTAGCCACTCCAGCAGGATGACATCTGGGTATCTCCCTATATGGTGGTACCTGATTTGCCTCAATGTATGGAAACTCCTGACACAATCATATTGTCACAACTGCTTGTTTGTCAGCCACAATATTTTTGAAGTTGTTCTTAACAGAAGGCTAGTTTGCATATTTAGCTCATCAAAGCAATCTGTATGTGAATCAGTATATGGCAGCCCAGCCAAATTCATTTCATACAAGCCACCATTCCGTGGACTCTAAGGCTCAGTGCAAATGAAAACATTTATTGCCTTGACCCTGTTTATGGATATTAAAAAAATACCAACAATTGCCTCCTATTGGAGACAAATCCTTGCCATCGCCATTTTTAGTGATGACACCCTATGCCCTCTTAGAAGTGACTCATTGTAGGACAGGCTTTACACCCTACACTAGAATATCTGCATTGATGAGTCCCCAATGCAGTACAAAGAGAGGCTTATATTCAGGCAGTTATTCCTTCCAAGAGGCCATGGTATGGGGTTAAGTGCATGAGCTTTGTGAAAGTGCACCTTCTCCTTTTGCATGTATGAAAGGAAGGACACACACACTTGAATCCACCCTGGCTGGATACAGACCCGGGAGAGATTCGATGTTGGCTTTGTACCACTATGAATTGTTGGCACTCAGATACACTGATCATAACAGTTAGTGTTTAGGGGTGAAAATACAACTAAACCAAAGTGCTTTCACTTTCAAGGACTTCTAGAAATATTTTAGAAAAAAAATGTGGATTTACAAAAATGATTTAAAACATGTTTAAAGAATTTAGAATTGGAGAGGAGGTAGGCAGGGATAAAGCTTTAACGTTTCAAAAAAAAGAAAAGAAAAGAAAACTGTGGGGAAAAAAAGTTATTTTGTACATTTCAAAAATACCGTATTGGCTCGAATATTGGCCGCACTTTTTCCCCCCACTTTAAGTCTTTAAAGTGGGGGTGCGGCCTATATTCGGGGTCTAGCGCCCGACGCCCGGGACATGCAGTCCCGGGCGCCGGGCAGGCAGCGTGGTTTGGATACAGATCCCCCGCAGCGGTGCAGGGGACCTGCATCCTACTCTCTGATACGCTCAGACAGCCTCCCCCTGCCAGCACTTCCCACGGGGGGGTGCCGGCACGGGAGGTTGTTTAAGCGCATCGTGCGGACGGTCACCGGCTGCGGAGGTTGTTTACCTGCATCGCCGCAGCCGGTGACCGTCCGCACGATGCGTTTTACCTCTTCCCCCAAGACTTACCAGAGCAGACTCCCAGGTGTCTTGCGGGGCCGGCGGGGGACATCTACGCAATACGCGTATACAACTTCCGGTGCCGGCACATCCGCTGAGTGCCGGCACTGGAAGTTGTATACGCGTGTTGCGTAGATGTCCCCCACCGGGCAGAGTGGCAGCATATCTCGGGGGGGGAGGAGGAGGACAGTGGCAGCATATCTCGGGGGGGGAGAAGGACAGTGGCAGCATATCTCGGGGGGGGGGGAGACAGAGTGGCAGCATGTTTTTTTGGTGCTTTTTTAAAGCACCAAACTTTTAGGGTGCGGCCTATATACGGGGGCGGCCTATATCGAGCCAATAAGGTATATACTATTGTAAGTCTGAGATGAGCTTGCAATGCAATGTCAGGACAAAGAGCCTGTAACAAAACACCACAAAGAACTATGCTAAAAGCTGAGCAGAGATGTAGCTAAACAAGCCTACACGAAATCCTTGGTGAAAAAGTAAAGTGACTACATGACAAGTGACCAAATGCTCCTAGTGAAATATCTTGGGTGGTCTTCTTTCCAGAAATACATACTTTTGAGGGGGTATTTTAAGCAGGTTCGCCGCTAAATACCGTATTTGCTCGATTATAAGACGAGGTTTTTTTCAGAGCAAATGCTCTGAAAAATACCCTCGTCTTATAATCGAGGTCATCTTCTAATCAGACCTCAAAATGTCCGCTGGGGCCATGCTGCTTACCGGGCTTTGGTCGCGAGCAGCAGGAGAACAGGAAGCTATCAGAGTGTCACATAACTCTGCCTTCTCCCTCCTTCCTCTGGGGGCGGGGCCAGAGAAGTTGCTCGCACAGCCGGGCCCCTGCAGAAGTCTTCGAGTGGGGGAGGGTTTTTGAGCAAGTATGTGTGATTAATGGAATGAATGAGTATTTAAATGTTTGTGAATGAGTGTGTGTTAGTATGGATGTGTAAGGGTGGTGGTGGTGGTAGCATGGCATAGGGAGGCTGTACTCACACTCCTATCATCCCCAGGTTCCAGCATGTACTGGCTGCCTTGGCTTGATAGGAGTGTGATTGCTGTTAGCAGTTATATATATATATATATATATATATATATATATATATATATACCTCCAGAAATGCCTTTTAACCCCCTATATGCCACTCTGCCCCATGATGTGCCTTTTAACCCTCTATATGCCACTCTGCCTCCAGAAATGTCTTATACCCTCCTATATGCCACTGTGCCCCATGATATGCCTTTTAACCCCCTATATGCCCCTCTGCCCCATGATATGCCTTATACCCCTATATGCCACTCTGCCTCCAGAAATGTCTTATACCCTCCTATATGCCACTCTGCCCCATGATATGCCTTTTAATCCCCTATATGCCAGAGTGGCAACCCTGGGGGCAGATGTGCATAACTGGGGGGGCAGGTTGGCAAATAAAAGGAAATAAAAAATATATATTTTTCTCAATCATAGCTTTTATTAAATATGAAAATATTGTTTACATGAATATTTACTAGTAAAAGTTTTTTTCCTATAGGGTAGTCTTATATTCAGGCTTTTTGTTTTTTTTCCTAAATTAATATTTAGATTTTGGGGGGTCGTCTTATAATCGAGCAAATACGGTAGTCCCAAAAGCAACATAGTCCAGCAAAATAAACTGTGAAACATTGTTTCCAAACATGTTTGGAAATGGTAAGGGGCATGTCGCTTTCCAAAGATTTATATTTCTGTGAGTTATTTATATATTTTTCCTCCATTAGCACACTTACAAATCAGCATATTAAACCACAATGAAGGTTTTGAAACAGTAATGTGTATCTTCTAATATTTGCCCTATAATTGCCAGAAAGGTGTGGGAATTATATACTGTATTGGCTCGAATATAGGCCGCACTTTTTCCCCCCACTTTAAGCCCACCGGGCAGGCAGCGTGGTTTGGATACAGATCCCCGCAGCGGTGCAGGGGACCTGCATCCTAATCCCCGATACGCTCAGACAGCCTCCCCTGCCAGCACTTCCCACGGGGGGGGGGGGGGGTGCCGGCACGGGAGGTTATCTAAGTGCATCGTGCGGACCATCCGCCGGCACCCGGGAGTCTGCTCCGGTAAGTGAGGAGGACAGTGGCAGCATATCTCGGGCAGGGAGGAGGACAGTGGTAGCATATCTCGGGGAGGGAGGACAGTGGCAGCATATCTCGGGCAGGGAGGAGGACAGTGGTAGCATATCTCGGGGAGGGAGGACAGTGGCAGCATATCTCGGGCAGGGAGGAGGACAGTGGCAGCATATCTCGGGGGAGGGAGGACAGTGGCAGCATATCTCGGGGAGAGGCAGAGTGGCAGCATATCTCGGGGTGGGGACAGAGTGGCAGCATGTTTTTTTGGTGCTTTTTTAAAGAAAAAAACTTTTTCTTTAAAAAAAGCACCAAACTTTTAGGGTGCGGCCTATATACGGGGGCGGCCTATATCCGAGCCAATACGGTATATATCTTGGTGCCCTATACAAACCTGATACATATTAAGGTACTCTGTAAGTACTTAACTTTAGGAGACGCTGCAGCTCCAGATCTAGACAGCACCAACCACTCCATGGTCAATTTCATGGCATTTGGGGGTGCTTGATGTATACAATGAGTGGCAGGAGGGCATCCACCTACAGACAGGGGGTCCCTATCAGGTCACCATTTACTCTTGTGCGAGCCAGCAATTGAGCTGGCTGATGATGATTATACCTTGCATGTGCTTTGGCCAGCAGGAAATATGCTTTGGCTAGCAGCCAAACACATCTCCTGCATGCCTAGGAGCTGGGTGGTGGGGAAAAAAGAAAAATGCATGTAAGGAGTAGTCTGCAGTATCATTTAATACAATTGCAAGGGGACCAAAGGAAAATAAGGGAGCACTAAGCTACCATATGCATATAGTACATAAAATGGCTGGAGTGTCCCTTTTAAATTATCTATATAGTATGTTAACAATAACCAGCAGGCTTTTTTGGCCTAAGCCAACTGGGCATGTCTGCTGGGCAACAGCATCTTCGCTGCAAAATCAGGGGCAGATTCTCCTATTGGGGGATCAGTCTTGTTGGTGCGCTGCTGCGCAGTGGGACAGTTACAAAGGAGATCTCTGATCTCCCCAACTGACCCATTTACACTATTGTGGACCATGCAGAGTAGATACAGCCTCCACTACGTGCGGTACCTGAGGTTGTGTGTGCTTAAGAGGCAGAGTGCTGGGATATGACATCATATCCTAGTGCTCACCAGTTGCTTTTGGCACAAGTTCAAAGCAAAGTGGGTAAAGAAAGAGAAGAGGGTAAAGAAAGGGAAGAGGATCCTGCCATTGTGAGCTCAGTCTTTTAGTAGATTGAGGAAGGGGATGAGTTAGAAGGTGACACTCCTGTATATTATGTCTCCAACTCACATATAAATAAATCTTTATATACAAATAGACTATCCTGATACCACAATAACTTGCTGTAACTAGTACAGCCCTGGGTTCTATAGTAACATGGGTCCTCCCACCACTTTGAACCCACTGAAAGTTGTGTCTCTGAAGAACCAGAAAATGGCAAAATGCAAACGTTATATGTAAGCAAGAAATAGGGGAAAATATATATTAATGGAACTATGTTTTCATCCATCCAAGTAGGACTAATCCCAAAGCCACCTTTTTACATTTGCTACTTCTGTAGTTGTTTTTCCTTCTAAGTAATTCAATTATTTGAGCTGCCGTGTTTTACCCATTATTGTGGGATGGGGTGCAAATTATTTGTCGCGCACTGCTTTTTACCAATGGCCAAAGAAATGATTCATCAAGCCATTAATCAAAGAATCTTGACTGTGACCTTCATGGGCTGTTTTGTGTCACCCCTCTATTATATAATCTAATACCACAGTGTACTGTTTCTGCTATGTGTCCTTGTATTTGATATGCACACTTATATAGATTCATACAAAGCTAACATTTGATGGCTGATAAGAACCATTTGGCCCATCTAGGCAGACCATTTTTTCAAAGCTTAATCTGTCTTTGGTCTAATCTTATATACAAGGTAGCTTTATCCCTATGTTGGTTTTCTAATATAACCTAATATAACAGATAACGTTTAGTGAACTAGTACGACATTGATGGGAGTGGTAGTTCAGCTGTACTGTGACCAGCAGCTATACCCCAATACTTTATTCCTTGCTTTGAATGTATCCCAATTCTTTATTTTCTTGCTTTGAATGTATCTATTGATCAAGGAGCCTATCCATAATGTGACCAGTCAATGGTGCTCTCAGCCGAATCCAATATATTTGCAACAATTACTTTTCTTCCAATAAGAAATAACTATGTGTGAAGAGACTCGCAGGGATATGGTGACATTTGTAGAACATGAAATGAGCACCTCATGGTTTTGAAGGCATAACTACAATCTTATCTGAAGCGAAGTATGTATTTCCTGAAAGCATTTCCCTAAGGATTTTAAAGCCACTCCATAACCTCCCTAGGTGTCCCACAGCAATCATGAATCTTCAAGGTACACGGAATATAAAAAAATGTGGGGGAATTCTGCATTCTGGGCTACATGGAACAAGAAAAAAATCCTAATGCGACCTAAGCTAATGCTAGGGGCTCTGAAGTGAACCAGAGAAAGCACCACTGGGCCATCAATAAGAGAAGTGACTCCACTCACATTACATGGTGAAACAAAAAAAGGGAAGGGGGCACTAATCCAGCATTCTACCCAGGGTCCTGTGAAATCTTAATCTGGTTTGGAGTGCATTGGTCCATCAACTGTTCTGATACAGAAGAGTGAACCTTTACAAAGAACTTCAAGTGAGAGATAGCTAGAAGGACATTCTTGAACACAATATTAAGACATTTCAGCACCAGAAGCATTGCTCTGATGAGGGACTGTTCATTTTGTAGCAGACTTTAACTCATGATATGCTGGTGCTATAAATCAATGAAGTGAGTTCCAAATTAGTGATCTGCTAATAAAAATGAACATCAGAGTGACAGGAATAGAGGTGGGTGCGGAGGTGTTGGATGAGCAATGTCGCTTAATTGAAAGATGACAGGATTGGGTGATTATTCCGTATGGAGCTAGTATCGGAGGAGTGGTGAATATGACAGGGGAAGGTTGGAGAGATGAAATGCTAGCGTGAAATGCAGTGAGATGGGTCTATTAGGAGTAAGAGTGTTGGTGGTGGGGATAGAGAGCATAATGAACCTGTATGATTAGTGGTTTACACATTAGAATTGAGTATTGTGTATTACCATATTTGTGACCCATGCCATGTATCTCCATGTAGATCCCTTATTTTATCTATCTGGATTCAATATCTTACATCCATTAACTAATGGGTATGCTGCAGGAGCTAATAACAAAACTGTCTATATTGTGAGCCCATTAAGGTTGCCTTATCTGATCTTTTTTATTTATAGACATTTTACATATTATCAACCAGCACATGTAAAGAGCTACCCTGCTTAAGTATGCGCTTATACAAGGGAATCATTTAATAATAAATCAATATGTGTCCTTCTGTGAAAACACAGAATATCACCTGTCCACAGAATACAATGCAAGCTATAGGTAGCAAGTTTTGCAAAAAGCTGTAATGGTGACTGTTCACTTTTAGTACAACAAATGTATCATCTCTGTACAGTGTATCATATACTGGTACAGCAATATCAGTTCTATCTCATCAGAGTAGCTGTGGGTAAAGGTGTTTTTTGCAGTCCAGAGATACCAGAAATACCCAAATGTATATCTTTCTGCTGGACACTTATGGCCTCGAAAATAGTTTAAAAAATGATTTCCTACGTAAGCATTCACATTACTGGTACAACAGCAGTTTATGCTATGATTAGTTATATGCTCGTCATCAGCCTAGCTATTAAATATTTAAATTAAGTTTAACACGCATCAATTTTAATTACCATCCTGTCCACACTAAAGCGACATGTTCAATATCGCCTTCCAGCAATGGCAGGTTAGATGCACACTTTATGTTCTCCGTTAATCATCTTTATTTACAATAAATATATATATATATATATATATATATATATATATATATATATATATATATGTAGAAAATGTATAAAAAAAATAGATGTCATATGATGCAGAATATGGCATTATATAAATTAATCAATATATAATAATATCATAAAAATATATCATGTAAATATATGCCAAGAACCTTAGATCTGCCTCCTTGGGTCATCGAGAGAGTGGTGTTCATTTCAGATTAGAAGACAAAGGTCACTCTTTCTTATAAATAAATAAAGCACCAGTTCAACCATGTTATAAATGGCTCATTAGACTGTGTACAAGTAGTGATCAACCTTTAAACACAGAAACACCTAGAACCCCAAAAATATCCCCCCTATCCTATTTCATTCTGAATTTTCAGATTGGGTTTTAATTACCTCTTATTTCACAAGTTTTATTAGCTGCCTATTTGGTTAAAAAAAGCTAATCAAACTACTCATGTAGCACATCAAAACTGTTGATATGCACATGTTCTTTTTCATAATATATAACTTTTTTGGATTTCTGTTTACTAGTATTATTTGTTTTGTTTACTTTTTTTGTTAATTCTTAGGGATCGCAAATCCTCATTTCTATGACAACTACAATATTCTACAGTACATAATTTAATTAGCACACACTCTGTAGTAACCTGTTTCCGATCCTGATGAAATAAAGTTGGGGTTGGATGGGGGAATCAACATGTTCGAAAGTGTCCAACTCAATATGTGTCCACGAGGGATTAGATGTAAGATTTCTTGTATTAATCTAGCACAAAAATCATTACTGCGATAATTGACCACAAACTGCTTAACTGATATTCAGAAAGAGAGAGACATCCTGTCAGTGCCAATTAAGGTGTTAAATGTATCTTGACCTCTGGTTTCAATTTGAATAAGAAAAAGAAGAAGATGTTCCATCCCTGAGTGCTTTCTCTTACAACTCAGCTAAGTAAATGACCACAATTTAGGCACGTTTAACATATTGTGATGCTGTATATGTATTTCCCGAGCTAATATCATCCAGTCTTACCCCTTGAATCCCATGGGGACCAGAGGGTGTTGGGGTGAGCAGAGAGATGGTTGGAGGGGAAATTCGTTTCAATAATTAGACGCCCTGGGTGAGATATAACGCCTCATAGAGGTGATGACACCTGGAGGGGGGCAGAGAGGGGGATTTGAGGTGATTTGGAGAAGGTGTGTGGGGCTGGGGGGGGGATTCAGACACTTCCAGACAAGCGTGAAAAATTGTATGAGAAGTGAAAAATTACGTGGCAAAATTTAATAGTGAATTTCCTCACTTCTTGTAGTTGCGTTTATTTTGTGTCTGTACTGGTCCAGCTGATAACCCTTATATTTCCGTAGGATACTAAGTTTGCAAGACTCCGCACAGAGTGCCTGCTTGGTCATTGTGGCAATAGAAGAAATACATAATCCAACGGCAAAGTTTAGTACAGTGGACTATTGGACTTGGGAGTGATTCTATTTAAGGAGTGATAGGTAACTAACTAATGCAACAAAGCATCAGAAAAGCAAGCAGGTCACTGGGCTGTATAACTAGAAGCATTAGTAGAAGAATTAGTAGAGAGGTGGTTCTGTCACTTTACAGATCTCTAGTCAGAACTCACCTAGAGTATTGTGTACAGTTCTGGAGACCCCATCCCCGCAAGGATTCTGATATTTAGAGAGAGATTCTGTGATGGGTATATGCGGCTTTCTGCAATTTGGTAAATAAAGGCTGGAAGTAGGTGGAGCCAGGTGGGAATTGGGTGGTACTAAATGCCACCCCCCCATCAGGTCAAAGGCTGCCCTGGATGCCCAATAATTACCTGCCGTACCTGAAGCCTCTAGAGCTCCTATATAGTGCGCACTCAGCTATTAGATGATTAACCCATTCACTCCCCTATAGACGTACCTGTACGTCCATAAAACGCATCTCAAGAAACCCCTATGGACGTACCGGTCCTGAACTTCTTGCAGCTACATGGGAGATCAGGCTTTCGTTTCACAGCCTGGACTCCCCTCTGTCAGCAGTGCTGGCTTTCTGCTGCCCAATCTCCTGTGACAGCTGCTGGCGCGAACCCCAGAAAACTGTTACAGTTTTAAATGCCTGATCGCGTGATTGGGCATTAACTTCTAGGTCGCGTCACTGCTGATGTCACCCCGCTCCGATGAGGCACTGATCCCAGACACTGTGATCTTTATGCAAGTCTGGGGGGACTTGCATAGAGATCACAGTGTGATCAGTGCAGGGGGATCGCATTCTCACTCTTCTCACATGCTGAAACACAAATCAGCAAAAAAAAAGTGTTAGTGATTTTTTAACAATAAAAAAATCAATAAAATAATACAAAAACTAATAATAAAAAACAATAAAGTGAGCTGTGATGTCATTGTGACATCACTGGCATTAATAGCATATTCAAGAGGTCCCTAAGAGGACTTCTAACCACACTGCACTAAAACAGTGCAATTTATTTTTTCCAAATACAAAAAATAAAAGAAAAAATTTAAAAATATATATTATATAATAATAAAAAAAATTAAAGAACCCTTACATCCCATTGCCCTAACACAACATCTAAAAGTATCAAAAATACTACCCTATAGGGTACTATATGTAAGGAATGGATATGGCCCACTAGAAAGAAAAAAAAAATGAGGATATTTCTGTAATCAGGAGATGCAGCTAAACAATTTTGACCGGGTTTCTCTGCTGTAACACATACCCAGTGCAAAAAAATTGACGCAACACAGAAGTGTTGGGGAAAATAAAGCGGAGGAAATAATTTCTGCGGCCACATTTAATAGTGATTGGTGGTCAAATAGCTGCATGAAGAGTGCCCAAATACCCCTGATACGATAGTCTGGGTTGTCTGCTTTACAGAAATATATACCTTTGTGGGTATTTTTGGTATATTTGTTTAAAATTAGAGTTGCAATCCCATCATACCTAATTCAACGGCTTTGTAAAGAATAATGTGCACCTTATAGTATGTGCCTTATAAGTGCTGGGAAAGTATGGAATTGATAAACACGGAGGGGATTTTCCGTCACTTTATCTAATTTTGTAAGGATTCAGAGGGGAAAATATTTGATCATTTTTACAAAATACAATACACAAAACATTTTAAATGCAATATTTCAATGTGATATTCCAAAATGAAAAAAAAAACCTGCTTTCAACTGGGGGTTTGCTGTCTTTGACAGACCCCTCTACAATGGCTGCTAAAAGCAAGGGCGGTCTGACCTGATGGCTGATTCAGCCTGGTCCACTTACAGACATGGGACTCAGCAGGGTCTCGTAACTTTATTTTGCATGACCTTGCAGTAGTATAGTGATATCTATGTGTGAGCTCCCCTAAAGACAGAAGTGCAATTCTAAACATGTATCTTTTTGAAAAAGACAATGTATGTCAGATGCACTCACATACATTATGCATCTAAAGCGATGATCATTTGAAGCCATATAGACCAACTGTGCATTTAATTACCCTGAATGCAATCAGCCTGGGGAATTACATGATGTCTGAAATTTTATTACATATAGGATATATATATATATATATATATATATATATATATATATATATATATTTAAAAAGCTGGTCTCGATGATAAGTCTGTAATGGTGAAGTTGCTGTTATTAGCAGGGGCTCTTGCTACAAATTAGTTTGTCTAGATGCAACCTTTAACCACAGTCTCTTGGAAAATAATGTACCATGCAGGGCAGCAATGATTGTAATAGAGAATTGCAATGTTCTTTTTTTTTAATAAGTAGCCTCAGCTAAATCTGGTTACTTTATCCTTGATTAACTCTTAAAATGTAAGATGATTATGTTAAAGTAGAAAGAGTACACAAAATCTAATGCACTTTTTTTTTTTTTTTTAAACTGTATCCATTCAGAGTAGTGTGAGGACTGTGTGTAGCTCATCAAATCACACAAAATAGATTTCAGCACTGAAATGGTTAAAAACTTCTAAAATGTTTCCAAATTACATTTATCGCCAACAGTATCAGTACTTAATTAAGTAAAACTTCACCATTTCAATTGTCTTGATTATAAATTAGAAGGAAGCTGAGCTGGGTGAAGCCATTAAAAAGGAAGGTGCAGTTGTCTTAATTACATAATTACTAGTCTTATTTTTATTACATTTTAAAGGCAAGGACTGTTTGTTTCAATTACATTAGATTAAGATATATTTAAATGAATGAGAAAATCCAATTTTGCAATTGAGAGTTTTAGGGAATATTAATTACAGTGAATTGCTGGGTTATATTATATAGGTCTACAAAAGTGTAAAAAATCAGCTGTATATTAAAATGTATTATAACATATTATAGTAATGTGTGCCATGTAGACAGATAGATAGATAGATAATACTAGTAAACAGAAATCCAAAAAAGTTATATATTATGAAAAAGAACATGTGCATATCAACAGTTTTGATGTGCTACATGAGTAGTTTGATTAGCTTTTTTTAACCAATCTAGCTAAATTTGCTAGCTAGCAATACATGAAATGTACATGTGGCTTGGCAAAAATGGTTCACATGGTCACTCCCCCAACATAGCTTTCTTGGGGTCCTACCCTACTCATCCAGCTCATATTGTGAAGTAGGCACTTGGGAGCTGTGATTGTAGAACAGACCTCAAGTGATCAGTGAGGGATCAGGAAAGATTATGGTGACCCAAATCAGCCATTTTTTAACATGCGTCTGGGAAAACATAGCCAATGTTGTACTCGAATCTCCCTAACCGCTCCAAAATCAACGATCGCCTCCAACGATTCAATGGTGTCACGATACGAAGGCATTCAGCGACACTGAAAACCCACCCCAGGGCACACTGCAAGAGATTTGCCTCTCGCAAGATGGCGGCGTCCGTTAAAACAAGTTTCCAAGAGGGTCTCTTCAGACCCTCCTGAGAACTCTAGACTCCCCCTGCAGGTTTAATACAGGTACTGCATTAAACCATGCAAGTCAATTGAGCCCAGCTTTTAACCACAATGTGATTAGTAAAAAATTTAATGAAATAAATAAAAATAGCTTAAAAAAATTAATAACAATGTGGTAAAATTTAAAAATAACTATGCAGGTACTGCATTCAACCATACAAGTCAATGGAGGCCAGCTTTCTAATCACTATGTGATTAGTAAAATATTTAAAAAAAAAAGAAAAAAAGAAAAAAAAAAAGAAAAAAAGAAAAAGCTTAAAAAAAACATGGTAACATTTAAAAATTATTATGCTTTAGAGGAACTATCCAGTTCCAGCAAAATGTAAAAAAAAAGTCCAAAAAGAGTAAAATAAATAAAATAAAAAAAATAAAGTTTATTATTATGAGCAAGTGCTAAAATTAGCCCTGTATCTTCCCAAAAATCCTGACATTCAAAGAGTTAAAATACTAGCAGTTCAAATACCCAAGTGGGTAAATTGGAGCAGCCGGGTTCAAAGATCCCAAATAGTGCATACGCCTAGACTGACCAAAATGGGAAAAAAGGGCATTTCCAAAATGTGGCCTTTTAGCCCAGAAAACAACCAGACAAACCCATGCATGGGTGGTACCACTGTGCTCAAGGGATGTTGCTGAACACATATCAGGGTTTTGTTTGACAGTGACGTACAGTATAACAGGAGTGGTAAATTCATACCTGAAGTACAATGTGTGTGGGAAACAAAACACACACACAAAAAAATACAGCCACAAATTTTGACAAAGGCTGGTGGTAGAATCTCGTGCATGGAAAGTGTTAAAATACCAGCATTTGAAATACCCTGGGGTGTCTAGTTTTCAAAAAATATATGGTTTGATGGGGTAAATTGCATTAGCCGGCTTCAAAGATGGCCCAATTAGCACATAGGGGCAGAATGACCAGATTTGGCAAAAATGGTTTTGAAATAGCAAAATGCTACTTGTACTTATTTCCCTATAAATTGCAAAAACATCCCAAAACATAAAAACATTGGGTATTTCTAAACTCAGGACAAATAGTAGTAGAATATATTTTTTGCAGGTTTTCTATAAGCTTTTTTAGGCGAGTAAAAGATTTTTCAAATAAAGGTTAGAAAAAGTGCATTTTTCAATTTTTCTTCATATTTTTTTTTAATATAGGAAATTAGATGATATGATCAAAATGGTATCTGAAGAAAGCCCTTCTTGACCTGAAAAGAAGTATATAATTTATTTAGGAGAGGAGAAAATATACAGCTAAACACGAGCACCGCAAAAGTGTTAAAACAGCCTTTGTCACAAAGAGTACAAAAATTCAACAACAGCCTGGTCCTTAAGGGGGGGTATTTATAAGATGCATGGGATAGGCATAAAGCTGGGTCTTACATCAGGAAAATGGGCAGACTAGATGGGCTGAATGGTTCTTATCTGCCGTCAAATTCTGTTTCTTTATAGACATAAGTTTACATTTCTTGTAAATAAAACAGTGATGATGCTCTGTGTACAACATATAGAATAGAATTTCACTGTATCCCACATTTCTACATTCATTTTTTGAACCAGTTCCACTGGTATTACTCCTGCATGCATACTGCTAATTGTTACATTGTTATTCATTAACATTATCCTCCACTGTCTAATTAGCCAGGGAAGGGTGTACAGAGGGGCTGGAAAGATTTGTTAGTGACTTTAATGAAGTTTTTATAATTATACTTTGAAAGGATTTTCACCAGTATTGTCTTTAAGAAAAATTAACTCTAACTGGGTGGTGAATCTGAGGGGGTCAATTTCATTTAGAGGTAGGGGGTGGGGGAAGCACCGGATTGTTATAAAGGGGGAGGGGTGAAGAAATTTGGCCTAATTAACACAGCTGGATATCTAGTTAACAAGATACCGCCCCCTCCTACACTTCACATGACCTGCTGAAAGTAGCAGTACTTAACCATTGCCAGGTCCTCATAGTGCACTGTGCATATAGAATAAAGGAGTTAATGCGCGTCTCATGTTAACACCTGTGATGCCAATTTGTTAGTTAAAAAAACATGCATTACAAACTTTGCCATGGTATCCAGTATCATATAAGGGAATAGAAAAAAAAAATAGGTGCTAATATCCTGTAATCATTAGAAATATTAACAATTTGCATGCCAGGTGGTATTCCAGATTGGCAGTGGGCAAAAACAATATCAAAATAAGTATTTTTCCCCATCCCCTTATATGTTCTTCTAAAAGAGGAGGAAAAAAAGACTCATCTTGATATAGTTTTACCCACATCCATTTATCATTTCAATTAAGCCCACCTCATTTCTTCAACCTTCCCTTATCAAACTTGACCCAGTTTGTTTCCTAAGTCTTCAACTATCCCAGCAATCCTACAATTTTGTGAGTAAAGGGTGGTCCGCTCTCTTGCTCCACGCTAATTACATATAAATGCAGAAAGGGTTTCTTTTTTTAAATTAGAGATCTAGTTTTATAGTAAGAGGGAACGAAGAATTATTGGATATTGCCATATCGACCTCAAATAATAAACTGTGATATCCTTTTAGTAGACCATTGTTCCTTCTTCTTCTTACATCTGTAGAAGTGACCACTCTACTCTACTAACATTGCTCACTAAATGGCATCACAAACCGGCTAAAACAAACAAAAATACCTTTAGTTTCATAAACTGCTGCTTTTTATGAACACAATAGCCATGGTACGACCCCAAGTTTGTATAAGAAGGTTAGTAACTGAGTCTGTAAAGCTCTCTGCAAGCAGCCCAGAAGGATTACTTTCAGTGTAAAAATAATTGAATTAACTTGGGAAGCCCTGTAATTAATGGCTATTATTATCTCTGTAATTAGACCTCTTTATTTAAGGGTTCCTTCCTATCCGCCTGGATAGAAATGTAATGGTTACCCCCTGCAACCTCTCTCACTGTTCACTGGGAGGAGTTGGAAGTGTTATCTACACACTTAATCAGAATGGATTGCAATTAACTAATTATCAACTGAGTGGACCTGACCACCATCTCTTTGGTGTTGTTTTGTTAAGAGATATTAGAGCAGTTTATTCACAGCGACAGCTCTCTGCCTTTTACCTATTTTATTATGAACAAGGCTACATTTGACAGCGGATCTGGCTGCCTTTAGCTAAACTAAAACATTTCATTCTTTAGGTCTGTCCAGACATCTTAAAAGAATGCACTAATGCAATTATCTTTGTTACACAGTGTGACCGGGCCAAGTTAAGAACTCTAGCCAGGTTACAAGATTGTCCCTTTGAAAGGCTGAAGCTGCAGCCACATTCAGTCTCTGGGATCGGTTATAAAATAAAATACGTTATAAAATATTGCTGGGTCATGGGATCAGAAACAGGACACAGACGCGCTCAACCGCACACGAATCCCCAAAGACCCCCAAAACACCCTCACCCTTTGTGCAAACTGCCCCCAGACAACCCGACCCAGAGTTCCACGAGAATGTCTGTCTCTGCCCTGGGACAGGAGGTCCGGGGCAACTCCAGTTAACCTGGCCCTGTCACACACAGCCCGTTACTACTACCACTGCCATATAAGAAGCTTTATGTCCACATGACCCCAGTTGTCGCCTCTTTTTGGACACACCAAAGCAGCATATCCCGTATTGCACTTGGTCATTTTTAATGGCACATAGAAGGCAAATGATTGGCTATTAAAACATAATCCACCAATATTTGGGTCCACTCTTGTGGCATTTTTTAAATTTTTTTGTTATTATTGAACATATTTTGTAATGCCCATACATAAGAGTCTGCTATAAAAATAGTGAAAAAAATATAGGTCACGCCTAACGGGTAGTGGTATAATGGGTTCATTGTGTATGGACCTGCTTCCCTGGGTCACTTCACTCTTTCTCTAGGCAGGGAAGCAGTGTTTCTCCACACCCACTTCCCCTCCTACTCCCAGCTAATTCCAAGGCTATCTGGGGCTAGCCAGCCACCATATGTGGCTATCCCTGCACAGTAACGTATCCCAGCCTAGGCCGACTAGACACAGGGTGGCAGTTCCTTTGCTGCAAAAGCAGGGCAGGGAAAAAATTCCCAATTAAGTATTTCACACATGGAACATTATGCAGTAACTTTAGCAAATTTGCCCTCTCACCTCATAATAAAATATGTGGACGATGGAGGCGGAGTGACAAGCAGTGCCAACTGGATTAGCTTCATTCAGTTTGCCATGCGAGTGCTGTGATTATCCAACTGCATTCGTTCCTTTCTTAGACTGTAAGCTTAACACGGCAGGTACCTCCTTTACTAACATATTCATACCTATTGTACCCAGATCAAAATCTCCATAAACTACTGCATTTATTATACAACCTTGCATATTGTACCTTCCTTTATTAGGCTGTAAACTGCAAAGCCCTAAGTAAATGTGGTAAATAAAAATATACATACATATGTACTGTACATACGCTGATAGTTTTACATGATGGGACATGCTGTCATAAGACAAAAAAACAACAATTGCCATGAGACATTTAAAGGCACAAACATGTCAAAAATAATTGACAATAAAAAAATATTTTGGTTGCAAATCAGGATACCCTATGTAGTGCTAAAGATGGGGATGGAATCCACAACAAAGTTTGCAATTAACAACACTAACACTAACCTTATGCTACAAAGACATATTGATTACTATGTACCTCCTGTTTTATTATTATTATTATTATTTTGAAGTCATCTAGTCCTCCTAGCTAAAACATATTTGCATGTATCATTGTAAGCATATATTTGTAAACAAGATTTTGTGTATAGTGGAAGGCGTCGTGCACACTGAATGTGTAGGAAACCCTGTTCGCCCCAGACTGACACTGTGCACACTACTTCCCATTCACAACCATCAGATCTCTAGCATAGAGCAGAGAGGTTAATTCTCCTGTGTCAGCCTCTGTACCTTTCTGTGTCCCACGCTCTGTGTTGTGGCAACATAATGTGTCCTGTATTGAAAGGGCTGGGAAGAGAGGGAGGGGTATGGGTTGCAAGATTGGGGAGGGGTTGGATTTGGCATTGGCAGGCTTTATCTAAGGCCCACTTACACATGAAGCAAATGGTTTGCAAAAGCATCAAAATGTTTGCCTTTGATGTGGATATAAAAAGAAGAGGGACTGGAGGGGATATATTCCAAACGCTGAATGTTTAACCCCTTCACGAAGCCTTGCACACCACTGTTTACCCTGGCTCATTATTGTAATGGTGCAGTGATGAAAGTGTGAAACTTTATATATTTTAAGAAGACCTCATCTGCGAGAGTAACAAGAGTGGCCCACTACCAATGTATTATTCATTTTTTACTCAATACGTTTCATGTAGTATGCTCATATTAATTTCTGCAGTACGATTTTCTAGTATGATTTGTTGCCTCCTGTACTGGTGCTTTTCAGATGGAGATGACCACAGCAGCAACATAGACTTGACAAGGAAGGTCTTTTCCAAAGGATCTTGTACACATTCAGTGTCTTTTTTGTGCCCCTTTTATTTTGCTTGTAATTTTTGTTCAACCTAAAAAAGAAAAAGAATGCTGTTAAATCCCCTTTATGGGACCCCCACGTTTAAATCCTTTCATTCCCCCAGAGCCCCCCACCGCCTTATACTAACGCACAAAAGGGCAGACATAGGAAAGACATGGCTACGTTTTGAATATGTGAGTAATGGGGGAAGCAGGAGGGAGATTAAGAGGACAGATTTGAGGGAGTGGATGGGGTTTAAACATGATTATTAACTCATTAAATACCACGAGGGACACCAACTCATTACAACCCAAGGTGTTATTATATATAAAACATGTCTATGGGACAACCAAAGATGGATAATGAAAGAGGAAGGAGAGACAGTGTGCAAAAAGAGAGGTAAAGAGAAAAAATAGAAAGGAAAATATCAGCTACACTACAGTGCTGTGGATTTTTTTACACCTTTCCAAATTCTTTTTATTTTTATATATTTGTCACATATAAATGTTTCAGATCACCAAACTAATTTTAATAAAGATAACATGAGTAAACACAAAATGCAGTTTTTAAATGATGATTTCATGTATAGAAGGAAACAAGTATCCCACCCGACCTGGGCTATGTGAAGAAGTAATTGCCCCTTGGTTACTAAGTGAAGTAATTAACCAAATTTAGTTGATAATTGGGTTCCCAAACTCCATTCCAGTTCCAAATGTGTTTGATGGAGTTAAGGTCAGGGCTCTGTGGGGGCCAGTCAAGTTCTTCCACACCAAGCTCATCCAACCATGTCTTTATGTATCTTGCCTTGAGCACTGGGGCACAGTGATGCTGGAATAGAAAGTGGCCTTCCCCAAACTGTTCCCGCAAAGTTGGAAGCATAGCATTGTCCAGAACTTTGTGGGAACAGTTTGGGGAAAGCCTTTTTCTACAAGATCTGCTACAAGTGTTAGGCTGTAACTATCATCATCATTATCTTCTCACCCCTTATTAAAGATACATTCCAATTGTAGAATAACTACCAGCTATTAATTATGGAAAATATAACACATGACTTGTAAATTGCTCCCCCACGTACATTCCATATACAACCTATCTTACTTCAAATGGCTATTTTAGAACAATTTACTTAATCTGCTATTTATTGTTAATGTATTATTTCATAAAGCCTTGTTACATATAGGATACAGTTTATACTAAAAATATTATTAAAGAATTTTTGCAATATTCTGATGGCTCAGTGAAACGTGGTTGAGGAGATGACCACGGAATCTGACACTTACCAGATAGGAGAAAGGAGCATTTTGGAATAAAGTAGGGAGCTAGTGTAATACGAGAGCAGCATCTATATGGAAAAATATTTTACAGACTCCGGCTTCAGAAATATGATGCCAATTTTGCGTATTGTAGTTAACCTTTAATTGCTCCATCACAGAATACATTATCAGTTTCAGTTCTGGAACTGTCAGCTGTCATTACAGACCTGCATAAATAAACAGTGGCCCTACAGCCCTACTGAAACAGATGAGTGTTGACCACTAGTTAGCGAGAGCGCGGACATCAAGGGTGCCTGATTGCAAGCAGCCACACTCTATCATTTGTAAATGCTGGATGTGGTTGCCATAGTGATCTTCTGGGAATCCTGCCAAGTTAGAAGCGTTGATACATTGCATACAAGACTTATATGTCGCTCTATAAATTCTATATCTCTACATGCACATACACAAAGATATGCAGTATTGGTAAACAGTGCGGAACCTGGTTGTATGGTTGAGTTTAAAACAAAACCGAATCTAATTTTATATTAGTGTTTAATATAATCATTTGGAAACATATTTGTTTTTAGCACTCTAAGTGAAAATATTGAGACAGTTTACCTGTCACACAAATGCTTGTTTTCGGATATGTCCAATTCCTACTTTATTTCAAAAACATAACTAATCATAGATTCATGTAACTCTTCAAAAAGTTTTTAAATTCCATCCCATTAGGGCCCAGTAAATGAAGAGGGACCCTAAACTCCTTAATTTGCTTTTAAGGTCAATATAAAACCTCAGTCTTAATATTGTTTTATGTGTTTTGAGAGCACACTTTTACCTACATTGTGTAGACCATGTGTAAACAGGAACGTATCTGGCTCACGGGGAACATATTGGTAAGGCAGCGTGTGAGCAGCCGGGTGGAAAGCTGCAAGAGAGGTAAGAGGTAAGTGGGTGCGGACGGTAGGGGGTATGTATATTTGTATGCATGTATGTAAGCATGAATGTTTATGTATAAGTGTACCCAACAAACTTATCAGAGATGAAGACATATTCTTAAGACAAATATACAAAGATGTCACTGTTCTTTTTTATTTAAAAGTCAAAGGGAGGCCTGAATTGTTAGTGTTGTTGAGGCAACAGGTACAGAGAGGCTGAATCAGATGTGCATGAAATCAAAAAAGGTCATTGTTATTATATCAGAATAATTATTTGGTTTGTAATAAGAATACCTTAACAATAAATTACTCCTGAGAACCTGGAAAATACCTGTATCTGTACACTACTCTATTATAGCCTGCTCAAAAGAAAGTTGTGAGCAATGCATTAAAACTGTGTTATATGTTACTTTGGCACTGAAAAGAGTAACACAATGCACATAACGTGTGTATTTATGGAGCCTATAGAACACTAGGGTAAACGTGCCTTTTTTCTCTTTTACTTGGTAGAAATAATGAATTCCTACTTCAAGTATAAATAAGAAAGACATGAGCTGGTACTCTTAAGCAACAACATACTTTTTTAGAGCACGGCAAGACAACAATGTTAATAGATAAGGGGGCTTTGCCTGGTATAGCATAAAGGATCTAGATGGTAGCACTAGGACAACCCAGAGAGCTCCCATAGGTGCTTATGTTTACTGACAGTCTTTTTGGATCTGTCTTTCCTGATACCCTGGGCTGCAACCCAGAATATCACATGATTACCAAATACTTCATCATCAGATATTAGCATAATCTTAAAAGTTCTCTACCTACAGAGATTTCCCACAATAATGTGGACCCAGGACAATTGTTCTATGCATATCACCTCTTCACCGCTAAAATGCAAGCTGTTTGTGGTGGCATGCAAGTGCCTGCAACTTAAAATTTTGCAAGTTTTAGGCAAGGGCATGCCATGGAATTTGAGTTCAATGAAAATTTGCATGTCCTGAATTGATTTGTGCAAAAATTACTAACGTAATATCACCCTCACAATATATTTAAATAAATATAGGGCGAAATCGAAGTTAGACTATTTCTTCCCAATTGCTGAATTCCCAGCTCAGTATCAAATGTTATCTAAGAGTTATGGTAACATTTATCCAGGCTCTGGATTGCTTTCTATGCCACGCCGGTGTGAAATCTAATCCCAGGATACAATGTTTTATATTCCACTTTGTTTTGTTTTCTTATCGTTTTTTTGTTTTGTACCACTGCCTGGTTTACGGATATATTTCTTTTTGAAAATCTCCAGATCCGAGTCTTGTTTTCCAACACATAGATGTTTCATTATGACTGCTATATGAGATATATCGTACTTTTATCATACACCAGTGCACACAGAACCCTAATTTTGTCATCCTTTTGTCAACAATGCTGTACGAATTGTGTGTCGATCTATACATCTACTCTGTGTCATATGCTACAGTGTAATGTTTTTCTCATGCTGCATGACCATTTTCTTATGATGATATGCTACAATCTCGGATCTTAATAACATTTTATTTACAAAAAAAACCAAAACGACATACCTTTTTATGTCAGTTTTATTGGCCCGATTATAGGCCGCACCCTTATGGTTTGGTGCTATTTTAAAGAAAAATATATTTTTAAATTAAAAAAATGTGGAATGTTTCTAACATTCTAACTCTAACATGTTGCTTGCCCGCAGCAGGGCTAAATGAAAAACAACAAAAAACACCTGCCTGGTGCCTGGAGCTGCAAGTCCTGTCCTCCGGGTGATACGAATTGTACATCCCTGAGCTAAACCCAGATTATAGGCCGCACGCCCAGTTTAAAGATTTGAATTTTGGGGGGAAAGTGCCTATAATCGGGCCAATACGGTATTCTATTTTTGGAGTGGCTCCTTTCCTTGAGCTGAAAATGAGACGTGATGGCTTTCAAGATGTACTGTGAAAAGATAACAATGATCTTTTCTTTCCTCACAGGCTTTACTTGAATGGACCTCATCTCCCCCATAATGGGGTCTTAGATGTTTTGGGTTAGGTAGAACCTTTAACATTTTTTAGTATTTTACTGTAATTTCTACTCCCTCCTCCTTGCAGGGTAGAGATAGAGGGAGAGAAGACCACAAGGATTTTTTTTAACCTCCCTCATCACAATGGGCATGGGGAGCAAGTGGATATAAATGCCCACCAATGATTTTTACCCCTTGACATCAACTGCTGTTCCAGGCACATTCGTGACAGCTAATGTGCCAAGCACACCATTGGGTTAAGCAAGCTAAGAAAGTGATGTCTTCACTCAATGGTGTTGCTACAATGCCTGAACATTGAGTGGATATCAAGGCATTCAGCAACACAAAAAAATTCCAATGAATTTTGAGAAATGGTTGATGCGCTTTGTAAGTAAATCTACTTTTAAATAACTCCTGACTATCCATTTACCCATATTCGTTTAAGGCGCCGCTATATGTCCATTATTTAAAAATAGCAAGAATTGTTATATTTCATTTGGAATGTAAAAATAAACATTGTAAAGGTATTAGTGTCATAGGCTGATGGCAGGTCTTCCAAACTCCACATAGTTACACTGCATCAAGTGGCATTTCAAGTCAGCGTGGGAGCATCTTTTCATCAATGTACACTATAATCTTATAGTATTCTTAGATATTAATAAACTCTAATTTGAATTTGAGCTACGTGGGTAGATGTGAGATATATGTCTGCTTGAATGTGTCATAGAACCACTTTCTGACCCATTTATTTCCCATTTTTTTCTTACAAACGCAATGGACATATTTTTCATTTTATGAAGGAATATTTATAGGATGTTCTTGTTCCACTGGGATATCTCCTGTCTTCTTTGTGAAGATGGAGTCTTTAGTGGAAAATGGTACCCTTTAGTTGGCCAATGCAGAAAAAGATGTAGAGATACATAAGCTTGTTGGACCTTTGAGTAAAGATTACATCGCTATGCATTATACTGGACCAGCTCTGTGACCAACAGGCTAATTGGGGTTGACCATTGATAATCCAGAGTCATGCCATGGAGGTGAACTTCAAACTCGCTCTTTAATGGATATACTGAAATTATATGATGCAAGGGAGGCTTTTTGTTTTTTTTAACAAACACAATGTTTGAACAAAGTAACATTAGTTCTAACTTAGACTTTTCTTCTAGGAGTTAAAATCATATCAAATTGATATACAAACTATAAAATGTGACCTTACAGTGTTTTATGTCAAACAGATGGTCTCAGATTGTATTTCCTTTCTGTATCTCCAAAGGACTTAAATTTCCCTTCCACAAGCCACACTGTTTTTGTGTCAATAGGAACATAAAAAGGGAACTTGGACACTAGATATCAATTTTAGTTTATTCTCAAATTTCAATCTTAACCTTGTTAGGGTTATAAAGTCATGGGTATAGTTATATAGGGGCATTATCAGAATCCCTTGCAGAAAGCATTAAAGCCAGTGCTTATAGGACATTATACATCAGAGAAGGGGTTGCTAGAAAGCTTACAATGTGTGTTTATGTGATGTGTGCACAATCAAGGTGGATGGAACATGTATGTGGTGTGGGTGACTATGAGTGAGAGTATGTGTGGTCATTAAAGTTCAAGTTCAGCAAGGTTGACCTCGATGGACTTGTGTCTTTTTTCAACCTAAATTACTATATTACCCTTGTTATGGGGTGAAGCCTTGTATTCTCAAAATAGCACAACACCCTCCTATTACATCAGGTTGCTTCTTAAAGCAAGGAATGCCAGAATGATAATTACAGATAGGCACCAAACAGTTTGTTCCTTAAAGATTAGTGGTCCGGAGATAAGATGGCAACTTTGAGAAATAATGGACACAGGACCAGACATCACAATTCTTTGTGCTGTACAATTCTGCATCACGTGATTGTGTCTTTTAAATACTTCACGGATGTTCCACAATAACAAAAAATCCTCACAAAGGAAAGGCATCTACTGTGTCTCCTGTGTTTGACCTTGGCTATTACAGAATGCCTTTAACATTGTCTGCAATCTATATTTAGATCTCTGGTATCTCACCAACCTTTTTGCCCATGACACTATCCTTCCCTTTCAATGTCTAAGATTCAGACCCCTTGGAAACAGCTTATTACATCCACCCCAATGTCCAGTGTATCTGCTGTCTAACTTGAGATGAGATATGGTATACTGCCGTAAATGATTGCTTTGCACATATTTTATTTTACCCAACAGCATGTGGGAGGACAGAAAAAAAAAAGAACATTGAGATTGAGTAGCAGTTGTTTAATTCCATTTATCAAAATAAATATGGAAACCTAGTGTTTTATTTTTTAAACTAGACAATGCAAAAGGCAGTGTTCTCTTGGTTTTTTAGTATGCTTCCTTGTCTGAGTAATGCTGTCACTGAGATTTTTACTTAAATATTACATTTTATCACCATGTACAGAGGCAGGTCTGTAATAAGTAAGGCATCTCAGTATGTTAAGCTTGAAACAAAGAGGCCATAATCTAAAACTAGAGGTCAGTGGTTTAGTTGTAATGTAAGCAAATGTTACTTTAAGAAAGTGGCAGATAAATGTAAAAGCCTTCCATCAGAAGTGGTGGAGACTAATACAGTGAGGGAATTTAAACATGCATGGAATAGACATAGTCATCTTGAATCTAAGACAAGACCAAGGACCGATTTAGTCTCCACACCAGTTAAAATGAGCAGACTAGATGGGTTGAGTGGTTCTTATCTGCCATGAAATTCTATGTTTTTACCAAGCTATTGCTGCAGCAGAAGCTTATTGGGCTTGGACCATTCGTAAGGTATAGTGAAGTCAGAAAGGTGAAATCACAAGTCTTGCAACCTCACCCGACAAGTCTCCCTTTAGATCATGTTGTGTTGGTGATCAAAATAGCATCTATCTTTCTCATTTCAAAAGGTCATTACTTAGAAGGATAAGATTGTGAACCTTCAATCCCAGTTACCCCTTATGTATATAAATCCTAATTATTATATTATACTGATAACTAGTATACAGTTACACTTGAACAGACAGAAGCAGAGAACCATTCACACAACTAACTTTAGGTCTTATAAGGTTCAGGAACACACTAATTGTAAGAGAAGTGTAAACTTATGGCCATGGTGAGGTTAAGAGATATATGTCCAATATAGCCAAGAAATGGAGAAGGTTAGAATGCAAGACCTTTCCTGTTTGTTAAATCCTTATAATCCCCATAACGGATTGTTTTTAAATTTCATTTTAAATACCTAAAAGTGAATTAACTCTCCATAAATCATGATACCATTCTCACACAGGCTGGATGATACACAAGGGTTTGGATGGTAGAGAACTGGTTAATCAAAGCAACACATTACCAATACAGAAGGTGCTTATAAAGAGGCTCTGAAGGGACTCCCCCCATTACAACCACCCCTTAGAAAGGCGAACAGCTTTCTCTCCTCACACACAGCACAAAAGGATCTATAACAAAAGCAGAGGAACAGCTATTGTTTCATTCAACCATCCCTCGTCATTCTACCTCTCCAGAACAAATTAACCCTTCTCACCCCAACCCTTTGTGCATACCACAACCGCTTTTTACAAAGCAAAGGGAGATTTCCCTTCCAACAGGCAAGATAAGAAAAGGGGCCGAGGCACCAGGGAGGAGGCTTCAGGATTATCTGTGTGTAGGGCACGGTAGGGACCAAGTCTTTTTCTAACGGGTTATCCTATAACACAAGCTCCACTTGTATGAGTGGTGGGACAAGATGTTCTTCTTCGGGCAAATCAGATACACAAGTGTATCTGGTGTCATGCCACATACTAGTTTACAATCTGACCTGGATGTGATTATTTTACCATTCCCATGTTTGCTCCCTTAATGTATGTTTAAATCTTTGTACAGCACAGTGCACAAGTATGTCTCAGTATAAAGTTTACACGCATTTAATGAATTGTGAAAAAAGGGAAAGAATGATCTTTAGCCCAAGGTCACAATAAGCCGACAACCACTTGAGTGGATTTAACCCAGCTTTTTATATGTAAACAAGCAAATTTGCAGGAACATTTTTATATATATTTTTCTCAACAAAAAAGAGGGTAGTAATAGCAGTTGGGGTTTTTATAATACGATTGGCAATGCAAATGTTTGTCTTAGACAACAGTCTAATTTGGGCTAGTCAACCAAAAGTTCAAAGTACCGGCAACAAAATAGATCACAAGGGCAGCCTCTTTCCAAAAAAACATCACATTTACAACATGTGTTGGCTTGATATTGTCACCATGGGTGAGGTAATTGGTACAGACAAAACTTTTTCAACCTGTATTCTTCGATTTTTGTTTTTTTTATGTGGTCAACATAGCACCACACATATGTATATACCCACACAATATATATCTTATGCAATAAAGAAATATACCAGTGTTGATTCTGTCTTTTTTGGTACGTGTCATAATGGATAGTGAAGCAGGGGACTTAAGAAACTGCAACTTTCCTACAAATTCAAGATTTAGTTAATGAACCCCAGAGTAAGAAAAGAAGTGTGATGGAGAATAAGAGTACTAGAAAGAGCTATAAACCGTGAGAATGTCTGAATGGTATAGAGTGTAGAGTATAGCTCTTCCTCCAAACCTGTATGGGATTTTTGGGTTAATTTCATTATACCCAGCTTCCTTATACTTTTCTGAGAATGGCCTAGAAAAAAACAAAAAAAAACGTGTCTGAAATATATAGGCGTGTTCCAAAATGTTTTTTATGATAATTTAGTATTTCAGGTTGCCCAGCGGTGGATAATATGACAGGAGTTTAGTTAGAACAACATATTATGATTTAAATGCTGTCCCCCATCACACGCATACCACCACACATCCATTCTGACAGTGTTGTAAGGAGTTATTGGTATGAAGAGAAAAAAGTTGAATGTTTGAGAAGAGATATTGCGGTGGCAGTGAGAGCAGCTAGAATGGATAAGAGAGGATGATGGAGGAGAGAAGATAAGAAAAATGACAAGTACAAAGAATGATGGAGGAGAATGGAAGGCAAAGAGGGGGGGGCAGAATCGAACTGGAGGAGATTGGAGAGGAATGAAAGCAAGATTATGTCTGAGATTTTCAAACCGGTAAGTAAGCAAACAGAAGGAGAAACAGGTAGGAACAATTACATGCAGGAGAAGAAAAATAAAGGGTGCAGGGGAGAGGAAGCTGAATGGACAAATTATAGAAGGGAGAATGAGAGTAGGATACAGCAGTGAGAATTGGCAGCTGGTAGTGTGGGAACATAACAGGTGCAAGGCAGAACACGGTGTTACAACAGCTCCTTGTCTCTTCCATTGTTTGCTTGTGATTGTCACTACTGTCCCTGTAACCCTTTCCCAGCCGAAGAGGTCTACAGCGCATTACTGTGCATTACGTGGCGAGGTTTTGAGTTTGTAGCCTTCCTGTGTCTCCCCTGGAGCCTGGCTGTGGTCAGATAACACCATACAAGTGATATACACGCGCACACAACATTGCTATCTCTGCTCCCCCGTCCCGCCTTTTATCTGCTTATAGCATAAGAATTATCTCTGGACTACACTGCAGAGGCTTATTTTATTCATCCCCCCCCCCCCCCCCGGTAGGGAGAAGAAAACAGCAAGCAGCCTGTGCTCTCAGACATTCTTTGCCTGCAGAGCATTCCACCTTAAACAGTCCAGCAGAGGTTTGTGTTAGCACAGTGTTAAAACTAATGTGTGGCTTTGTAAACACCCTAACCAAATGATGCTTTAACCAGTAGTCTGCACCAGCCATGCATGTGTGTGCGTGTGTATGTGTGTGATCAGATCTGGGAAGGCTAATAACAGGCACAGCGGGGTGAGTGTGTGTTTAGAAATGCGTTCGTTATGGGGAATTGAGTCTCCCGGAGTGGGCAGTTAGATTTAATTGCAAATGGCTTTCCCATCGTCTCTTGCAGGCCCCCTGCAGTTCTCGCTACGCATTAGGGTTTCTGCAAAATCCTACGACATCCTTCAGAGGAGGAACAAAAAAAAAAAACAAAAACAAGTGGGGGATCAAATATAAACTTAGATGTCTGTGCTGCGAGGAGTACCCCTACAATATTTCAGTGGGTTTGCTATAATATGCTATCCTCCCCATTACAGGTTTCATTTTATCAACTGATAACTGTGTTTTCTAATTATTCTCTCATTCTGTCACTTGCTTTTCTTCCACTCACATTCAGTCTTTTTATCCCTGATTTCACCTTGTACCCTCTCTCTACTCCTATGTTATTCCTTTCCCTGCTGCCCCTCCAGGCCTCTCTGGTGGTGCCCAGTTTTATCTCTTGTGCTTTCCTGCAGGCCTGGGAGATAAAAGAATAAAATCTTAGCTTTGCTTCTCCCCTGTATAAAACTGTTTCCCTGCTTCTGTAGATAAGACATGGTCACTAGTCGCACACCTCTCCCCCTCCTCCCTCCCGAAGACCTAAATCCATGCTGGCCTCTTATATTCTTCAGGGGCGATAAGCAGCAGAAGCAACTACCTATGAATATATACCAAACGTAACTTGGCTTTAAATATATATTTACACAATGTATGCCTTTAGTTGTCTATCAGGCCTGGACTGTGGGTAACAACTGGCGTAGGCGTTACCACAGATACAGGACTATGTGCACTTACATGATACCATACTATTGTCTGTTACTGACACACAAGAATAATAATATTAAGAGTTGGACAATATTTGGCCTTGTCTGGAAATATGTTAAATAGGGAGGATACCTGGACACCATGTTTTTGGTGACCTGATTTATGATTTCGGATTATTGTTCTGGGTTCACCATTAAATGACCAGGAATGCCCTGCCCATGGCACCAACCCAAGCCATAGTTGATGAACAGTCTACGATTGGCTGGCACAGTCCTGACAGCTAGTCTTATGCACAAGCTTTCAACCAGTGTGCCAATTTTTGGAACGCCCAAACTGCATAGGCTAAACTGCTCTTTCATGGATGACATGACAACACTGCCCATGTAACATCGATGGGATGTAATGACATAGTTTGACTTCATTTTTAAACATTAAGAAATTATGTTTTATTTTTGTGAGGTCAACATTTATACTAAGGAATACAAAATACAATAACTAAAATGTGGACTGAAAGGCAAAATTTTGGTTTGAGGAAATTATTAAGGTCCACCCCATTATTGAATGAGTCCATTATGCCAAGATTTGCCACAAAACCAAGTTGTGTAATATATAAAATTCCTAAATCTTAAAATATGGGGTTCAACAAGTGGGGGAACGCTGGACAGAACAGCATGGTAAGATTAATAGTAATGTGAGCAAACAAATAGTAAGAAAGGAGTTATATAGATCAAGAGTGTTACAAAAAGCTATCAGAGACCCCAAGAGCCAGATAGATATCGAGACGGGAGACAGATTATACATTAAACGTAGGCATTTTCCCATAATTACTTTAAGAGGTGCAAAGATTTATGTCTTCAGGCTAATTCCCCGTAATCTCATTTTCTATCTAATCCCAGCTGCCCCTTTCACCTTTGCTATAATCCCACTGTCTTCGTGCTGTGTCCTATGATAAATTTATCACTACTCGCCCAGACTTAGTATAGCATGTCACCTTCCTCTGCTATTTCACAAGCATTAACTCTGTTCACTAGCACAGCTATTCACTCACACCTACTGGTGCACTTCTGCCCTGTGTACCATAAGTGGCACGGTACCAACAGAGTGCAGAGTTCTCTGCTGTTTCAATACCATCCTTTCCCAGATCCCAGTCTTATGTTCAACATTTGATTTCCACATCCATGACTCCTTTGTGCTGTCCTTAGTGGTCCCTCTAATAAGCCACAGCCCTACCCTGCAGCTCCCTCTGCTGTATATCTGTTCTTAGATTCCTCCTAACAGAAAAAGAATACAGAAAGGTGAGCACAACCTAAAGAGCATAAAAGGTGTGGTGGCAGTCTGGATGGTGTATGGCCCTGTAAGTTTTACAGAATGCCCAATATTTATGCCTTAGGTTTGCTGATTTCTTGGTGTACATATTGGTCATTATTTCACCAGCAACCCTGGAATCTGAATGTGTATGCTATTTATTTAGTAAGACAGCTACTTACTAAATGACTGTGTATGCACTTGGGCATTTATACACACTTTGAGGCAACTGGATGTCCTTTAACTGTATCTCATCTGCTATAGACGCTGTTTAGAACAAGGCTTTTTTATTTCAATGTATTCACTATTCCTTGAACATCGTCGATTCCTTGTGTGGTAATGTAAATGACCAAAATAAGAAATATAACTGTTTATATCTATTTTAAAAATGTTGCTCACCAAGGATCTGAATCAATGGGACTGCGCTGCCTTTCGAACCCTCTAAGACTATCTTCCATTTTTAAGGGCTCATCATTAATAAGGGCATCATTAATAAGAAAGCTGTGTGGTAGGTGGGGTGCTTAACCCTATGGTTTTGACCTGCAAATCTGCACAAAAATACAGAAATGGAAGCAAACCCTAAAAAGCATATAGTTTCAGACTGATGAAATGACGAACACACAATAAAGCAAGAAATGAGCGCACACCCAGCCAATACTATTTAAAAGCACCTATCTGAGGCATAAATGTTAGGTATTCTGTAGAATATGAGAGCACTATCTAATTCAGTAAATTAATCCCATCAGTTCTCTATGGACATACATGTACGTCCTAAAAATCTCTGTTTATGAACCCTTTAGGAAGTACATGTACGTCCTGACTTTTTTGCATCTTCCTGCAGCTACACAAGAGATCAGGCTGTTTATTTGAGAGTCTGGGCTCTCCCCCGTCAGCAGAAGCCAGCACTGTTGGCTTCCTACTGACCGATTGTAACTGCTGTCGGTGCAAGTAAACTGTTACTTATAGTGTGCCCGATCACACGATTGGGCATTCCCTTTATGAAGACTTCACTGACGATGTGAACCAGAAGGTTACAGGAGCACAAGATATCCCCTGCAGAGCCCATCTAGACCGTGCTGGGATATCCAATCGCTCCCCCCAACTGGCAGATCACAAGCATTGCAATCTCCAATGCAAGTCTATGGAGACTTACTTTGTGATCACAGTGTGATCAGTGCGGGGGGGGGGGCTTAATCGCAGGGAGAAAATAATGTTTCTCCCTTTTCCCACAAGAGAAAAATCTCTAAAAATAATAATAAAAATAAGCAATAAAGCCATTGTGGCATGAGTGGGATACATAGCATGTTTAAGAGGGACCTAAAGGGATCCCCTTCCATATTGCACCAACACCACTATTTACATTTGAACCCCTTAAGGACCAGGCTGTGTTTTACCTTTTGTACCATTGGGACCGAGGCTGTTTTAATACTTTTGCGGTGTTCGTGTTTAGATGTAATTTTCTCTTCACTCATTTAGTGAACCCACACAAATTATATGTTGTTTTTTTCAGGACAAGAAGGGCTTTCTTCAGATACCATTGTTTTAATCATATTATCTAATTTCCCATAAAAAAAATAATAAAATATGATGAAAAATGTAAAAAAACCCCACATTTTCTGACTTTTACCCCAAAAATCTTTTACTCATCCAAAAAAGCTAATGAAAAACCCTACTAAATATATTCTACTATTTGTCCTGAGTTTAGAAATACCCAATGTTTTTATGTTTTTTTCTTTTTTCTGCACGTTATGGAGCATTAAGTACAGGTAGCGTTTTGCTATTTCAAAACCATTTTTTCCAAATCTGGTAATTCTTCCCCCCATGTGCCATTTCAGGTATCTTTGAAGCCGGCCAATGCAATTTACCCCATCAAATCATATATTTTTGAAAACTAGACAGCCCAAGGTATTTCAAATGCTAGTATTTTAACCCTTTCCATGCATGAGATTCTACCACCAGCCTTTGCCACACTTTGTGTTAGTATTTTTTTGGTATTTTTTTTTACACAAATTGTACTTTGGGTATACATTTATAGCTCCAGGTATACGTCACTATCAAACAACACCCTAATATGTGTTCAATAACATCTCTCGAGTACAGTGATACCACCCATGCATGGGTTTAACTGCTGTTTGGGGTTAAAAGGCCACATTTGGGAAGTGCGCTTTTTTTTCCCCTATTTTGGTCAGTCTGTGCCTATGCCCTATCTTTGAGCCTGGCCACTACAATTTACCTCATAAAACCATATAGTTTTGAAAACTAGACACCCCAAGGTACTTAAAATGGTAGTATTTAACCCTTTCCATGCATCAGATTCTACCACCAGCCTTTGCCACACTTTGTGGTAGTATTTTTATTTTTTATTTCACACTAATTGTACTTTGGGTATAAATTTATAGCTCCAGGTATACGTCACTATCAAACAACACCCTAATATGTGTTCAGGAACATCTCCCGAGTTCAGTCATACCCCACATGTATGGGTTTGTCTGGTGTTTGAGGTTAAAATGCCACATTTTGGAAGTGCGCTTTTCCCCCCCCCCCATTTCGGTCAGTCTGTGCCTATGCCCTATCTTTGAGCCCGGCCACTCCAATTTACCCCATCAAACCATTCATACCCCTTGGGTATTTGAAATGCTTTTATTTAAATTTTTCCACGTCAGGATTTTTGGGAAGATACAGCGCTAATTTTAGCACTTGCTCATAATAATAAACTTTATTTTTTTTATTTTATTTATTTTACTCTTTTTGGACTTTTTTTTTACATTTTGCTGGAACTGGATAGTTCCTCTAAAGCATAATAATTTTTAAATGTTACCATGTTTTTTTTAAGCTTTTTCTTTTTTTCTTTTTTTTTTTATTTTTTTATTTTTTTTTTAAATATTTTACTAATCACATAGTGATTAGAAAGCTGGCCTCCATTGACTTGTATGGTTGAATGCAGTACCTGTATTCAACCAGCAAGTGGAGCCAGAGTTCTCTAGAAGGTCAGGAGACCGTCTAGCGAACTTTTTCAACTTTATTATTTTTTTTCCCGGGCCGCCGCCATCTTGCGGATGGTGAAGACTGCGTGCAGCTGCGGCTGTGACCGCTCTCCGGAGCGGTCACAGTCCATCAAGAGGTAAGTGTTTGGTGTCGCTGGATGCCTCCTGATCGAGGCATTCCAGCGACACCATTGAAGGAGGTGATCGTTGATCGCCTCCTAAACGCTTTTAAAACGGGCAATGTATGGCGGCTGTTGACGCCCCGGGGAGGGGCCAGACATGGCCCATCATGCCGATCTCGGTGTTGCTGAATGCCTCGACATCGAGGCATTACAGCAACACCGTTTAAGCTTAGAAAGTGATCATTGATCACTTTCTAAGCTTGTTTAAGTCTGATGACGTGTCAGGCACGTCATAGGTCGTTAATTGACCGTTTTGCATGACGTGCCTGACCCGGCAATGAACGTTAAGGGGTTAAACTCTGTTTATTGTGTTTTCAGCTTCCAGATTGCCAGACTCTATAAGTTTGTTAGCCGTCTTTCTTCTAGTTGAGGTTCTTGCTACTTCTGAACCAAAAAATGACCTCATGCTCACTAATATATCATCTTGATCCAGAAACTGTGTGATTAATTGTAGAAATTAGGACCAGAAAGGTTGCCAAGAGGATACATTGCGAGCACTATGGAAGAATAAATCTGTGTAATTTTTTAAAACAAAAATGTAAAATTCTACCCGAAAATATTTAAGTAAAATGTGTATTGGAGTATTGCCAATGTTGCTGCATATGTATGCATTTTCTGGCTCATGTCCCTCCACCCCCTTTCTGCTTCTACTTAAGGAGGAAGCATACTTAAGTAAGCTACCTATACTAGCAGTGTAGTAGCATATAGACCATCAGGATTGGACTCGATAGTCTTTTACAAAAAAAAATCCTATTTCATGTGTTGCAGGTTCCTGTACATAATATAAATTGAAGCATTACCAACTTTTTAAATGTTTGGGAAATGGAAGCCAAAGTTATTTTTTCAATGCAAAATTTCAGGAACTGTACTTTGCAGTTTTCTGTGGCCAACAAGCATTGTTTGCTTGTGAACAAGGTATTGACCAAAGGTCACGCTCTACAGTAACACCATGTTTAACTGGATCAGTGGAGAGGATTTTAACTAGCTCCAGTCTACTCATTCCTGAGATGGCAATGAGAGAACACATCTTGCACTGCTTTCTGTCTCGGGAGCTCATAAGATATCACAAAACCAAAGTATGTGATAGAGCTTACTGTTAGTAGAAGAACATGCAGGAAAGAGTGCTACAGAACAACAATAAAAAAGAACCACAGCACACACACTGAGGTTTAGTGTAAAGGTGCACTAGTGCCACATGTGACTAGTACATTGAGAAAAGGTGTCCAACAAAACATCTCTGCCATACAACTGCCAGTCACTATTGTCTATTAATAAAGTGGGTGCCCCTAGTGCCCTTTTGACTGAACATGGTGGTTTCTTTGTTTGTCAAAGCTATCAGGATCCAGGCAGAAAAATAAATTGAGTGTAAATTTCAGTAGATCATCGCATTTTTTCAAAATTCCTAGGCCTATTGGAAAGAAGTCCTTTGGGTAATCCAACCTTGCAAAGTGGTTTACATATGTTATACAAAATACTGCTGAGTGTATCTGGCCCTCCGGGAGTTGCTTTGCTACACTGTCCCTACCGTATCAACTTCTACTCGAGCCTCAACGCCATTGGGATCATTAAAGTCCTTGGTCATTCTATCTTGTGGCTCAACCTTTGTTTTAGCAGGGTGGATAACTCATGTGGTGTGTTCCTGGGTTCACAATCACATTCCATGTCTCCTTTCCCGACATTTCGAATCTTCTCTTACCTCTTCTTGTTCTTCTGTCTTCTTCCACATCTGAGTGAACCTGGCGTCTGATTGGAGTACCAGGAGAGATGCTGCCCCCATTTCTCTGAGCGCACCGAGATGCCAGAATAATGCAGATAAAAATGTGGAGGTTGAAAGATGCAGAAATGCTTCTCTTTCTCCATGAAGCCATCTCGAAAGAACATGCCTTGGGTAGCTGAAAGATTGGTATATGTGGAAAGGCTCACTCAGTTGAGTGCTGCTAACTGTTCACACAATAAGACCACGCACAATTGTCTTACTTTTTACTTTAAACTGAGATGACTGATTCCCACCATCCCAAGGAATGTACCTACTGTAAAAGTACACTATATGACCAAAAGTGATTAACTATTAATTATTGAGTTTAAGTGTTTCAGCTATACCCATTGGTGACTGGTGTATGAAATCAATCACATAGGCATACCTTCTCCATAGATAAACTTTTGGCATTAGAATGAATCATACCGAAGAGGTCAGTGACTTTAAAAATGGCACTGTCATAGGATGCTACCACTGTTCAATTTGTGAATTATAAAGAGACAAGATGATCTCCTCCCATGAATTAATACACTTTTTATATATGCCAATTTCTTACTGGCTTTTGTAGCTTCTTACTGGCATTACACAGTAATGCTAAGTCTTATATACAATTAGTAGTTCAGAGGGAGATACCATTTAAGCTATTTGTTGCATTGTTATTTTTCGCATAACGCATGAGTTTACATGTGTCTGTATTGAACTTAATTTCCAACTTGCCTGCCTAGTCCCTCTCCTGCAGAGAAGAAACACTGAGGTTAGACTGTATTATCCTACCTAACAGTGAGACGTGGCTCTTAATGAACTATGGGAGAACATTAGTGTTAATTAATTAAATGTTAACAAAATAATAGGACACAGGACAGACCCATGAAGTACTCAGTTTAATACCTTGGTCCAGTTTGAGAAGTTTCCATTTCCAACAACTCTTTGCATTCTATATTTTAGCCAATTCCCAATCCAAGTACATATATTTGCCCCTATGCCTAATTCTAAACCATAAAAAGCTTTAGCAAAGTCCAAACAGATCATGTCTACTGCTACTCATACATCTTGCAACAAAACTACTCAATGACTATCTAAGCTGGCTAACAAAAACGTTACTTCAACTGCCGTCTATTACAATATCCTACCTGCACAGGTTTTGTCTTAATGAAAGTTACAGTCCAAATCAGCCATAATGGCAAATGTTTCTTGTATCTCTAGACATGAGTAGGCCTTATATTATTATAAATATAATAACTTTCTGCGGTGGCAGATAGTCTGCATTACCAAAATACATAATGCACCCTTAAATAATAATTAAGCTAGGTTAGCCAGGGTTAATCTCTGTGTTGATGTGTGAAGGCGTAGGACCAGGCCCACGGCATCTCTAATGAGGCAGGTTTTTGTATGTGGGTGAGAGGGTGTTTGTACATATTTGTCCATCTTTTGATAGTAAGCGAGGACATTTGTAGCGTGCAGCCCCCCTAGGGAGGGGGATCTGTCCCATCCTGCCACTTGCCACAAAACAAAGCATTTTCTTAGCCAAGATCTGAGGCAGCAGCACTTACAGATAGTGCTAATCCCTGCGGCTTTGATCAGATAACAGGCGAAAGGGGGGCATGATGCTGATGCTGATATGCACA